>CAMZMU010000102.1:4121152-5321152 GCA_947311845.1 Poa pratensis
CGGCATCTTGTTAATAGGTTAGTCCCAAAAAATGTATAAAAGTGATATAAAGTAGATGCAAAACATGTAGCAATTGGTATAAAACAAGCATGGAACATCAAAAATTATAGATACGTTTGAGACGTATCAGCATCCCCAAGCTTAGTTCCTACTCGTCCTCGAGTAGGTAAACGATAAAAACAAAATAATTTTTGAGGTGACATGCTACTATCATAATCTTGATCATATAATATTGCAAGGCACATGTAAATGAATGAAGTGATCCAAGTC
Source organism: Poa pratensis (assembly GCA_947311845.1). Classification (NCBI taxonomy): domain Eukaryota; kingdom Viridiplantae; phylum Streptophyta; class Magnoliopsida; order Poales; family Poaceae; genus Poa; species Poa pratensis. The sequence continues at coordinate 4,121,423 of CAMZMU010000102.1, forward strand.
AATGGTCTATAATTTGCTACAAATAGATAATGAGTAAACAATGAATCACACAAGCTAAACGTTTTCATGAATAGTACTTTCGAGACAAGCATCAAACAGTTTTGCATAAGTGTTAACTCATAAAGCAATAGTTTCTAATAAAAGGTATTTAATCAACACAAAGGAAGAATTTAGTTTCAGCATTTGCTTCAACTTTCAACATATTTATCTCATGGATATTGTCAACACAAAGTAGTATAACAAGTCCAATACATTGCATATAACGCATGTTGTAACAAAGTTGACACTAGTGTTTGCTTGTGGAAGACAGAAAGAATAGGAAAACTGACTCAACATAAAAGTAAAAGAAAGGCCCTTCGCAGAGGGAAGCAGGGATTAAATCATGTGCTAGAGCTTTTAGGTTTTTGAAAGCATATAGAGATTGCATAAAATATTTGATACTCCTCCCAACCTTGCTAACACAAGCCATGGCTAACCGAATCCTCGGGTGCCTTCCATCAATCACATACCATGGAGGAGTATCTATTTTTGAGAGGTGTTTGTTAATTGTCAACGAATGGTAGCGGGTGAGAACAGTATTCTACCTGTCGAACGGACTTTTAAGAGCGGCTCCCATGAAGGACGTTATTTCTACCAGCAAGGCAGATCATCCCTCTTTCTCTTTGGTTTACACACATTCAGGTATTTCACTGTTTGTCATTGCTTACTGATGAATCAGGGCAAAAGTGTGAAGAGAATTAATTGGTTAAAGTTGTAATTAATTGGGACTGGGCACCCCGTTGCCAGCTCTTTTTGCAAGTTATTGGATAAGCGGATGTATATGCCACTAGTCCAGGTGTAAAAGTCCACTCGACAAATAGAATAAAGAATAACCACACTAATTCCTCATGAGCTAGTAAACATTGACACAAAAAGGGAATAATAACATTTTGAATAATTTAAAGGTAGCACATGAAAAATTTACTTGGAGTGGCAAGGAAATACCACATATAGGTAGTTATGGTGGACACAAATGGCATGGATTTTGGCTCAAGGATTTGGATGCACGAGAAGCATTCCCTCTCAGTACAGAGTTTAGGCTAGCAAGGTTATGTAAGCAAACAAGAATATCAACCCGTACACCAAGTTTTATATGACAAACATATTGCAAACGTTATAAGACTTCATACCGTCTTCCTTGTTAACCAAACCCTGTTATTAGAAAATATCTAGACCTTAGAGATACCACCGATGCAAACCAAATTTTCAACAAGCTTTACGGTAGTTCTTCACTAATAGGCTTAACTCATGTGATGCACAATTTAATCATGATCTACTTGTTAACTCAAAACAATTGACAAGCATCAAGTTATCCATTTTAGTGATCTACAAGATTAAGCAAGTTTTTCCTTATACCAATTACCACATGCAACATTTTCTGAACCAACCAAACACCAATCAATTTATTTCATCAACTCTCCAAACAAATATAAGTGAAGCAAGAGAGTACTTTCTACAAAAGAAAGCTAATAGCTCTGACAAGAGATACATGAAAACAAGAGCTAAAAGCTGAACAGCGCTAGATATGAATACTCAACAAATATAAGTGAAGAATAGGAGTATTCTCATGAAAAAGCGGAGCGTGTCTCTCTCCCAATCAAGAATGCTAGGGTCCAGTCAAGCTTTATTGAAAATAAAAGTGCAATACTGAAAATAAAAAGCACACAGACGCTCCAAGAAAAGCACATATGATGTGAAAGAATTAAAATATAGTTTCACTAGAGATGACCTGATAATTTTGACGATGAAGAAGGGGATGCCTTGGGCATCCCCAAGCTTAGACGCTTGAGTCTTCTTGAAATATGCTGGGGAGATCCATGGGAGCCTCCCCAAGCTTAAGCTCTTCACTCTTCTTGATCCTATTATATCATCCTTCTCTCTTGACCCTTGAAAACTTCCGTCACACCAAACTCAAAGTAGATCTCATTAGAGGGTTAGTGCATAATCAAAAATTCACATGTTCTGTAAAGACGCAATATGATTTGTTACTTTAAACATTAGCTACAGCCACTGATGTTATGTGAAGCTCTTCCACCCAAAAAAGAATTTCACTCAACACTAGTAAAAGAGAGAATGCGAAAAATAAAAAGGCATAATCTGTCTAAAACAGAACAGTCCGCAAAGACGAATTTTTTCGAGGCACTTACGACGCTCAGATCGAGAAACTCTGAACTAATGAAAGTTTCAGACATTCATAAAGATTACGCACAAAAATTTCAGATTTTTTAACAATCTGGTGATTTTAGGAATTTCGTACAGTGAACAGCAAAAATCTGTTTCTGCGCAGCAATCAAAATTAAGCATCATCTTATCATTAGAGGCTACTCTTGGCACAACAATGCGAGAAAATAAAGATACAAAGGAGTTGCTACAGAAGTAAACAAACTCCTTGACTCAATAAAAGAAAAATTGCAGAAAAATAAAATGGGTTGCCTCCCATAAGCGCTTTTCTTTAACGCCTTTTAGCTAGGCACAAAGCATGCATCAAGTATTACCAAGTGAAGAAGCATCAACATTGTAGTTTGTTCGAACAATAGAATCATAAGGTGGCTTAATCTTCTTCCTAGGAAAGTGTTCCATACCTTTCTTGAGAGGAAATTGATATTTTATATTCCCTTCTTTCATATCAATAATAGCACCTACAGTCCTAAGAAAAGGTCTTCCCAACACAATAGGGCATGATGGATTGCACTCAATATCCAAGACAATAAAATCAACGGGGACATAATTGTTGTTAACCATGATAAGAACATCATCAATTCTTCCCAAAGGTTTTTTAATAGTAGAATCAACAAGGTGAACATCCAAGTAACAATTTTCCAAAGGTGCTAAATCAAGCATATCATATAATCTTTTAGGCATAACAGAAATACTAGCACCAAGGTCACACAAAGCATTGCAATCAAAGTCATTCAATTTCAATTTAATGATGGGCTCCCAACCATCTTCTAACTTCCTAGGGATAGAAGCTTCATGTTTAATTTCTCTTCCCTAACTTGTATGAGAGCATTAGTAATATGTTTAGTAAAAGCCATGTTTATAGCACTAGCATTAGGACTTCTAGCTAGCTTTTGCAAGAACTTAATTACTTCAGAAATATTGCAACCATCAAAATCAAAGTCATTATCATCAAAAGTAATGGAATTATTCTCTTCCTTATTGCTAGAAATTTCAGCATCTTTATCAAGGACAGTTTCAGAGTTATCAGGCAATTTAGGACATTTTGCAATAGAAGTGGAAACATTACCAACACCAACTATCTTGCCATTAATGGTAGGAGGTTTGTTAACACTTGAGTTTGAAACATTTTCAGAAGTAGTAATAGTATAAACTCTAGCAATATTGTTCTTTCTAGCAATTTCATCCTCTCTTTCCCATCTAGCATGCAATTCAGCTAACATCCTCACATTGTTATCAATTTTAACTTGTATAGCATTGAGAGTTTTGCTCTCTTTAACATCATGAGGCATGTTCTTTAGTTTCAATAAGTCAACATCAAGAGCAAGACTATCAACTTTAGAGGAAAGCACATCAATTTTCCCAAATTTCTCCTCAACAGTTTTATTGAAAGCAGTTTGTGTACTAATAAAATCCTTAAGCATAACTTCAAGATCAGAGGGTACACTCTTATTATTATTGTAGGAGTTACTATAGGAATTTCCATAACCATTGCCACTATTAGAAGGATAGGGCCTATAATTGCTATTACCAAAATTATTCCTATAAGCATTGTTGTTGAAATTATTATTTTTAATGAAGTTCACATCAACATGCTCTTCTTGAGCAACCAAAGAAGCTAAAGGAACATTATTTGGATCAACATGTGTTTGACCATTTGCAAGCATAGACATAATAGTATCAATTTTGGCACTCAAGGAGGAGGTTTCCTCAACAGAATTTACCTTCTTACCTGTTGGAGCTCTCTCGGTGTGCCACTCAGAATAATTAATCATCATATCATCAAGAAGCTTTGTTGCAGCACCCAAAGTGATGGACATAAAGGTACCTCCAGCGGCCGAATCCAATAAATTCCTCGAAGAAAAATTTAATCCTGCATAGAAGGTTTGGATGATCATCCAAGTAGTCAGTCCATGAGTGGGACAATTTTTAACCAATGATTTCATTCTCTCCCATGCTTGAGCAACATGTTCATTATCAAATTGCTTAAAATTCATTATGCTACTTCTCAAAGAAATAATCTTAGCAGGAGGATAATATTTTCCAATAAAAGCATCTTTGCATTTAGTCCATGAATCAATACTATTTCTAGGCAAAGATAGCAACCATTCTTTAGCACGTCCTCTCAAGGAGAAAGGAAAAAGTTTCAGTTTAATAATATCACCATCTACTTCCTTGAGCTTTTGCATTTCACAAAGTTCAACAAAGTTATTAAGGTGAACAGCAGCATCATCAGTACTAACACCAGAAAATTGCTCTTTCATAACAAGATTTAAAAGTGCAGGTTTAATTTCATAAAATTCTGCTGAAGCAGCAGGTGGAGCAATAGGTGTGCATATGAAATCATTGTTGTTCGTGCTAGTGAAATCACACAACTTAGTGTTCTCAGGAGTACTCATTTTAGCAGAAATAAAAACAGTACAGAAAATAACTTGAAAGTAAACTAGATGCAAGTAACTAATTTTTTTGTGTTTTTGATAATTGAAAGCAAACAAGATAAAATAAAATAAACTAAGCAAGACAAAAACAAAGTAAAGAGATTGGAAGCGTGAAACTCCCCTTGCAGAAGACTGCTGTCTCCCCGGCAACGGCGCCAGAAAAATAGGCTGTTGACGGGAGACAGAGAGCTTCTGAAGAACTTCTACTCCCCGGCAACGGCGCCAGAAAAATAGCTTGATGACGTGAAACACACGTTCGTTGGGAGACCCCAAGAGGAAGGTATGATGTAGTCAGCAGCAAGTTTTCCCTCAGAAAGAAACCAAGGTTATCGAACCAGTAGGAGCAGCAACTCTTCAGAAGGTTGTCAACGGCGCCAGAAAAATAGCTGTCGCAGGGAGTCTGGACTGTTGACGTGGAATCTGCACACAACACAATCAAACTACTTTGCCCCAACGAAACAGTGAGGTTGTCAATCTCACTGGCTTGCTGAAAACAAAGGATTAAACGTATGGTGTGGAAAATGAGTATTAAATTGCAGAGAATGAAAAAGGAACAGTTTGCAGTTTGTGGTTGTTTAATCAGTGTAAAAGAATGGACCGGGGTCCACAGTTCACTAGTGGTGTCTCTCCATAAAAGATAACTAACATGTTGGGTGAACAAATTACAGCTGGGCAATTGACGAATAGTGAGCGCATGACAATGCATATACATGACATGTTGACTACTATGATATTTAATTGGGCATTACGACATAATACATAGATCGTTATCCAACAGCATCTATGACTAATAATCCACCGCCGGGTTGTCATCCGAGTCCCCCGTTGGTATTAAGTTGCAAGCAACGGATAATTGCATTAAGTAAAGTGCGTAATGTAAACAAACACATATGTCCGTGGACATAGCATCGTTAGGTTATCCCTAGTGGCAACAGCACATCCACAACCTTAGAACTTTCTGTCACTGTCCCAGGTTAAACGGAGACATGAACCCACTATCTAGCATAAATACTCTCTCTTGGAGTTACAAGCATCTACTTGGCCAAAGCATCTACGAGTAACGGAAAGCATGCAAGATCTTAAATAACATATAAGATAGATTGATAATCAACTTGACATAATATTCAATATTCATCGGATCCCAGCAAACACAACATGTAGCATTACAATAATATGATCTTGATCATGTAGGGCAGCTCACAAGATCTAAACATGATGGCACAAAGTGGAGAGACAACCATCTAGCTACTGCTATGGACCCGTAGTCCAAGGATGAACTACTCACGCATCACTCCGGAGGCAGGCATGGCGATGTAGAAGCCTCCGGTGACGATTCCCCTCTCCGGCAGGGTGCCGGGAAGAGGTTCTGAACCCTCCCGAGCTAGGGTTGACGACGGCGGCGTCTCTGGAACTTTTCGTGGATATTTGCTCAGGTACTTAGGGTTTTCGCGTCGGGGGGAATAAGTAGGCGAAAGGGCGGCGGCTGGAGAGGCCCGTGGGGCCCACACCACCCTGGGCGCGGCAGAGGGGGGCCCGCGCCCTGGCCACGTGTGGGGCCCACGTGGCTCCTCTCCGTCGCCTCTTTGGTCCGTCAGATGAGTTCTGGTAAAAAGGGACCCGTGTAGTTTCGTCCAATTCCGAGAATATTTCCAGACTAGCTTTTCTGGAATACAAAAACAGCAGAAAACAGGAACTGGCACTTCGGCATCTTGTTAATAGGTTAGTCCCAAAAAATGTATAAAAGTGATATAAAGTAGATGCAAAACATGTAGCAATTGGTATAAAACAAGCATGGAACATCAAAAATTATAGATACGTTTGAGACGTATCATGGATACCACCAAATACGAATGTGTGAAGGTGATGAATGGAAGACCGCATTTAAAACAAAGCTTGGTCTTTATGAATGGATTGTCATGCCATTTGGCCTCTCCAATGCACCTTCCACTTTTATGCATCTTAAGAACCATGTGTTGCGACCTTTAATTGGGAAATTTGTTGTGGTATACTTTGACGACATCCTTATCTATAGCAAATCTATGAAGAGCACACTTCTCATGTTGCTCAGGTTTTGTTGGTTCTTCGCAATGAAAAGCTTTATGTCAATCTTTCTAAGTGCACATTTGCCACCAATAAGCTTGTTTTCTTGGGTTTTGTTGTTTCTTCGGATGGAGTTGAAGTTGATGAAGCAAAGATACAAGCAATTTGGACTTGGCCTTTTCCGATGTCACTTGAGGAGTTGAGACGTTTTCTTGGTTTTGCCGGATTTTACCGCCGATTCATCTAGGATTTTTCCATAATTGCTTGCCCCCTCCATGAACTTACAAAGAAAAATGTACCTTTCATTTGGGGCAACGCACATGATTTTGCTTTCAATGATCTCAAACGGTTGTTAACCGAAGCACCACTCCTTGCCCTTCCGGATTTCTCTAAGACATTTGAGATTGAATGCGATGCAAGTGGATTGGGCATTGGAGGAGTGCTTATGCAAAATGGTAGACCCATTGCATACCATAGTGAGAAACTAAATGGAGCTCGTTTGAATTACCCCATTTATGACAAAGAGTTATTTGCTTTGGTTCGTGTTTTGGATGTGTGGCAACACTACCTTCGTCCTAAGGAGTTTGTCATTCATTCCGACCATGAATCCTTGAAATATTTGAAAAGTCAAACAAATTTGAACAAAAGACATGCTAAGTGGGTTGAGTTCATTGAGTCTTTTACCTTTGTAATCAAATACAAGAAAGGTAAAGACAATGTGGTCGCGGATGCTCTATCCCGCAAGGCCAACCTACTTACACGTCTTGACATTAGTGTTTTGGGTTTGGATGAGATAAAGGAGTTGTATGCCACCGATGCTTTCTTTGGAGACATTTTCGCTCAATGTTCGGAGCATAAGGGAGTTGATGATTATTATTTGCACAAAGGTTTCTTGTTTAAGGCTAACAAACTTTGCATTCCCGAGTCTTCGCTTCGTTTGCTCCTTTTGAAGGAATCACATGGTGGATCACTCATGGGACACTTTGGACGTGACAAGACCTTCGCCATGCTCACCACCAACTACTTTTGGCCACACATGTACCACGACGTGAACCGACTTGTGCACCGATGTTCTACATGTCTCAAAGCTAAGTCTACTCTAAACTCTCATGGCTTGTACACCACTTTACCCATTCCACATACACTAGTACAGAACGACACATCGGAAACGGGCCAAAAACCCCATCGGCAACGGAGAAAGGGTCCGTGTCCCCGACCCTGTCACTGATGTGAAGAGCTCAATGGCAACGGAGGTGATAAACCGTTGCCCCTAACATGGGCAACGGTTGTTATATTTGATCGTCACTGATACGTTTCATATTAGACACGGAGTTTTTCAAATCACCGTTTCTAATAAGCATTACAGGAAAAAAAACACGGTGACGGACTGTGCCGTCGATGGAGCCCCGCTCCATGCGACTAGACGGCCGCCCGGTCGTCACCGTATTGCTGTACGCCCTGCTTTACAAAAGTTCATATGTGCGCGTGGCTGGAGCTATGCTCCTATGTCTTCACGGCCGCCAGATGAACATCTACTGTCTTCATCCTGCTGCGCAAAATGTACTGCTCCTGGTGACGGCACCGTGTATAGAGTCCCGCTCCTAGGTCTTCACGGCAGCAACATCGTCACCAAGCATCCACCAAGCCCTTGACACAACGAATATTCTTTGTTAAAAACAGCAAACAAAGCTAATAAACAGAGCCAATAAGAAGTAAACAAAGCAAAATGTAGTGGGATAAGCAGCTAACAGAGCAAACAGAGCTAAATAAGTAGCTAACATAGCAAATACATAGCTGAACAGAGCAAACCGAGCTCAATAAGTAGCTAACATAGCAAATACATAGCTAAACAGAGCTAACTAACAGAGCAAACCGATCGAAATAATTAAGTAGCTAATAGAGCAAATACATAGCTAAACAGAGCTACAAAACAGAGCAAACAGAGCTAAATAAATACTCTAACAGAGCAAATACATAGCTGAACAGAGCTAACTAACAGAGCAAACCGACCTAAATAATTAAGTAGCTAACAAAGCAAATACATAGTTAAACAGAGCTACAAAACAGAGCAAACCAAGCTAAATAAATACTCTAACAGAGCAAATACATAGCTGAACAGAGCTAACTAACAGAGCAAACCGATATAAATAATTAAGTAGCTAACGGAGCAAATACATAGCTAAAAAGAGCTACAAAACAGAGCAAACAGAGCTAAATAAATACTCTAACAGAGCAAATACATAGTAAAAAGAGCGGTCATTTACCTTAGGCGAGGCGGGGTCGCTTTCCGTCGCGGATTGCGTCCCAGGCGTCGGTGCCGGAGCCACTGCCAGAGGAGACGTCAGAGGAGACCTCATCCTGCTCGAACACCGGAGCGTCCTCCTCCTCCTCCTCATCCTCCTCCTCCGCCGCCGCTGCCGCCGCCGCATCTGGCGGGCCCTGGCCAGGGAGAAGAGAGCGGTCTATGGCCGCCCGGAGCTGCGTCTGGAACAACGCCTCCTCGGCGGCTTCTATCGCGTGCTCGGCGGCCGAGATGCGGATAGCTCTCTGCATCGCAGACGCCCGAATGACACCGTCGGCGCTCTCGCGGTCAAAGGCGGCGCGAGAGAGGAGGAGACCGACCTCGAGATCCTCGTCCTCATCGTCCGAGGAGGACGAGATCCGGGCGTCGGTGGCCGCCGCCGCCGTGGATCCGGATGGGATTTGACGGCTCCGAATGAACTGGCGACCGCGTTTGCCGGGGATCTCGCCCCAGTTGTAGGGAGATCCGGGCTGCGCCTCGGAGGGTGGGAGGAGGAAGATGCTCCATCCTGACTTCCGTCGACGCCGGAGGGGTTCGCCATCGATAGTGAAGTAGGAGGAGAGCGTGTGCGTCTAGGGTTAGGAACTGGGGAGAGTGAGAATGAAAGTGAGATACACTGGAGTGGGAGATATTAATACCGGCACCGCTTAATGGGCCTTCACATGGGAAACGGAGATAGACCGATCTCCTTTTCTGATGTGGTCATATAAGCAACGGAGATATTATTTCCTCCGTTGCTCATATATGAGCAACGGAGCTGTTTTCCGCCTCCGTTACCATTGTGTCGGGCCCATTGACCGACTAGCGCGCGCGCACTCGCGGAAGCGCGCCGGAACTCATTCTTCCGTCGCCTAACTCTTGCCGTTGCCATAGAGGGGTATCCGATATGTCGTTCTGTACTAGTGATAGACCGTGGTCCGACATTGCTATGAATTTCGTCTTAGGCCTCCCACGCACCAAAACAAACAAGGATTCCATATTTGTAGTCATTGATCGTTTCTCTAAGATGGCACACTTCATACCATGCAATAAGACCGACGATACTTCACATATTGCCACTTTGTTTTTTAGGGAGATCGTCCGTCTTCATGGAGTGCCAAAGACCATTGTCTCAGATCGCGACGTCAAGTTTGTGAGCTACTTTTGGAAGACTTTGATGGCCAAGTTGGGAATCAAGCAACTCTTCTCCACCGCCTACCACCCTCAAACGGATGGTCAAACCGAAGTGGTGAATCGAAGCCTATCTACACTCCTTCGTGTGTTGATCAAGCCAAACTTGAAGAATTGGGAAGAGTGCATCCCACATGCCGAGTTCGCCTACAATCGAGCACTACACCGAGCAACAAAGAGAACTCCCTTCGAGATCGTCTATGGTTCAAACCCCTACACCGCGCTCGACATGCTACCACTTCCACTTCGTGAGCAAGTTAACATGGACTTCGACAAGCGTGCCGCTTACATGAAAAAGCTCCATGAGGACACAAGAACCACGCTAGAGAAGCACAATGAAGACCATGCTACAAAGATGAACAAGTACAAGCGCGCCATGATATTTGAAGAAGGAGACCTTGTTTGGCTACACTTGCGAAAAGAGCGCTTTTCGGATGCAAGAAAGTGCAAGCTTCATCCTCGAGGAGACGGACCTTTCAAGGTTCTCAAGCGCATCAACAACAATGCATACAAGATTGACATCTCCAACTCCAAGTATTTGGTCTATGACACCTTCAACGTCACCGACCTATCGCCATACCTTGGGACATCGAGTGATGAGGATGACCAAGAGTCGAGGACGACTCTTTCCCAAGAGGGGGGGAGATGATGTAGCCCAACCTACGGCTCCTACAACCAACGGTCCAATGACAAGAGCTAGAGTCAAAGCTATCCATGATAAGGTGAATTCACTCCTATCTATGTGTGATCTCGATTCTCCTTTGAATGGCTTGGTACTTCACTCGGATACCTTGTGCATACTCATGAACAACCTTTATGAAGATCTCCATGGAAGTGTCGAAGATGGCCAAGAATCGAGCCAAGATGATGATGATGTGGAGAAAGCAGCAGGTCAGCGGTACTACCGCCCGTAGGACCGGTACTACCGCCACGCACCTGGAGGACCAGCTGAAGCCGTCGAAACCCCAGGCAGCGGTACTACCGCTGGGCCCAGATACGGTACTACCGCTGAAGATACCGCCAGAGCTACCGGCAAGCTCCAAAACGCTACTGCATCATCAATGGTACTTGCCGGGTGTCTCCTACGTACTACCGCCAGCAAGAAGCCAATTAATTTCGAGTGACGCAACGGTACTACCGCTGTGCCCTCCAGCAGTGCGGGCTGAAGCCCATGTAAACCTCCCCCTTTTACCCATTCGTCCACTAGATTATAAATACCCCTTCTCTGCATAGGGTTAGGGTTAGATTGAGATTAGACTTGAGTTGTGACTCATTTTCCACCCCACGTGGTGTTGCCTCTTCGGAGATGAATCATGGCCTCCCCATGTGGAGATGAACCAAGACCTCCCCTTGTGGAGAAGATCCCTCTAGTGGATTCTAAGGCCTCTTCTTTTAGTTGCAATTACTTGCCAATCATTCATCTTCTGGTGACTCTATTAGGACGGTTCGATTGACCGTTGAGAGAAACAATCGTAAAGTAAAATGTGTTTGGAGAAGGAGAATCAGGGGGGCTTGTTACCGGTTAATTTCTGCCGAATAATGTCTCGTTCCCTCCATCCAAATCCGTGAACATCGGACCTACCCTACATCAGACCCAGTTGCCAGAGACAAAAAAAAACTCCACAATCTTGGTCTACAATCTACGTTGTACATGTCACAAGCCACTACATTCGCTTGTCTGTTCGAAACAATCCTCTGAAGGGCGTTTATTACACGCTCGTCCAACCTCGAACACCGTACACTGGAAATGGCACATGTACGATAGCGAATGAGCCATCTCATCACTTAAAACCATTCCAAGTATGCTCACACTAGATACATTACACTAGTTCAAGGCGGAGCCATGTTACTCTTCGCGCGGCGTGCAGATTACATGGCGAAGTCGAGCCTCTTATAGCTTGAAGACGCGTCTGAAAGGTTCCCTGAAATCCACCTCTTCAGCATCTCCAAGGCGGCCTTCGGTTGATCCATAGGTACCATGTGGCCAGAATCATGGACCTGATGATGCCGAAGAAAAGTTAGTTTCAAAGTCAAATTCAAACTGATGTAGTGTGAGTGTGTGACACAATACGTAACAGGCATTAGATCATCCTAGCTGCATTGACTGTTCATTTCTAAGGAAAGCTTACACATCTTAATTGATCTCAATGATTTCCATAATTTTTTGTCCTCTGTATACTGAATATTTGTGAACAAAGGCAGATGTTTCTAAGAGTTGACACGGTTATTGTTTGTTCCAGAAAAACTGTTGGTAAGGGAGTCCCCTCTTGTGTTTGCATATTCAGAACTAACCTTCAAGAAACTCAAAGGGCCGTGGCTTTTTAGAACTCCAGCTTCTTTTCCATCAACCGTGAAGGGTTTCTCAGCTGAGGACCCGAAAGCTTTCTTTCCAGACCATTCCATAGAGTTCACCCATCTCGAGTTTCCTGCCCAGACCACAAATAGATTATGTATACACATCAGGAAAAGCACAGCCAGAATCAGGAAAAACATTATTGAAGTATATTTTGAGCCCTATATTGTCTTATTTCATCCACTGGTCTTAGTGTTTTGTGTTACGTACAACACAACATGAAAGGCGTACAAGCTATATTTCATCCCTTCCTGTGATTAGACAAGTATGGATGACCTCTACTAGGTCAATTCTGCCTTGCCATATTTAAGTGTGTGACACCATGTTTCTGAATTATGTTTCCACCATAATTGTAATACCGCAGAACCAGCCAAGATTCAAGTTCTATGATACATATTAAAGCCATTTAAATTTCTCAATGAATCTTTTGAACGAAACAAATTGTAAGGAAGCAAAGCACAAGTATCAGATGACAAACATTGCACTATGATTCTGAGTGTAAAGTAAGAACGTAAGATCAAATGTGGTATAGACCGACAAACACAAAACAGAAGTAAATTGTGGATAGGGCTCCCATGGGTTTTCTACTGCAAGTCATAAGGCACTCACCTAGCCAGTTACATATGAGATCATACTCTCCAGCATAAATCAGCACTTTGATATTGTCTTCAAGGAGTTCAGGGATTCCAACTTCAAGGTTCCTCATCCAATCTAAGAGCATAGCCTGATAAACAGTCGGGCTGCATGAAACAAACTCTATGTCTCCAACTCCTAGGCTCTGTCTGACAGATTTCTGATTGAGAAACTTCTCCAAATTAGAGAAATCATAGCATAGGCTCCCAACACATGGCTTCCTGATGTCATAATACTGCAAACGCCGAGGAGATCAGTCAGAAAAAATCAAAAAAAAAGTGAAGAACCAAATGAGCTTTTGTATTCCACCCTACATTTTTGCTCCCGATTATCAACCTGATGGAACTGAATATTGTATTGCAAACAAAATAGGCAGCGAGGCAAGTTACAGTGCCAGAGGTACCTGAAATAAAAGATAAAATTGAGTTCGATATATACATGTTATGAGGTATTAGAGCAGGGCTTATATTTTTTCCTTTTCGAAAACAAATTGGCATAAGAAAGCAAAGATGCTGGTGAACACTTGCTGGATAACACTGAACATTGTTGATAACTACAAGAGGCCAAATTGCAGCAGTAGAGATTTACACTAGCAAAACAGAGTCCAAAATTTACCACAAAGCTTGACAGCAAATTCACAGGCAGGAACTATTTTATTGATCTTGTCGAATTCTGACTGTGTGATTAAACCCATATCCAACGAATAATCAGTGTATGCCTTGTACTGTATCGCTGGATCTGTTAGTCCATTACCAATTGCAAAACCCTGAAAAAATAGAAAGACGGGATTCACACAACAAGACCCTTTATAACTTTAAACAATAAATCTAGAAAGAGATAATAAAACCTTCAAGTTGATGTGAATGCCCTCATTATTCTTGTTCCCCTTGTGCACGCGAGTTGCAAAGGCAGGGATGTAGTGCCCAGCATATGACTCCCCGGTTATATAGAAATCATTTTCAACATACTCCGGGTGATCTTTGAAAAAGGCCTGTCAAAATTGCATACTGAACTTATGAGAAAAACATGAAAGGCCACATTTGCATCTCCATTATAACTCACGAATAAGGCTAATCACTCTAGTTTACCTAAAGTCTCGCATGCCTAACCTTGTAAACACAATAGGAAGCATCCTTAATTCATGGGAAGGATTAATGATGCATATATTGCTACTACACATGTTCACCTACTCGGAATGCATGCCGTAATAATTTCAACTCCATATCAAACTGAGGGAATAACTTCACGTGCATCATGTCCCGATAGGAACAAATATTACCTGCAGGAAGTCATATAGGTCGTTGCTAACGCTGGCTTCATTGTGGCGGGTATCGCGCGAATCGGAGCTGTAGCTGAACCCAGTCCCAGTCGGCTGATCAACATAGATAAGGTTCGATTCCTGCAGCAGCAGCCAATATCGAAGCAGAGAGAAGATTATACATATAGTTCTAAACTAAAGATGATTAGAAAACACTAGGAAATGTAGGAAACATATCGCAAAGAGTGGCTACCACACAAGTCTGTATATTTTTACCTGATCCCAGCCAAAATCATTCCAGACGAGCGACAGGTTGTCCGCTATATGGAAGGGGCCATTCTCGTAGAAGAGGGCGAGCTCGCTGCTGCAGCCGGGCCCTCCCGTGAGCCAGATCACCACGGGGTCCTCCTTCTTGTGGCGCCTCGATTCGAAGAAGAAGTAGAAGAGCCTACATACACGGTGCGCCGAAATGGCAGATGTCAAGACAGGGGTGTCCTGAAGAGAAACGCGGTGTGGAGGAAGAGGAGGCGGGTGGAGTGAGGTGAGCTCACCTGGCGTCGTGGGTGTTGGCGAGGCGGTAGTACCCGGCGTGGTGCCCGAGGTTGCTCACCGACGTGTTCCCGTCGGCGTCGCTTCCGGCCACGAGAGAGGCGAGGTGGATCGGCCTCTCCGTAAGGGTTCCGGCTGGGACCGCGTCGACGCCGAGGCCGCCGGGGCGGCGGGGGAAGGCGTCGCGGGGGTGGAGGTTGAGGGCGCGGATGAGGTCAGCGCCGACGGAGCGGGGGGTCTTGGGGGCGAGGGCCGCGCCGAGGAGGGGAGGTGGAGGAAGGTCTCGTCCACCGGCGCGGCGGCGGCGGCGGTGGCGAGGAGCAGGAGCAAGAGGGCTCGAGACTGACCGGTGGATCCCATGGCGAGCGGTGAGCTGAACTGACGGAATCAGAAGCGAACCGAATAGTGGGAAGTGCTACAGCTAGATTTTTTTGGCCTACTTCTATGATGATGGCCCACCTGTCAGCGACACAGAGAGTCTACTTTTTGACGAAAGAAAGGAGGATCGTGCACAAGGGTGTGCATCGTCCACGTGTAGGAGTTGGCGATGATTCCAGTGTTCTATTCCAGTTTTAGTGCTACGTGTCCACTGCTTTAGAAACCTCGCCATCCATGCCTACTATTTTAATTGTTTACTAATAAGAATTTCGCCATGTTAATCAGCTCGTGTCCTCTTCACTTGTCGGCTCCACTCAAATGAAATGCCAGGTGAGCTGGTTATCGAGGCTACCTCTCTCGTATTATGTGGATTGTGGTAATTTTATTTTAATTGTAAGATTTTGATAGGAATTTTGGAGGATATCGTAAGAAATTTTCCTATGATAGCCCTTTAAATCATAGGATTGAGTTTAGCAAATTCTTATGGAATACATTCCTTTGCCCCCATTTTCATAGGAATCTCAACATAATCTCAAATCTCATTTTAATTTTTCTTAAGAAGTTCAATGCGCTCTTACTATATCTCTCTACTATCTCTCATCAATCTTCCAAAGTTCTTGTGTTTCTTTCCCGTGCACCATCCAAAGACATTCGTTGGAGAATTCCTTTGTTAGGGATCCTCAGTTCACAAAAAAAAAAATGTGTTTCTAAGATCATGCAATCCAAAGAAACCCGTAAGTGAGCACAACCGAAATCACATCGAAAAAAGAGAAAAACTAAAACTAGAGGACAACATCACGGGAATAAAACTAGAGATGGCTCTGCATCAATGATCTCGACTCAACCAACACGGAGGAGGACTTCAGCTCCATCCTCATCTAACCAACCGAGGCAGAAGTGCCTTGCTCGTTGGGCTTGAGGAAGGACCCGCCAAAGTTAGTGGTTAGGGGTTTGGGTGGTTGGTGTGGAGCATGTACGTAGCATGTTCATCAAGATCTAGGGGGGTTGAGGAGGGACACATGTAGCAGGTTGATGCATAATGTTTGATGATTGCCTGAGAAGATGCGATTGCCTCAAATAAATAAATTTGTTCTATGTTTAGGAGTGTTTCCGTTTCTACTTGTACCCGCCAATTATATCGAAAATGCTTCCAGGTTATTAAGAATATGGGTAACTCTCAATCGGAGTGGCGTCCGCTATGGATATGGACTCATGGACATTACTAGGGGCTCTGCAGCCATCTAGGAAGAAGGGAGGAACACCACAAACTTCATCCGATAGACGACACAGAACCAGTCTAGCCATCTATGGTGATGATGTGCTCTCCCATGCATGCAACCTCATACCATAAAAGTGTGGTCATAGGATCCAAATCCAGATTTCATTTGCAAGGCTGGAGCTAGAAGCTTTTCATCTAAGGAACCACCCGTCCAACGGTCTGAAAAGTATTTACCTAGAGTCAGCTATTCCTGATTCAGCAAAGGAAAGAAGCCTTTATCAGGGGAACATGTTAGAGTTTAGCAGGGGAGGGGTGATCCGCCCGGCGATCCCCACGAATCGCGCCGATCTCCGGCTACTCTCCGGCCCCTCGCCGTCGACGCCGGCCCGTTCCCGTGCGAGCCGATCAGCGAGAGGTTGTGGCGGAGCACGGGTGAGGATTCGTCGGACGACGAGGAGGCGGAGGTAAGGGATGGCGAGAGATCACGGGAGCGGATTCCGGTGGGGAGGAGGTCTGGCTTACCGGTGGTCAGAGCACAGTCGCTGATCTCACCGGAGCGACCTGCAGTGAGGATTCGAGGGAGCGGTAGAAGCCCGGCGGCGCCGACAAGGCCTCCACCGTTTAGCCGGATTCCGTATGCGGATCAGGTGCGTGCTAGACCGATCCCTCCGCTGACGAACTTTCAGGAAATTTTGTTGCAGGCGTTACGGGATTCACCTAGCAGAGTTCGAGCAGAGTCTGTGATCGAGCGGGAGCGTGGCGAGTTCGAATTAATGGCTACTGGTCCTCTAAATGGGTCAGATCACAGGAATAGTGGAAATCCGCCTGCGCAGCATATCCACGGTCGGAGGCCTAACCCGTTGCTCCAAACCCTACTGTGCGGGATCTGGTCAGGGAGAGAGAGGGGAGGCGTGTAATACCCGGAATTTTGAGTAGATTAAGTAATTTGATTAAAATAAGTTTTAGCTTCTAATGTTTTATTGTGCTAGTATTAAGTTGGTTTTGAATAGCTGCATGATTAGAAAATTAGCCAAGAGAATTAAGTTGCTTGTGCTTGATCGATGATTAATTAGAAGCTAGCTAGTTCTACTAGTAGTCTATATCTATATCTACTAATAAAGCAAGGATCGCTTCCTTCGTTTGGTACGTCGTTAGAATTGCCCTCGGAGTTTGTAGACAATTACATGGTATGCCACCGATAAGTTCGTCCGTCGTCGTCCACTGCGTACGTCGGCGTTTTTTCAGAAACCCCCCCACAAACGGGGAAATCAACCCGCAGTCCACCAGGCAAAGGAGCTTTCATTGTTTCATACGGCGGAGGGTCTTATTCACAATTTACGGAAAATCCAGTGACCTGTTTGCAAAAACTCCTTTTCTCACCCTCCCCAAATCAATCCCTCCATCTCTCACACCCGATCTCACCTGCGCCGCCGCTCTCGCCCGCTGCCCCGGCTGCTCGCTCGTCCATCCGCTGAATCAAGCGCCGCTCGCGGCCTTCCCGGCCTCCGCTCCTCCCCCCCCCCCCCCCCCCCCCCCGCAGCAGATCTACACGCCGCCGACGGATCTCTCCGGCGGCCCGTCCGCGTTCAAGTGCCTCACCGAGATCCTCCTCCTCCTGGTCGCCGCACTCCCCCGATCCTGCTACTACTACCGTTAAGGTCTCACTCCTCCATTCCATCTATCCTCTGTCAGTTTCGTTCCTTTTTGTTTTGACCCCCAAAGAACGTGTACGCACTAGGGAGAAAAGCATCTCTGCCTGCAAGTATGGATCTCCTGTGTGCGTGCATGCATAAGATGTACTGGGTGCATAGCACAAAATGGATCTTCTGCTGCTGTTATTATGCATCAACGACGCTGCAAAAATCTGGGCTTTTTTAAGGTTCAGACAATGTAGGAGAAGGTCCAAGCGGGGAGGAGCCGTGCAGCTGGCGAACGTCATCCACTGGTGCCGGGCGATGGCTGCGGATCGACCACAAGCTCGCCTCCGTCAAGAGCAGCGCCGCTCCTGCCTCTGGCTGCTATATTCTCCCAGGCCAGGTTACCACCGACACACCGTCCTCTGTTTGCCATGCATGATTTGCTTCAAGCCTGTTGCTTGGTTATGGATCGAATCCAAGAGTGCCTGCCAACCAATCTTGCCTGTCAAGCTGTGTACAGTTCAAAAATGTGTTTTACATACTTGTACTTTCTCGGTGGCGCTGATTTGCTGCAAGCATAATAGGGTGCTCCTGTACCATCGTTAGATTAGATAATTCGCCTTTAAAAAAATATAATGTCAATCTGTTGTGTGCATGTATAGCAAGTACTTGATATATCACAAAACTAGATCCCACATGAATATGTTCTGACCATTATTTTTGAAAAACAACTTTGTATTACGAACTTGCTTTTCTATCAGGAAATCAAGTTTGAGGTAAGAACTTGCTTTTGCATTCATGAAGTTGCTTTTAGATTATCAACTATGTATGTCGAGAAACTTTTGTTATGCGGAAAAAACATGGTTGTAAAATTCATATTTCTTATTCTGTAATTCATAAAAATGCAAATAATATATCAAAATTTGGAGAAAAAAATAAAACCTTTACAACTATTGCATCTCCATGCATAATTAACCAACTTGCAATCCTGTTTAATTAGAAAAACAAAAATATCCTTATATGTCAATTATGGAGTTTACAGAAATGTGTCCGAAATTTACTTTATTATAGGGTTGATCGTAATGTGAGAAGTATTTCTGGCAATTAGATCTTATAGAGATTTGTCTAAGTTTTTTTACGGTGATCCATTTGCAACGTACAAATTTTAGCAAAGCTTATTAAAAGAATAATATCTAATCTTATCTATATCAACAATAACATACTATCGTCATCTTCGTGACACATGTTTTTCCTCTCCCGTTGCAACGCACGGGCAGGCATTTTGCTAGTATATGCATATATATCTATCGATCTGATTACTGCGGGTGCATGGGATCCAACATGCATGCGCATGCACTGACGTTGCACTGTCATCCAACGTGGAGCTGTGCATGACAGTCATCCAGTGAATGTTTGACACGTGTGAGAGAGTGAGCCAATGAGAGCAGCTCGTTGCTCTCTGCCTTGGCAGCGAAGGATGCCCAGATATTTCTGCTCGGCTCAAGCGGCGAGCAGTGAGATATTTCCTGACCAACGTCTTATAAGTAGAGCAGCGAGCTCAGCTGCACACTTCATTTCCTCGATCGATCGATCAAAGCCACAGCAAGAGAAGTAGCTAGCTGAGAGAGAGAGAGCGGCCATTGAAATATAGAGGGAGACGTTGTCGGGAAATACGGAGAGGAAAGAAGAGAGCGATGCTGGTGTGGCGAACGCCGACGCTGGCGATGGTGGTGATTCTATGATGACGGCGATGGCGGCGATGAGCTCACTGGCTTGAGATAGCACACCGACGAGTGGGAGAGTCCGGTGCACATCTTTGCTGCTGGTGCTCCTTTGGCTACGGTGCCGGAGTAGGAGTTCGTACACCGATCGGAGCTGTCAATCCTACCTAGTAGCTGGAGTATTTGATTACTACGGCATAGTTAACTGAGGCAAGCGGTTCTTATCTCTGTCATATATTTTTTAGACGGAAGGCTAAAAATGAGCCCGGCTTTGAATTAACGAAGCTAACAACCGGCTAAGAGTTACAACTTACAACACGCACATTCCACACACACGCACCCCTTACAAGCAACAAAGTATCACAAGGGAGAACAACCAAGCAACTACATGAAGCACAAACTAAAAGAGATTGCTTGATCAAGGAGACGCCTTGACTTCTGTTGCCCGGAGACGCCGTCGGAGGTATCAGAACCAACAGACCTCCACTGCGCCATCCCCGCCACCACCAAAGACACGCCGTCGAGGAGGGGCCTAGCAGTGCTTGGGAATACAAAGGCAAGGTCTTGCAGCAACGCCTCCAAGAAGGTAAACGACGTTCAAGACGTCGTCGTTGCCGGCAGAGATCCTGCAAAGCTTTCGCCAAGACCCCGAGACACCAACCCTAGAAGTAGGGCGATTCACAAGCCGCTAAGAGGAGCCTTCCCCAGACACACGCACTTGGAAAACGGGGCGGAACAGAGAGACGGTTTCCGACCGTCCAGTAAAAGGGAAGATCTTCATGGCGATGCCCTCAACAGGGGAACGACACCCGGAGGTGTTGTCAT
Organism: Poa pratensis; assembly: GCA_947311845.1. Lineage (NCBI taxonomy): Eukaryota > Viridiplantae > Streptophyta > Magnoliopsida > Poales > Poaceae > Poa > Poa pratensis. The sequence goes on from CAMZMU010000102.1 coordinate 4,142,163, forward strand.
CGCCAGCACTGGACATTCCAGTGCACGGTTTTCACCGAGACCCGTCCAAAACCAGACGTCGGCCACCCTCACGAGGACGCGAAGAAGACACCAAAGGACGCTTTGATTGAATATATTTTTTAGAGTATGCTTTGATTGAATATGTGATACCCAGAGTGGTACGAGCTTTGTGTTGATATACGGGGTTAATGTGCTGGTGACGTTACGGTGATGGATCCGTAGGAGCCACCGGTACGAACTGGGCTTGGCACGTATACTCGACATGGAAATAACATGAATGTTTTGATAAAGAAAACTTGGTGTTACGAAGGTGATCGTATTGTACCGGTCACAGTACAGGTATGGGACTGTCTAAGTTCTCCGTGAGGGGCGGTCCATGAATGGAAAGTGTCGGTGATGGATCCGTAGGAGCGATCAACACGAGTAGGTCAGGGTGTCCGGTGTCTGAGCGGGTAAAAGGGCTCTGCTCGTTCTGGAATCCTGTGTGGTTCTGGGCGAGGCAGTCGATGTCGGAGTACCCCTCTTAAGAGTGTAAAAGTGTGAATTTCACCCCTGTGATTCCCGGGTAGGGAAACTCACTTTCATGTGTGGCACCATGTGTTTTAATATGACTAACAACTTAACCACACAACGATTTTACTTGTACTTCGAAAACCTAGTGTATTTTACAAAGTATATGAAAGTGTATGAATTGTTTGCTGAGTATGATTTTATCGTACTCACTCTTGCTTTCTATGTTTTTGTATGATCAGAGTTCGCAGCGGAAGACGTCGTCTGAGGAGTAGGCTGGACCAGTGGGTGGGATGTGACTAGAGAATCTTTTAAATCATGTAATTGTAATAATCTTGTAAATTGAGTAAATGAGCTGTTTGAGATCCACTGTGCTGGTTTATCCTGCTTCTCTACGCCTTGCGCGTGTACAGACTTTCGGGTCTATAGGCGCGCGGCGGCTGTCATTCTTTCGGGCCGGGTCTCGGGGCGTGACCAGGCGGCGATGGCGGCGGTGGTGCATCTGATCTCAGAGTTGCGGCGATGGCAGGAGGCGATGGTGCGTGAGGCAACTGGCGAGGTGGAGGCGGAAGGAACAACTTCGACGGGCGGCGGGGCTGGACACCGCCGTTGAACAACGGTGGAGGGCAGTCAACGGTGGAGGGCAGTGGCCGGAAGACAGGGCGGAGGGCGAGGGTTCTATGAACCTCCTGTGAACTATGGCTTCGAGCAGCCACCACCACCGGAGTTCGGCTACGGCAGGGGAGCACCGCCGCAAGGTATGTTTTACAACCAACAAGGGCAACAGCCGTGGAACTATCAGGGGCGGCGGTTCCCTCCGATGAATGCCAGTATGGTTTCGAATCAACAAGGAGTTGGGAGATTTGATGGCAGAGGGCAAGCCCAAGGTGGAGGTCAGAACAATGTTCAGGGAGGAGCCAACTCAAGAGCTACCATGCAGCAAACGAATTCTGCAGGCAGTGCGAATTCAGGCATGCACACAGCGAAGGCCAACTCCAGTGATAGCTCTAAGAGAGGGGATAAAGCAGCGACTGCGATGAATACAGCGGACGTTCAGAGGTGAAAGGACCAGCGTGCTTCCGATGTAATGCTACTGGAAATGTGGTGAAGGATTGTAAAACTGTGTTGTTTTGCATAAATTGTGGGAGGCATGAGGCGCACATTTCTGAGAGGTGTACCATGGTGACTAGGCAGCCGCCAGTCATTAAACTTGTTGGGTGTGCTAATGAAGGCTTAGAAATGCTGGTTGCGCAGACAGGGAGGAAAAATGACAATGTCAAGGGGCACCAAGCTACTAGTTTGATTATGGTGTTGGAAGGGAGGTTAAGTATTGAACAACTGGAAGGTGCTTTAGGAGAACAATTTCCTTGGGGAGGAAAATGGAAAGTAAAGGCCCCTCCAGTGATAGCTCTAAGGGAGGGATAAAGCAGCGACTGCGATGAATACAGCGGACAGTTCAGAGGTGAAAGGACCAGCGTGCTTCCGATGTAATGTTACTGGACATGTGGTGAAGGATTGTAAAACTGTGTTGTTTTGCATAAATTGTGGGAGGCATGAGGCGCACATTTCTGAGAGGTGTACCATGGTGACTAGGCAGGCGCCAGTCATTAAACTTGTTGGGTGTGCTAATGAAGGCTTAGAAATGCTGGTTGCGCAGACAGGGAGGAAAAATGACAATGTCAAGGGGCACCAAGCTACTAGTTTGATTATGGTGTTGGAAGGGAGGTTAAGTATTGAACAACTGGAAGGTGCTTTAGGAGAACAATTTCCTTGGGGAGGCAAATGGAAAGTAAAGGCCCATGGGAGCAATTCGTTCTTGGTGAAATTTCCTAGCATGACAAGGCTGCAGGAGTTGTGTGGTTATCCAATGTTTGGCTTGAGAGGAACCAAGGCGGCAGTAAAAGTCACAAAGTGGTCGCCTTCTTCTAATGCAATATTTAAGCTGTATTCGGTTTGGGTGAAGGTTTCTGGGATCCCTGCATCCATGTTACACAGAGATGGATTTGCGAAGGCAGTGTCAATGATAGGCACGCTTCAGGATGTTGACATGGCTGGATACCGACAAACTGATGTGATAAGAATAAAGTGTGGTGTGAGAGACCCTAGAAAGATACCAGAGGTTGCTGACTGACGATCCTTTAACCTATCACATTTACTTTGAGTTGGATGAAATAGTCGAGGAGGGCGGGAGAATGGTCGATGGTGAGCTTATAAGACAGGATGGGACGCAGAGAGGCAGGGAAGAGACTAGAGAAGTTGACAGGACTGCAAAAAGGACCAGGAGCACTGAAACTGAAAAGGGAGGAGCTGGAACTAGCAAAATCACAGATGAGGAGATGGTGCCGTCGAGTCAACCAGAAACAGATCAAGAAAAATAAGAAGAGTTGAGACAGAAGATGTTGAGGACAATGGCAAAAAATAAAGAGCAGATGATGGATGTTACCAAGGATCTTTTCATGGAAGATGTCATCAAAAGTAACATCTATTATGATGACAATGGTATATTGCAGAAAATGAGAGATGACAGTGAGGAGGGCAAGAGTACAGAACGTAGCGTCTCTGCAAGTATGGATGACTCAGATGAGGACACCGAATCATTTGCTAGAAAGGCAGGTCTGGGCACTCAGGCCATTGCAAGGATAAATGCAGAAGTTGAAGAGGAAATGCAAGCAGAGGGAGATGGAGAGACAGAAGGACAACAGGCAACTGGTAATGAGCAACTGAGAAGCAAGGATACAATGGTTGATGAAGCAAGAAGGAGGACAGGGAGAGGGAACTCGGAGCAGAATGTCATGGACAAGGCCAAGGATCGGGCAAAACTCAGGAACTTGGATGGCCCAGCAGGTAACATTCTAAAACCAGATGTTTCTGATTTAGCTGCTGCACATGTTTCTCTTCAGGAATTGGCTGATAAGGTAGGAATAAAGTTAGGAAATAATGCTGTAGAGATAGATGAAACTGTAAATGTTATTGAAACACTTGAGAAAGCCAGGGCTGACTTGTTTAGTGTGAAACAAAGTAAAGATTGTAGAGATTTAGTAGGAAGTGGTAAAGATAGTAAGGATGTAGATGATGAACAGTACAAGGATCTTTTTCAGATGAGGAGGACCTAAATGAGGAAGATAGGGAGCTTGATAGTACAGTTAGACTCTTAGCAGGCTTGGGGACTTGGAGTAACAAAAGAAGTTCTATTGGTAAGAGCAACAGTAAGAGTATAGTTGTAGGAAGAAGTAGAGTTTTTGGCCCTGTTTCGTTTAAAATGTAGATGGCAGGTTTCATATGGAATGCTAGAGGTTTAGGTGAACCGGAGAAGAGTTTTTATATTAATGATGTTATAGTTAAACATAGAATTAATTTTATTGGCATCCAGGAAACAAAAAAAAGTAAGTTTACGGTTAATTTCCTTAAAAGTATTAGTGGTAGTCTTACGTTCTCTTGGGTTTGGGTTCCTGCTTTAGGACAATCCGGGGGAATCCTTTTAGGTGTAAATTGTGATGTTTATGATGTAATTAGTTCTGAGATTGGTAGATTTCATGCTAGAATGTATGGGGCGCCACATGCTAGAGATAAAGATGTTCCTGGTACAGCTTGTGCATATTTTTAGTTTGAGGTCTTCTCCATTGATTGTGGGTGGTGATTTTAATTTGCTTAGAAAAGTAAGTGATAGTAATAAAAATAGAAGGCCATCCAAGTGGTCGAACCTCTTTAATGCTATAATAGAACAGTGGGATATGAAGGAAATTGAGATTCCGGGTAGACGTTATACGTGGTCAAATAATCAGAGGAATCCAACTTTTGCGCGGTTAGATAGATTTCTTGTAAGTACAGAGTGGGAGAGTCTGTATCCGCTTGCCTTCATCAATTTACTACCTAGAGATATTTCTGATCATTCTCCACTGGTCTTGGATCTTGGTTTGAAGAAGGAAGTAATTTACAAACCTTTTCAGTTTGAGCTATGCTGGTTTCTGAGAGATGACCTGTATGAAGTAGTTAGTAAAGTGTGGAATGCTTTTCATTTCGGTAAAGGTAGATTGGACAAATGGCAAAATAGATCGAGAAAGCTTAGAAGTTCCCTGAAAGGTTGGGATATTAATTACAAAGCCTTTTATAAGAAACAGAAAAATGTGTTGTCCGTAGCTATTGACAATATAGATAAGGAGAGCGAGATTTTAGGTTTGACGTCAGAAAAGTATTAGATGAGAAGTTGCAAGTTATAAGGAAGGAGGAGCAAGTAAAGTGGTTTCGGAGGTCAAAAGAAACTGATCTTGTGAAAGGAGATTCTTTAACAACTTACTTTATGGCAAAAGCAAGCGGTAGGAAAAGGAAAAACAAAATTACTAGTTTAAAACAGGATGGAGTGATGATAGTCGGTAATGATGATATATTAAAATACGCAACTGATTTTTATAAGGAGCTCTTTGGTCCTGTTCATAACCGTGCGAGTGTAGCTTTGGAGATGCCGTTAGATAGTGTTCTAGAAGTAGGAGATAAGGAAGATTTAGTTAAACCGTTCACCATTGAAGAGGTGAAGCTAGCTGTTTTTGGTATGAAACATAATAAGGTGTCTGGTCCTGATGGGTTGCCCATCAAGTTTTACCAGAAGTTTTGGAAATTAATCTGTAGTGATTTAATGGCTTTATTTGATGATTTCTATGTTGGTAAACTTGACTTGTCTCGCTTTAATTATGGTATTGTGACTTTGTTGCCGAAGGTAGCTGACGCTAGTTGCATACAACAGTACAGACCGATTTGTATGCTTAATGTTGTATTTAAGATCTTTACTAAAGTAATTAATAATAGAGTAGTTAGGTTGGCTAAGAAAATCATTTCTCCGGTACAGACGGCCTTCATTAAAGATAGGAACATTTTAGATGGTATTGCTCTCTTACATGAAACTTTGCATGAAGTAAAAGCTAAGAAGTTGGATGTTGTCTTTTTTAAGGTAGATTTTGAAAAAGTCTACGATAAAATAAATTGGGACTTGTTTTCGATATCCTCAAGATGAAAGGATTCCCTGATAGGTTTATTGACTAGGTGCGAAAATCGGTTGAGAATGGTAAAGTTGCTATTATGGTAAATGATCATATAGGTAACTATTTTCCCACCATGAAAGGATTAAGGCAGGGGGACCCGTTTTCTCACATTCTTTTCAACATAGCAGTAGACGTGATGTCTGTCTTGGTAGAAAGAGCAAAAGATTGTGGGCTAATTAAACCGTTGATACCACATTTAGTAGATGAAGGGCTAGCAATGCTACAGTACGCGGATGATACCATTTTATGTTCCAAGATGATTTAGATTCGGCTAGAAATCTTTAAAAACTTCTTTGTATTTTGAGCATCTCTCTGGATTGAAAATTAATTTTCTGAAGAGTGAGGTCTTTTGTTGGAAAAGCAAAAGATAGGAGTGTAGAGTATACGATCGATCTTTACTTGTGTAGAGGGTGTGCTTCCGTTTAAATACTTAGGGATGCCTATGCATGATAGAAGGTTGAGGCTGATTGACTGGAAACCGTCGGAGAATAAAGTAGATAAGAAACTGGTGCCTGGGTAGGAAAATATACCTCGTATGGTGATAGACTGATGCTGTTAAGGTCTTGTCTTACTAATGTACCGTTCAACATGTTGTGTTTCTTTCCCTTACCAAAAGGGCCCTGTAAGAAGTTTGATTTTTTTAGGAAAAGGATGTTTTGGCATGAACAAGATGGTTAAAAGAAATACCACCTAGTTAATTGGCAAGAGGTGTGTAGGCCTAAAGACCAAGGTGGCCTAGGAGTCTTAGATTTAAAGATTATGAATATTTTCTTGTTATGTAAGTGGCTCTGGAAAATTGAGAACGAAGAGGGGTTGTGGCAGCAGTTGATTAGGTCCAAGTATCTCCATTCACAATCTTTAGCCCATGTAAAGTTAAAACCTGTTCATTCTCATTTTTGGTCGGGTATATTGAAGGTGAGAGACCTTTTCTTCAGTTTCTGTAGAAAAATCATGGTAATGGTGCGAGAACAAGTTTCTGGGAAGACTTATGGATAGGAGACAAAACGTTGAAAGTTAAATTCCCTAGACTGTATAGTCTGTCGCATAGCAAGAAAATTAGTGTAGTTAGAGTTCTTAGTGAAGGTTGGGGTCCTCAACTTTAGAAGAAATTGGTGGGGAGAGTTGGCTGACATGTGGTTTAATTTAAAGGATATGTGTTCAGGTGAGACTAAGGGAAGGAATAGAGGATAGGTGTAAATGGATACTAACTGAGTCTGGACAGTTACTGTTAAATCGCTTTATGTTGCTCTTAAGGCGTCGCAAGTAAGACTTCCTTATAGAAAGTGTGGTTCTTAAAGACTCCTTTAAAAGTAAAAGTGTTTCTTTGGCTGGCATTTAGGAAGAGTATTTTGATTAAGGATGTCTTGTTAGCTAGAGGCTGGAAAGGTTCGGGAAAATGTATGTTTTGCTCAAGTGTAGAGACAATAGATCACCTGTTTTTTAATTGTTCAGTAGCAAGAAATATGTGGGAGGTTGTTAGATGTACTTTTGCCTACCCCAACTTGTTTGGGAAAAAAAGGCTTTGTTGTTGTGTTGTTGTTGTACTTTTGCGCTGAAGTCAGTTCCAGCTAGGTTCGACAATTTGTCTAGATGGTTAGAGTCTTTTTCTGTAAATGACAGGTTTCCTGGTATCGGTAGGAATCGCTGCGTTAATTTGGGCAATCTGGAAGACCCGGAACAATGCCTGCTTTAACGGAGTGGTCCTTCAGATCCTACTACTATAGTTTTTCTTATGGCTCACCTTGTATCCTACTGGGCTGGTTTGCAGAGACCAAAACTGCGAAGCATACAACGCAGAGGAGCAAGGCTGCTGGTATTGGTGGCTACTGAGATCTTTCACAGGAAGCATGGATGGGGGCCTTTGTGCTGAGGCTGACCGAAACTTGATGGAATGACTCTCTCAAGGCCTGTGAAGTTGTTATGCTTGAAAAAGAGTTTCCTGTAATGCTAAGTAGCAAAAAATAGAAGAAAGTTTCTGAGCCATGGCTGGGATGTTTTAGTTGGTTGTGTTCGTTGGTTGGATGTTTATGTTGTGTTGATGCTGTAGCTTGGATAGATGTAGAAGTTGTGCTCTGCAGGGCTGTGTGGTACCCTGGGGCGTGAGAAAAACGGGTGGAACAAAAACTGTGTATTTATCAGTTTTCATAATAATGAAAATTGGGGGCCCCGGCTCCTTCTTTAAAAAAAGAAGAAGCCTATATCCCAAGATTAACTTCGGACTGGATTCTTTTATCCGGACTGAGTCTAATCGTGATTTTCTCTCGATTATGATATTACCGCCCTCTGTCGCAATAGAAATTGAGAATGGAGGCGACTTTGCTACACTTGCTTATATAAAGCAATTCCAACTCTAGTCCAATCGCGGTTTTTGTTTATGTATTCTTTATTTATCCACTAGGCAATCTGGTGGTTCTTTGCACCGAGTTTTGACGTTGGCCGCGCATGCCATTATCAGGAGGGCGATACACAGGAAAACCATTTGTGGAACCGGTCGATGAACATAGGTCCCTTTTGAAAAGTGAATCTTTAGTCCATTCTAAATACTTTGTTATTTATTCTTTAGAATAAGAAGGTTTCGTAGGCATGTGCTTCATGGCGACAAGTCGTAAAGCATGGATAGATGGAAATGCGAAAGCTGGATTCGACATCGCTCGATCAAACAAAGTGGCATACTTTTCTAACCCTTTGAAGGATGAAGATGGCGAAGGCGCGGGCCTTTTCTGATAAGGATTCCAAGCCTACTTGTCGATTTGGTTGATAACTTTAACTATGCTTAGGACGGATACTAGAATGTTAGCCATTCCTATTAGGTTGCTGAGCTTAAGTAGGGATTGTAGTTTCGGTGTGGATAGGACGTTGAAACCCATCAAAAACTGCTAGTAAAATGAATTGATCATGAGCCAAACCAGTCTCTCGGTATTGCCTGTACACGTAACATATTGTAAAAGAGTTTACACACCTCCCAGACTATTAAACTTTTGTGTGAACCATTGCATTATGTATCAAATGACTGACAGGTCAAGATCAATATATATCGTCCTCATCGAATTGATTACTACTCCCTCCGTTCCTAAATATAAAATGTTTTAGTTTTTATCCACATTCACATGTATCTAGATCTATGTGGACATGTTTTAATGTGTATGTACACTCATTTGGGTTTGCCTAGCCAACATGTAAGCTAGCTAGAACATCTTATATTGTGGAACAGAGAAGGAAGTATATAACAACTCATTACTGGTACAAAACTACAAACACAACTAAGTGAGCAAGAATCCGCCTTTATCAACCCAATGCATACAAGGTTTGGGTGTTATCTCGTAAGCAGCGAATCCCCAGAGTTACAAGGTTCAGAGGAGCCTATAGTTTACGACCTCACTTTAGCAAGCCGCGCCCTGATCTCTTCCAGATCTTCCTCGTCGTCATCAGCCCCCTCAGCAACAGCTTGTCGCTGCAAAGTGCAAAAACACAGGTGTTCTTAATAGATAAATAAAATTCTTACAACAAAAGCATACTTTAGTTGGATACCATTAGAAAAATTAATGAGGCGCACTAGTAATCCATTGATCTTGGTACTAAGCAACTATAGTTAGGATGTTGTCGATCTATGGAGGACAACTTTAACTCAGGAAAAGGAAAAATTTCCGGGCAATAGCTTCTTCAGAGCCAGAGCTTCATTTCTCTAAAGCATCTGTAGTGTTACACGTTAACGACATGCAAACAAAAATAGAAGTGTGAAGCATCTACCTCTTCTGGAACCTTGCTCGTTGAAGCTTGCTTAACTCTCTGTGTCCTAGCAGCATCTGGTAGTTGCGAAGCAGTCTCTCCTGCTACTGCAGCAAGGACCTTATCAACCTCCTCCTCGATTTCCTCTTCCATGTCCTCGAGTCCAATGCTGAATCAACTGCATCATTCATCATCTCTTCCATTACACCTGCCTAGAGTTAGAACCATAAAAAGTTAGCAAAGTTCACACCACACATTGATCAATCTCGTAACAACTGAACAGAGATATACCAATGACAATGACAGTACAAACCAAAAGGAAGTGGTTACTTTATAAGGACTAAGTATCTAACACACTGATAAATTACCTTTGTCATCTCTTTGCTAAATTCTTGCATCGTGGTAGCCAATTCTGGAGCTTTCATCAAATTAAACAATCTTCATAACATCAGCACTTTTTGACAGATGACCTACTGTTCTTGAAGTTGCTGAAAATTGCATGAACAGAAGTTACCAGTTCGCAAATAAATAGAAACAAATTGAGCACCACAATGTAGACACAACATAATACTTTTTCAGTTTGCTACAAAAACTGGGTCCTGGTTTCAACCTGTAAGTTCATGGGTATTCTAACAAGTATACCTTGAAAGAAACACCATTCAAAACCAAATAAGATGCGCACTTAATTATATTTTTAAGGTGCTACAGAATACTGAAATTGCTGTTGAAAATATTTTGATGATGATATTTTCCGCTATAAAATAAACTACAATGTTAGGAGGCTCACAAAGTGGACAGGTACCCGCATGTCATTGCCTTAGTCAGACATCTATTGGGATATACAAAGAGATGAAACCTTGGAATGGCATATACAAATTCTGATCTATACAGTTACAGAGGCACGGAACCTCAGAATGGCATAGTTACCAGATTTGAAGAACATTTGGTTTGCGGTAAGGGTTCGTGATTTGCCATTTACTGTATAGAAGTTGAGTTTGCTTGGGGTATACATCTCCGATTCACAAATCAGAGATGGGGTTCAAGAATCAGAAAAAACAATTAAGCACCAAAGCTTTGAGATCAAAACACCACACATACCACATAGTGGCCAAGATAGAAGATCCCACCAAGAAAAAGTAAAAACAAGGGGCCTGATTGCCCCATCCAGCCCAAACAGTTCGTTTTTGTTCTTCTTTTAAGCAAACAAGCCTTAAGTTAGTAAGGCAGACCTAAGGTACCATTTTTCCAGATCTCAAGGCTCTTAGGCTGCATCATCAATGGCATGATTGATGTGCTCTAGCGATGTTGATGGCAGCGTGGTGGAGCAACAATAGAGGCAAACATACTATCATCCTTCCCTCCTTTCATTGTTCTCATTATTTCTTTAGTTCACAGCCATTAACGTCTTGGACTGAACCTTATATGCTCGGCATGGACTGCAAACCCCGATCTAGATTGCTCGATCAGGACCGGTGTTCGGAGGGTATAGATTGCTCGATCGGGATCGGGGTTCGGAGGGTATCACAGCCAAACCGCTAACTACAGTAACAGAAGTATCTATGATTGCCCAAAGGCAAGTGATGTATACAAGAAACTTTAGTTTGTAATGATTTGTACGAGGGCAATTGCCAACAACTACAATGATCATGTCTTCCATAAGCTAAATGATACCTCATAACTAAAAGTTAGATGCCCAAACACCAATGTTCATAAAAAGGATCGTACCAACAATTTCTCCAAGATGCATTGATACAGAGTTTAGTTGAGCCTTGTTTTCATAAAGACGATTAACAGCACGTCTTGATTGCACAAGTTCCTTTGCAAGAGCCTGATACATAAAATTGAAATGATAACATCAGTAATAAAGTAAACTGTTCACTTTATTCTGGCAAGATAAGCTCAACAGTAGAAACTTCAATGATTTATATGTGCTGAAACGTGAAACATAATAGTAACTAAATAAAACATACTGAGAGCTGGGTACTTAAATGCAGGGTTCTAATTATTGAGTTGGTTATGTGGTGAGCTTGTCCATATGGCCAGAAACTGCAGGTTCCAAAGGAGCAAGGACGGTGAGGAACTGCAAGTATTAGTGAGGCCAGAAGAATATGTAAGTGGGATTCTTCTAGCGTGTCAGTCCACCAAATTCACCGGTTGGTCGATGGATGCAGAGCTTAATGTTAGTTGATAACACATTACTAGATAATTTACTAGAATTACGAGCAGTTTATCAATATTTTGATGAAATTTAACTACAACTAAGGGTCAGAATTTTGTTTGTTCAATATGTTTGGTTTAATCTATGTTAGTCGATGTGTACTTTGCAAGTGATTACAGTATTCCAAAATGGTACTTTAGGGGCAGATGGAAAAATAAACAAGAAAAGTGTGATAATGTTTAGCTGCTTATCTAATACAAATAATGTCTAATGATGTACAAAATCTTATACATATATCTCATTTTGCTTTCTATTTAGACGAGCAATACTGATAACTTTATTTGCACCTGCAGTTTTCGTTTATTTCCGGTGATGCACTAATTAAAGTGCAAGAAGTCATCATTTTCAGAAGATAGTTCTGGCACATTAATGAACAATCAAATCTAGTATCAATTATATATTGATGCTTCCCGAAACTGAAATTATCCATATTGATTACTACCTCCGGGCCGAAATATAAGATGTTTTAGCCTTTTTCTGATTCAGATGTATCTAGACGCTTTTTAGTGTGTAGATTCACTCATTTCAGTCCGTATATAGTCGATACTGAAATATCTAAAACATCTTATAATTTGAAACTGAGGGAGTATTCATCATTATTTACATGAATGGGCTATGATTGGACATAGCATCTTCCATTTAGGGAAAGCTAACCCCACAACACTAAGAAAGGTAAAAATTTCAAATCTACTAATATTTGAAGTTACTTTTCCCTTCTCTTTTTGCTAAGAATTTACTCATGTTAGGTGTGAAGCTTTAAACCAAGATATCTATGTGGTGAACTGGCGGTTATAAATGCTCATGGGGTGTGGAAAGGTTAAGGCCCAGTTTGGTAGCGACGTATTTAAAAAACTGAAGTATTAGGAAACTGTAGTATTCTGACCCGTGGGCATAAAATACCAAAGTATTGACAAGTTGAAGTATTTTGGAGTATTGACAATACTGTAACCTGTTTGGTTAGTGCTGTAATTTGCTACGTATAAAGTGACTACCGTTAGAGAATTCCTGTTCCAAACTCGCGGGAAAACACAACCACTTTTTCCGTCAAGCGTGCCATGACGCCCAGCTTAGCTCACCATTACCACCACATCTTCAATGACGAGTCGGCCAGGAGTTGCAATTCCTCCCACCACGATGAACGCGCACGCCGGCGGCCACGACATGGAAGGCAGCTGCTGGAGTCTGGCAACTCCACCCACCATGAATGCGACCAAGGAGCTGCTGGAGTCTGGCAACTCAACCCACCACGAACGCGAACGCCCGCAACCACGACAGGGAAGGCGGCTGCTCAGCCCCGTCCGCGATCTGGAAAGCTACCGTTGGAGTGTGGCTGCTCCGCCCCGTCCGCGGGCTTGAAGGGCGCCGCTGGATTCCGGCTGGTGCGATCTCTGCGTGTTCTCCGTCGCTGCCGATCCCTCTAGCGCCACCGCCTCTGGCCAGGCGCAAGGTACTCATCGACGAAATTCCAGAGGCAGAACCGCAGCGAGGGAATGAAGCTCGCCTTGTCGACGTCCATGCCGGGAGCCGCAAAAAGCTTCCACATCTCAAATCAACGGGAGGACAAAGGCAGTACTCATCGTTCTTCGCTCCATTGACATCTTTGCTTGTCCATGGCTGGCGACGATCTGATCTCGTGAGGAAACAAGGAGGCGGCGAACCAACGTAGCGAGCGGGGCGTGTCGTTTTATCGCTTTCTTCGTTTCCGAAAAAGAGGTCTCGAGTTGTTTTTTCAATACGTTAAAAAAACCACAGTTTGAGGGGAAACTTCAGTATTAATACCATGTTTTTTGGCCATAGCCAAACACATCAAAGTATTATAAACTGTAGTAATTTGGAAACTGTAGTATTTTGGCAATACTTCAAAAATACGCTGCTACCAAACATAGCCTAAGGTTTCAATTTTGGCACAAGCTTTTCCCCGACCAGGTTCAATGTTCCTAAACTAAAGCAAAGTTTTTCAGTAAAAGCAGGTCATGGAACTAAATGAACCAAGAACAACACAACCTGCAAACTTGCTTATTTTATGAACAGAATTCAACAAGCAATACCGAAGAAACTGAATTGTTTGTACTCGCGGAAATACAAATCTATGATTTTCTATTATGTGCGATGCTGATGCTGAATGTACACAAAAATAAGCACACCTTTGCGGATCCCATGTCGTTGCGCTTAGCAGCGTCCCTGATAGCTTTCTCCACATTCTTCTCTTCTCTCTGGACATCTGCAAAAGCAAGCCAAAATAACTAAGAAAAGATGATTCCATGCCAGAAAAAAATCAGCGGAAAATGCAATAACAAGGGTTTAGCCCAACCCCATCGATGGTTCCGATCATCTTACTTAGGCCTACCAGGCGCCCAATTAATTACTACTCCGCGGCTCTGCCCATCAAGGCAAGAGTTGGCCGCAATTAGCCTCGACGCAAGGGGAAAAAGGGTGGGGAGAAGGAGACGAGGAACCTCGGATCTGGCGGTCGAGGACACGGCACTCGTTGCGGAGGCGGCGCTGCCACTCGCGCAGCTGCTGCTGCGGCGTCGCCCGCGGCTTCAGCAACCCCTTCATCTTCTCCATCGGCGCCGCCCGAAAGGAATGGACCGAAACCCGCCGAAGATTTCACGGGCTTATTCGCTCGTCGGAGGGTCACGCGGCGCGGCGGAGAAAAGGCAAGCAGCGAGAAGGAAGAAACCGTCTGCACCAGGCAACCTGAGAATCTGCTAGTGGAACGGCACAGGCTTCTAAATTCGACATTGCTTTTTTCCTTCTCTTTTCTCTTCTATTCATTTATTATTATTTTCAATTTCATATACATTTCATCGCCCCTTTTAACATTTTTTTTGCCAAAAAGGACCTGGCATCTAACACCGAACAGTACAAAACACATCAACAAAATCAAAAATTACAACGAGATCCTTGAGATGCCTCATCTTCAACCTGCAGACCGTGTCGACGGCGCCTGCCAGAGCCGGCCTGCCGTTGTTGGTTGCGTACGGGAAGTCGCCGAACTGGTCAAGAAGACCACATCCATCCCCGAGCTGAAGAAGAAGTATGAATCGCCGATTAAGCTCCATGACGATCCGGAGACCGCCACCGCCAGAAAAAGTCTCGAAAACCACACCACTCATTTGGCTTGTGATTTCAACTCAACTCGCTAGGATCCTTCGTTAATTTGGCCAGCCTCAAGTTTTATTTGCACTAGGGTTGTAAAAGACTGCGGGGCGAGATCAACTCGTTTTTCTAACTCTGACTCGAAAAGAAATGAGACGAGTATGCACTAGGGTTGTAAAAGACTGCGGGGCGAGATCAACTCAATTTTCTAACTCTGACTCGAAAAGAAATGAGACGAGTATGGGTGTCCAATACTAACTCGCTCGAGGTCAACTCAGTGGCGAATGTAGAGCAAAAATTCATTGGGTTCAGCTCTATTGATTATGTTGTACTCTTGCTGTAATAATAAATGTAAAATACTAATTTAGTGTAGATTTGATAAATTTTATTGGGTTCAGCTGAACCCAATGCTTACTGTCGGGCCATGTCCCTCCACATGGAGGTGTGTTGGCAGCCCAACTTTAGCCCAGGAAGTCGAACATGTGTGTGTCGTTGATCGTTGTATGCATCCAACGGTTGAGCTGCCTCCTTGAGAGGTAGAAAAAGAAAACCCTAGCCACTCTTGGTGGCTGTTGCAAGCAAGTGAGAGAAGGCAGAACGTGGCTGCTGTTGTGAGAGAGTGGGAGAACACACAAGAACACCACAACCTAGTGAGAAGAGAGGAAGAAAAAGGAGAGGTGATTTCTGTCGGGATTTGGTGCATCTGACCGGTATGCCTTCAAGCCGGCGATTGGAGGGTCAAACGTGCCTGGATCGACTGTAGACTTGGTGAGCTCGTTCCTTACTTTGAGTACTTCGATCTAGATAGCTGGTTTGAGGTTTGGGTCAGAGGAGCATCAGATTTGAGAGATGTTTTGTCAGTTTGGACTGCTGCAGTTTCAGCACAGAGCAGTTTTGGTAGAGAACAGTTTGGGCAGGCAAACGGTGTCCGATTGAGCTCATCCTTGGTGGGTATGTTGGGAACTCATATGTCTGTTTGTCTACCAAGTTTTGTGCTGTTTGGATCTGTGGTTTAAGAGCAGTTTGCTGATTACCGAAGAGGACAGAATCTGTGATACTCTGCTTTGCTGAAATCTTGTCTCTTGTGGTTGTTGTTGTTGTTGCCGGTGGGCAACGAGTTGGTGTGTGTTGTAATCTCCAGAGGTTTTGGAGAAGAATCTTGCTCATAGGGAAGCTTGCGTGGACCGGTTGGTCCACAGCCGTGGTTTTTCCTCCTCACGTTGGGGAGGTTTTCCACGTAAATCCTTGTGTCACCTATGCATGTGATTGTGTTTATTTTTCCGCTGCATATTGCTGTTGGTTGAACTTATTCTCGAAGTTCATTACAGGCTGGGAGGCTATTGGAGTTGTGTATCTTCTCCTCACCTTTGCCCTAACAAAGTGGTATCAGAGCCAGGTTCAGTTTGTACTAAGTTTCAGAGCAAGGTTTGTTTTGGGCTGAGTGCAGTTTGCATGTGTTGAAAGATGGAAGTGAATACCAACAGAATGAAATCATTGAATGGTACAAATTATCAAGCCTGGAAGAGCAAGATGAAGGACTTGTTGTATGTGAAAGAATACTGGAAGCCGGTGTTCTCCACTGAGATGCCGGAGGACATGAAAGAAGATGTTTGGGAGGTACTTCATCTCCAAGCTTGTGGGTTCATTCGGCAATGGTCGATGACAATGTTTTGAACCATATCATTGATGAGACACATGCACGCACCTTATGCAGAAATTGGAGGATCTGTATGCTCGCAAAGAAGGTACCAACAAGATGTTCTTGATCAAGAAATTGATGTGTTTGAGGTACAAAGAGGAACTCCAATTGCAGATCATGTAAATGAATTTCAGGGCATTATAAAATCAGCTATCTTCAATGGTAATCACATTTGAAGATGAAGTGAGAGCCTTGCTACTACTTGGCTCATTACCGGACACGTGGGAGACCTTTAAGGTCACCGTTTGCAATTCAGCACCTAATGGAGTTGTCACTTGGAACCTTGTGAAGACCAAGGTACTAAATGAAGAGTCCAGAAAAATTGCTGACAAGGACAGTTCTTCTTCACACTCAGAAGTGTTAGTGACTCAGTCACGGGGAGAAGCAAGAGTAGAGGTCCGTGTAAAGGGGCTGAAAAGTAGAAGCAAATCAAAAGGCAAAGGAAAGTATGCTGATTTTGTGTGCCATCACTGCCATGAGAAGGGCCACATCAAGTGGCATTGTGACGAATGGAAGAAAGACAAAAAGAAGAAAAATAAGCAAGTTCAGAAACAGCCAGACAGTGACAGTGATAGTGAGGGCCGGATTACTGTGATTGAGGAGATCATGTCTCTCATGCATGAAGAACATGATGGCAGTTTTGGTTCTACTATTGAGGAGAAGATCACTGTTGTTTCTAATGAGACCATCAACCTTGCATATGGTGATGAGATGACTTGGATTCCGGACAGCGGTGCTACCATACATGCTACATCTCGTAGAGAGCTCTTCACAAACTATACAGCAGGTGATTTTGGTGTTGTGAAGATGGGAAACAATGGTAGAGCACAAATCATTGGAAGAGGAGATGTGCACTTGGAGACTGAAAATGGTACCACACTAGTCCTCAAGTCGGTGAGGCATGTTGAGGCACTCTGTCTCAACATTATCTCGGTTGGGTTGCTTGATAAAGATGGGTACTTGAGCAGATTTGGAAATGCACAGTACAAGCTCACTAAAGGAAACCTGATTGTTGCTAGAGGTAACATGGTTTCAGTTTTGTATCATGTTCATGCTAAGCTTTCTGCTGCTTGTGTCAATGCATTGCAGAAAGAAGACACATGTGCTTTGTGGCACAAGAACCTTGGGCACATGAGTGAGAAGGGGATGACAGTGCTAGTGAAGAAAAAATTGTTGAAAGGTGTGAAAGGCGTTCACATCAAGAAATGTTCAGATTGCCTAGCGGGGAAGCAACACAGAGTTGCATTCAAGAGTCAACCTCCTCACAAGAAGCCCGAGGTGTTGGACTTGGTACATTCCGATGTTTGTAAAATGTCGGTGAGGTCAATGGGTGGAGTAAAGTACATTGTCACATTTATTGATGACTTTTCCAGGAAGGTTTGGGTCTATGTTTTGAGGACCAAAGATCAAGTACTAAGTGTATTCAAGAAATTCCAAGTCTCAGTTGAGAGAGAAACTGAGAAGAAGATCAAGTGCCTTCGAACTGATAATGGGGAGAGTATATTGGCCCATTTGATGCCTATTGCAAGGAGCAGGGAATTAGGCACCAATTTACTCCCCCGAAGACACCACAGCTGAATGGTCTTGCTGAGAGGATGAACAGGACAATTGTTGAGAGAGTTAGATGCTTGCTATCAAGTGCAAAGCTGCCTAAACATTATTGGGTGAGGCTTTGTCGACTGCAGTTTATCTTATTAATCTCTCACCAAGTTATCCATTGCAGGGAGATGTTCCTAACAGGGTCTATTACGACAAAGAAGTCTCATATGATCACCTGAAGGTTTTCGGGTGCAAGGCCTTTGTTCATATCCCTCAAGATGAGAGGTCAAAGCTTGATTCAAAGACACGACAGTGCATCTTTCTTGGCTATGGAGGTGATTAGTTCGGCTACAAGTTGTTTGATCCAGTAGCAAGAAAGGTTGTGAGAAGTCATGATGTTGTGTTTGTTGAAGACCAAACAATTGAGGATATTGGGAAGACAAAGGTGCAGGTTCCGGAGCAAGTTCCAGTACACGTTTCTCCTCAAAACTAGCAGCAAGACAGATCTGATTCTGACCCAGAACCTGCAGATTCAGCTGAGCAAGAAGCTGAAAATGAAGATGCAGAAGATGTGCAAGATGATGATGATGCACATGGTGGTGCAGGTGATGAAGAAGCTCCCGAGCAGCATGAGTATGATGCTGAAGATGATGATCATGATCAAGAGGCACCAGCACCAGATAGTCCACCAGCAGCTCCACTCACATGGTCCACTAGAAACCGTGTTCCCTCCACTAGGTACCCATCAGATCAATATGTGGTGTTATTGTCAGATGGTTCAGAACCTGAGTGCTTTTCAGAGGCAATGAAAGATGAGAAGAAGAAGGAGTGGAAGAAGGCTATGCAAGAAGAGATGGATTCCTTGCATACAAATCATACTTATGAGCTGGTGAAGTTGCCCAAGGGCAAGAAAGTTCTTAAGAACAAGTGGGTCTACAGAATCAAGCAAGAAGAGCACACGTCACATCCAAGGTACAAGGCCAGACTAGTTGTAAAAGGATTCAGCCAGAGAAAAGGTATTGATTTTGATGAAATATTTTCTCCGGTGGTGAAGATGAAATCTATTAGAATGATCCTTGGCTTGGCAGCAAGTCTCAACTTGGAGGTTGAGCAAATGGATGTGAAGACAGCTTTCCTACATGGAGAGTTGGAGGAAGAGATCTACATGGAGCAGCCTGAGGGGTTTCTTGTTAAAGGCAAAGAAGACTATGTGTGCAAGCTGAAGAAAAGTCTCTATGGCCTGAAACAAGCACCAAGACAATGGTACATGAAGTTTAAATCTGTCATGGGGGAGCAAGGCTACAAGAGGTGTAGCTCAGACCATTGTGTATTTATTCAGAGGTTCTCAGGTGATGATTTTATCATGTTGTTGGTCTATGTTGATGATATCTTGATTGTTGGCAAGAATGTCTCAAGAATTGCTAGAATAAAGAAAGAGTTGAGCAAAAGTTTTGCCATGAAAGACTTGGGTCCAGCAAAGTGTATTCTCGCATGAGAATTGAAAGAGACAGAAAAACCAACAAGTTGTACTTGTCTCAAGAGAAATACATTGAGAAAGTACTTCGCAAGTTCAAGATGGACAAGGCAAAAAGTGTGAGCTGTTCATTAGCATCTCACTTTAAGTTGAGCAAGAAGCAATGTCCCTCCGATGAGAAGATGGAAAAGGACATGCAGAATTTTCCTTATGCTTCAGCGGTTGGGAGTTTGATGTATGCTATGGTGTGCACACGGCCTGACATTGCTCAAGCGGTTAGTACAGTGAGCAGATTTATGTCTAATCCAGGATAACCACATTGGGAAGCCGTGGAGTGGATTTTGAGGTATCTCCGGGGCACCACAAATATGAAGATTTTTTTGGTGGTAGTGAGGCCAAGCTGATTGCATTTTCAGATTCAGACATGGCTGGAGATGTTGATACAAGGAAGTCTACTTCAGGTTATTTGGTTACCCAATCAGGGGGAGTGATAACCCCCAAGAGCAGGGGATCACTGTAGCACCTCTCAATGTGGAAGTAAGGTATCGATCCGCAGGAGCAAGAAGGAAAAGTTATCTATTCCCTACAACTAAAGTGTCACAAGTTTTAGTTGATTATGCACTAAACAAGTTTAAGGAACAAGATGGTTGATTTAATGGATGGAAGTTTAATGCAACAAAACAAGAATGTAAAAGTGTCCCAATCCTCTTCAATGCAAGAGGACAAGACAAAGGTTTTCTCTATAGGAACAATGGACATGGGTTCATGGGTTCACTTAATACTCTCTCTCTCTCTCTCTCATCTACGGTGATTATCATGTTATAGATAAAGTACACACAATTGTCATGTTTTAATGGTAGCTTTTAATGACGGCTATATGTCCTAAAACACATAGTTGAAAGAAATACTCATTTGTGTGCTATGTCACCCCCGCAAGGCTAGCATGGCTGCTGTCACTCCCACATCATACTCTTTCTTTTTACCCCCAGATAAAGGATGTTGGGCTGTATTTCACATGTCACTCAATACATATGCCGTTGTCACATCGGCCATCCCGTACCTACATACATCATACTTCATAATGGACAATATTCTAAACACTAGTGCAATGATTCATATTTCGTGTGCATGACCACATCTCTCTCATCTATCCACACTTGGTGGTGTCAATCACCTCATGACAAGGATAAACAAGGCATTATGCATAAATCAAACCATCACATGCATCATAGAATATCTCCAAAGCATGACAAATCATAAAAGCTCCAACACAACGGTAAATGCATAACAAATCATCTCATACCATAATATCCACCACAAGAATTACATAGATGACCGTAATCATGTTCAGCAGCTCATACGGTACTAATTAGTGAAGCTCAAAGAGAGGAGAGATACATAAGTTACCACCACGAACCCAAGTCCAGGGGTGGACTACTCCCCCTTCATCATGGAGACAGTGGAGAAGTCGTTGGAGAAGATGGAGACCGCCCCGGCAGCGCCCCGTCGGAGTTTTCCCCCTCCAATCTGCAGCTCCAGGTCTCTGTTTCGTGGTTTCTGTGTTTCGGCGGCGCTCCCTTTCGCGAAAGCCCTGGGGGGGGGTCTATAATAGTCGTTTTTAGGTCAAGACGAAGCTTCGGGAAGAAAGATCGACGCAGCGGAGGCCCGAGGGCCAGGATGAGGGACCCCACGCGGTCAGGGAATCTGGCCGCGTGGGCCCACCCCTTTTGGCCTTCTGGTGTCCGTTTCTTCGATTCCTTTGCGCCTACGTTTCGTTCCTTCCAAAAAAGTGATCCCCGTAAATTTCAGGTCATTTGGACGTCGTTTGGGTCCCTGAAACATCAAAATATAGAAAAAGGGTTTTCTGACAGCGCAGGGTTAATTCCAGAAAAATGGGGGAGTTGTTAATTACCCACAAAACTTAATATAAATCATAAATATAACCCTTATATGATGCAAATAACATGGAATAAAATGTAAAGTTCATGTATGCATTTTACATGCATCAGGGAGCAGTGGCATGGCAAAGCAGGTTGCAAAAGTGTGTGGCATTGTCCTCAACTGAAGCTGAGTATATTGCTGTAACAGAGGCGAGCAAAGAACTATTGTGGCTGACACTACAAGGAAACACCTAATAGCCGGCTTTTAATCACCGGCGGGCCACCCAAACCCACGCCGGTGATCTGCTGGGACCAAATTCTGCAGCTAATCACCGGCGTGGGAATTTTCCCACGCTGGTGAAAACCTAGAATCACCGGCGTGTCCTTCTGATAGCCACGCCGGTGATTGGTGGGCCCAAAAAACAAGCCAAGGGGAAAACTTTTACCGGCGTGTCGTTACAAGCACACGCCAGTAATTCCGTCACGCCGGTAATCATGTCTGGGACCCTTTGGAATCACTGGCGTGACCCGTGTGTCCCACGCCGATAATTTAGATGTTCCTTTTAGAAAAGGAACATCGATCAGCTCATATGCAATAATATATATATATATATATATATATATATATATCCAACATAGGTAATAATATATAAGGTCAAAATACTAAAATGCACCAATGTAACAGATGTAAAATGTAAACTGATCGATTTTCTTTATATTTTTATTAGTACTCTGCAAATATAGGGGAACAAGTTGTCATGTTGGAACTCCATTTTTCTATCTACTAGAAAATAAGACAAACATTATGTAATTGGCAAAACATGTAAGCATACTTTTTTCTCTTTCATTATTTATCAATAACTAATCATTTCTCTTTTCTGTTTTGTACTTCATACTAAATATAATATTA
This sequence comes from Poa pratensis, assembly GCA_947311845.1. Lineage (NCBI taxonomy): Eukaryota > Viridiplantae > Streptophyta > Magnoliopsida > Poales > Poaceae > Poa > Poa pratensis. Next base: position 4,164,254 of record CAMZMU010000102.1, read on the forward strand.
TTTGCTAATATGCCAATTAAAAATATGTACTCTAAAAATATTGACTGCATAAAAATAATTCACCTGAGAAAAAAACTCCCTCTTCCTCTCTATTTCTCTCTCCCTCATCCCGTCTCTCTCTTTCTCTTTCTCTCTCTCTCCCTCACCCTCTCACGCGCACGGTTCCCAAAACCGCATCGACGCCGCGCGCCGCTACCTCCATCTCCCTCCCCGCATCGCCGCCGCTGAAAGTGCATGGTGTCCCCATGTATGGTTTTGGTAATTAATGACAATCCTTATGGACTAATGTTTGTGTTAAGTTATTCTTGTAGGTTTGTCCATTGGCATCGTTTGAACTCCATGTGTTGGATTCAAGGTTGTATGCCATCAAGATCATTGATTATAATGTACATATTTGATATGATCAAGAAGATAAAAAGATACAAGGTTAATCAAGACTAAGTGCAAAGAATAGATTCAAGTTGATCAACACACAAAGCTAAATGATATACCATGTGGGATCATGTGATCCAATGGTATGGTAAGAATTTTTCCATATAGCTTTGTGAACTAACCCATTATGTGTGTGTGGCATTCCTTTATTGGGGTTAGGTATCTCTCCATGGGCTTGCATCAAAAGGAAGATTTCTTATAGCTCATGGAGGATGACGTCAAGTGGTGATCGTCATCAAGATTGAGGTGTGCAAGTTCAAGATGGGCATCTAGAAGATTTCATGCTTGAAGCTTGCAACCCATTTGGAGATAATGGTCAAGTGAAGATGTTCCTAAGAGAGGCACTCCCATCTTGGTGTATGGGGAGCGATATGTGAGTCTTCACCAAGCAAAGCGCAATCAAGAAAGGTGGTCCACTTGAAGAGATCAATATCGTCATCATCTAGCTCAAGTGGAATGCGCAAGGCAAAGGTATGATCTTGATAGGGTTTCTATTTTACTGGCCTCATGGTGTTAGTGGGAGACCGGGTTATAGGATAGTTGCCGTACTATCAAGAGGGGCTCTCAAGTGAGTAACTTGATCGCATCTTTGTGGAGAGCTCAAACCTTTGCATACTTGGCATATCATCCTTCTTGGCTCTTACTTGGTTTTTCTCCTTGTTGGGTTTTGGTGCTTGTTGTGATCTTCATGACAAGCCCAAGTTCTCCGAAAACGGATTTCGTATGGAAAACTTGTTAAGTTTTCGGGTTGGAAATATTATCGGTTTATCCTTGAGGAAAGTTCCACACCTCCATGTGTGTCAACTTAACTCTATTTATGGTTCCACACCTCTTGTTGCTATCTTTCCAACAAAATTGGTTTCACCTCATTTGGATTTCGTACGTAAAAGTTATTGGGTTTGCAGTTTTCGTTCTGGTGGTTGTCGGATAATCCGGTCCAGTTGACTTGGAATATCCGGCCCCCAAGGTTGCTCGTTTTCGGCTAAGGACTTAAAGAAACCTGTGTTGTGGCTCTCTGTTGGTTGTCGGATAATCCGGTCCAGAGTTGACTCGGAATATCCGACTCTCAAGGTTTCTCTCGAAATCGGCTAAGGACTTCAAGCAACCAGTTTTGTGGCCCTCTGGAGGTTGTCGGAATATCCGATATAGGTTGACTCGGATTATCCGATCCATCGGATTATCCGATCCTGACTTGTGTCGAAATATCCGACTCCAATGTCTGCAACGGCTACATTTCTGGGAGGGGTATAAAAAACCCTCCACCTACCTCCAGCCAGCTAGCTTTGCCCAGCACGTTTTTCTTTCTCCCCCCCCACCTTTGTTGACTTTGGAAAGCTTGCCCCTCTCTCAATTCCTCCCATGATTCTTGCATATCTTTGAGGGAAAAGAGAGAGGAGAACTAGATCTACATTTCCACCAATCCATCTCTCATCTAAGTGAGGGGAACCATTTCGATCTAGTTCTTGAAGTTCCATTTATTGAGTTCTTCTTTGTTCTTCCTCTTTTCATTATTTGCTTTTGGTGGGTGATAACCCACAAGTATAGGGGATCGCGTGTAGCCTTTTCGATAAGTAAGAGTGTCGAACCCAACGAGGAGCTAAAGGTAGGATAAGTATTCTCTCAAGTTCTATCAACCACTGATACAACTCTACGCACACTAAACGTTTGCATTATCTAGAAAATAAAACTACGGTAGCAATACGGGTATGAGAGGTAGTTTTGCAAGATAATAAATACAAGAAAGTAAATGTTAGTGCTGCAGCAATAAAATACACTAAGTAACCATATACTAACAGTACCATGAGTGTGGAAAAGTGGTGGTAATTGTGGTGGCTTTGTCCAAGATTAATTAGTGAAGGTACTTGGTTCATTGTCTTCGATGCAGTTTTCTATGTGGGAGAGGCTAAATATACATGCACTCCACTACTTGGGATTACAAGTACTATATGATTGGATTGTTAGAAGCATCCGCAAATACTAACAATGCATTAAGGTTTCCCCAACCATAGCCTTAAGTTCAAGGTCCTCTTACTCCCATACGTGCAACTAATCGGTTCGCGTTCTCAGGTTTCTGTCACTCCGGCAGAACTTCCCCCGCTTCGTTACAAATACTACCAACCCTAGGGTGTTTGATCCATGCGCGCACAAATATAATGGACACCAAAGGACAGCACCATATAGACATACAACTCTAATGAACCTCATGCATTCAATTAAGCAATCAAAAGACAAATAAACTACGGAAACATGATGTAAATCATAGGATAAATATTATAGCATCAAACACCATGTTTACATAGGACGGTACAGAGGTTTGTGGGAGGATGAACCACTGAATACAAGGAGGAGATGGTGATGGAGATGGCGGTGAAGACGGCGGAGAGGGCAGCGCGGCGCGCAGGGCGGCGGCGGCGCCGGCGGTGCGGGGAACTCCTTTCCCCGCCGCCGGCAAGCTTGGGGAGCGCCGCCCCTTAGCCTCCCTCCTTCATGGCTTCTTGGGAGCCCTCCCCCATGGAGATGGGATCCATGGGGGAGGCAAAAACGTGGCTTTTGGTGGCTGAAATTCGTGGGTGGAGGAGTCCTCCACGAATTAGGTTTCCTCCCTTTATATATCTTCTCGGATTTCCGTCACCCCCTTTTAGGGTTCCACCAAAACGGGCCTACAGGCCGCGTCCGAACTCCGATTGGGCTGATCTCGGGCTTAAAATCTTCGTATGGAAAATTGTGACAACTTTCGTAACAGCCAGGTCTCCATTACGTCATCTTCGAGGGTCAAACTGGCAATCTTCGTAAAAAGTTCTCAGACAGATTTCAGGAAAGTCCCAATTCGACTCCAACAAGGTTTCCTCTTGTATTCTTGATAATTTCTACACATCAAAGAGTAAAACAAGAACATTGTGCACTTTTGCAACTATTAGTAGGTTAGTCCAAATAAATAATAAACTTAATATAAAACAAGTGCTAAAAGCATAAAAATGGCATGAAACAATCAAAAATTATAGATACGTTTTGGACGTATCAACATCCCCAAGCTTAATTCCTGCTCGTCCTCGAGTAGGTAAATGATAACAAAATAATTTTTGATTGTAAATGCTATGATCAGGTCTTTAACAATTGCATGATGTATGGATAATAAAACTTAGCAATCATGTTTCCTAATGAAAAGTATCAACGAACTAAGAGCTTATAACATGAAATTTATAAACATCAACAAGATTGTAATGACCATAATAAAGCATGATAGAGTGGTATCTCGCTTGCCCTTAATTGTGGAGCAAAACATAAATGCCAAGGCACCTCTGAAGTTCAAGTGAAGACTAGATATAGAGATATCAAAGATAAAAGCATCATGGTTATACCTCAATTAATCGTATTCTGGGACAAGCACATTACACTAAGAACGACAGCTATGCTCTCGAAGAAGTGCTCAAAGAAAGGATGGTGACTCAACATAAAAATAAAAGATTGGCCCTTCGCAGAGGGAAGCAGGGATTAACACGTGCTAGAGCTTTTTTTTTAAAAACAGAGGTAAAAATGTTTTGAGAGGTGTTTGTTAATTGTCAACGAATGGTAGCGGGTGAGAACAGTATTCTACCTGTCAAACGGACTTTTAAGAGCGGCTCCCATGAAGGACGTTATTTCTACCAGCAAGGCAGATCATCCCTCTTTCTCTTTGGTTTACACACATTCAGGTATTTCACTGTTTGTCATTGCTTACTGATGAATCAGGGCAAAAGTGTGAAGAGAATTAATTGGTTAAAGTTGTAATTAATTGGGACTGGGCACCCCGTTGCCAGCTCTTTTTGCAAGTTATTGGATAAGCGGATGTATATGCCACTAGTCCAGGTGTAAAAGTCCATTTGACAAATAGAATAAAGAATAACCACACTAATTCCTCATGAGCTAGTAAACATTGACACAAAAAGAGAAATATTTTGAAGGTTTTAAAGGTAGCACATGCAAATTTACTTGGAATGGCTTGAAATACCATGCATAGGAATTTTTTGGTGGACTCTTTGGGATAACTTGGTTTTAAGGATTTGGATGCACGAGCAGCATTCCCGCTCAGTACAAGTGAAGGCTAGCAATAGACTGGGAAGCGACAACCACGAGAGCGATAACGGTCATAATCATGCTTGCGACAAAATAAAATTAACGGAGGCATAAAAACGATACTAAAACTCTGAGGCAAAATAGATCATCAAGGCTTAATTGACTTTTATTTTTCAGTCATAACATGTGTGAGCATGTGCCAAGTCGATTCAAGTGAATTATTCAGAGGAGGATACCACAATACCATACCATCTTATGAACAGGACAATGCATGTTGATATCAAAATAACATAATATGCACTATTAGCTAGTTGAGACTAACCATAAGAAAACATAAACTACTAAACAGTATTATTCACACATCATTTTTAAGTTTCAACAAGTAATCCATTAACCAAGTAAACATTGAAAACAGAGGATAAATAAAATATGTGACGATCCACTTATTAATGTAACTGGTGTTTGATGCTAAGATAAATAGATAATAAAATACAGCCGCTTCAAGTTTAGTTAAGTTCCTATGTTGCTCAAAAAACAAAGTTTAAAGGTTTGCAAACCGTGGGGTTATTGATGAAGAGGGATGCGGGGACATCCCCAAGCTTATGACTTTGGTAATTCTTCAATATTCCATAGTTTGGTGTTCCTTCATTCTCTGTGAAAAAACTTCAACACAAAAACTTTCCCATTCTTTTCTGCGGTTAGACATTAGTACAATAGATAATATTTCCCAAGTGCTACTATTAAACCAAATAAAATTTTGTTTTTAAGTTACAGAAAGGTTGCTTAAATGGCCAACTTATAAATGAAAGGTAAGAACCATTAAAAATCAAATGAAAACGAAAAGAGGCCACTCTTGCAACAAAAGTCAGAATCTGTCCAGAAAAACAGCAGCTGGAAAACGCAATTTTTAGGTGCACTTAAACATGCCCGAAATTTTAGCCAATTTTTGTACATGCAGAGGATTAGGTGCTACAACATCAGTAATTTTTTCGTGATTTTTAGAGCTTCCAGTAAAATATGAAAAATCGCGCAATAAGCAGTAGATACCGAAAACAGAAAATCACTTTTTACATATGTATCAACTAAGCTAAATGGATAAAACTTGGTACTTTATTTTTGATAAACTAAGAAACCAGAGGCTAAGCAAGACCTAAACATGCTAGCTACAGCAAGGAAAACTCTAAATAAAAATCAAAAGTAAAACCCAAATAAAATTAAAATAAAGAACCAAACAAAGAAGCAAAACAAAAGAAAATATTTTTGTTATTTTGAATTTATAAGTGAAAGTAAAGAAGCAATCGAAACCAAATAAGGAGCCTAATAAAACTAAAGAAGGTAAAACCAAGACATATAAAAGCAATTATAATACAAGTTAAGACAATACATATCATGTGGACGGGTAATATAGAGTATGAACGAGACAACCTCATGTTAGTTGATGAATAGGGGGATGACTCGGGCATCCCCAAGCTTAGATGATTGTATCTTCTTGAATATGTTCTTGGGATGCACCTACACATCCCCAAGCTTGAGCTCTTGCGTCTTCTTATTCATCTCATATCACCATATTGATTAGATCTTATAAGCTACATCCACATAAAACTTCACAAAACTCATTAGTAGGGTTAGTACTCATTAAATAAAATCCACTCATGTTCAAGCATTGACAAGTTTTATAATTTTTACTCAACATTAGCCACTGTATATACTAAGGTGTTCATGATTTCCGTTGTCCGTCGAAAAACTAATGAAACTAACAACACCAAGTACAATATTGAATAAACAAAGAAATCTGTCAAAACTGAACAGTCCGTAAAGATGGCATTCAACGAGATAGTTAAGTAGCTCAAATCGAAAAACTTTAGTCTAATGAAAGAAAGATAATAATCTCAGGTTTATGCACAAAAATTTTCAAGTCAAAATACTATTCTGAGATTTATCACGATTTTATTTACAGAGAAGCACAAAATCTGTCTAAACAGAACAGTCAGTAAAGATCGAATTTTTCGACCTATCTACGTACCTTAAATCAGAAAAGGTTAGTCTAATGAAAGAATAGATTCAAGTTGATCAACACACAAAGCTAAATGATATACCATGTGGGATCATGTGATCCAATGGTATGGTAAGAATTTGTCCATATAGCTTTGTGAACTAACCCATTATGTGTGTGTGGCATTCCTTTATTGGGGTTAGGTATCTCTCCATGGGCTTGCATCAAAAGGAAGATTTCTTATAGCTCATGGAGGATGACGTCAAGTGGTGATCGTCATCAAGATTGAGGTGTGCAAGTTCAAGATGGGCATCTAGAAGATTTCATGCTTGAAGCTTGCAACCCATTTGGAGATAATGGTCAAGTGAAGATGTTCCTAAGAGAGGCACTCCCATCTTGGTGTATGGGGGAGCGATATGTGAGTCTTCACCAAGCAAAGCGCAATCAAGAAAGGTGGTCCACTTGAAGAGATCAATATCGTCATCATCTAGCTCAAGTGGAATGCGCAAGGCAAAGGTATGATCTTGATAGGGTTTCTATTTTACCGGCCTCATGGTGTTAGTGGGAGACCGGGTTATAGGATAGTTGCCGTACTATCAAGAGGGGCTCTCAAGTGAGTAACTTGATCGCATCTTTGTGGAGAGCTCAAACCTTTGCATACTTGGCATATCATCCTTCTTGGCTCTTACTTGGTTTTTCTCCTTGTTGGGTTTTGGTGCTTGTTGTGATCTTCATGACAAGCCCAAGTTCTCCGAAAACGGATTTCGTATGGAAAACTTGTTAAGTTTTCGGGTTGGAAATATTATCGGTTTATCCTTGAGGAAAGTTCCACACCTCCATGTGTGTCAACTTAACTCTATTTATGGTTCCACACCTCTTGTTGCTATCTTTCCAACAAAATTGGTTTCACCTCATTTGGATTTCGTACGTAAAAGTTATTGGGTTTGCAGTTTTCGTTTTGGTGGTTGTCGGATAATCCGGTCCAGTTGACTTGGAATATCCGGCCCCCAAGGTTGCTCGTTTTCAGCTAAGTACTTAAAGAAACCTGTGTTGTGGCTCTCTGTTGGTTGTCGGATAATCCGGTCCAGAGTTGACTCGGAATATCCGACTCTCAAGGTTTCTCTCGAAATCGGCTAAGGACTTCAAGCAACCAGTTTTGTGGCCCTCTGGAGGTTGTCGGAATATCCGATATAGGTTGACTCGGATTATCCGATCCATCGGATTATCCGATCCTGACTTGTGTCGGAATATCCGACTCCAATGTCTGCAACGGCTACATTTCTGGGAGGGGTATAAAAACCCCTCCACCTACCTCCAGCCAGCTAGCTTTGCCCAACATGTTTTTCTCTCTCTCCCCCACCTTTGTTGACTTTGGAAAGCTTGCCCCTCTCTCAATTCCTCCCATGATTCTTGCATATCTTTGTGGGAAAAGAGAGAGGAGAACTAGATCTACATTTCCACCAATCCATCTCTCCTCTAAGTGAGGGGAACCCTTTCGATCTAGTTCTTGAAGTTCCATTTATTGAGTTCTTCTTTGTTCTTCCTCTTTTCATTATTTGCTTTTGGTGGGTGATAACCCACAAGTATAGGGGGTCGCGTGTAGCCTTTTCGATAAGTAAGAGTGTCGAACCCAACGAGGAGCTAAAGGTAGGATAAGTATTCTCTCAAGTTCTATCAACCACTGATACAACTCTACGCACACTAAACATTTGTATTATCTAGAAAATAAAACTACGGTAGCAATATGGGTATGAGAGGTAGTTTTGCAAGATAATAAATACAAGAAAGTAAATGTTAGTGCCACAGCAATAAAATACACTAAGTAACCATATACTAACAGTACCATGAGTGTGGAAAAGTGGTGGTGATTGTGGTGGCTTTGTCCAAGATTAATTAGTGAAGGTACTTGGTTCATTGTCTTCGATGCAGTTTTCTATGTGGGAGAGGCTAAATATACATGCACTCCACTACTTGGGATTACAAGTACTATATGATTGGATTGTTTAGCAAGCATCCGCAAATACTAACAATGCATTAAGGTTTCCCCAACCATAGCCTTAAGTTCAAGGTCCTCTTACTCCCATACGTGCAACTAATCGGTTCGCGTTCTCAGGTTTCTGTCACTCCGGCAGAACTTCCCCCGCTTCGTTACAAATACTACCAACCCTAGGGTGTTTGATCCATGCGCGCACAAATATAATGGACACCAAAGGACAGAACCATATAGACATACAACTCTAATGAACCTCATGCATTCAATTAAGCAATCAAAAGACAAATAAACTACGGAAACATGATGTAAATCATAGGATAAATATTATAGCATCAAACACCATGTTTACATAGGACGGTACAGAGGTTTGTGGGAGGATGAACCACTGAATACAAGGAGGAGATGGTGATGGAGATGGCGGTGAAGACGGCGGAGAGGGGCAGCGCGGCGACGCAGGGCGGCGGCGGCACCGGCGGTGCGGGGAACTCCTTTCCCCGCCGCCGGCAAGCTTGGGGAGCGCCGCCCCTTAGCCTCCCTCCTTCATGGCTTCTTGGGAGCCCTCCCCCATGGAGATGGGATCCATGGGGGAGGCAAAAACGTGGCTTTTGGTGGCTGAAATTCGTGGGTGGAGGAGTCCTCCACGAATTAGGTTTTCTCCCTTTATATATCTTCTCGGATTTCCGTCACCCCCTTTTAGGGTTCCACCAAAACGGGCCTACAGGCCGCGTCCGAATTCCGATTGGGCTGATCTCGGGTTTAAAATCTTCGTATGGAAAATTGTGACAACTTTCGTAACAGCCAGGTCTCCAATTGACGTCATCTTCGAGGCTCAAACTGGCAAACTTCGTAAAAAGTTCTCAGACAGATTTCAGGAAAGTCCCAATTCGACTCCAACATGGTTTCCTCTTGTATTCTTGATAATTTCTACATATCAAAAGTAAAACAAGAACATTGTGCACTTTTGCAACTATTAGTAGGTTAGTCCAAATAAATAATAAACTTAATATAAAACAAGTGCTAAAAGCATAAAAATGGCATGAAACAATCAAAAATTATAGATACGTTTTGCACGTATCAGTGGGATTTGAGAGTGAAGAATTTGAGCACTTGTGCTCTTGCCATTGCTTTTGTGCATCGGTTTGCTCTCTCCACGAATCCTTTTGTGGGTTGTGCCTCAAGATTGTTGTAAGGGACTCGATTTCCGCCCAAAAGGAAATCAATAGTGGAAGGTGAACCGAGCTTTTGTGTGAGGTTCATCGGAGAATAGGGTGAGGCCATTTGTGGCGTCTTGAGTTTGAAACTCACACCCCTCCAACGAGACGTACTCCCCTCAAAAGGAGGAACTCGGGAATACATCATCGTCTCCGTGTGCCTCGGTTATTTCTATACCCAAGCTCTTTACTTATGCAATTTACATTGTGATAGCCTTCGTTCTTGAAGTCTTTATCTTGCCATCACCTTGTTACTTGTCTTGCTTAGCATAAATTGTTGGTGCACATAGGTGAACCTAGTATATTTAGGTTGTGTGCTTGTTAAATTAAAACACCTAGTTTTATTCCGTATTTATCAAGCCTAAACCGGAAAAGTTTTAAATCGCCTATTCATCCCCCCTCTAGGCAACATCCTTGTCCTTTCAGCCGCCTCCATCTCCCTCCCCGCATCGCCGCCGTCTCCCTCTCACTCGACGCCGCCCCCCCACCGCATCGCCCCGGCGCCCCTCACCCTGCCCCGTCCCCGCATCCGTCGCTGTCGCCGTCTGTGCCCGACGTCGCCGTCCGCGCCCGACCCCGCCTCCGTCGACGCTTCCGTCTGTGCCCGACACCCGCCGTTCGCACCCGACGCCGCCGTCCGCGCCCGCATCGACGCCGCCGTCCACGCCGGTGAGTGTTGTCTAGTTGTTTTAGTTTGTAGTCTATTGTGTAGTTGTAGATAATTTAGATTTGATAATATAGTTGTGTAGTTGTAGATTCAAGATAATTTAGTTGTGTAGTTTGTAGTATATAGTTGTGTAGTTGTAGATAATCTAATTGTGTAGTTTTAGATAATTTGTAGTCTAATTGTGTAGTTGTAGATTCTAGATAATTTAGTTGTAGTACTTGTAGAATTTAGATTTGATAATTTAGAATTCTATATCTAGTGTAGATTGTTAGAATTCTATATCTAGTGTAGATTGTTAGATTGTTAGATTTGATAATTTAGTTGTGTACTTGTAGAATTTAGATTTGCATGTCCACATTGTTAGATTGTTAGATTTTTAGGAGATGTATTAGTAATGTTACATTGTTAGATTGTCACGGTATATTTAGACTTTTAGGAGATGTTCTATTTATGTTTTAAATGTTAACATGTTTATTCTTTAGATTCTCTAGTTAATTTGTAGATAATTTAGTTTGTGTCATATTTATATTATTACATTTCTATTAGTTGTGTTAGATTGTTAAATTGTTACATTTAAATGATTTCTGGTTGTTTTAGATAATTAGTTATGTTAGATTGTTAGATTTCTAGTTATTTTAGATTTTTGTGTTTTTTTCTAATGAATATCTTGTTAACATGTTTTTAGTTTCCACGGAATGGTTAAGTATAAAGGTGTGAGGGCGTATTATAGGGAGAGGCTTCAGCGGTACGTATATGGATGTCAGATCCATATTAACAAGAGGAAGCACTGGGCTGGCTAGTTTGACATCACGGAGGAGGCGGCACGCGCCTACGATTACTTTGTCGTCCACGAGTATGGGGATAAGAGGAAGGACGACGGTCTCAACTTCCCTTGGGATCGCCACCGTGTAAACGAGCTCGCGCCGCCAGGGATCAGACAGGTGACCACGACCATGGAGAAGGAGCACCGGTTGGCTCAGGCACAGATCGCACGACGCAACGCATTACCCCACGATGACCCGCTAGTGAGGCATCTCCTGCAGCACGAGCCAGGTCTGCTGTCGTACCAGCAGTTCGGCGCCGGTCCTTCACACGGCGCCGGTCCTTCCCACGGCACCAGTCCTTCCCACGGCGCCGGTTCTTCTGTCCAGGACGTCAGCAAGGAGGGGATCTGGCAGGAGGAGCCGCAGCAGGAGTGGGAGGAGGACTAGGAGTCTGACTCTGAGTAGCAGCGGCAGCAGCGAGTGCGGCAGCGCCAGGAGGAGGAGCAGTAGCAGCGCCAGGAGGAGTTCTTGTTTTCTGATGATGAGGAGGAGGAGGAGGAGGAGGAGCAGCAGGTGTTGGGGCCGCCGAACCTCGATGCTTATCACCAGACCGACCCTAGGCACTGGGTCGAGGTGAATAGGCGAGACGGCATACCTCCTTTCCGCACTCCTTCGGGTCAGCCGTGGGGGAGCGAGGATATTGATGACCCCGCAGATCCGATGTTCTGGGCTCAGATGTCCAGGGACGACCCATAGAGCGACATGTCCACTTCTTTGAGTTGTTCTTTGTTACACTGATGTTTTTAGACTGATGTTTTACGTTGATGTTTCGACTGTTGTTTAGACTTATCTGTGTAGACTGATGTTTCGACTTATCCATGTAGACTGATGTTTCGACTGTTGTTTAGACTTATCATGTATAATATGCAACTTATTCTATTCTAGTTCATGTTTAGACTACTTCATGTTTAATGTACTCTCCTAATGTTGGTATATGTATAATATGCAGCAAAATGTATCAGTGTGAGGATTGTGGCTATCCCGAGTGCATGAATAGGAAGTTTGGCGTATTTTTTCCAGAGGATGTTCAAACTAGCATGGTATGTTTAAAATCGACATGTCATGAGCCTATTTTCTTGTTCTTGCTATACATATATGTTTATCCATGTGTCAATAATTTGAAGCACTATCAACTCGAGACATCTTTTATCCATTTTATTGTAGATGCTAGAGGCCGATGATTTAAACGATGTCATGTTAAAGGAAAGGAGAGTACCTACAATACCTTGTACTATATACAATTTGAGTGCTTGTATTAGTACCTGGTCTTGTAGGCACTCTTTTTTCCTTGTTTTGGCAATGATATATGAGGCTTGTATTGTATTACACCGATGACTTTGATTCACATGATAGCTTGGTTGACTCTGAGCCTGACCAAGACTGAACCTGTAGAATGAATATAAAAAAGTGGCCAAAGATCGACGGCGTCGCACCGTCAGTCTGTAGTTTTTGTCCAGATCAGGCTCAGAGTCACGCTACTGTTCTCTGAATCAGAGTCATCGCTATGAAACATCATTTCATAGGATAGCTAGGTTGACTCTTACATCGTGTGTGCTTGTTCCCATAATTTGCCAATGATTAGACTCTTGTGCATTGTCATTTCGAGCGTCGGGCTAAAGGACCTACTGCCATGTATAACAACATTGGTTATACATTTGCATTGTTCCTTTATTTCCAACGCTTGGAAATTCATGGTGTGCACTCTTCATATGAGGCATCTTTTTATTCGTTTTTTTATCCATGTTGTTGTAGATGTACTAGAGGCCGATGATTCAAACAATGTCATGTTGAAGGAAAAAAGAGTGTCTACAATACCTTGTACCATATACAATTTGAGTGCTTGTATTAGTACATGGTCTTGTATGCACTCTTTTGCCTTGTTTTGGCAATGATATATGAGGCTTGTGTTACACCGATGACTTTGATTCATATGAGGCACTTTTTAATGCAAGTTTCTTGTCAAATGTTCTCTTATTTCGTTGATTAAACTGTTGCATTATCCTAGCCTTGTAATAACACTAATGTCTAATTGTTGTTTTTCTCAGAACATCCCGTGCAGGTCTAGGCATGACTTCTTGGAGCATGTGGGTGTTGCCATCACCGACCACAGGACATTTGAGATTAAATAGGTCCAGATTACGGTGCCCACCCGGAGTTTCAGAGTTCTGTGCACCAACACGATGGGCCGAACTTACTTTAGTGGCGCTAGTTGGACAGGAGTTGTTGCTAGCTACGGCATGCAACCTGGTGAGCGGTGCACCTTCTTTATCGACCATGGTGACGTCTCTACCTACTTCATGTACAAGCCCCCCCAACAACTCCGACAGTTCCGAGTCTGAGGATCATGACCCTACAGATGATCATGAGCTTGCAGCTCAGGTGATCGAGTCCCTAAGTGACTAGCTAGCTAGCTAGTTATGATAGTTAGAAATAAGTTAACTAGATGACCAATAAGAATTTTGTTGAGTGGAGCAACTACTGCCAGTATTATTTATATTAATGTTTCTGTATCTGTGTACTTTGCTGGTAATTGTCGTCTATTAAATAAAATAACAGCTGCTTTTTTTAATTTCCGAAATATAATCACTGGCGTGGCATCCCTCGCCGGCAATACAAATTGTCACTGGCGTGTCATTGTACACGCCGGTGATCCAAAAATAATCACCGGCGTGGCCTCGCACTCGCCGGTGATCTCAAATAGCACTGGCGTGAGGTTACCGGCGTGGGCGTTTCTCGCCGGTGATCCCAAAATCGCCACGCCGGTGATTAGTTGTTTCCTTGTAGTGTGAAACGATTGGCTGGAGAGCTTGGTTTTGAGCAAGACAAGTATGTGTTGTTTTGTGACAACCAGAGTGCCATTCACCTGAGTAAGAATGCAAGCTTTCATTCGAGGTCGAAGCATATTGAGGTACTCTATCATTGGATTCGAGATGTGCTGAATTCCAAGCAAATGCAAATTGAGAAGGTGCACACGGATATCAATGGGGCTGATATGTTGACCAAGGTGGTGACAAGAGAGAAGCTCGAGATATGCCGTCGGCTCGCCGGCATGGCTGCCGGTAGGCAGTGAGACCCTCCATGATGTCGGGAGGGGGAGTTTGTTGGGCCATATCCCTCCACATGGAGGTGTGTTGGCAGCCCAACTTTAGCCCAGGAAGTCCAACACGTGTGTGTCGTTGATCGTTGTATGCATCCAACGGTTGAGCTGCCTCCTTGAGTGGTAGAAAAAGAAAACCCTAGCCACTCTTGGTGGCTATTGCAAGCAAGTGAGAGAAGCCAGAAAATGGCTGCTGTTGTGAGAGAGTGAGAGAACACACAAGAACACCACAACCTAGTGAGAAGAGAGGAAGAAGAAGGAGAGGTGATTTCTGTCAGGATTTGTGCATCTGACCGGTCTGTCTTCAAGCCGGCGATTGGAGGGTCAAACGTGCTTGGATCGACTCTAGACTTGGTGAGCTCGTTCCTTACTTTGAGTACTTCGATCTGGATAGCTGGTTTGAGGTTTGGGTCAGAGGAGCATCAGATTTGAGAGAGGTTTCGTCAGTTCGGACAGCTGCAGTTTCAGCACAGAGCAGTTTTGGTAGAGGAACAGTTTGGGCAGGCAAACGGTGTCCGATTGAGCTCATCCTTGGTGGGTATGTTGGGAACTCATATGTCTACTTGTCTACCAAGTTTCGTGCTGTTTGGATCTGTGGTTTAAGAGCATTTTGCTAATTACCGAAGAGGACCGAATCTGTGATACTCTGCTTTGCTGAAATCTTGCCTCTTGTGGTTGTTGTTGTTGTTGCTGCTGATGGGCAACGAGTTGGTGTGTGTTGTAATCTCTAGAGGTTCTGGAGAAGACTCTTGCTCATAGTGAAGCTTGCGTAGACCGGTTGGTCCACAGTCGTGGTTTTTCCTCCTCACGTTGGGGAGGTTTTCCACGTAAATCTTTGTGTCACCTATGCATGTGATTGTGTTTATTTTTCCGCTGCATATTGCTGTTGGTTGAACCTATCCTCGAAGTTCATTACAGGCTGGGAGGCTATTGGAGTTGTGTATCTTCTCCTCTCACCTTTGCCATAACACTTACATGCTAGCTCCGCCACTGGGTCAACTCGGGTGCTCGAAATAATATATTTTGTTATCTTCAATGTAGTGAACGGAATTTATCTTCTTTCCATGTGTAGCAAATCAGTTAAGCTTAATTAAGAACATATCAAACATAGTACTTGATTCTTATTGTATTATGACAAAGTCTAGACCATCTTTTGATTGCGATAGAATAAGTCAAACAATTTTGAAGAAATTGGTAATGTCGTTGTTTTGATTGGACCAATTATTACAGTTTTTCTCTGACTTTGAGCTTAGAAATTTCATCTGCGGGCAGAACAACACGATCATGGGCGTCACTACAATCTACCGTAGCCCTTTCAGCTCTAAAGGATGGGTCGCTATCTTGATCGGCATATGGTCACTTAGTTACTGAAGGGAAGAACCTTACGGAGGGCAGGGGGTTTGTTCCAGAAAAAGTGATCCGAACGAAAAATAAAGTTGCGCATGCCTTGGCCAATTGTGGACGCTCAGAGCACATCACTATTTTTGGGTGCATCAAGAGAAGGTTTCATCTTTGATCTTGTAATGGCTGATTGTAACTCTTATCACTATCGAATAAAACTCCATGTTTCGCCCACAAAAAAACACACATAAATTTCATCGGTTTGTTTGGCTCACGAATCAAGATCGCCTAGAGATCATTACAAGTTTAAGTACAAACTAATTATGCAAATCAACCTTTAACTCGAGTCAGTTCAGAATTGCAGTATGAGCTGAGCGAAGTCTAATTTAAGTTGCTCAAAATTTAATTTGCATATCATTCGTCCGAGGATATTATAATTCGCGAGCGTGCGCGATCTAAATTTTCGGTCGCACTGCACCCGCGCTGCAAAAGGTTGGACGGACGCGTGGCGTGGGTCACCCAGCCTCGCCCTGCTGCCCTGACGGCCTGAACGCGCCCCGTCTCCGACTCCGATCGATCGCGTCCCGCCGCCGCATCTACGCCGGCAGCAGGTAGGGCTTCCTCTCCGCCTCCTGCCAGACATCCTCTCCCCCCTCCTCCTCCTCCGCGTCTTGTCCCACTTCCTCTCTATCTCGTGGTTCCCTTCGTCTCTGGATCTACATTTTCTTCCTGTCTAGTAGTTGTCCAGTAGACCGTGAAATTGATTTCTTTGCGAGTTATTCAATTCCTGGCGTGCTTGATCATCACAATGCGGTATTCTTATTGTGAACGGGAATCGAGATTGGATTTTTTTAAAGAGTATAATCGACGCATGGCCTATTGTACATGTCGGCTGCAAAAGAAAAATGAATAGAGCATGCATCGATGATTGATATAGGGCACACGATTCTACCAGACAATTTATTTAATTTTTATTATGTAGGCACATCTTCAGAAACTTCTATGCTCATCTAGGGTTCATTCACTATCTGTGCTGCCGTTTTTTTTTTAGACATGTGCTTTGCCAAACTGCTCACGTCTTGGACGTGTATTTACTTTTTTAACACCCGCACACGAGTTTTTCTACACGTATTTTTCCAATCATGGTCTTAGCAGGGTGTAGAATTTAGATGGTTCTATATGCGTTAATAATGTAGTATAAGAGGGATGTTGGGTTGACAGTTTCCGTAGTTCAATTCTTAGGCCTGGATTTGCTTGCCGGGTTTTTTTTGTAACGTATGTCTAAGCGTGTCGCAGCTATTAAAATCGTGACCTTGTCTTGAGTGCTCGGTAGTCCCGACCTAGTCGTAGGCTTGTACTAAGTTCTAACTCTATTCTTTATATCAGTACATCGAGATGGAAGCTTCATTTTCTCGAAAAAAATACTATCGACTTGTGGCTAATATCTGCCATTTGCAAGGAAATATTCTACCTCGCCGTTCAGTAAATTTTGAGACCGGGATTCCTTCAATCATAACATGCTACTATACAACTTTAAAGAGTATGGTAGAGGGAAATATCTTGAAAACAGAGTCTTATACAACCTAAAACACTCTAAAAAGTTAATTTTGCGGGTGGTCTAGGAGATTTTTTTTTACACTTCCTCAGTACTTCACCGTCAACATGATTCAGTAAAAAAGGATATGGTTAGCCAAGTTTATCAACCAAGTTTGAGAAGGAGCAGACTTCGGACAAAGCTCCTCGTTTGGCCACTGCCAAGCACTTGCGACTGCTATTTTAGCTTTTTGAACCTCGTGTGCTCCTGGCAGGTAGCTTCTTAGGGTTCCATCCAATGCTACCAGCTACCTTACCTCTTACTATGTTTTCCCACCACGCCCACAGCCCCACATTCGACCACAAGGACTGCAGCCAGAGGACCATGAAAATAGCTCCCGACGTCTCCTGTGGCCTGCCCGTTGCCATCGGGTAAACACTAATCGGTCCACTACCCTGCTGCGTGTTGGCGGGAATCAGATCGCTCTACCAGGATCACAGTTTGGTTGGGTTTACACTGAGTCCAGTATCTGCTTAGCTTCAAGTTTTAGAAGAATTTTATGAGTTGGATTACTTGATTATGTTCTCAAAATCTCCTTCGCTAATTTCAATTAATCTCAATACATTACCTCAATTGAGAAAACTTGGATAATTATACTCTTTCTTACTAAACCGTGTTGATGCTAAGTGTTATTATCTGTTCCTTATGTGCAGGAATGGATAAGCATCACAGCACCGCTAGATCTGCACTCTTCAGCAATGCTCCATCTGCTCTTCGTGGTAAGACCTCTTGGGCATATTTCTGTGCTCTTTGTCCCTTTGATGTAGTTAGAACTTCAAAGATATCAAGCCGCTACAACATGGATCAATACTATCGTTAGTACTGATGTACTGTGGTAGCAGGAGCATACATGCACCTTCGCACGTGCACTCTAGCTGTATAGGGTTTGCAATAGATTAACAGTTTAGGTAGCAGCTTAATATATCATTTCAGGAGAAGGTGATATATGGACATATATATCTGGTCATTTACACCTTATTCGTAGTCTTTGAGACAAAGTGTTGTTCTTTGTTAAACTTAAATTTTCTGTGGGAACAATAGATCATGCATGTCTCGTGTGGCTCATTTCAAGTTGTATATCTTTTGTTTTGTTTTAATATAGAATTATAGATTCATTGGTTTGACGTGCCTTGTTTGATGGAGAATCATGTGACTCATTTTCTCTTCTGGCTTGCCACGTTTCAGGCGCCCTTGGTTGCTCAAACGCATCGTTCAACAGCATGGATGTCCTTAGATGCTCCTCAAGCCTTGGGCAAGCAAGGGGCTACACATCCTGCCCCTAGGAGCTGTGCAGCCAAGGGTGTCTCCATCTGGAAGCAGATCCCTGCACACAAGCCATCCGCTGTCGGCTCCTGTTGCAAACCGTCCGTTGTCACCCCATCTTCCTCTGAAGAAGCCACAGCTGAGCGCTACGTTCTCAATCTCGCATCGTATATTTGGTGTTGCTCTGGGTGCTGCCATAATATCCGTTCCTCTCGCTACCAAGTTCAGTCTCATGTTTGATGTCTGAGCAAAATGCTGTTGCTGTGACAGAGCCGCTTCATCATCTGGACATAATATGCAACTGTAGGGAAGTTGTAAAAACATAATATCATGCACGTGTTTTTAAAATAAATAATCAGTGTAAAAGATTTCATTCGGAATGCCTTTGTCACGAGGTCTACAAAGTTGAACCTTTTTTTCTTTGTCTTCAGTGTTTTCCCAACTGATGCAGGAAGAACATAGTGTTTTTATCCACTACAAGGATATCTACACCAATTTCAGATCCTTGTGTTATATGTATACTACCATCGTCTCTCCTATGTTAATGGCATCCTCATACCTTGCTTGGGGTTTAGGGCTCCCTGACGTCCCCTATAAGTGTCATATGTGACCAATCAAGGTACTCTTTGCCTAGCAGGATGGCACGTTTGTTGAAGCACTGTTTTTCCGTTGGCCTTGCTCTAAGGTGTAATTTCAGACATTCTCTCCCTCCGAACTTTTATATGCATACATATCATACGAAAACTAAATTCAAGGACCGAAAATGATTTTTCCCGCATGCTTCACGATTCATATGAGTTCTTTCTTCTCTTACCACATTGTCAAAAGACATTACAAAAGTGTAAGTTGCAGAAAATGGCATTGTCTTAGCAGTGCATAGTAGGTTGTTTCATTCAGTCTGGTGCGAGAAATGACCGTTTCATTCAGCTAGAGCTGCTACCATTTCCCCTTTTACCATCCACGCAGGCTCGGCTATGAGCCTATGACATGCCATCGAGTCCTTCAGCGATTAGCAACATAGCTCAGCTTACGGCCCAGGCCCAGCTTGCAAGGAACTAAATCAAATTATGAACGCACTGAAGTAGCATTTACAGTTAACTGTTTTACTGATTGCCCAGTTTGTTGCTGCTAGACTGCAGTCTTTTTTCACCTGTCTACATTTCTCAACAACTAAGACTCAGGCTAATCATAGAGCCCTTCTTCATACCATATATCGACCAAAAAATCAACCATCTCCTGCAAGTATTTGGCAGTTCCATAAGTTCAAAATAGATGAGTTACAGAACACAGAAGTATTGGCTTGAGGGACCTTACAGGTAACGGGATTGGCTGTGAGAAACACTCACTTGTCGACAAGAGATCATCATATGTGGTGCACCAACTGCAATGTGAAACAGATACAAGGGAACTGAGCATTGTGACCCGGCTGAAATACATTCGATGGAACCAGCTAACCACACAAAATTAGAACCACGGGCATTGATCAACAACAACCAACATTGCTATTCTTGCATGATGCTCCTTTACAATTGTGTTGAAAAAGCTCACAGAACAACTACATCAGGTACTGAACACTGTTTTGTTCACTTTCCGTTCAAAACCCTTAATACTAGACAAAGACATAAATATGTTTAAAGGTAGATAGCTAACTACTATTCAGCCAGGCACCAAATAGAAACCAGCAACGGTGCTTTTCTGTTTTGCCACAGAAAAATGTGAAACAAAACATTATTTGCACAGGTGATTGGGAATTCTCCTACAATGGTATAGAAGTAATCTAACCGCGAATGAAAAAAGCTCTATCCAAAGATCAGACCCACCTAGCCACCTATGGTTCAATGCACTCTAGATACCTCTAATTTTGTGAAGGAAATGAAAGAGGCACAGAGGAACTGGGACCTGATTGTTGGCTCTCGTGCCTCTTTGGGAACATTTCCCTTATCTCCAATCCATTGACTTCTCATCTCGGCCCATGCTATAGCAGCTGCAGAGCAGAATCTGAATTAGTCAGCAGATGAAGTATACCGATTACGCTTTGATCCATCTTAAATAAGGTAAATACCATGTCTCAAGCTAGGCTACATCAAGATTATGTCCATGGCTTTGGCACGCAGAAATTCTCTAAATATTTAATAGCTAAGGGAAAAAGTGTTAACAGGGTTTGTTCCTTTATACAAGGAAAAAAAAATGCCCCACCTGATTAGCTAAGTACTTTAATCTAAATTGGGCCATTTTACAGCATGAAAATTCATATTAAACACCAACAAAATTTCTATGTGCACAGTCTTGCAGCACAACAAGTGAAAATAAGAATGATGCTGCAGGAACGAAACAATGGTTAATCATTTCAACTGACTGTCACAAAGTTCCGATACAGCTGAAAGCTGATGCTTTCATGGTAATCATTGGCGTTAAACCACTACCACTACAGCATGTCTGTGCATTGTATTCACGACTACAAATGTAAGCATTTGCACTTAGCAACTCAAGTAACAAATCAAACCATACCATGATTGATGAATGAAGTATCTTTCCCATTTTCCACAGACATCTTAGAATCATTGGCAATTGAGTTGGGAAGTGACGAGATGTTTCCTCAAGAGAGACTGATATGCTAGCATTGTTCTCCATTGCTTCTAGACCCGATGAACATTGCCTTCTTTTTCCAACAGGTGAATGGTTGGACTTCTTCCTTAGAGATGCTTGCACTTTAGAATCTGGACGAGACTGGCATTTACTTAAATTACCAATGCAGCCACTGCACTGCATAAAATAAACATCAGAAATGCTTGAGGTGCGAATTGCTCGTGAATTACAAAATCAGATACTCTATACAACATTTAAAATGATGAAAAGAGAATAATGAATGTGATAAGATGATACTAATGTTTATTTGCTGCAAGTATGAGGAGAACCTACCCCATACAAGCTCGGAGGTGAGTTCATGCGAACAAATCAGCCAAACAGGGTGTCAATGGAACAATTACCCAAGGCAGGTGAATTAACCCTCCAAAAGTAAATGTTTCTGAAAAAAACATTTTCACTTGGTATCAATACTGACGAATAGCAGTCACCAGCCACTGTAATGGAGATGAACAAATCAAATGGGGGTTACGCGGTGAGACAGCATTGTTCCAGTACCATATGAAAAAGCAAGCAAACCAGATGATGCAAGACACTGTACATTTCCAACAAGCGGGTTTAACAGTTCGCCTGAGGAACTAACGAATACAGTCTCTTAACGTCATACAGACTAGCCTGTGATACCAAGTATATAAGTTGCTGCCATATACTCACCCAGCTAGTTATTACAGGGTACACTAATATGTGATAGAAAATACGAGGCAGTTTATAAGGGGAGAAGGACAGAGCAAATCAACTGATTTTGTTAGGTTTCAGGCAGCAACCCATAGTGCCAGATATGAATAGCATAACACGGATCAAATACATGCAAATTATCGACCGGCGGACTGATATGGCTTCAGAGAAGGAAGTGAATCCTGCCGGCAAGTCTAATAAAACAACAGCTCATCAGCTTTTTCTCAGAAGAGAAAAGTTGCCCACTAAATCATTAGTTTCAAGCAGAGCATTCCAGGTGGGCAATAAACTCCTCATTGTCAAATTACATTACCATCACGCATTATTTAGCCCCCAATCTAGTACATTTATCCCTTTTGAATTCCAAAATTTGCACCAAGTTGACAAGTTAAATAACAATGGAACTTCATTATTTCACAACATGATGATGTGTGACATAGGAAGTCCGTGGGAAGAAGTTTAATTATTGCAAGAATCGGGGAAATTTCTGGCGTTCCGAGATTCCCGCTTTGACGTTTCTTTTCTTCGAAAGAGGGAAAGCCCTGGCCTCTGCATTACAATCTTGCATCACTTATCCAACCCCCAATTTAGTACAGTACTTTTCTTGAGTTCCAACCATTGCGCTTAGAAACTGGCAACCCCGTCCTATATGATCCCCATTGTCCAAGAACAGAAGTAAACTACTGCGACTAACACGCCCAATCCACCTCCAATCGCGCCAAATCGAACAGAAACTCAGGGGAGCCGTATCGTCGTTGGCAAGATTATTCGAAGCAACTCCTCCATATCACCTCCTTACCGGCTGCCGCAAAGAAGGGGCAACAAGGCTCGGAATCAAACAAGCAACTGCAAGCGAAAGGCCAAAAGCCGCGGCAGGGGCGCGAGAGCATCCACGCCTCGGAATCGTGACGGATCAATTCAAACCATTACCAAGAACTCGGTAGGACACTGGCCCCCAATGAAATCGAAGGGAAGAGCGTATCAGAATGCACATTGGATAGACAAGGGTAGGCAACGCACCTTGCAATCCGGGGACGCGAGAGCAGGCGAAATCTCCTCTGCTGACCGGCCTCTGTTTTTGGAAGGGAGAAAGATTGAAGAACGAGATTAGAGGGGGCTGGCCGGAGCATGCCCAACCCTGACACCCTCCCTAGACCGTCTCCGTCTGCATAGACCAGGCTCAGCAACGTTGTGGAAGGTAGCAGGTGCACCGTCGGCTCGGCGCATGTGGACTGGGCGTATTATGCGCGCATGGGCAGGGTTGGTGAGCGCCCATCCGGAAGACCGGAGATGACAAGGCGGCGCGACGGGAGAGGGGAGTTTTGACCCTCGTGCAGCTCGTGCGACACTGCGACCCAACACGTCAGTCACGTAGAGCCGTAGAGGCTACCTTCACACAAGTCTACAGTTCTAAATGGTGGCGTCTGCATCTCCGACGGGCTCCCACCTCGACAAATATGCGCAACGGATGCTATTGAGAGCGCGGTTATATCTTGCCGCGTTATGGACCTGGTACCCCTAACAACGACCCTAATTTTTTTTCCAAAATTGTGCGAATTATTTAAACTCCAAATGATGTTTTTGGTTCTACTCTTTTACAAAGGGTTGTAGGATGACCTATCGATTAATCGATGACGCCGGCTCCGGTATCACCTCCTCTGTCGTCCCTCGTCAGTCGATGCCTTCACTTTCGTCGGGCATGTTTTCTTCATCGAGGACCGTCACAATCCTGCACTCCGCCAAGGACCAGGCCTTGGCGGACTTAGACAGCGCTAGCTGCACCGTGTGCAACAACATCTTGCAGGCCATGGCGAGTTGTCGCTGGTACTCCTCCTCATAGGCCTTCTCCGTCGTCTTCATTGGTGGCAGTGTGACGCGCTTCTTGGGGGACAAGGTAGAGCCGCCCCCTTGATGGCGAGGGCTCCTCCTCCTTGACCTTGCTGGAGGGCGGCGCCGCGTGCTGCTGTGAGGGTTGCGGCTCCCGGATGACGACGCCCCTGGGCCTTCGCGACAGGCAGGGCTGCTCCTCCTTGACCTTGACGAAGGACAGAGTCGGCGTGTGCGAGGATGGTACATCCCACGGCGAGGGCTTCTCCTTCTCCTTCAGTATGAGAAGGGGAGCCAGAGGGTGCAACTGTTGGGTTGCCGTTCGCGAGGAAGAGGCGCGCGACGACGAGCGTGTTGAAGAGGGGGGCGTTTCGATCCACCTCAGCTGCCGCAGACCAAGCGGTGGCCGAAACCCATAGCGCCCCAATACGTCGGCCCTCGTAATGGTTGACAGCCGCCTGGTGCTCTGCCTTGATGATCTCCGGCTGACTTGAGCTGCCCTCGTCGTACTCCGGGTCCACCAGTTGCTCCGCATGAGGCGATGGCGACGATCCCAAAAGGCGGCTCGTCACTCCCTATCGGTCGCTTGGCGGGATGGCGAGGCTTCCAAGGCTGATGTTCCATCCCTGGGGAAGGCGCATTATTCTTCATTCGTGTTGGGTGCGAGAGAGGCAGTGGACATAGAGGAGAGGTGAACGGGGAGAGCAACGGTGAAGAGAAGAAGAGGAGTCGGTGTGCGTCGTGGTCCAGGCGCGGGGAGTTAGTGATGCGGGTAGGTCCCGATTTTCACGGATTTGTGCGGAGTGAAAGATGAGCACGAAGAACACGCGAAGAACGATGAATACAAAGAGGGGGAAACACAACACAAAGGGTAAATAGCAAGTAGCAACCCGGCAAGAATCGACTGGTAACAAATCCCCGAGGGCAGCCCCCAATCCTCTTCTCCCAAGCACACCTTACTCTTAGGATTGTTTGTCCAATTGGTCAATCCAACCAATCCAACCTAGCCACCTAAAGATGGAAGATTAGCAAGTAATCGCAACTACAAGCGGAAGCCTTGGAATCCACGCAGGGATCTTCTCCTCAAGAGGAGGCCTTGGTTCATCTCCACATGTGGAGGCCTTGAATCATCTCCAAAGGAGGAAAGAGACACTTTGAGAAGAAGGAGCAAGGCTCTAGTTTAGTTCCCAAATCATAGTCTGACCCTAACCCTAGGAAGGGGACGAACTATTTATACTCTAGATCCAAAGGGATAAGATTACAAGGCAAGAGAGCCTTTCCAGCGTGCAGAACCACCCGCAGCGGTAGTACCGGACTGAACCCGGTAGTACCGGGTGTGCGGTAGTACCGGGGCAGTACCGGGGCCACTACCGGGATGTGACCCGAGGACACCAGGAGCTTCCAGGAGATACGGTAGTGGGCGCGGTAGTAGGTGCGGTAGTACCGCGCCAGCACGTCGCGGTAGTACCGAGGCGGGCATGGGCGGTAGTACCGGACCCGGTGGTGGCTTCGACGGGCGCCACGTCAGGCGAGGGCGGTAGTACCGGCTCGGGAGACCCGGTAGTACCGCCTGAGGCTGTTTGATCTTCATCTTCTCCTTCTTGGCTGCTCTCTTGGCCATCTTCTTGGGTCTTCTCTCGGTCATCTTCTTCACTCCATTGTGGGTCGTCGTCAAGGTGGTTCCTGAGTATGCACAAAGTATCCGAATGAAGTAGCAACCCATTCAAAGGAGTGTCGAGATCACACATAGATAGGAGTGAATTCACCTTATCATGGAGAGCTTGATTCTTGCTCTTGTCATTGGGCCACTTGTTGTAGGAGACGTAGGTTGGGCTACATCATCTCCCCCCCCTTGGAAAAGAGTCGTCCTCGACTCTTGGTCATCCTCATCGCTTGATGTTCCAAGGTATGGCGATAGGTCGGCGACGTTGAAGGTGTCATGGACCAAGTGTTTGGAGTTGGAGATGTCGATCTTGTAGGCATTGTCGTTGATGCGCTTGATAACCTTGAAAGGTCCATCTCCACGAGGGTGAAGCTTGGACTTCCTTGCATCCGGAAAGCGATCTTTGCGAAGGTGTAGCCACACAAGATCTCCTTCTTCAAATATCATGGCGCGCTTGTGTTTGTTCATCTTCGTAGCATGGTCTTTGTTGTGCTTCTCGAGAGTAGTTCTTGTTTCCTCATGGAGCTTCTTCATGTAAGCGGCTCGCTTGTCGAAGTCCATGTTAACTTGCTCACGGAGTGGAAGTGGTAGCATGTCGAGCGCGGTGTAGGGGTTGGCACCATAGACGACCTCGAAGGGTGTTCTCTTTGTTGCGCGGTGAAGTGCTCGATTGTAGGCGAACTCGGCGTGTGGGATGCACTCTTCCCAATTCTTCAAGTTAGGCTTGATCAACACACGAAGGAGTGTAGATAGGCTTCGGTTCACCACTTCGGTTTGGCCATCGGTTTGAGGGTGGTATGCGGTGGAGAATAGTTGCTTGATTCCCATCTTGGCCATCAAAGTCTTCCAAAAATAGCTCACGAACTTGGTGTCACGATCCGACACAATGGTCTTGGGCACTCCATGAAGACGGACGATTTCCCTGAAAAACAAAGTAGCAATGTGTGAAGCATCGTCGCTCTTGTTGCAAGGTATAAAGTGTGCCATTTTAGAGAAGCGATCAATGACGACAAAGATGGAATCCTTGTTTGTTTTAGTGCGTGGGAGTCCTAAGACAAAATCCATAGCTATATCGGACCATGGGTGATGTGGAATAGGCAAAGGTGTGTATAACCATGAGAGTTTAGAGTAGACTTAGCTTTGAGACATGTTGAACATCGTCGAACTAGGCGTTCCACATCACGCTTCATTCTGGCCAATAGTAGTTGGTGGAGAGCATGGCATAGGTCTTGTCGCGGCCAAAGTGACCCATGAGTGTCCTCCATGAGATTCCTTCAAAAGGACCAAACGAAGCGAAGACTCGGGTATACATAGTTTGTTAGCCTTAAACAAGAAACCTTTGTGCAAATAGAAATCACCAATTCCTTTGTGCTCCGAACATTGAGCGAAAATGTCTCCAAAGAAAGCATCGGTAGCATACAACTCTTTAATCTCATCCAAACCCAAAACACTAATGTCAAGACGTGTAAGTAGGTTGGCCTTGCGGGATAGAGCATCCGCGACCACATTGTCTTTACCTTTCTTGTATTTGATTACAAAGTGAAAGACTCAATGAACTCAACCCACTTAGCATGTCTTTTGTTCAAATTTGTTTGACTTTTCAAATATTTCAAGGATTCATGGTCGGAATGAATGACAAATTCCTTAGGACGAAGGTAATGTTGCCACACATCCAAAACACGAACCAAAGCAAATAACTCTTTGTCATAAATGGGGTAATTCAAGCGAGCTCCATCTAGTTTCTCACTATGGTATGCGATGGGTCTACCATTTTGCATAAGCACTCCACCAATGCCCAATCCACTTGCATCGCATTCAATCTCAAATGTCTTAGAGAAATCCGGAAGGGCAAGGAGTGGTGCTTCGGTTAATAACCGTTTGAGCTCATTGAAAGCAAAATCATGTGCATTGCCCCAAATGAAAGGTACATTCTTCTTTGTAAGTTCATGGAGGGGGCAAGCAATTGTGGAAAAATCCTTGATGAAACGGCGGTAAAATCCGGCAAAACCAAGAAAACGTCTCAACTCCTCAAGTGACATCGGAAAAGGCCAAGTCCGAATTGCTTGTATCTTGGCATCATCAACTTCAACTCCATCCGAAGAAACAACAAAACCCAAGAAAACAAGTTTGTTGGTGGCAAAAGTGCACTTAGAAAGGTTTGCATAAAGCTTTTCATTGCGAAGAACCAACAAAACTTGAGCAACATGAGAAGTGTGCTCTTCCAAAGACTTGCTATAGATAAGGATGTCGTCAAAGTATACCACAACAAATTTGCCAATAAAAGGACGCAAAACATGATTCATGAGACGCATAAAGTAGAAGGTGCATTGGAAAGACCAAATGGCATGACGAGCCACTCATAAAGACCAAGCTTAGTTTTAAATGCGGTCTTCCATTCATCACCTTCACACATGCGTATTTGGTGATATCCACTTTTAAGATCAATTTTGGAGAATATAGCGGAACCACAAAGCTCATCGAGCATATCATCAAGGCGAGGGATAGGATGGCGATACCGAACGGTTATGGCGTTGATGGGGCGACAATCCATGCAAAGGCGAAGAGTGTTGTCGTGCTTGGGTACCAAGATGACGGGCACGGCACACGGACTCAAGCTCTCGCGGATGTGTCCCATGGCAAGAAGTTCTTGTATTTGCCGCTCGATCTCCTTTGTTTCTTCGGGGTTGGTGCGGTAAGGAGCGCGGTTTGGTAGCGGTGCGCCGGGAACAAGGTCGATGCGGTGCTCGATTCCACGTAGAGGAGGTAGTCCCGGTGGCACTTCTTGAGGGAAGACATCTTCAAAGTCCTTCAAAAGAGACAACAAAGAAGGAGGAAGGTTTGTGAAGTGTTAGTCATAGAAACTTCACCCTTGCATATGAGCACATAGTGTAGGGTGGATGGGTTCTCTCTCAACTCCCTCATCTCTCTCTTTGTGGCAAATAGTGTAAGTTTTGTGGGAACTCTCTTTGAAGTGTCACACTCATTTGGCTTGTGGCTCTCACTCACTTTATGGTGGGTCTCTCGCTCACCACTCATCTCACTAGACGAACGATCTTGTTGTGCCCTTGCAATGGTCTTGGCGTTGTCGGCGATGACTTGACTTGGTGTCATGGGACGAAGGACGAAGGTCTTGTCGTTGTTCTTGAAGCTATAGTAGTTTGTTCGTCCATCATGCATAGCACCCTTGTCAAATTGCCATGGACGCCCAAGGAGTAAGTGACAAACGTTCATAGGCACAACATCACAATCAACCGTATCTTCATAGGCTCCAATCTTGAAGGACACTTGCACCATGTGTTGAATCTTGACGGCTCCGGTATCACTCAACCATTGCACATGGTAGGATGTGGGTGCTTCTTGAACTTCAAGTTGAGCTTATCACAAAGTTCTTTGCTCGCTAGGTTGTGGCAACTTCCACCATCTATGATGACCTTGATGGACTTTCCATTGATTCCCGCTCTTGTTTGGAACAAGTTGCATCTTTGGTCTTCTTCCACTTGAACATTGGTGGTTAGAGCTCTTGCCACAACCAAGGAAGGGTTGTTGTCGCCATCACAATAGATCTCACTTTCTTCTTCTTGAGCACTTTGCATTGTGGCGACCTTGTTCAAAGCATTGTACTCATCTTCACTCATAGATTCATACTCTCCCATGTCATTGATGATCATGACCTTCTTGTTGGTGCACTCAAAAGATTTGTGCCCTTGTCCGCCACACTTGTAGCATTGCAATAGTCTTGTGCCGGACGAAGATCCTTGAGGCGCCTTGGAGGAGGGAGGTACTTTCTTGAAAGGTTGAGGCGCTTGAGGTGTCGAAGTAGAGACTCTTGGAGGACCTCGAGTGTTCGCTTGAGGAAGAGCTTGTGAAGGTGTAGGAGTTGACGAAGAAGGCTTGTTGGCGAAGAATGCCTTTGTCTTGAGGTATTTGAGCTCTTCAAGCACGTGGCGCTCGGCCTTGGAAGCTTGATGTACTAGCTCTACCAAAGAGGCATATGGTTGGAACTCCACGATCTTCTTGATGGATAGTTGAGGCCATTCATGAAACGAGCCATGGATTGCTCTTCGTACTCGTTGACATTGGCTCTCATCATGGAGATTTCCATTTCCTTGTAGTACTCGTCAACCGACTTCAAACCTTGCTTCAACTCTTGCAACTTCTTGTATAAGTCTCTAGTGTAATGGCTTGGCACGAAGCGCTTGTACATGGTTTCTTTCATTTCAACCCAAGTGTCAATTGGTTGTTGGTGGTTAGCGACGCGAGCATCTTGTAGTTGTTCCCACCACAAGAGGGCATACTCTTCAAACTCCATCGAGGCTAAGGCAACCTTCTTGTTGTCGGAGAAGCGTTGCACACGGAAGATCTTGTCAACCTTGAGTACCCATGAGAAGTAAGCTTCCGGATCACTTGTGCCGTAGAACTTGGGTATGTCAAAGCGGACGTTGGTCAAGTCATCATAGTTGTCACCATGAGCACCACGTGGGAATGCACGTCCACGTCTCCTTCGATTGAGTCCATCACCATTGTGTTGGCTTGACTCGTTATCACTTGACTCGGAACGTTGGTGTTGGTGACGATCATGAGGAAGCTCTTGACGATGCGCATGTTGAGGAGGTAGCTCTTGTTGAGGAACGGGTTGTTCGACATTGTTCGCATTGTTATGGTTTTGATGACGTGGCCTTGGAGGATGACGAGGGTGACGTCCTTGTTCACCAAAGTCATTCGCACCCGGAGCGCCATTGTCATTAGCCAATGGGTCATGACGATCACGTTGTTGCGGTGGTGGTGATGGCATGCGTTCATGACGTCAACGTTTTGGTGAGGTTGCTCTTGATGCGCATTGGCATTGTTCGCGTGAAGATCATGTGGTTGTTCAACGTGAGGAGGAGGTCGTTCATGGGCGTCGCGCCTTGGATCATGTTGACGTTCTTGTCGAGGTTCATGACGACCATGACGTGCTTGTGTCGACCTTGAGGTGCTTCTTGTACGGCTTGAGTGTGAAGAAGCTCGTTGTCGCACAAGGTTGTTGATAGCTTCGGTCAACCGCTCCATATTTGCTTCTTGAGCATGCATGCGGTCGTTGAAGGTGTTCTCTTGATTTTGAAGACGGCGCTCGTAGCGTCCTAGGTTGTCACGAAGAAAGTGTCGCATGCCAACAAGCTCCGATTGTGTGACATAGCCATGATCACCGCGAACTCCACCATGGATTTCCTCATCCGAGCTTGAGCTTCCGTTTGTACTTCCCCTAAACATTTTCTCAAGATCAAGTGAGATGTGTGATAAAGAAAAACCAAGACAAACTATATCCCAAGAATAATGTAGCTTGAGAGGAGAGTATCCGGTTCTAACACCCAACACACACACTTATGAGGATAGGAAGGTATGAAGTGGCAAACGAAACAAGCAAACCCCGACAAGTATATTGTCAAAGGTAGAGAAAATCCACAATGATCAAATTACCAAAGAAACTCCAACCACAAAGTATCAAGAAACACACACAAAAGCGAATAATGGGGTTGGGCGACCAAAGGGCGAGCACTCGAAGATAGACAACCTAACGAAGACTACGTGCTCAAATGTCACCCAACACAAGAAGGACGCTAGCTCAATTGCTTTTTGTGGGCAACGGATTTGCACAAGAGTTAACACTCACACTCACTTTGGCGGTCTTAGCTTTGTCGCAACCTACAAGAGATGAGACTTGGCACCACTTGATTCTTTTCTTTTCTCTTTTTTTTTTGATTTTTGCTTTTTGATGATGATTCCTTCTCTTTTGCTAGTGCCAAGCTCTCTAACGATACACACTCGCCAATACTTGAAGACAAACACTCAACACGTGCAATGCCTCGCAATATCACCGAGCTAGTCCAATAGGTCAAGTTGCGCGAAAGGAAGAAGGGCTCACAACGGAATATGGTGGTGGGGGAATGTCGAGTCCTTGGTGGCGTCGTCGCTTGGCGTTGAAGATGCGTGGCTGCGGAAGCTTGTCGATGTCGTAGACGTAGGGCACACCAAGAAAGGACTCAAACCAAAGAGGAAATGCCAAAACGAACCGAGGAAAAAGAAAAAAAATTCGGCCAAATTTTGAAAACCCGGTAGTACCGGCCTGAGCCCGGTAGTACCGGCCTGCCCGATTTCTGGGGTTGACTTTCGTTTTTGGGCGGAAATTGGCCTCGAAAAATCCTCAAATCCGTGGGAAAATGGCAAAATTAAGGCTAGGGAACGCAAACAAGGGTGGAGGGGGTCCTAAAGCAACAGATCCATGGACAAAAACTACCAAAAACGCAACGAATCGACAGATCGGCTCGAATCAAGGCAAGGCTATTTTTGGTGGAAATTTTCGAATTTCTCAAAAACGAAGAAAAATTTGGTGGATTTTGGTGGAAACACAACTCAAATCCGTGTCAACCTAGAGCTCTGATACCATATGATGCGGGTAGGTCCCGATTTTCACGGATTTGTGCGGAGGAAAGATGAACACGAAGAACACGCGAAGAACGATGAACACAAAGAGGGGAAACACAACACAAAGGGTAAATAGCAAGTAGCAACCCGGCAAGAATCGACTGGTAACAAATCCCCGAGGGCAGCCCCCAATCCTCCTCTCCCAAGCACACCTTACTCTTAGGATTGTTTGTCCAATTGGTCAATCCAACCAATCCAACCTAGCCACCTAAAGATGGAAGATTAGCAAGTAATCGCAACTACAAGCGGAGCCTTGGTATCCACGCAGGGATCTTCTCCTCAAGAGGAGGCCTTGGTTCATCTCCACATGTGGAGGCCTTGAATCATCTCCATAGGAGGAAAGAGACACTTTGAGAAGAAGGAGCAAGGCTCTACTTTAGTTCCCAAATCATAGTCTAACCCTAACCCTAGGAAGGGGACGAACTATTTATACTCTAGATCCAAAGGGATAAGATTACAAGGCAAGAGAGCCTTTCCAGCGTGCAGAACCGCCCGCAGCGGTAGTACCGGACTGAACCCGGTAGTACCGGGTGTGCGGTAGTACCGGGGCAGTACCGGGCCACTACCGGGATGTGACCCGAGGACACCAGGAGCTTCCGGGAGATACGGTAGTGGCGCGGTAGTAGGTGCGGTAGTACCGCGCCAGCACGTCGCGGTAGTACCGAGGCGGGCATGGGCGGTAGTACCGGACCCGGTGGTGGCTTCGACGGGTGCCACGTCAGGCGAGGGGGTAGTACCGGCTCGGGAGACCCGGTAGTACCGCCTGAGGCTGTTTGATCTTCATCATCTCCTTCTTGGCTGCTCTCTTGGCCATCTTCTTGGGTCTTCTCTCGGTCATCTTCTTCACTCCATTGTGGGTCGTCGTCAAGGTGGTTCCTGAGTATGCACAAAGTATCCGAATGAAGTAGCAACCCATTCAAAGGAGTGTCTAGATCACACATAGATAGGAGTGAATTCACCTTATCATGGAGAGCTTGGATTCTTGCTCTTGTCATTGGGCCACTTGTTGTAGGAGACGTAGGTTGGGCTACATCATCTCCCCCCCTTGGAAAAGAGTCGTCCTCGACTCTTGGTCATCCTCATCGCTTGATGTTCCAAGGTATGGCGATAGGTCGGCGACGTTGAAGGTGTCATGGACCAAGTGTTTGGAGTTGGAGATGTCGATCTTGTAGGCATTGTCGTTGATGCGCTTGATAACCTTGAAAGGTCCATCTCCACGAGGGTGAAGCTTGGACTTCCTTGCATCCGGAAAGCGATCTTTGCGAAGGTGTAGCCACACAAGATCTCCTTCTTCAAATATCATGGCGCGCTTGTGTTTGTTCATCTTCGTAGCATGGTCTTTGTTGTGCTTCTCGAGAGTAGTTCTTGTTTCCTCATGGAGCTTCTTCATGTAAGCGGCTCGCTTGTCGAAGTCCATGTTAACTTGCTCACGGAGTGGAAGTGGTAGCATGTCGAGCGCGGTGTAGGGGTTGGCACCATAGACGACCTCGAAGGGTGTTCTCTTTGTTGCGCGGTGAAGTGCTCGATTGTAGGCGAACTCGGCGTGTGGGATGCACTCTTCCCAATTCTTCAAGTTAGGCTTGATCAACACACGAAGGAGTGTAGATAGGCTTCGGTTCACCACTTCGGTTTGGCCATCGGTTTGAGGGTGGTATGCGGTGGAGAATAGTTGCTTGATTCCCATCTTGGCCATCAAAGTCTTCCAAAAATAGCTCACGAACTTGGTGTCACGATCCGACACAATGGTCTTGGGCACTCCATGAAGACGGACGATTTCCCTGAAAAACAAAGTAGCAATGTGTGAAGCATCGTCGCTCTTGTTGCAAGGTATAAAGTGTGCCATTTTAGAGAAGCGATCAATGACGACAAAGATGGAATCCTTGTTTGTTTTAGTGCGTGGGAGTCCTAAGACAAAATCCATAGCTATATCGGACCATGGGTGATGTGGAATAGGCAAAGGTGTGTATAACCATGAGAGTTTAGAGTAGACTTAGCTTTGAGACATGTTGAACATCGTCGAACTAGGCGTTCCACATCACGCTTCATTCTAGGCCAATAGTAGTTGGTGGAGAGCATGGCATAGGTCTTGTCGCGGCCAAAGTGACCCATGAGTGTCCTCCATGAGATTCCTTCAAAAGGACCAAACGAAGCGAAGACTCGGGTATACATAGTTTGTTAGCCTTAAACAAGAAACCTTTGTGCAAATAGAAATCACCAATTCCTTTGTGCTCCGAACATTGAGCGAAAATGTCTCCAAAGAAAGCATCGGTAGCATACAACTCTTTAATCTCATCCAAACCAAAACACTAATGTCAAGACGTGTAAGTAGGTTGGCCTTGCGGGATAGAGCATCCGCGACCACATTGTCTTTACCTTTCTTGTATTTGATTACAAAGTGAAAGACTCAATGAACTCAACCCACTTAGCATGTCTTTTGTTCAAATTTGTTTGACTTTTCAAATATTTCAAGGATTCATGGTCGGAATGAATGACAAATTCCTTAGGACGAAGGTAATGTTGCCACACATCCAAAACACGAACCAAAGCAAATAACTCTTTGTCATAAATGGGGTAATTCAAGCGAGCTCCATCTAGTTTCTCACTATGGTATGCGATGGGTCTACCATTTTGCATAAGCACTCCACCAATGCCCAATCCACTTGCATCGCATTCAATCTCAAATGTCTTAGAGAAATCCGGAAGGGCAAGGAGTGGTGCTTCGGTTAATAACCGTTTGAGCTCATTGAAAGCAAAATCATGTGCATTGCCCCAAATGAAAGGTACATTCTTCTTTGTAAGTTCATGGAGGGGGCAAGCAATTGTGGAAAAATCCTTGATGAAACGGCGGTAAAATCCGGCAAAACCAAGAAAACGTCTCAACTCCTCAAGTGACATCGGAAAAGGCCAAGTCCGAATTGCTTGTATCTTGCATCATCAACTTCAACTCCATCCGAAGAAACAACAAAACCCAAGAAAACAAGTTTGTTGGTGGCAAAAGTGCACTTAGAAAGATTTGCATAAAGCTTTTCATTGCGAAGAACCAACAAAACTTGAGCAACATGAGAAGTGTGCTCTTCCAAAGACTTGCTATAGATAAGGATGTCGTCAAAGTATACCACAACAAATTTGCCAATAAAAGGACGCAAAACATGATTCATGAGACGCATAAAGTAGAAGGTGCATTGGAAAGACCAAATGGCATGACGAGCCACTCATAAAGACCAAGCTTAGTTTTAAATGCGGTCTTCCATTCATCACCTTCACACATGCGTATTTGGTGATATCCACTTTTAAGATCAATTTTGGAGAATATAGCGGAACCACAAAGCTCATCGAGCATATCATCAAGGCGAGGGATAGGATGGCGATACCGAACGGTTATGGCGTTGATGGGGCGACAATCCATGCAAAGGCGAAGAGTGTTGTCGTGCTTGGGTACCAAGATGACGGGCACGGCACACGGACTCAAGCTCTCGCGGATGTGTCCCATGGCAAGAAGTTCTTGTATTTGCCGCTCGATCTCCTTTGTTTCTTCGGGGTTGGTGCGGTAAGGAGCGCGGTTTGGTAGCGGTGCGCCGGGAACAAGGTCGATGCGGTGCTCGATTCCACGTAGAGGAGGTAGTCCCGGTGGCACTTCTTGAGGGAAAACATCTTCAAAGTCCTTCAAAAGAGACAACAAAGAAGGAGGAAGGTTTGTGAAGTCGTTAGTCATAGAAACTTCACCCTTGCATATGAGCACATAGTGTAGGGTGGATGGGTTCTCTCTCAACTCCCTCATCTCTCTCTTTGTGGCAAATAGTGTAAGTTTTGTGGGAACTCTCTTTGAAGTGTCACACTCATTTGGCTTGTGGCTCTCACTCACTTTATGGTGGGTCTCTCGCTCACCACTCATCTCACTAGACGAACGATCTTGTTGTGCCCTTGCAATGGTCTTGGCGTTGTCGGCGATGACTTGACTTGGTGTCATGGGACGAAGGACGAAGGTCTTGTCGTTGTTCTTGAAGCTATAGTAGTTTGTTCGTCCATCATGCATAGCACCCTTGTCAAATTGCCATGGACGCCCAAGGAGTAAGTGACAAACGTTCATAGGCACAACATCACAATCAACCGTATCTTCATAGGCTCCAATCTTGAAGGACACTTGCACCATGTGTTGAATCTTGACGGCTCCGGTATCACTCAACCATTGCACATGGTAGGATGTGGGTGCTTCTTGAACTTCAAGTTGAGCTTATCACAAAGTTCTTTGCTCGCTAGGTTGTGGCAACTTCCACCATCTATGATGACCTTGATGGACTTTCCATTGATTCCCGCTCTTGTTTGGAACAAGTTGCATCTTTGGTCTTCTTCCACTTGAACATTGGTGGTTAGAGCTCTTGCCACAACCAAGGAAGGGTTGTTGTCGCCATCACAATAGATCTCACTTTCTTCTTCTTGAGCACTTTGCATTGTGGCGACCTTGTTCAAAGCATTGTACTCATCTTCACTCATAGATTCATACTCTCCCATGTCATTGATGATCATGACCTTCTTGTTGGTGCACTCAAAAGATTTGTGCCCTTGTCCGCCACACTTGTAGCATTGCAATAGTCTTGTGCCGGACGAAGATCCTTGAGGCGCCTTGGAGGAGGGAGGTACTTTCTTGAAAGGTTGAGGCGCTTGAGGTGTCGAAGTAGAGACTCTTGGAGGACCTCGAGTGTTCGCTTGAGGAAGAGCTTGTGAAGGTGTAGGAGTTGACGAAGAAGGCTTGTTGGCGAAGAATGCCTTTGTCTTGAGGTATTTGAGCTCTTCAAGCACGTGGCGCTCGGCCTTGGAAGCTTGATGTACTAGCTCTACCAAAGAGGCATATGGTTGGAACTCCACGATCTTCTTGATGGATAGTTGAGGCCATTCATGAAACGAGCCATGGATTGCTCTTCGTACTCGTTGACATTGGCTCTCATCATGGAGATTTCCATTTCCTTGTAGTACTCGTCAACCGACTTCAAACCTTGCTTCAACTCTTGCAACTTCTTGTATAAGTCTCTAGTGTAATGGCTTGGCACGAAGCGCTTGTACATGGTTTCTTTCATTTCAACCCAAGTGTCAATTGGTTGTTGGTGGTTAGCGACGCGAGCATCTTGTAGTTGTTCCCACCACAAGAGGGCATACTCTTCAAACTCCATCGAGGCTAAGGCAACCTTCTTGTTGTCGGAGAAGCGTTGCACACGGAAGATCTTGTCAACCTTGAGTACCCATGAGAAGTAAGCTTCCGGATCACTTGTGCCGTAGAACTTGGGTATGTCAAAGCGGACGTTGGTCAAGTCATCATAGTTGTCACCATGAGCACCACGTGGGAATGCACGTCCACGTCTCCTTCGGTTGAGTCCATCACCATTGTGTTGGCTTGACTCGTTATCACTTGACTCGGAACGTTGGTGTTGGTGACGATCATGAGGAAGCTCTTGACGATGCGCATGTTGAGGAGGTAGCTCTTGTTGAGGAACGGGTTGTTCGACATTGTTCGCATTGTTATGGTTTTGATGACGTGGCCTTGGAGGATGACGAGGGTGACGTCCTTGTTCACCAAAGTCATTCGCACCCGGAGCGCCATTGTCATTAGCCAATGGGTCATGACGATCACGTTGTTGCGGTGGTGGTGATGGCATGCGTTCATGACGTCAACGTTTTGGTGAGGTTGCTCTTGATGCGCATTGGCATTGTTCGCGTGAAGATCATGTGGTTGTTCAACGTGAGGAGGAGGTCGTTCATGGGCGTCGCGCCTTGGATCATGTTGACGTTCTTGTCGAGGTTCATGACGACCATGACGTGCTTGTGTCGACCTTGAGGTGCTTCTTGTACGGCTTGAGTGTGAAGAAGCTCGTTGTCGCACAAGGTTGTTGATAGCTTCGGTCAACCGCTCCATATTTGCTTCTTGAGCATGCATGCGGTCGTTGAAGGTGTTCTCTTGATTTTGAAGACGGCGCTCGTAGCGTCCTAGGTTGTCACGAAGAAAGTGTCGCATGCCAACAAGCTCCGATTGTGTGACATAGCCATGATCACCGCGAACTCCACCATGGATTTCCTCATCCGAGCTTGAGCTTCCGTTTGTACTTCCCCTAAACATTTTCTCAAGATCAAGTGAGATGTGTGATAAAGAAAAACCAAGACAAACTATATCCCAAGAATAATGTAGCTTGAGAGGAGAGTATCCGGTTCTAACACCCAACACACACACTTATGAGGATAGGAAGGTATGAAGTGGCAAACGAAACAAGCAAACCCGACGACAAGTATATTGTCAAAGGTAGAGAAAATCCACAATGATCAAATTACCAAAGAAACTCCAACCACAAAGTATCAAGAAACACACACAAAAGCGAATAATGGGGTTGGGCGACCAAAGGGCGAGCACTCGAAGATAGACAACCTAACGAAGACTACGTGCTCAAATGTCACCCAACACAAGAAGGACGCTAGCTCAATTGCTTTTTGTGGGCAACGGATTTGCACAAGAGTTAACACTCACACTCACTTTGGCGGTCTTAGCTTTGTCGCAACCTACAAGAGATGAGACTTGGCACCACTTGATTCTTTTCTTTTCTCTTTTTTTTTTGATTTTTGCTTTTTGATGATGATTCCTTCTCTTTTGCTAGTGCCAAGCTCTCTAACGATACACACTCGCCAATACTTGAAGACAAACACTCAACACGTGCAATGCCTCGCAATATCACCGAGCTAGTCCAATAGGTCAAGTTGCGCGAAAGGAAGAAGGGCTCACAACGGAATATGGTGGTGGGGAAAGTCGAGTCCTTGGTGGCGTCGTCGCTTGGCGTTGAAGATGTGTGGCTGCGGAAGCTTGTCGATGTCGTAGACGTAGGGCACACCAAGAAAGGACTCAAACCAAAGAGGAAATGCCAAAACGAACCGAGGAAAAAGAAAAAAAATTCGGCCAAATTTTGAAAACCCGGTAGTACCGGCCTGAGCCCGGTAGTACCGGCCTGCCCGATTTCTGGGGGTTGACTTTCGTTTTTGGGCGGAAATTGGCCTCGAAAAATCCTCAAATCCGTGGGAAAATGGCAAAATTAAGGCTAGGGAACGCAAACAAGGGTGGAGGGGTCCTAAAGCAACAGATCCATGGACAAAAACTACCAAAAACGCAACGAATCGACAGATCGGCTCGAATCAAGGCAAGGCTATTTTTGGTGGAAATTTTCGAATTTCTCAAAAACGAAGAAAAATTTGGTGGATTTTGGTGGAAACACAACTCAAATCCGTGTCAACCTAGAGCTCTGATACCATATGATGCGGGTAGGTCCCGATTTTCACGGATTTGTGCGGAGGGAAGATGACACGAAGAACACGCGAAGAACGATGAACAAAGAGGGGAAACACAACACAAAGGGTAAATAGCAAGTAGCAACCCGGCAAGAATCGACTGGTAACAAATCCCCGAGGGCAGCCCCCAATCCTCCTCTCCCAAGCACACCTTACTCTAAGGATTGTTTGTCCAATTGGTCAATCCAACCAATCCAACCTAGCCACCTAAAGATGGAAGATTAGCAAGTAATCGCAACTACAAGCGGAAGCCTTGGAATCCACGCAGGGATCTTCTCCTCAAGAGGAGGCCTTGGTTCATCTCCACATGTGGAGGCCTTGAATCATCTCCAAAGGAGGAAAGAGACACTTTGAGAAGAAGGAGCAAGGCTCTACTTTAGTTCCCAAATCATAGTCTGACCCTAACCCTAGGAAGGGGACGAACTATTTATACTCTAGATCCAAAGGGATAAGATTACAAGGCAAGAGAGCCTTTCCAGCGTGCAGAACCGCCCGCAGCGGTAGTACCGGACTGAACCCGGTAGTACCGGGTGTGCGGTAGTACCGGGCAGTACCGGAGCCACTACCGGGATGTGACCCGAGGACACCAGGAGCTTCCGGGAGATACGGTAGTGGGCGCGGTAGTAGGTGCGGTAGTACCGCGCCAGCACGTCGCGGTAGTACCGAGGCGGGCATGGGCGGTAGTACCGGACCCGGTGGTGGCTTCGACGGGTGCCACGTCAGGCGAGGGTGGTAGTACCGGCTCGGGAGACCCGGTAGTACCGCCTGAGGCTGTTTGATCTTCATCATCTCCTTCTTGGCTGCTCTCTTGGCCATCTTCTTGGGTCTTCTCTCGGTCATCTTCTTCACTCCATTGTGGGTCGTCGTCAAGGTGGTTCCTGAGTATGCACAAAGTATCCGAATGAAGTAGCAACCCATTCAAAGGAGTGTCTAGATCACACATAGATAGGAGTGAATTCACCTTATCATGGAGAGCTTGGATTCTTGCTCTTGTCATTGGGCCACTTGTTGTAGGAGACGTAGGTTGGGCTACATCATCTCCCCCCCTTGGAAAAGAGTCGTCCTCGACTCTTGGTCATCCTCATCGCTTGATGTTCCACGGTATGGCGATAGGTCGGCGACGTTGAAGGTGTCATGGACCAAGTGTTTGGAGTTGGAGATGTCGATCTTGTAGGCATTGTCGTTGATGCGTTTGATAACCTTGAAAGGTCCATCTCCACGAAGGTGAAGCTTGGACTTCCTTGCATCCGGAAAGCGTTCTTTGCGAAGGTGTAGCCACACAAGATCTCCTTCTTCAAATATCATGGCGTGCTTGTGTTTGTTCATCTTCGTAGCATGGTCTTTGTTGTGCTTCTCGAGAGTAGTTCTTGTGTCCTCATGGAGCTTCTTCATGTAAGCGGCTCGCTTGTCGAAGTCCATGTTAACTTGCTCACGGAGTGGAAGTGGTAGCATGTCGAGCACGGTGTAGGGGTTGGCACCATAGACGACCTCGAAGGGTGTTCTCTTTGTTGCGCGGTGAAGTGCTCGATTGTAGGCGAACTCGGCGTGTGGGATGCACTCTTCCCAATTCTTCAAGTTAGGCTTGATCAACACACGAAGGAGTGTAGATAGGCTTCGGTTCACCACTTCGGTTTGGCCATCGGTTTGAGGGTGATATGCGGTGGAGAATAGTTGCTTGATTCCCATCTTGGCCATCAAAGTCTTCCAAAAATAGCTCACGAACTTGGTGTCACGATCCGACACAATGGTCTTGGGCACTCCATGAAGACGGACGATTTCCCTGAAAAACAAAGTAGCAATGTGTGAAGCATCGTCGCTCTTGTTGCAAGGTATAAAGTGTGCCATTTTAGAGAAGCGATCAATGACGACAAAGATGGAATCCTTGTTTGTTTTAGTGCGTGGGAGGCCTAAGACAAAATCCATAGCTATATCGGACCATGGGTGATGTGGAATAGGCAAAGGTGTGTATAGACCATGAGAGTTTAGAGTAGACTTAGCTTTGAGACATGTTGAACATCGTCGAACAGATTTTGGATCATATAAGGGTTATATCAATGTTTTATCATGATTTTGGAAATATCTTAATGATTTCCTATTTTTATGGAATTAACCCTGCACAGGCAGAAAACCCTAGTTTTGTATTTTAATGTTTCAGGGACCCAAACGTCGTCCAAATCAACTGCAAATTTAGGGGCGTCATTTTTTGAAAGGAAGAAGACCTGTGGGCGAAGGAAGCGATCAAACGGAGGCCCGAGGGCCAAAAGAGGGGGGCCCACGCAGCCACAGTACCAGGCCGCGTGGGACCCACCCATCTGGCCCTCGAGGCTCCGTTGCCGTTGATCTTTGCTCCACCGACTCCGTCTTGACCTAAAAACGCATATACAAAAGGTCCCCTGCCGTTTCGCGAAAGGAGGCGGCGGAGAAACACAAAACCACGAAACAGAGAGACAGAAGGCTGCCGCCGGAAAATATCGGAGGGGGGAAACGCCGCCGGGATCGCCTCCGGAGGGCTCCACCCCCCTCCGGCGTGTTCATCATCAACATCTATAGCAAGAACTTCTTCACCATCATCACCATGATGAAGGGGGAGTAGTCCACCCCCTGGACTAGGGTTTGTGGTGGTAACTTTTGTATCTCTCCTCTCTCTTGAGCTTCACTAATTAGTACCGTATGAGCTGCCAAACTTGATTACGGTCATCTATGTAATACCTTTGTGGTGAATATTGTGGTGTGAGATGATTTGTTATGCATTTACCGTTGTGTTGGAGCTTTTGTGATTTGTCGTACTTTGTAGTATGATGTATGTGGGTACGGGATGGCCGATGTGACACGTCATAGGTATTGAGTGACACAGTACCGCCCAACGTCCTTTATCTGGGTGTAAAAAGAAAGAGTATGATGTGGGAGTGAGAGAAACCACGCTAGCCTTACGAGGGGTGACCTAGCAACACAAATGAGTATTTCTTTCAACTATGTGTTTTAGGACATATAGCCGTCATAAAAAGCTACCATTAAAACATGACAATTGTGTGTACTTTATCTATAACATGATGATCACCGTAGATGAGAGAGAGAGGATTAAGTGAACCCATGAACCATGTCCATTGTTCCTATAAGAAACACACACTTGAGCTTGTCCTCTTGCTACATAGAGGATTGGGCTTTCTCTCTTTGAGAGCTTTCACTTGCTACTACCTTTGTCTTGTCCTCTTGCAAAGAAGAGGATTGGGACACTTTTACATCCATCAAACCAACCATCTTGTTCTCTAAACTTGTTTAGTGCATAATCAACTAAAACTTGTGACACTTTAGTTGTAGGGAATAGATAACTTTTCCTTCTTGCTCCTGCGGATCGATACCTTACTTCCACATTGAGAGGTGCTACAGTGATCCCTTGCTCTTGGTGGTTATCAAGTACTTTTCTGGCGCCGTTGCCGGGGAATCGTAGCTGAGAGATTTATCCAAGGGTGTGCATCATCGCATTCATCTCACAACAAAGTCAACGTCACCAACTTGTGCTAACACCTAAGCTTGGGGAGGTTGCACCTACGTGAGCACCATCTTATCCATCTTTACTTACAAAGCAATTTATTTGTTTTGTTAGTGTCATTGCATATCATATCATATTTATTTCAGTTTTGCATAAAAAATAAAAATACCAAAAAAACTTGCTATCATGGTGCTTGGAAACAAACAAGGAGGGAGTTCTCTAGGGAATTCTGTTTCTAGTTTTAAACAATATCATGGAGAAACATTAAAAGATGCTTGGGTAAGAATTAATAGGATGCATTATGAAGATCCTACACCTTGTGAAGATGAAAAGCTAAATCTTTATTTCTATTATGGAATAGATCCTTGGTATCAAAATGCTTTAGATGGGGCTACAGGTGGAAGTTTTGTCTTGTCAACACCACCTTGTGCAGCCATGACACTTAGAAGGATTTTTGGTAGCTTTGTGGGTAGCAAGAAAAAGTTGGAAGACACCACAATAGCACTTGCTTCATCAAAGGATAAATTTGAAACTAAGTTAGAAAAGCTACCTAGTAAGGAAGATTTTGAACAACTAGTTTCTTATTCTGAAAACATTATTCCAAAGATAAACAATGAATTGGTTAATGTCATGCATAAGTTGAGAATTTGTGAGAAAGAATTTCTGGAAAAAGATGTTTACCTGAACAATATTGAGGAAAAATTGGTTCGAGTTAGTGATTCATTGAGAAAAGATTCATCTCTTAAACATGTGAAAGAGGTTCCTGCTAGGCAACAAGTATGGGTTAAAAAGGAAAAGAAAGTTGAGGAAGTTAAAATGCTTAATGAAGTCAAGGATCCTTTGCTTGACTTAGAAAATTGTAGCTTGCATGAATTAATATCTATCTTACAAAAATTTGCAAGTGATCCTTCCATCAACACTAACCAAGCAGGTTTTGGTTCTTATATTGCTAATCATGTCTTGAAAGAAAAGATTGCTAGGTACAACCAAGAGGCTATGATACCACCTAAGCTTGGGGATATGTGGATACCTAAGGTACTAGTAACTATTGGAAAAGAGACACACCATGCCATACTTGATCTAGGATCTAGTGTCTCTGTTTTATCTAAAGAACTATATGAAGTGCTTGAATTGAAAAATCTTGAAAAATGCTCTATTGAACTAGCACTTGCTGATGACTTTGGGAAAAGTAAGTGATGTTATGGTAGAGTTACATATGACTTTTGTGCCTGTGGATTTTCTAATCATGGATATGGGGAATAAAACCTCTAGTCCTATTATTCTTGGAAGACCTTTTCTTCGTACCACAGGTGCTATCATTGATTCAAAGGAAGGGAATGTAAAGTTTCAGTTTCCACACAAGAAGTGCATGGAACACTTTCCAAGGAAGAGGGAACCACCAAAGTTCAAGCTCCCTCATGAGCTTCGTCCACAATAAAACAACAAGTAAGAAGCCTAGCTATATGGCTATAAAGAAAGCGCTTTGCGGGAGGCAACCCGGTTATTTTTGTGTGTGATTTTTCTTTGTGTCCTCTTGCTGTAACAAGAGATTTTGTGTCTAGTTAGGTTCTGGAGTTTTTAATAAAGTGCCAAGTTTTACCCTTTTTGGTTTGAAAAAGTTGCTTATAGCGTTCGGAGATTTTATTCCTGCACGAGTCAGTGCACGGTATGATTTTTAATTCTTATTCTGTAACTCCGAATGAGCTCATATTTGAACTGTAGTTGCAACTTTTCATCCTCTGTATGCATGAATTTTTTCGGAATTTTTCGAGAAAGTTTGGTAGGGTAGAAAAATACGTTTTGCTGCTGCTGTTTTTCTGGACAGATTCTGTCCCATTTTGTTTGATGCATGCTTTGAGCTTTTAAGTTGAATCTTTTTGATCCAATTGAGTTTATGAGTAGGCATACAACATTATATACTTTCT
This sequence comes from Poa pratensis, assembly GCA_947311845.1. Classification (NCBI taxonomy): domain Eukaryota; kingdom Viridiplantae; phylum Streptophyta; class Magnoliopsida; order Poales; family Poaceae; genus Poa; species Poa pratensis. Next base: position 4,208,724 of record CAMZMU010000102.1, read on the forward strand.
GGACATTCATATGAATTTTTGTTCAAGGATTATATGCAGCAAGAACCTATTTGTTTATCACTATTAATGCACCCCACAGAAAAGAGATGGGAGAAACGGTGTTTTGAAGTTTTTTCACAGGGATTGGAGGAGATGCACCAAGAGCTATCCAAGGATGGTGAAGACCATAAGCTTGGGGATGTGAAGACAACCCCGCTGGACCTACACACTCTCGGTTTGCACACGTCCAACTTCTGTTTTTCGATCGAAACACTTTATCGCATAAACTTGGAGCGTCGTTTTTTTTTTTGTTTTGTCTTGAGAGACCACCACACTATCATTATATATGAGAGAGCTACTGGAAATATGGGTTGAAATATGTTGGATGCTTTTATAAGATTGGGAAAAGGGATGTTTGACTTGATTTTTAATGATACATATAGTTGCATGATTCATGAGCTTGTTTATGAGTAATAGTTTGCAAATTCTTTTTGTAGAGCTATCACTTATTCATGTTTTGGTGCTGATTGTTATTTACTTGGTTTAACATGGATTAGTTAGTTCTATGGACACTCATGCATGCATCTAGATGGTCAACTTTCTCCCTTTTGCTAGCCCAAAAACTCCAACAAGCAAAAACTTGTTTCCAACACCTTCAACCAAAGTTATTCCAGTGAGTCCACCATATCTACCTATTGGCTTTATGCTATTCCGAGTATGTTTAACATGTTGTTTGTGTTATCTTACCTCTGAATGAAAATGTTTATGTTATTGATTGCAATGGAAAAAATTGGTTATATAGCTCTCACGAACTTGATGCACAATGTTCTTTTATTTGCATAATAAAACTTGACCCATTGTGATTAAGATTATGATGTTTGTGGCTTGATGAATGTTTTGGGTTGGAAGTTAGCCCATATGTGCTGTCACATGGCAAGCTTTCAACACGCTCTTCATCTCATTTAGTTGATATCATGTGCTTTTGTCTATGGATGCTTATCATGTTGAAATAAATGTGGAAATAGAGTGAGTTTAAATGAGTTTGTGTAAATGGTTAGAGAGACGCCTGGGCCGCTAATCTAAGCCATGCATCATTCATGGTGGAAATTTACTTACATACTATGGTGAACCTTCTGTGATACACCTTGCAATAAAAAACTATTCCAAATGGTAAATAAAAAGGGTGTTGAGATTGTTCATTTTGTTTGTTTGTCTTGTCATTTTGATATGGGCTTGTTCCATATCTTGGGACAAGAGGTACCCCAGTTGACGCTCTTGATGATACTATTATGCTTACAATGATATTTAATTGAACTTGCTTTGTTTCCCAAGTTGAGTAACACATGGTGTAAGTACTTGTATTCAAGGGGCATGAGACATTCAACCCATTCTTTATCAAGCACACTACTCATATTTGCTTTCACTTTAACCTTAATCATTCAAGATGCTATGATAGGGGCAATGAGAGCTTGACACCAATGAATACCTTATTGCAATCATTAACTTAAGTAGAAGAGTTTGGAAGTTGGATGAAACTTATGCATGCTTTACCTCTACTCACATATACATCTTTCCAAAGTGTACACCTATCATATTATTTTCATCTACACTCTATGACCATTGTAGGATGTTCTACTTATCATTATGCATACATGTGTTCCATATTACTTGCTCTATGTTACACTTTGTGAACTATCAATGAACATCCTTGTCTTGAATACTTGATATCACTTCATAAACTATTTGCATATTGCTACTCCTTTGAAGAATGAATCATTTGACTATATGTAGCAATAGTAATCATCTTTGATATCCATTGTTAAGTATTAAATTGCAAAGTCCATGTTAGTTTTATCATCTTCATACTCGAGGACGAGCATGGATTAAGCTTGGGGATGTTGATGCATGTAAAATGCATACATGAACTTTGCACTTTAATTGCTTATATTCCAATCATATTTGCATCATATAAGGGTTATATCAATGTTTTATCATGATTTTGGAAATATCTTAATGATTTCCTATTTTTATGGAATTAACCCTGCACAGGCAGAAAACCCTACTTTTGTATTTTAATGTTTCAGGGACCCAAACGTCGTCCAAATCACCTGAAATTTAGGGCGTCAATTTTGGAAGGAAGAAGACCTGTGGGCGAAGGAAGTGACAAACGGAGGCCCGAGGGCCAAAAGAGGGGGGCCCACGCGGCCACAGTACCAGGCCGCGTGGGACCCACCCATCTGGCCCTCGAGGCTCCGTTGCCGTTGATCTTTGATCCTCCGACTCCGTCTTGACCTAAAAACGCCTATAAAAAAGGTCCCCTGGCGTTTCGCGAAAGGAGGCGGCGGAGAAACACAAAACCACGAAACAGAGAGACAGAAGGCTGTCGCCGGAGAAGATCGGAGGGGGGAAACACCGCCGGAATCGCCTCCGGAGGGCTCCACCCCCCTCCGGCGTGTTCATCATCAACATCTACAGCAAGAACTTCTTCACCATCATCACCATGATGAAGGGGGAGTAGTCCACCCCCTGGACTAGGGTTTGTGGTGGTAACTTTTGTATCTCTCCTCTCTCTTGAGCTTCACTAATTAGTACCGTATGAGCTGCCAAACATGATTACGGTCATCTATGTAATACCTTTGTGGTGAATATTGTGGTGTGAGATGATTTGTTATGCATTTACCGTTGTGTTGGAGCTTTTGTGATTTGTCGTACTTTGTAGTATGATGTATGTGGGTACGGGATGGCCGATGTGACACGGCATAGGTATTGAGTGACACAGTACCGCCCAACGTCCTTTATCTGGGGGTAAAAAGAAAGAGTATGATGTGGGAGTGAGAGAAACCACGCTAGCCTTACGAGGGGTGACCTAGCAACACAAATGAGTATTTCTTTCAACTATGTGTTTTAGGACATATAGCCGTCATAAAAAGCTACCATAAAACATGACAATTGTGTGTACTTTATCTATAACATGATGATCACCGTAGATGAGAGAGAGAGAGAGGATTAAGTGAACCCATGAACCATGTCCATTGTTCCTATAAGAAACACACACTTGAGCTTGTCCTCTTGCTACATAGAGGATTGGGCTTTCTCTCTTTGAGAGCTTTCACTTGCTACTACCTTTTCTTGTCCTCTTGCAAAGAAGAGGATTGGGACACTTTTACATCCATCAAACCAACCATCTCGTTCTCTAAACTTGTTTAGTGCATAATCAACTAAAACTTGTGACACTTTAGTTGTAGGGAATAGATAACTTTTCTTTCTTGCTCCTGCGGATCGATACATTACTTCCACATTGAGAGGTGCTACAGTGATCCCTTGCTCTTGGGGGTTATCAGTACCCGCATGGGCCCCTAGGCCGATCTAGGGCTGCGGCATGGGCCCCAATGGTCCCCCCAAGGGAAACCGAATTGGGCCTTGAAGGCCCATCAGAGGGGGGCCTTCCCCCCCTTTTGCTTGAGGGCTAAGAAAGGGGGTGTGGCTGGGCTAGGAAACCCTAGCCGCACCACCCCCTGCCTCCCCACTATATATAGAGGGGGAGGGGCGCACCTCCTACCACACATTGAGTTGTGGAGGTCCCCCCCCCTCTTGAGTTCGTCTTCTTCTAATTGGATTTTGAGATGTCCTCTCTTATGTTTGAGGTTTTCTCTCCAATTAGATCTAGATCTAGTCTCTCTCTCTCTCTCTCTCTCATGTGTTGAGATCTTCATCTTCATATTCACCAGCGGTGAGTGCTTCAAGCATGTACGGCGAAGCCCTACTGAACTAGATCCGATGTATGTGTGTGAAATCTCAGAGGGGTGATCCTTCTGTTGGACCAAGGCGAGACGCGAGGAGTCTACGATATTCTCTCGGCTAGGCTTAACCGAGGGAGTTCTTCCACAAAGCTGCATCAATATGCATGTGTTTTTACTTCCGCTTCAACGGTGTCGGTAACGAGTTACAGTTAGATCAATATGCATGTGTTGTTACTTGTATCTTCATAGTAGATCTTGGCTGTTGCGTAGTTGTGGCAAAAAAAATTGTTTTCCGTTGTGCAACCCAATAAATACGACTTGGGAGAAAGGGAATTTGAAAGGGAAGGTCCTCAGATTGAAAGGATGGAAGCACCAGGTTCGGAAATCAGAGTTTACAACACTAGTTGGTTCATAATATATACATACCTCTCGCCTCCATCTCTCTTCCTAGTTAAGGAGCTCACACGTCAGGGCACTCCACGAGAAAGCTGTTACAGCCCGAAGGCCCACTGTCATACTCTAATGTTGATTACTCTTGTCCATATGTGTTCCGGCCAATGCAATGTAATGCCACCGGTTGTGGCATTACCCTCCCCTTAGACTACCCATAGTGGGAATAACATGGGTAGTAACATAAGTGCCACATAAGCACAAATGATGATGTGGTATGCAATTAAAGAAGAGAGAGATGGTGGTGGTATCATAGGTAGATACCGTAACATAACGGATTTTGAGGCAAGATGAGTCTATAGGCTAATAAATGCATGACTATATGATACCACACATATGTTACTATCCATTATAGAAGTAGTAACATAGCCTAGTATCATATGCATGATACTAGTGTATGATACTCTCCACTATGAGTAGTCTTAAAAATATAAGAATCTTTATTGTGCTTTAAAAGGTAGCATGAGCTGACGTTGTCCCAAAAGGCATGATAAAAAACTCATACATGCCTTGATACGTGTGGAAATCAATTTTATACTCATCACCAGCCCCAATGTGTAATGTCCAGAGCGCAAATCTAATTTGTTGAACATTTTTTAACCTGCTATCTCATCCAACACTTCGTCAATCACGGGAAAAGGGGTGTTTGTTCTTGACAGTTAACTCATTAATTGATGATAACTGACACAATAGCGCCATTGGTCATCCTTTTTGCGTACTAAGAGCACCGGAGACGCAAATGGACTAACACTTCGTTGAATAATTGTACTTCACAACATGTCATATACTCCACGCTTGATATCATCCTTTTGTTGTGGTGTATAACACTAAGGTCGGGTATAAACAGGCTGAGCACGAGGGATCAATGGAATGTGATGGTCCTGATCTCTAGGCGGAGGGAAACCATGTGGTACACTGAATAAGGGGCGCAAATTCTTCGAAAAGATTACCAACCAGTTCTGAACTTCTGATATAGGAGCTTCAAGGGCAACCAGTACATCAATATCATTTAAAGCCAAGATGTCATCATAAGTATTAGAAGTGAATTGTACAATGTGTGTTAGTGGGCTATGTTTGATGAGACCACGAATTTTATGAGCTGAAACTTTGTTGGAAGTGATTGTGGTAGACGACACGCCATGCAAAGTATTAAGACGACCTCTAAAAGTAAAACATAAAACCTGGAGTTTCCAATAAATCCACATCAGGCTGCATTTGTCCAGCCAATCCTTGTCCAACATCATGTCATAGCAGGCTAATGGAAGGATGTTGACCATGTGGTGAAATGTATGCCCTTGGAGGCTTGGACAGACCACTCAAAATCTGGAACACAAGAATCACAATGCATAGGCGAGCTATTGGTCAGAGTGAAATTGACAGGTTTCATTGTTTACTGGCAAACTGCAATGTATCTGCCAAACTTGCACTGATGAATCATGATGCGTTTCTAGAATCGACCAAGGTTTGCACTTGATGCTTACCAACCGTACCAGGAAGACGGATAGTGCACTGGAGCTTCCTACATGAAAGGCCCATACGAAGCAAAGGCCCATGTATCAGTGATAGGATTTCAGGCTGTCCAATTTCTCTTCCCATTTGTTTGAGTCTTGTTTTTTTGCTTCTTGAGACTTCGTTACATGTTTGCTATCATAACTGTTGCGATCAGAACGATGGTAAGATTTAGAATGATCCTTGGAATATGACCGCGACACAGTCTCCAGTTCTTCTTCCTGCAAGAACGCCAACAGTCAGGAAGATGTAATCTAATGGAAGTGCGTAACTCAGGTTGTAAACCTTATATGAAGTTATGAACTCATCAAAGAACTCTCACATAATGCATGATTGTAAAACACCGATTGATGATGCAGATTTTTGAAGTGCTCTACATACGATACCGCATATACTTGTTTTTCCCAAATTTTTCGTGTACTAATTTACACATTTCTCCCTGGTCCTCCAACTTGCCCTTAGCTTCTATGTTGCGTAGCCACAGAGGCCCCGTGCCTTTGAAATTCAGTGATGTATAACATGTGCCTAGTGCAAGCATCACATGATACAACTCAAAATAAGTTTCACATTGTTGTTGCCACAACTTAGGATTCCCCCCCATCAAATCTAGGGAACTCCATCTTGGGGCTAGAGAGTACAAGCCCAGTCACGATACGCTCATACTGCTCCTCACACGTATCCAACATAAGTGGGATGAACAGGAAAGTGAGCTCATTGGTGCTGGGAGGTACCTGCACCTGGGAATGAGCATCTCCCCGACGTACCCGAAGCCCAAGCCGGTCGCAGATGTGCACGACAACACGGCTTCATGAGCATAAGACGTGTGCTGTGGCGACGGTCCATTTAGCATGTCTGACCGGTCGATGTCAAATGCAACGACAATCGGCTGGATGTCAGAAAGAGTTTGCGACATTGTTACCTATGGACAAAGCACCGAACACTTTGTGGACGGAGAAGACCGAGGTGAGGCTTGAAACCAGGGACGAGCTAACAACCGGCGAGGTCAAACTTCTGTGTCCGGTGGTGGAAGAATATCTGACCCTCTTGTTCGGGGATGAAGTAACATGCAGTCCTCTTATTCATCTTACGCCCTAGATGGCGGCGAGAACGACGAGATGCACAACTGTTTCCTTTTCGCTGACCGAGCTCGTCCATGTCCGGGAAGAGGGATCTAAGTATACATAACACCCATAAGTTTCACATTTGGGACAGAGAACCACCTCAGTTCGAAATGGAGCACATAATCCCCACATCCTTGCAAAACCGGACAAAGAACTCCCTGACCCATGTTTTGGATGTTTGCACACGTGGCGAAGTGGGGCTGCCACACTGGCAAAGTAAGCCCGGCTGGTCCAAATAACCTCCAGCGACCTAGTTAGACCGAACCATGTACGTGTTGAAGGACTTGTCGAAGGATTGAAGTAGAGATGGTTTCAATTATCGCATAGTAAAGTTAGCTCAACAAACCGAACAGGGTGCCAAAGACATGATCAAAACCTCACCCGAACATTGGAGTAGAGCTTTCTTTAGGTTGCATTCAAAATGTGATTAAGTGAAAATAATCTTTGTGGGTCCTTCAACAATTCCATCATGAGAGATAGGTTTGGTCTAACCAGATACACGGTCTGACAAGGTCGCAGGGGTTCATCTGGATTAGCCAGGCTTACTTTGCTAGTGTGGCAGCCTCACTTCGCCATATGTGCAAAAACAGGCAAAACATGGGCCAGGGGTTCTCTGTCCGGTTTTGCAAATATGTGGGGATTATACACTCCAATTTCGATCTGAGGGGTTTTCTGTCCCAAATGTGAAACTTACGGGGTGTGTATACTTCTTTTACAGATTGTTTGCTGGTTTGGAGCTCTGAAGCCAAATCATTACCTCCTCCGTCCTCCTCACATGTCGTCTCAACACTGATCAATGCCGCAACTTTTTCTTAAAATAGGCCATACGCTCGCTTTATAAATAAATCGACACCGGCTGAACTGACCTGACAAGTAGATCAATGATAAAAGAGAAATAACAGAAAAATCAAACTTGCCATCAATGACACTTTTTTTTTTTTTGCGAAAACCAATGACACTATTATTAAGGATGCCTCACGCCACAGCAATGTCAGTGTAAGGATAAAAGAGAAATAACCGAAAAAACCGGACCTCCACAGCAATGTCAGTGTAAGGATGCCTCACGCCGTCATTATTAAGATCGCAGTCAAAAGTTTTCACTCAAAACCCGGACGCGCAGAAAGAGGGTACCACACCCGCAGGCATCGTCGCCGTTGGCGCCGGAGGGCTGGGCTTTCACCCGGAACAACCCCGCGGACCACCCGGTACTTCGGAGCGCCATTGGAGTGTGGTCTCTCTCCCAACTCGATCTATCTTCCCCAAACAAGGCAACCGAGTATCCGCTCGTACCTGACCAGAGCTGAGCGATGGAGCTGCGGTCGGGGCGTCGCCTCAGGTCGCAGTCGCCGGCCGGAGCTCACCGTCGTTGCCGGCCCCGGCGCCGCACAGATGGCGCCGGAACAGACCGGATCAGCAACCTTCCTGTTGACTTGCTGCTCCAGGTCCTGGTTCGCCTCCGTTGCGCCCGTGCCGCCGTCCTCACCGGCGCCCTCTCCCGCCGGTGGCGCGGCCTCTGGACGCACCTCACCGAGCTCTCCTTCGGTGCCATCGCGCCGGACGCTCTCTGCGCGGCCCTCAAACAGATCGTCTGCCCTGCCCTGTCCCGCCTCAAAATAGACGTCCCCAAGCAACACACCATGGATCCTGCTCGCGTCTCTGTGCTACTTCATGCCGCCAGCCGGCTTGCCCCGGCGGATCTCGACTTTAGGGTTTGGGGGCACACCAGAGATAAGGACATCGCTATCAATATCCCCTGCTTCGACCGCGCCGCCTCGATCAAGCTGGACGTGATCAACCTCTATCTAGTACCGCCGGCGGAGGGCGTTCAATTCCCTGCGCTGAAGAGGCTATCCACCGCTGGCTGCCGAATCAACATTGATGAGCTGATTCTGCGGTGCCCTCACCTGCGCGAGGTTGAGGGTCCACTCACCAACGATTGAAAATCTTTCCGTGGAGCACGGATGCGTAGAAGGCATTGATATCATGGCTCCCTTGCTTAAACAATTGAATATGTCGGGCCTTCATGGACGCGCAATTCAGTGTATCATTCTCGGCCCCGATGTTGAAAAATCTCTGTTTGTCTTTGTGGTGCCCGTGTATCTTTCAAAATGTTGGGATTGGCGAGGTATGGCGTCTGCGCTACCTGCAACTTGAGATAGAGAACAGTATGCAAGTCTTATATTTGTCCATAGATGCTCCGGTATGTCTTCTTTCTTGCTCCATTTTCCATACCACAAGCAATCTGCTCAACCTTTACTTTCATATATAATTTGTCTTGCAACTGGTGCGTGATTACATAAACAACGTGGCTATTCTACAGAACCTAGCTGTCAAAATCTCAAGTTTAGACCATTTATAGTCCTTGTTGTAAATATAAATTAAGGACAATAATGAATGTTATTACTACAGTATTATGTAACACATAAAAATCAGGCGACTCTCTAAATTCAACCGAAAAGGGACCAATAAAGAAAGGAGTAAAAATATGGAAATTTACTTTTCAAACATGTTAGAACGTATTTTATGGAGCCATTTTTCTGGAATTCCTCTAAACTGGACATTTTCTCTAACACCCTGTGGTATCAGTCTAATTTACAACTTTGACAACTGATTATTAAAAACGTTGTCAACGGGGGAATGATTCCTAACTTGGTCATACGTTGGTAGGTAGATGAGACACCCGGTTTATTCGAGTATGCCTCAGCTGGGACTCAATTTTTTCGAGTATGCCACAGCTGGGACTCGAACCCGGGCGGGCTGGCTCCACACCCGGAGCATCAGCCACCAGCCAGCGCCTGGTTCTCAACTTTGACAACTGATTATTATCCTATCAGTAATTAAGTACCTAAAATTCTATCTCAAATTGGCAGCAGAAGGGCACTACGATCAGTGGCGGAGCTACTAAGGGCTAGCCGGGTGCACAGGACACCGGGTAGCAGAAATTTTCTTTGTAAAACAGCTTTTTTTCACCATATATGCACCCTCTAAATATGATTTTTACATGTTGTGGCACCCTCTGTGCACCCTGGTTCCAGATTGTGTATCTCCGCCGCTGACTACGATGCAGTTGGTGGTTTTGGCACATTTGTTATGCCTTGTTCGGTAGTATTTTATCAATATATGTGTGACCACTGGCACTGGAAGATTGCCTTTTTAAGCAACAAAATCACTGGAAGAGTCTTGTGTGTTGATGTCAAACTAAAAATTGGCCTTCATGAGCATCAATGTCGATGCTCATTAACGTTGATCAAATTTCTTCAAAACTTCGCCAACGTATGGCTACTTGTAGTTGTAGGTCTGAACCGACAGAAACTAAATGATAGACAAACTACAACAAGCAGACATTAGGTAGCAGGTCTATCAAAGAGTATAGCTTCTCCACAGTGGCGGATCTAGGATGAAAATGGTGGGGGTGCCAAGTTTAAAAACTTTCGCATTTTACTTACCATTTAGCAACAATTAGTCTAAATACTGTAGCAATTAGGAAGAATTGGTCCAAATATTAGTACTAAATTAATTTCTAAAAAATTTTAGGGGGTGCCATGGCACCCCCACTGGATACGCCCCTGCTTCTCCATGCTCACGCTTAAACATTTCCCTTATTCAATTTTCTAAATTCAGGCATCAACGACCTTGCATCCAAATCGCAAATGCATGTGTGCTCCAGTTAGTACTTATTTGTTAGATTACTTGCGTAGTACTCCCTCCGTCCTCGAATAAGTGGACGTTTAGGTTTCAAATTTTTCCACAAAAGAGTGTACGTCCAGATTCTCAATGCACTTTTAAGTGGAAAAAAAATGAGTCTCTCTCATCACACTGGAATCAAGACCAATAATATGTAATGCATGGTATACTCATTTTCTAAATGCACTTAGTTTATTGGAGGTGGGGATTAAAGAGGAGAGAGATGGTGGTTTGCACATTCCCAATGCATTTTTTTTATCCCTTCCATAATTTGTCTTGAAATTTCTATATGTCCACTTATTTGAGGACGGAGGGAGTATGTTTTTTTTCCGGAGAGTATGTTTCTAAATTGTTTTATGGGTTTTGCAATATTTTTCTTTTTTACATGATGCTCTTATACGTTTGCAGGTTCTGATGCAAGACACGGTCAGGAACTTTTCTCAAGAGATAGCACCACTGCCTGCCTTTTCTTATTTGCATTTAGGTTTTGCAAGAGGACATGTTTTTGGTGCAATAGTAGTTAATATTCTTGGAGTTTGTTCCACTATACAAAGGCTTATTGTGCGTATCTCACAGAGTACGGTAATTTATTCTTCACTTTGGCCAGCTAATATATACATTTTAAGACTACTGCTTTGCATATTTTTTGAACTGTGTAAACTGTGGGGCTTATTGATATGAGGAATCAACCTTTTCTTCTCTTTCAGGGCCAAAAACCATCCCTACCAAATTGTTCTTGTGATGAACCCCAAAATTGGAGAACTCAAAATATCTCATTGATAGCTCTTGAAGAAGTTGAAATTGTAGGTTTTAGTGGAACTGATCATGAAGTTGATATCTTGAAACTTCTGTTCAGATGCGCGACTGTGATGAAAAAAATTACCGTGGGACTGGCCCCTCGGGTCTTTCAAAGCTGCAGCGGAAGCAGGAAAATGTACAACATTTTTAAGGCTAATCCTTCTGTGGCATTCTCTGTTTATCATGGTCGTGTTTAGCAACTTATGTATGCATGATTGCCAAATGCATCTAAATGTAAGGAGAGATGATAAGTTTGCTGAGGGTTGAAAAAAGTTGTGAATTTAATCGTTGGGGTTCATGTCAAATATATTTTCCCTGCTTTTTGCTTGACGTGGTGGATTTCTGCAAAATTGCACGTCTTTTTGGTTGTTAATTCAGTTGTTACTCCCAAAACGTGCCGCTGGATGGCCAGATATTAGTAGATCTTCCTTTTTGCAGGCAAGATATTAGTAGGCCTATCTTGTATTAGGCAATACGAGTCACAACACACATTGCTTTCGTTTGGTGGTGGAAAGGGTAAAATTGGATTAATAATGGTACAATTGATAGGATAAGTTATCGGTTTAGACTAAAAATAGTACTGTACAAGATTCAGAGTATTTGCACTGGAAGTAGTTACTTTTCAAATGTGCCAATTAGCTATGGTTTCATGAGTACAAGAACGAGTTCGCCGCCTGCCAGAACAACGGATGCTAGGGTTTACACCCAAAGGCATAAAGATTACAAACTCATATCCGAGCTAAATAGGCATTGCAAGTACAAGCAAGAGAGAAGTTGAAAACCAAAACTGAAGAAAAGTAGACTTGTCGGAATCTGAACAGTGGAAAGTTCAAAGATCTACGACAAGTCCCTCGTTGGCGTGAAGCCGTAAGTTGCCGTTTCCCGTTAAATTGCAGATGCGCCGTTGACGTTGAACTAGAAACTAGACTGGACGATGCATGTTGTTCTAAAATTCTGCACCCTATGAGTTAATAAGTCTAAAACTATTGCTGTTTAGTGTAGCATTTGCATTTCATGTCGTTGTCGACACGGTTCAGTTTCAGTTAGGATAGTTTAGCTGTTTTCAGTTAGCTACTCTGCAGCTCAGGTCTGGTTTGGTTATCTATTGTTTGGTTGGTTTATAGTAGTACTACTTTTCAGCTCAGGTCAGTTAGCGAGGACGCGGTCTTGTGCACTCCATTCCGCCGTTGTAGGACCGTCATGGCGCATGCTCTGTCGTGGGATGGCACGACCCTCCTCGAAACAGGCTTTTGCCCCGCTTTATAAATAAAGCAACATGCTAAACACGTCCATATACAGTCACAGCACGAGGGCAAAGGTAAAGAAAAGATCGCTGGGGCAGCAGCACAAGTAAGCCCAACAACAAGGGAAAAGCAAGGGGCGCGGGAAGCAGGGGGTAGGGTAAAATAGAGGGAACAAAAGCCTAGGCCAACCGGCGCTAGCTGCTAGATGTAGAGGCGACACGACGCGCGGTCCCCAAGAGTCTATCCAGCATGTCATCTAGCCGCCCCCTGTCGCGCTGCCTAGAAAGCGGGTGCCACTGCTACAAGAAAGTCAAGAATTTGAATATAGAGTCAGAAGCACGTCGAAGAAACACCCGCTCGATCACCATCTTATTACGAATCGTCCAAAGAGTCCATGTCATCGCGGCGAACACAAACAAGAAGAGGCGTCACCTCCCCCCGGTACGGTTCATCTGGGTCTCAAGGAACTCGCCAAGGTCTGAGACCTGCCAAGCAGTCCCAAGCGCCTCGTGGACGAAGTTCCAAAGAAACCTGGCAGCAGGACAGGTGAACAGGATGTGGGTTCCCGTCTCGGAGATCCCACACATGGGGCAAAGCCCATTCCCCGGTCCACGTCGCTTACGGACCTCCACCCCTGAGGGGAGGCGGTCCCTAAGGAGTTGCCACACAAAGATTTTGATTTTAGGGGAAGTGGGTCTTCCACAAAGGAGAAGCCCAAGCTCTAACCGGATTACTGAAGAGACTCCGATAGGATGACTTTACGGAGAAGGTCCCAGAAGGCGTCAGGTGCCATGACACCAGGTCTTGGCCTCCTGGTACCGCTTCCGGTAGTGAACTCCGCAACTCCGTCCAAGCTGTAGCCTCGGCATATCCAAATGTTCGTCGGAACGAGATGTTCCAATTCCCATTCTGCCTAGCCGAGGCCACCAACTGCATCGGGTCCGAACAGATAGCAAACAGAGACGGGAACCTATGATGTAACGGGCTATCCTCAAGCCACGAGTCCAGCCAAAAAAGGGTGCCCTCTCCATTCCCAATGGAGAAGCGCGCCCCCTTTCTAATCTCATGTTTGATGGTTTGGATGGACCGCCAGAATTGGGAACCCACGCGGCGGTCACAGGCAAGGAAGGGGTGTCCCTGCAGATATTTCGCTTTAATAAGTTGCAGCCATCCCCTCCTCCTTAAGTATCCGCCAAACCCACCACAGCATAAGGGCGGTATTCATCTTCCGCGACGCTAAAATGCCTATGCACCCCATGTCCTTGGGGGCGCACACATTCGCCCATTTGACCATGTGGTACTTCTGCCGCCCATTGGCCGCCTGCCAAAAGAAGCGCGAGAGTTTCTTGTCAAATGCGCCATGCATACCTTCCGGGAGCTCATAAATTCCCATCATGTACATAGGTAACCTAGACAGGCAGAAATCAATAAGGACTGATTTGCTCCCCTTAGAGGTAAATCGCCCCTGCCAAGGCGGAGCCTTGGCTTTGACTCGCCCAATAAGCGGCTCTAGATTCTTAGTAAGAATCCTAGAGTCACTAAGAGACATCCCTAGATAAGTAACCGGGAAGGTGGACAACTTGCAGTTAAGGTTGTCCAGAATAAATATAGGAAGAAACAGAAAAGCAGTACGTTTTTACAATGCACCAAAATCGTGAAATTTAAGCGAGCTGGACTGACTCGAGTTAAGAGTCGATCCTTATAAATTGGTTCATAGTCAGCTTGTAACAAGCACTAGTCGATATTGAGCTAAGAAATACAATGAAAATTATATGCTCGAAGGCAACCTTTTATACCAATTTATTTAAAGTAGGTGACTCATTTTCTCTCAATCTAAAAACGTGACTAGACTTTGTCCGAAAAGAATACAAATCAATTATTTAGGATTCCACGTATTACGTTTTGTCTAAATCTGCTATGCGGTTAATTAGGATAACATATTTTCTTGCGTATGGAAAGAAGAAAAAAATCCCATCTACGTCATTGAAGGTAACAAAATTATCACGTTTCCCATAGTGCTTAACCCTAGTCCCACCAACCACCACAAGAGAACCGCACGAGGCGCCCGTGGGCGTCAATCTTAAGACCTGATCTGCCGGCTCAGTATTTCGGAGCGGCTCATAGGGGTAGAGTGTGCGTGTGTGTGTTCATAGGGGTGAGTGTATCCACATTTATACGAGCGTCTGCGTTGTACCGTGTTTCGCTAAAGAAAAAACCAGGCACAACATACCTACCTGTACGGAGACACTCCTTTTCTCGTAATCTAGCTGCCATCCCCAGATCGACATCTAGGCCGGAGACCACTTTGCCCCCTTCCTCTGCGGTGAGGTTGTAGGTCCCTGCCTCCGTCCGCTGTTCCGGCGACGTCATGGGTGGGGACTTCGGCGCCTCGACCCTGGGGTATAGGTAGGGCTGGGCTAGGCTTTTCCAGTGGCGTCGCATCAGTGGCGGGGACGACGCCGCGTCGGAATAAGTTGACACTGCTTCTCCCCCATTTCGGTGATGCTCTAATCGACGGCGTCATGCATGAAGCAGTTGGCTTGGTCATCTCATCGTTCTTCACATCTGGCAAGATTAGTTTCTCGGTGTGTTGCTGGCGTTTGTCGCTATTCGTGGCGACGATGGCGGCCAGGGCGAGACGGATGCTCTGGAGCGAGGATGTTGGTCCGGAGGTGGTGGATTTGTCGTTCTTCCTTGACTTTGTGGATGGAACACGGCATGGCTTGGTGTAAGATAGCACGGGGATGTCCCCGGTCGACGTGCCATATCGACATGTGCCTTGCTGCTTGCAGCATTCGTGTTCATTGACTCACAAAGACTCGTTGGCGATGCTGATTTTTTTTGATCTCGGAATGGTGGAGACTCGGCGTCTCTCCCGGTGTGCATCTTGGCGGCGTTAGGACCAGACGGCGGCTGCTGGCTTCGGCGAGTGCAGTAAATCCTTGGGATAGTTCTGTATTTTTCTATCTTTTACAGAACTATCTATAAAGTTTTCAGAACAATCGTGTTTTCCTGGCCAGTGTGTTAGTTTCCACCAATGCTTGGTCATGTAACTTGATTTTCTATTAAAGAAATATAAGTGTGGTTGCTCTAAAAAAAACCTAGTCCCACCAAATCCGGTACAAGCCAACAATATTCTCCACGTCTATTAGGGCATGTACAATGGGGTGACGTCAGACTTCTCTTAGCGTTGACACGTAGGAAATTTGTCTAGTTGACAGAGAGAGAATGAAAACAGGTGAGGCTGCCTTCCCTTAGTTAAGAGATGATCTCTTACGAAATAAGAGAAGACTAATTTCACCATTGTACCATTTATCTTCCCTTATAAATACAATTTCCTATTAAAATATAATTAATTCTCATTAGTTGCTAGGGATAGTAATAAGAGATAATGCATTGTAAGCCGGGAATGTCGCCGTCCGGGTCGTCACAGAATTAGAACTGAATCAAATGCTAGGATTGCTCCAATTCGAATCTTATCAACTTTTTTTCTTTAGGAAAGGCCTAACCACATTGATGAGTACCCAAAATTCCCTCATTATCCTCGATCTGAACGCTTCCTTCGGGGGTTTGGTATTTAGACCAGTGCTTCCGCCCTCGTCTCGCCATCGCCAAGTCGCCAGCCGCCTCTCCTGCAGTTCACACTTCACACCACCCATCTTGTCTAGTTGAGGGAATGGAGCTGCGGTCGGGGCATCGCCTCAGGCCGGTGTCGACCACCGGATCTCGCCGTCGTCGCCGGCCCGCGGGCTGCTCGGGCGGAGGCGGACTGGACCTGATCAGCACCCTTCCAGACGAAATGCTGCTCCACATACTCGTCCTCCTCCGGAGCGCCCGCGACGCCGCCCGCACGAGCACCCTCTCCCACTGGTGGCGCGGCCTCTGGACGCACCTCCTCGAGCTCTCCTTCCGCGAGATGGACTTGGACGCAGTCGACGCCGCGCTCAAGCAGGTCGACTGCACCGCTCCTCTGTCCCGGCTCGAGATAGACATCCCCAAGAAGATCACGGACCCTGGTCGCGTCTCGTCGCTGCTCCGTGCCGCCGTGCGACTCGCCCCGCGGATCTCGCCTTCAGCGTCTGGGCTAAACACTCGGACGTTCCTATCGAGATCCCCGCTTCCACCACGCCACCTCGGTGAAGCTGAACGCGACCAACCTACTTCTAACACCGCCGGCGGAGGGCGGCAAATTCCCCGTGCTGGAGAGGCTGTTTCTCGGTCGGGGCCGCTATGATGTCAACGAGATCATCCAGCGGTGCCCTCGCCTGCGCGTGCTGGAGCTACGCGACAGCTGGATCATCGCCCCCCTCGACGGCACGCTCAGAGTCCACTCGCCCACGATCGAGAAGCTGGTCGTGGACTGCTTCGGGTACATGGGTGACATGAATGTCGAGTTTCCCAAGGCCGGGTACCTGAGCAACGTTGAGATTGTGGCTCCTGCACTTAGACAGTTGAAGTTTAAAGCCGTCATGGACGAGAAGTTCAGGGTGGTGCTGTCAGCGCCGATGCTGGAAGATCTCTCTTGGTCGTGCCAGTGTGACTTTAGGAATGTTGGGTTTGGTGAGATATGGTATCTGAGCAGCATAGACCTATCCATGGAGGATAATGTCTGCTACTCACTTCGTTCCAAATTATATGACTTCCATTTGTCCACATGTGGATGTATCTAGACATGTTACAAGTATAGATACATCCACATTTGAACAAATAGAAGTCATCTAATTTAGAACGGAGGGAGTACATCCTAAAGCTGTCCATTGATGCTATGGTGTGTCTCTCTTCCTGCTCGATTTACCTTACAGTTACTAATGCTTGCATGAAACTATATGTCTTATGGAACCTTAGAGTTCAACTTATTCATGTGTGATGAATGCATGCATCAGTGGTCTTTGACAAGTCATGATCCAGTTTGCACCCTGTTGATAGCATTGCTACTGTGCCACGTTTCTGAATTTTCTTTTTGCAAATTCTGCATATTAATCGCAGGACTTTAGCACCGGGGAGGTAGAACGTGACCTGATTCAAGAGTTAACACCGCTTCCTACATTTTCTGTTCTGAATCTATGTTTGGAAACACGTGTACATGTTTTTGGAGCAATGGTGATATATCTACTTCAGACTTACACCCATATACGAAGGCTTAAAGTGGTCATACGAAACTTTAAGGTAAGCCTACTTCAATCCGGCTACCTGATATATACATATTTTCATGAACCTGTTTCAGTATATGCTTGAGATTGCTGTATAAGTGGAGTACACATGATTATGTTTTGGAAATTAAGAAGCTGCGACATATTCATTTGTTTCAGGACACAAAACCATGCTCGCCAGAGTACTGCTCCTGTGATGCAACCGGAGACTGGAAAAGTCAAACTATCCCTCTGCTGTCGCTTGAAGAAATAGAAATTGTTGGTTATGAGGGAACTCGCCATGAAAGGGATTTCTTGAAACTTCTGTTCAGAAGCGCGACTTTGATGAAACGAACGATCGTGAGGGTATCCAGTAAGCTTTCTCCAAGTAACAGAAGATTCCAGAAACTTTTCAGCATTTTCGAGACAAATCCTACCGTGAAATGCTCTGTTCTTCCTAGCTCTTGACGGTGTTAGGCAGGTTATTTATGCATGGCTATCATCTGATTCTAGTTCAGTTATAAAAAGAAGTGACATCGTCTAGCTTTATTGTATACAAACTTGAACTTGGGCCCTGTCTTCTTTAGCTTGTCGTCATGTTTTCCTGAAGATTTATGATAGTGCTACATACATGTTTCATGTCCAGTCTTATCTTCTGTTATAGTATGAACTTTCGTTGGCAGCATTATCAGGTAGAACGAAGAACGGAATGGAACGTGGGACTTGCTCCGGAGAATTAAGTGCTGACTATAAGTCACTTTTTTTAAAAGGACTATAATGTTAAATGAGACAATTTCCACTATGTGTTTGAAATGTGTGGATTGAAACATCTTACTCTTGGACATGTCAGCTTGAGAATTAATTTCAGCTGTATATGTGCAGTATTCGGAGGAGCGATATACTGAATATTTAATATGATTAGATCAATAAATGGCAATGCAAGACACTGTACGGGGTATAATTCATGTGTTAATCGATGGAAAATTAATCGAGTGGAAATTTGTATACTGTTCTCTTTGATGATTCCTTTCCGGAGATGTACAGTGGTAGAGGAGAATGTCTTCCCTTAATCCTCCACATTATCTAGAGAAGGCAGTAAATACAAGTCATACAATATATTATTCTTATTCAATCTCAAGCAATTAATGGTATTAATTAAATTTTAGTGTAAAATTGTATTACTAAGGAAAGCATATGCTACAGCGGTAGTTTTTTCTTATTTTTTTAAGAAATCGTCCATTAGCCAAGAAAACACAATATTCTCTTTATTTATTCTCTCTTCCAACTAAGTGAAAATCCGACGTGAGTTGTACATGACTAAAATCTTTAACTAGGCAATGTGCAATGTGAAGCTACGTATG
Source organism: Poa pratensis (assembly GCA_947311845.1). Taxonomy (NCBI): domain Eukaryota; kingdom Viridiplantae; phylum Streptophyta; class Magnoliopsida; order Poales; family Poaceae; genus Poa; species Poa pratensis. Next base: position 4,227,739 of record CAMZMU010000102.1, read on the forward strand.
CAAGGCATTCTTCGAAATTGTGCACTTCCCGAGTTCCTCCTCGAAACAGGCTTTCGCCGCTATATTAATATAGCAACCAACACATACAAAAACGAGACCACTGCTGGGTCAAACATCACAATACGCCCAAAAGAAACAGAAAAGAAAAAAGAAGAGAAATAACGCCAACAACAGCGGTTTGATGAGAACGGAGATGACTCGCCACCGCTGCGTCATCCGGAGAATTCCCACCACGCTCCTAGCTCTCCGAAGCGACGCGTACCAAGCAGCACCTCCAAGAAGGTGAGCGGCGATGACGACGACGACGCTGCTGCCCGAACCGGCCCTAGGGAAACCCCTGGTTCGCGTCCTAGGGTTTCCCCTGGTACGCCACGGGGGTTGGGGAAGAGGTACACCCCACGCCCTTTAGGAAGGACGGCGACACCGCAGGTGTCAACGCGTCGGTGTCGAGAACGACAGAGATTTCTCCCGACCTCCCCAAAAACCACACCCCTGACGCTTCGTAGTGTTCCACCAAGCTTGCCGCCCACCAGCACACGCCACCACGGTCTTGCAATCATCACCGCCGTCTCACCGTGATCCACGTTGCGAGGCCAGAAAGACCAAGAAGAGGGGACACCAGCGAGGGGTGGCACTACAGTAGCACGCGGGAGGGATCGACCTCCACCGCCATCAGCGGTAGCCGACCGGATGCAGCAATAGGGACACACCAGGCCCTCACCGGCCCGGCCACGCCCAAAATGGGCATGTAAAGTCCCTGTCGCCGCACTGCAGCAGGCACGCCACCGTCACCGCCAAGCCCAAACAAAGGCCCTAGTTGGATTGATATTAAGGGAGCCAAACGCACCGGCCCACGAAAAATAGGCTTCTCTTTTGGTTAAGGGTCGCGAGTGGCCTGTCATCGGCTTCTTCTTCGTTGAGGTCCCGCCATCGTCTCGCCGGAGGCCAGGTCGTCCCCGTCAACGGTAAGGTGTTCCGCAGCAAAATCTTCATTAACCTTGTTGATGACCCCGCGTCATGCCCACCTGAGCACGACCTCTCGGAACAGTCGCGATTCGTGGCATAGGAAACGCCATGGGCATGGCGCGCGCGTGACGGCCACCTGAGACGTGTTGAGAGGGAACGCAGCTAGCAGGTGATTACCTAGGGAAATTTTACGGGCGGCATGCCTGAAAATGACATTTTCATTTGGAAGCTCACTAACACGGGTTTGTTTTCGGTGAAGTCTATCTATGAGGACGTAATGAGTGGCCATACATGTTTTCTTCGAAAATACCTGTAGAAATTAAAAATACCTCTCAAGATTAAGATCTTTATGTGGTCTTTAAATAGAAATTTTTTGCTCACCAAGGATAACCTGACAAAAAGAAAGTGGCCGGGAAGTAAGAAATGTTGTATTTGTGATTCCGAGGATCTGTTTCTTAAATGCCCTTTTGCCCGTATTGTTTGGCATATTGTCTATATGAGGTACAATATCCCCCTCCAACCAATATAATAAATATTTTTGGTAACTGGTTAAATGGTATTGATAAAAAAACTACGCCTAGAATACGTATTGTTGTTTCACCCTTATGTTGGTCTCTTTGGAGATGCATAAATAATATTATTTTTAATAAAGCTAGTCCGATGATTTTTTTTACAGGTTATCCATATGGCTTTCCATTGGATTCAGCTATGGTCTTTCTTCCTTTCGCCGCAGCAATGAGAGCTTATGGTTATTGGATGCAATCGCCTCCTTTCGGTTTCCCGGGATACTTACTGGCTGGCTAGCTGGCGGCACACTAATAGGCTTCATGGATAGTTTCATTCTTATTTTGTTTCTTTGGCTTATTCATGTATCGACTTTGTGTGATTCGGGAATGGTAAACCTATGAATTCTTAAACTATGCAATAAAAAGCCGTGTGCATCGATCGATGCAGAGGCAAGGGATCCCCCAGTTCGAAAAAAATGGTTGATGTGGTTCGGTACACATCCCTGTCCTCCCGCCTCCGAGGATGGATATTTTCACTTTTCTGGGATCATGGCAATCGAGAAACTGAATTTGGTGCTACACACATGCGATACGGCAGGAGCTTTGCTTGTTTTTGTTCAGACAAACCCTTACACGTGGAGGTCAATATTAAGGCAGCCGAAACAAGCTTACAGAAAGAACTTTCGAAACAAACCACTCTGCTATGCTCTATTAAGGAAACTGAATTGTTCAAATTTTAGGAGGGCTTCTCGGTGACAATGGATAGATGATTGCTGCCAAGCTAACACCACTCTGCTGTGCTCTATTAAAGAAACGTAAAAAAAATGTCGGTGTTTATGTTATGTTGTGGAAGGATCTTGTTTTTGAAACAACGAGCTCTTCTTGTTGATTTCCCTTAAACAAACTGTCGGTGTTTGTACAAACTTTGTCCAAATAGAATCAATAACAGAAACCAACATGATCATTATAGCATAATTTGTGTGGCTAAATTTGTTTTGTTTATTATAGCAGTTTTACGACAACGTGTACCATGAATCATGATCATACACACATACATAGTTTTTTAGAGGGAAACGCACATTACATATAGTTTATATGGAAGAGCTGCACTAAAGGCCTTTTATACTTTCCTGTAACGATACTTGGTAGCTTTCAATCATGCTGTAATTTGGTCAATGTGTATGACAACCCAACACTCCAACAACAATATTATGTAGCCTTGTATGAGTCGGCCGATGACCCGGTTCCACTGTTCATGGGAATGGTGATGCTACTGACTCCACATACTCGGTCACATGAGCTCTCGTCGGACCTCCCACGTATGCACCCCTCCCCCTCAACACCATCTCCCTCGCCGTCATGTGGTCGGTCTGGAAGCCTCAGAACAACATGGTTTTCGATGGCGACCGCCTCTTCACGACTCGGGTGCTCGCCATGGTCATGGACGCCCTACGCCTTTTGATGGTTTCAACCTCTTCTGGGTCCTCCTCGAAGTCGCGGATAGCTTAACACGACTCTGTCTTGTCGAAGCAATCCTTTTTATTTTATAAATCCCATGGTTAGGAGGGTCGCGAACCGGATGGTACACAACTTGGTTTTGTAAACCGGGTAAATCCTTAACCCTTCCTCCTCTTACTAATGCTACAGAATGTTCTTGTAAATTATGGCCAATACCATGTATATAAGCAATGGTTTTTATTACGTAAGCGCGATATCGTTGCAAAATCAGTTCTTCTATATTTCTTAGTTTTGCTTGCTGTGCGTTTCGCTCTAGCTCGAATGCGGATAATGCAAATCGAAGCTATTTAATGTCTAACGAACAGAAGTTCGCGCTAATCAATCTTCTGTAGGAGTAGGAGGTAGCGCGAATCCCCTCTTTCTTCGTTTAGAATAGTGCTGGACCTCCACAACGTCAAACCATAGGTAGAGGTAGTCAAATTGGATCAGTGATCGATTTCTAGGTTTCGTCGTAAACCTAATTGGTTACTTCTCTCCTCTTCTTTGCCCCCTCCCCCCTGCGTGTACTTTGGGTGCGTGGTATGCCACCCCCTGCGCCCATGCCATGCGTGGAGTCCCCCGCTCTCCCCCGAAACTTTTTGCAAAATGAATATGATTATATGCGTTCAGGTGGGCGATCGCCCCCGTCGAGCTTTCATGAAAAAAATGTTTGATCTTCCAACGAGTAGTGCCTAGCAGAATGTATCTCTTTATGCAAAACATAAATAGTACTAGATGATAACAGTCTAACAGAGTGATATTAAGTTGGCACCATCGCTCTATCAGTTGTCACAGAGAAGAACGCTAAAATTTTGAACATATGTTTTATTTTTCCTTTTGAGAAACATAGATGGTTTTGGTTCAGAATAAATATTACTGAACATTTCACGTACCATCATCACGTTTCTTCTATATACAGTATGTACACTGCACAATCTAGGGAATACTACGAAAGATCAACGGAAGCAATCTGCGCTGTCTAGTGGCCGTTTAGCAGGGCGATAGTACATTGAGCAGCGACATCCTCGCGTTAATGAGCGCGCGGTGCACCTGCTCGCAGCCGTCCTCCACCGCCACGACGCACTCCTGGAGGCTCTGCAGCTGTTCGATGGCCTTCGCCGGAGAAGCAGCCGTCGGCGAGGTCAATGATCGCAATGCAGAGGAGGCCGAGGCGGAGGCGAGCCCGGCAAAGATGGCCGCAGACGCGGCCGCGGCAGCGCACGTGGCGGCCATGACGGCCTCCGCCAGAGCGGCCTCGCCGGATCCTGACGTGGCCGTCGCGGAAGTGGGAGAACGGTGGTGCGAGAGGGCACGTAATGTGGTGGCGAGGCTGGAAAGAGCGCGGTCGGAGCGGTGCCGCATTCGTAGCGCAGCCGCGAGGCGGGTGGCGTCGAGGTGGCGCACAGCGGCCTGGGCCTCGTCGAGGAGCTGCTTCAGGGAGGCGAGCACATCGCAGAAGCAGCCCTGCGCGTCAGCGAGGATGATGAGGTCGTTGAGAAGGTGTTCCGTCCACGACGACGCCGTGTTGCACCGCCGCCGCTCCGGATCCTGCACCTGCGGGGGGCGGAGCAGGTCAGTGAGGGTGGACAGGAGGTTGCCGAGGTGGTCCATCCCCACGCCGATCCACGCCGTGCAAGCAGGTTGCGCCGGGGCCTGGGTCCACCCGAGGAGAGCGTTGATGGAGTCGTGGAGGCCGGCGACGACCGGGTGTATCATGCTGCTGGGGAAGGTGTCGGAGCGGGAGCGTAAGAGCTCCTTGCGGCGCTGCGCCTTGGGGACGCTGAGAGCGGCGAGGCGTTGGCGGAATCCCACGGCCATCTTGTTTTCGCGCTAGCTGAGCCTTGCTGCTGATGAGAGTGAGATGCTCCTGGCGTGGATTTGCTGTTGAAATCGAGTTGGGCTCGGGTGCGTTTTGTGTCAAGTAGAGCAGGAGTTTCTCTTATAGGGAGGCTGCTCCAGAGTCCAGAACTTGCTCGTGGCAAGATGGTTAGGAGGGTGTTTGTACCCTAGCCCATCAAAGTTCAAATCCTAGGTTTAGCACTGATATTTCTCATTTAGCCGGAATATTCTTCAGTGGGAGGCGACGTTCCCGTCGACAGCGAGGCGCCTGTGGTGAATTCGTCAATCTCAAGACTCGACCCGCCGGCTCAGACTTTCGGAGGTGCTCATAGGGGTAGGGTGTACGTGCGTGCGTTCATAGGGGTTAGTGTGTGTATGTATATGTGAGCGTCTACGGTTGTACTGTGTTTCGAAAAAAAAAATCCAGACTCTAGAGTAAACGTGCCTCAGCGCACGCACAGTGGCGGGTCTAACTGTGTAGCCTAAGTGTTCGTCCACAGCGTCGAGGTGGTACACAACTTAATCAAAAAAGATATAAGTGGCATCAGGACGTGACGTCGATGAATGCTTGCATGGTATAGCTATGGTCATGTATCAGCCAGGGACAGGTGGTCTCGACAGGTGTATCAGTCATGCTATACAACACGCTCGGCATACAGGATACAGTTTGAGGGAAGAACTCTTAGTCCGATCAAGAACTTGGTCTGGCAGCCCTGGGCACCGGCGAAGTGTAAATTCTTCTCTTGGCTACTGCTTCAGGACAGGCTATGGTGCGCCGATCGACTGCTTCGACGAGGATGGCCCAACTCGTACTTCTGCGGCTTGTGCAATCGAAGCCTGGAGTCAGCCTACCACCTGTTCATGGAATGTCCGGTCTCCTGTCGTATCTGGACTGCTCTCTCAACCTGGGAGGGATGTGCTGGCCTTACGCCGGCGAGCTGGTCGCAAGCCGCATCAATCACTGATGCATGGCAAGCAGCCCTTGAAGGTTCGGCTCCACAGCACCGACATGCGATCAAGTCCCTGCTGATCCTAACCTGCTGGACCATTTGGAAGGAAAGAAACAACCGGATCTTCAACCAACGATCATCCGCAGCACCTCATCTTGTTCAGCTGATCAAAGATGAGGCACGAGAGTGGGCCTTTGTAGGAGCAAAGAAGCTACGGAAACTACTCTGGGAACCACCCTGAACTACGTCTGCCTCACCTTTTTTAGCCTAGTTGTTTCAGTTTTTTTCTGAATTTCTTTTCAGTTACTCCTTTGCCTTCGGGTAACCCTGTAAATATTCTACCTACTATTGAAAATCGGAAGCCAGCAATTGCTGGAACTTTCAAAAAAAGACTCTCAAACTCCACGTAACGGAAAGCATCGAGCTCACTTTTTAGTTTTTACATCCAACTGAATCTCGGTGTTCCAAATACTTTTGTTTAAAAGTTCTCTTTGTCTGATTGTAAAATTCGAACGAAAAAAGCCGTTCGCGGTGAACATCACTGGCCACTAACACCGGAAAAGCACGAAGGTAGCACCAAATCGAGTTGTAAATTGTGATATAATCACAAAATTGTGTAATATCCTCAGGCGGGAGGACAAGGACATGTACCTAACCACGTCACCCACGCCGCACATGTGAGTGCATAATATCCGAATATTATCTCGTAGATGCAGCTCCAGTTGCTTTCTACAAAAAAAATCCCCAGATAAACAAACGGCTTCCGATAATCGAAAGGCGGTGGCCATGTAGGAATGTTGTGACAGTGGGCAGTACGATGAGCTGGGATGTCAGTCAGATGTATGGATGTGGTGTGGTGCAATGACATCGATCATGGGGCACTGGCCTATGCCGACCGCCGCATCAATTAAGCCTAATACTTTGACTAGAGGATAGTGACGCGTCACCGTGTTTGGGATTTTAAAGTGTTCGATTCACCATTGCCGTAATTACGTAGTAAATTTGTGGTCAACGTGATGTGTATGTGTGAGATTTGGTGGTCTTTTGATCAAATTCCAAGTTTCTCCGGAGCTGATTTGGGTGTCAGTTGTATAATATGTTGTCGTCAAATTTCTATGTCATTTGGATTCCTCCGGTGAATTTGTGCACTTACCTTACTCTATCGTACCTATCTATTCAAAGATGATCGTGCGTTTATTCCCCAGCATGCTCGTGGCCCCCGGGATGACAAGGTCGCAACCCGCTAGAAAGTTATCAAAATATACCATGGAAGGTGTTTCCGATCCAAAGCCTAGTGGTTCCAAGCCAAGCCAAAGCAAAGGAAGAAAGCCGGTGCTCATGTTCAAAAACCGCATCCGACTGAGGATTTCATGTTCATGTCCAAGAATGGATTGACGGAAAAGGCAGTCGAGCCTGCTTTTCATTTCAATTAGAAGAGTGTACAGAGTACAAGGTAACCAAAAAAGAAAAACAAAGAAAGCTAACTAAAGGGGAACAAAGACTGCAGCAAAGAGCTGCAGACCAAAAAATAGAAAGCCAGCTACTTAGTCAGGTTCCCTGGGTCTTAATAACAGGTCTGCAGCACCTGTTCTTCCAGCGTCTCTCCAGCATCTAGCCTCATCGATAATGATGGAGTGAATTCTGGTAAGTGGTTCAGCTTTGTTGTTGAAAATTCTGGCATTGCGTTCTTTCCAAATGGACCACCATGTTAGATGAACTAAGGCCGCCCAGCTTTTCCTCTTCGGCGGTGGCAGCCGGAGGCTAGATGTCATGAGCCATTCCTGTAATGAAGTCGTGTCAACTCGTGGCCTTAGGTTGGGGTTGAGCGCTGCTGTCCGAATGATCATCTCCCATAGCCGAGTGATGACGGGGCAGGTGGCGAGAAGATGAAGTGCTATTTCCTGTGTGCTGAGGCAGAAGACACATGCTGCATTATGCGGCCACCCCTTCTTCTGAAGACAATCAGCGGTGTTGCATTTGCCACGGAGAGCAAGCCAGCAAAATATACGACACTTCAGTGGCGCGCTACTGCTCCAAATGATGTCCCGGAAAGAGAAACGGATGGAGCCCTCGAACTGCATCTCATATGCAGACGTCGCTGAGTACTGGCCATTTGGTGTCCATAACCAGGTAACCGAGTCAGATGTCTCGGGCCGCAGCTCAATATTGACCAGAAGGTCATGGACAAGGAGGAACTGAGTCAAAGCAATGGTAGGTAGGTCACGCTTGAAATGCATCATCCATTTGTTGCCGGTGATGGCCTGTGCAACTGTAAGGTTGCGCTTGGTGCAGCACTTGAAGAGGTCGGGTGCAAAAGAAGCAAGGCTTTGATGATCAGCTGTCCAGGGGTCTTGCCAGAAATTGATTTTCTGTCCATCACCTAAGTTGAAGGATACTGCTGAGTTGAACAGGCTGCGAGCACGGTCATCAATTCCCAGCGGTAGGTCGCCCCAGGCTTTGTCATCTTCGGTCCAGGTGTGCCACAACCATCTAACTCTCAGGGCAGTGGCTTTGCGGTGGAGGTCAGTAATAGCAAGCCCACCGAAATCCAGCGGACGACAAATGGCCTCCCAACGCACAAGGCAGCGACCACCCGTTGCAAGTTCATCATTGCACCAAAGGAAACCTCTGCGCAGCTTGTCAATCGCTTTGGTCAACCAGATTGGTGGGTCAATGACAAGTAGGTGATAGATGTTCATGGCAGACAGTACATATTTGACCAGCAGCAGTCTAGCATCAAGAGAAAAATTTCCTTTATTCCAGCCCTTGACTTTACTTGCCAGCTTGTCGAGGTAGGGTTGCAGATCACCTTTACGCAGGCGCTGGTCAGATAAGGGGAGGCCCAGATATATACAAGGAAAGCTTTGGACAGGGCAGGCAAGGATCGCTGCAAGGGCATTGGTATCAATCTGGGAGCAGTGGATTGGAATAATAGAACTTTTTGCAAAGTTGGTTAGCAGTCCAGAAGCCTCCCCAAAACATTGCATCAGCGATTTGACTGAGTGGAGCTCAGTTGGATCAGGTTCGGTGAAAATGACAACATCGTCAGCATACATGGAGATGCGATTTTTTGCCTGTAGAAATCTGCTGGTTCTGAGGGCCCCTACTTGGTCCGCCATGGAGAACATGGCAGCAAGGATGTCGGTGGCGATGACGAACAGCTGTGGCGAAAGCGGATCGCCCTGTCGCAGCCCACGTATGATAATCTTTATGATATGCATTTTTGGATTGAGAAGAGGATAAATGTTGACCCCTATGTATCTCCAAGAGATAATCTTTATGATATGCATTTTTGGAATAGACAACAAGCTTCCATCTTTAGTGTTTTCATTGCAAACAAGAGCACCGAGATAGTAGAACAAAAGTATGTGGACTTCGATTATATTATGGAGCTAGAATGAGCATCTATTTCCTGGCCTCGTTTCTTTATGTGAGCGCTTGGGGCTTTACAGATCATGGATTCCAACATAATTAGAATGTGGAGGTTGCCACATCGATATGATAGTTCAGATGAACAGTCCATATTATTTTCAAACAGTAAGTACTACTCCCTCCGATCCATATTAGTGGGCATAGCTTTGTCTAAATTCATATGTATCTAGTTAAGTATTTTGACTAGATACATATGTATCTAGACAAAGTTGTGCCCACTAATATGGATCGGAGGTAGTATTATAAGTTGGAGTTGTAGGTGAAATGTGTCAAATTGATCATATGTACAACAGACATCGAGTGATAGTGGGGCTCAAACTCTAGATCATCGTGGCAATCAAAGAAGTAATAGTGGGGCTCAAACTCTAGATCATCGTGGCAATCGAGTGATAGTGGGGCTCAAACTCTAGATCGGGCTCAAACTTGTGAAAATTGAGAAGGGACAAACTATTATGCTTCCTACAGTAAAACAATGCTGAAAAGTAACAGGATAGGTCTCTCCCGCTATATCATATTCAAATTTAACCACAAACAAGGCCTTACCGAGTCTAATCTAGGAAATTACTCCAACGGGAGGTTCACCTCGGCGATGCCTTAAGCAAGGGTCGCACCAGGCATCGCCTTCACCGGCTCCAGCCACCCGACGAAAGCAGGGTTTACACCTGGATCTTCTCCGCAAACGTCCATCCAACACGTAGATTGGAGCGACCACCTTAAGAGACCTCGTCGACAGGCAAGCCATACTAGACTTATCAGACTAGCGATCCGGAAGCAATCTCCACGATTTAGCTCATCGGATCAGTGGTGGCCGGGGCTAGATGAGCACGCACCACGAGGGACGCACCTCTAGGATCCGCCGCGATGCGGAACACCAAAAGCCTCCACCGCAATCTGAAACACAAATAACCTCCACCGCGTCGCCATGGAACTTGTCAGGAACCCAGTGTCTCGCCGTTGCCGTCCTTGGCTCGGCCCAAACTTTCCAGAGGTAGCCCTCCGGTGGCGGCGAGACTAGGGGGAGGAGGGATGTGGTGGGCTGGTGGCGACGACGATATAGGGTGTTCCTCGTGCCGCTAGGGGAGGCGACACGGGGGACAAGGGTTGGGATGCGGGATAGAAAAATACATTGACGAAGGGAGTCTCGTTTGGTAAAAAATAATAATCAAGATGTGTTTTTAGAGTGTGCTGTTTTGTTGCTATTGTTGTCATTTCAACCAAGAAGAAGAAAACACGTGGCATTGGAGGTTTTTCACGTTATATTCTGAAAAATCAGAGTTCAACTTTTGGCTACGCCAATCTAATTTTCTGCACAACCAGGCAAAACACGGCCGATCAATTATTTGACAAGAAAGCACTTTGGTATGTGACCTCGATGCTATGGATTCCGTTGCGTGGGGGGTTAAGAGTAGAGACCACCTGTCCCTGATTGAATACATCACCAAGCAAAAGGTATGATGCAAGCATGCATTCACGTCCGTTACTGACGTCGCTTATATTTTTGTTGGATAATATTAGTCCTTCTGGATTAATTAGGTTGTGGACACCTGTTGATCAGATAGGAAGACAGGTGTAGGCTACAAGTCAGAGACGACGCCGGGGGCACCTTTACCCCGGAGCAGCTGGTGTCCCTATAAAATGAAGAAGCTTGTGCTCTACTTAGCACGAAACGCACCAGAGCCCAAGTCTTCAGCTGCAAATCCAAGCCGGGAACATCTCCATTTCACCAGCAAGGCCGGATTTCAGCCAGCGCGGAAACGAAAATGGCAGCGGGGTTCCGCCAACGGTTAGCCGCTCTCACCGCCTCCCGCAAAGAGCTCTTACACTCCCGCTCCGCGAGCCTCCCGTTTATCGCCGGCCTCCATGACTCCGTCAACGCCCTCCTCGGGTGGACCCAAGCGCCGGCGCAGGCTGCTTGCACGGCGTGGATCGCCTCAGGGATGGACCACCTCAGCAACCTCCTGTCAGCCCTCACCGACCTGCTCCACCACCCGGAGGTGCAGGACCCGGAGCGGCGGCGGTGCAACACGGCGTCGTCGTGGACGGAGCGGCTGCTCAGCAACCTCATCCTCCTTGCCGATGCGCACGGCCTCTTCTGCGAGGTGCTCGTCTCCCTGAAGCAACTCCTCGACGAGGCCCAGGCCGCGGTGCGCCACCTCGACACCGCCCGCCTTGCGGCCGCGCTGCTTGTGCGACGCCGCTCAAACCGCGCTCTCTCCCGCCTCGCGTCCACATTGCGCGTCCTCTCGCACCACCGTTCTCCCTCTTCCGCAGCGGAGATGACTGGTTCCGGCGAGGCCGCGCTGGCGGATGCCGTCATGGCCGCCACGTGCGCTGCCGCGACCGCGTCTGCCGCCCTCTTCGCCGGGCTGGCATCCGCCTCGGCCACCTCTGCATTACGAGCATTGACCTCGACGGCGGATGCTTGTCCGACGAAGGCCATGGAACGGCTGCGGAGCCTGGAGGAGTGCGTCGTGGCGTCGGAGGATGGCTGCGAGCAGGTGCACCGCGCGCTCGTTAACGCGAGGATGTCCCTGCTCAATGTACTCACGTCCTGCTAAATGGCCACTAGACAAGTGCAGTTTTTTGTTTTGTGCTGGACAGTGTGCTGTGTACATAATGTATATAGAATTGTTCCAAGATGAAACGAAATGATTATAGGTGAAATGTTCAGTAATTTTTTCTGAACTAAAATCATCTACGTTTCTCAAAAGAAAAGAAAAAACATATGTTCAAATTTGTGCCGTGCTTCACTGTGACAACTGATAGAGCCATGGAACCCCGGCACCAGCCCCACCTCCTCCGTCCACCGCGGGTGCCGCCACCACGTCCGAGGCGACCCACCCAGGCCCAAAACGTATGCAGAGAAGAGGACGTTATGTGCAGCAAAAGAAGTTTTAATCAAGTCAGTCATTCAGGCAAAACCAACACATAGCATGAGCTGTTTTCAGTTATCCAAAGGAGACGACTTCTTGAATTGCCAAACCTCCGGAGTTTTTAAAGCACAGCCTTAGAGCTGATTGTAATCTTGATGATATTTGGTTAAAGGTCGAGAGTTGTAAAAAACAACAAAAAGTAGCATTACCCACTGGCTTGTCATCTTACAGCAGACAAATGTTCCCAAAAATAAAAAACAGAGGGCTCAACCAGCCGAGTCTATTACTACAATAGGCAGCACTCCATGTTAGTTCATGCCCACAGCCAAACCAGGTCCAGCTGAGAGTCTTCCACATCATCAAGAATTTCTACTAGCGGAAAGTAATATCCAGGAATGGTGGGCAGAAGTTTAATAGGAACTTCATATGCACTGCTTAAACTTGTCGTCACCCTCATATTCCGAATCCTCATCCTCATCTGAGGATTCCACACTGTTAGGTACTTGACTGCTAGGTTCTTCGCCACCAGTGCTTGTTTTAGTCAGCTTTTCTTTCTTACGCTGCTTCTTCTTTTGGCGTTTCAGGCGTTTCTTGGATGTTCGCTCCTCAGCTGCTTTTAGCCTTTCCTCCCTCCGCAGATTGAACTCAGCCACCTGTTTCCTCTTTTCGTAATCACTCTCCATCCTTGTTATTCGGTCCTGCTCCCTTCTCCTCATTTGCCGATACTGTTGAAACAAGAATGCTTATAGTTAGACAATATTAACTACCAGCGTGTTTTCATGCAAGTTCTCAAACAATTTATTCATGAAAATTGAGAAATCTGGAGCTAGATTTTGTTTGTATATAAAAAACAGTAAATATGATGGTTTGAGAACACATTACAGATATGTTGCTCTAAACCCAGTGAATGATGGAACCAATACGTAACTCATGATTTTCAGCTGCTATGAATCTCTGATGTACCAACAGAAGGATGTGGGATAACAATTCTGGTGAACAAACATGACAGAAAAAATATATCCTGAATCACAAATTGCTACAGAAAGTAATTTATGATTGTTAACGTGTTTCAAAGAACGAATTTTTTTCTTCCACCGAGTCACTGACAGTGATTCTATGCATCTAGTTGAACCCAAACACAAGTCAATATCACTTTAAAAGTTAAACTAGGATTGTCCACAAGTCAACAACAGTACTTCAACAGTTCAACTAAACGAAGTGTCAGGAGTAACAAACAGAGAGGGTGTGAAATAAGCTAGTAGCCATACCCACAAGCACATAGACATTTAGCTGCAGCAGCGTCTGGCTAATAGGTTGTCTTCAAAAGGAGAAATATAGCTATTTCTTTTATATCACAAATTCAACAGTTTCCAGTTGGAAGTTGTAAGGTTGAAATTATGCAAGGACAGAGATAATCATGTAAATTTCAAACAAGAAAAATACCATCATCCAAATAACGAGGGTGTCACTGTCTATGCATGTCTTGTAATCTTCATAATACATTTTATCAGGTGACACTTAACACAAATTACAGAATCAAACCACCTTCCGAAGCCAATGACTATAAATAGGGGTTCATATTACGTGGCATTACTGATTATGTCAGTCACACCAGAAACATGTTGATAAAACATGACCTCCTATGCTCTAGAGCATCCGACAAGAGCAAGAGAGAGACTAGACCCTTCTAGACACAGCGGAAGATCCAATTTCCACATAAGTTCTATTGTTACTTGCATCTTAGTTTTGCTGGCAACAGCTACAATAGATAATTCAATTTAATATGGGATCCTGGAAATATATCTTTGTCCATGTTGTCATTCAATTGGAGTGTTGATAAAAACATTTACCTAATGAACTGAACATCACTCATATTTTCCTAGAATTTAGCCAAATGCTATATGCTTCTAAAAACATCAAACAAAACACATCCAGGCTTCTTAATCATAAGGAAAAATATGACTGGTGAGATAATAGGCAGAGGCTATCTGTGTGCCCATATTTCCTCAGCAACAACATGTACTTTGTCAAACACTATGTTGACTACTTAAGAGATTTTTGACCTACCACTAAAGCGCATAGTCTATCGTACTTGGTGTTTCATATCAATGAAAAAAGGGATCCTTTCATTTACACTTTACAGATGTCCTTTGATAGTAAAAAGACGCTACATTTTCATTGCTCATCATTCTTCAATTGTGGATAATTTCATAAGTAGTTTTGACATGTATTAGTCAACAAAGCGTTGAAAATTATAAACTATGAGAACGTACACCATATACACTTACACATTTACCCATTACATTTCAGTTACCTACCTATAATAACGTCAGCTACCAACTAGTGAGTAGTGACTACTTATGCAAATTAGGGAACCTTCCATCTTGAGAGCGCCTCTGACAAATGACGTAGCAATGTTTTTTGAACAGAAAAGGGGCAATTGCAATGTGAAACCAGTTGATGGGTCAAATATGTTATTTGAAGTTGCTGATTCTTCAAGTACCTACAGAAAATACCCTAAAAGTAAACAGCATCCATGCAGAACATCAAATCTTCTCCTGGTGGGCCGGTAGCTACTCTGGCCTTCCTTCTAGTTGTTGAGCACTCATAAGCCACTGGAACTTCAATCATGATGTGACAGTGCCTATGATTACTGTTATGACCATCTTGTATCTGACCCCTTCTCTTAAATCTCTCATAATTTAATTGACATTCACCTTTCATCTCAGATTAGCCATTTGTCTAACCTCCCACTAACGAATTGATGCCAGAAAAATATTCATTTATTTTTCATATTCAAAGTTGTTACTATAATAACAGAACAACTTGCGCTCTTGGGATTCAAGGACCGAGAAAAAATTGAACATCATGTTATCTTGGTATAGCCAACATCACAACATAAGCGAAGTCCCTCTATCAGTATTCTTAGAAGCAACAACAGGTAAAGTTTTTTGTGTACATGCAATTTCTGACGTAAGCAACATGGTATTTTGATATAGACACCAAAGAATCACATTTAGAATCAACAGATCATGTTCAAATGAAGTATATGCAAAAACCAATAGATGGTAACTTCCACCAAAGCATTTAAACCATCTACTCAAGTGTTAATTTGCAACAAATCTCACTATAGCCACCATGTAGAGTTACAGGTGAGTCTTCGCATAATACGAAAAACACTAAAATGTTTTGGCTCAATCTGACGCTCGTTTTAGCTGAATTCTCCACATGAGGGTGGGAGAGAGAAATAATACCTGGTGGAAATCGCCAGAGCCAGAGCCAGCAGAGGATCCAGAGGTGTTGCTCACACGGACAGGGACATGCTCCATGATGCGCCTCAGCTTGACCTCTAGGTCCTCCGTGTCCTCCCGTAGCTTAACCCCTCCTGAGCTCTTTCCTCCACCCTCCGCCAGCACCAGCTCCATCCCACTGCCCCCACCAGAAGCCTTTGCCATCAGTTCCTTCCCGCTGTCACCGCCAGAAACCCTTGCTGGTGGTGCCATGGGGACTAGCTGCTGCATATTGCTATCCTTACCAGGATCTGACATTGTTGATAGTAAGTCTACCTGTGAATCTGCCTACATATAACAGAACAGCAAAGCATGAGTTAAGGATGTGCATTTGGCTTCTAAGTTTGGGTGGGGCATGTTAAACTCCATTTTCATTTATGCAATTGAAATTCCTAGTTGTTTTAGGGATAGTGGGATGCAGAAATAACAACGAGAGAGTGTACCGAACATAACAATTCCGAGTTTCAAATGAACGCAAAGTAACGAACAATACGGTCCAATCCTCCAAGCACATGAAGAATGGAACTATTTGCAAATAAGACATAAGACATGTACCATGTCCAAATAAGATGAAGAGATACCCTCTCCTAATGAATCAACTATATCCAAGATGTGAACCTATGCGTCTCGTAAATCCTTGTTACCTTGGGATTAGAGTAAATTATGGGAGTACTCTACTGGGTGGCAATGAAATTACTAGGACTCCTGGTTTGTACTGTAACTGTAACTTGCAGCGTGGAGGCCAATTAGAAGAGCTAAAATCAAGCCAAACCCGCCACCACCTGTTGGATCGAGGCAACTAGGAAGGAAGAACGCTAACTGCTGGCCGGCCCCAAAGTACAAATTACTCGCAGAACGTTAGGGCGTCCGTACCTCGAAGAGAAATCAGGCTGATGGAGTCCCAGTCCAGTTCAGTGCCGAGCTGAGCAGAGGAAGGAGGCGCGGGCAAAGGAAGAGAGGCCCGAAAGCTTCCTTTAGAGCGCCGGCCAGGAGAGGGTTGGGCGGCCGCCGGAGTCGGCAGTCCCCCGAGAGAGAGGATGGCAGGGAGCGTGCTGTTTCTGGTTCAATTTTTTTTTTCCGACACCACCTGGTTCAAGGAGGAGTCGGAGGACGTGTTGATTATTGACTGTCAACCGTCCGATCTATATCCAACGGAGAGCATCCATCTCGGCCATTGCCAAGCGCCTCGCCGCAACCCTAGCTCCCTGAACCAGATCGACCGGCGGCGCCGGTGCCCAGACCAAACGTCCCCCTCCCGGAGTCAGTCGCCGCCGGACATCCTTCCCTCCTCCCACCGAAGCACGCCTCGCAATCCTCCTCGTTCGACCCCAACTGCTGCAGGGTGTGCTTTGGTACGATAAAGATCACTACTAGCAATTTTCAGCAATTACGCCAAATGCAGTCCTCCCCTGGCAATGCCATTTATGCAAGCACATGATACAGGACATGGATGGAGATCAACCTCCTGTCGAAACTGGGCCGCTATGGTCTGATGGGATGGACTTGCTCAAAGATGCGGCGGAAAGAAAACATCTCCTCCCTACCGGACTTGAAGGGTACTCCTATCTTGAATGTAATCATTCCCTCTCTATTGGTACCTCTTCTTGTGTCATGAACCTAGCTGCTGATCTCTGTCTTAGAGGACGTCCCGATCATCATGTAGAAAACCACATTGCCTTACGAAGTTGATTTATATTGTAATTTATGATGCCCTGAATTTGCCAGCATTGACACGCTTCTTGGAGGTGGGCTGCGCAAAGGTCAGTTGACAGAAATAACTGGCCAGTCGTCTTCTGGGAAAACACAGGTGAAAACATGGTTGATCTTTCTCAACTTCAAGATTGTTAATATTCCTTGTAAAAACTGCAGAGTGTACATAAACATGCTGTTATTTAATCTGTGTACTCTCAACCGCAGGCCTGTCTATATTCTGCTTCACACGTTGCAGCCAGGCATATGGGTGTTGTTTTGTACTTGGATACTAGTAATTCATTCTCTCCTAGCCGAATTGCTCACATTCTTGACCAACTTCCCATCTCTTTGATCAAAGAGGTTAGTAATAATAAACCAATGATCCATGTTCCTGCCCTGCCCTCATCATTTGTCTTCAGGGGTTATTATAACCTTTTTTCCACTCTTGTGGTTGTAAGTGGAATGACATTTGAACTTCTTGACCATGTGATTTCTAAGCACCCGATTCTCTACTTGCAGCCAAAGGACGTGAGGCTTAAGAGGGTCATGAGCAGTATCATCTGTGAGTCTGTATTTGATATATTTGCTTTGTTTGAAGTACTAGATCAACTTGAAGTCTCACTGAATGACAAGGTTAGTATGAAGGGGACTCTTTGATCTCATTTTTAATTATCCTAAACACTTCTCTCATATGTCACAGTTTTAATAGGTAAACAATGGTGGTAACAAGATATGCCTGCTTATCATTGACTCGATATCATCTCTACTTGCTCCCATCATTGGCGGGAAAAGTTCACAAGGTTCTTGCATAGCCTTGTCGAATAGATTTTCTGTACAGTATATGATGCAGCTTAGCACTTCAGCTATACAATAACTAACTCAGGCTTTAAAGATCATTGCCGTGAGAGTCTGAGACATGATATGCACTATTTTGTGAGTTACAAATATAGAAAATTGGTGTAGCAATCAGATTCAGCAAGACAAATTGTTTACTGTCATTGACAAAATATCCATTTGCCTTTGTCGATGATTTCAGTTCATGAAAACACTATTTGCTGACATGAATGCTTGTTGAGAGGGGCATCCTTAATTTTTGAACTGTAGCCTCAGTTAAAAAGAATGTTGTTTCCTTTGTCTCATGCTGTATGAACAACCCTGCAGGGCGGTCGATGATGATATCAGTTGCAATGATTCTTAAGAAATTGGCGGATAAGCATAATCTATCTGTTCTGGTAATTCCACCTGCTCTAACTTGATTGGTAGTCATTCTCATTCATGGCATGTAAAATGTATGCTTTGGATTTGAGTATAGCGTTACTGCCTTTCTAAAATGTTATTCTAATCCTTGCAGTGAACTCATGGATTTAATTTGTTTATTGCTTTATATCAAATGAAGCATCTTTATGTCATTTATTTGTGAGAGCCACCCAGATTCATTCAGTGTCACCATGAATCTTCTGGAGAAAATCAAGAAAAAATGTTTGACTGTTGTCCAAAATTTATTTCTTGAGCACAGTCATAGTCAGCCCTTAGGTGGATGCACCGGCCTCATTTGGAGAAGTATCTGTTAATTTGTTCCTGTTTCACTTTGTCAAAGAGTATTTTGTTGGAAAAGCTTGAGTAGGATGCATTTCACCATCTGCATATCCAGTTTTAGAGTAAACTGTAGTCCCTGAATTACCTGTCTTTCAGGGGTCATGTCCCTAGTGAGAGCCGTACTCATTCGAGCAAATAGTAAAAGATCATGTAATTTTATCTTAACAAAGAGCCTTGGATTTCTGCATCATGATTCAAGTCCTACTAAAAATAAATGAAACAACCTGTATGGAAAGAAACCCCCAGAAAGGATAGATTTCTAAGCAGTTCTTGTAATACAGTTTTTCAATTCTGCATCAAGGATTGCAAAGCTGATTTAGGTTTGTTTTAAGGGAAACCAACGATGAACTTCCTAAAGAAACCAATGTAATTATAACTGCTAAGATTTTGTAGAGTAATCACGTATCTTTTTCCTCTAGTTCTGGTATTCTCTGTATATAATCACCAGAGAAGTTGGCCGCTGGCAGGTTCTTTTGTACAAATACCAAGTTATTTTCCATTGCTTAAGCAGCTTAAGTAATTCCGAAAATGAATGACCTCCAAGTTGGAACTGCTATGGCACTTTACAGCAATCCATGGGAAAACATGTGCTAATATTTCGCTAGTTTCTCTTATCTCTAAGGTATTGTATCTAGTAGCCATTAGACTTTTTGCTAGTTGCCTTGAATGCGAACTATTGATAGACTCACAATCAAGGGCATCTGCACATATTTAGGTTCCTGATAGTTCATTGGATATAAAATACTTTATGGACCTTTGGGTAGTTGGACTGTTCAGTCAGCAATGGATTTTCTGCAAGCATTCCCTATCTATTAGGCCTAAGTGATAGTTTTTTCAAATTTCTGTCAGATGTGATTAAAAAATGCAGCTACCAAATCCATTCATCGACTAACGATTTTGTGTTACTCTAGGTAACCAATCACATGGTCGCTGGGAATGGAGCTCCTAAGCCTGCCCTTGGTGAGAGCTGGAAAGCCGTTCCACATATTCGCTTGATGATCTCTCGTGATCGTGGGAGCAATATCTGCACAGCAACGATATTGAAGCACACACTACTGGTATTTTCATCGACAATTTGGTTCTATTTGTAGATGTCCTGGTTACACAGCATTGCTTCTCCACATCGTCAAATTTCATGGACATCATAGAGAAAATTCTGTATACATGTTTTAGCTCAAGAAAAACGAAAAAGATGTTTGCAATTATTCCTTGGCATTACTTTTATGACTTGTGCTGGGACTTGCAACTCTGATAGGCTGACACCAAATATGTTTGGCTTGAAGACATAATAGGCACATGAAATCAGAAGTAAGTAGTTAACTAGTCAAAGAAATGGTTCTTCTTTGGTTGTATACATGCTCTTAAAAAAAGGTCACCAAGCTGCATCACTGCTTCAGTAAAATACTCAGCAGCATTGCCGCAGTTTTTTGTCCATAAAATGTTCTGGTATAAGAGGCAGTTTTTTCTACTTGTTCCCTCATCTGTTGATAATAGATAGTTGCTATACTGTGTTCTTTTGCACTTCATTTTGGCAGTAAATTGGCTGACCTGATTAGTCATACATGCTCATACTTGCTCTCTGGAGGTGTGCAGTTACTATGTTTATTACAATTGAACAACATTTCTATATAGATAGGTGGAGCAATGGCATGTTGCTACTATATATTTTTATTATTTTATCATGATGATGCAAGAGGATGCCTTGTTTCCTTGTTTCTCATTGTTGCCATTTTCTTCGTGACAAGGTAGCAAACTAGAATTAGATTCAGTTAGAGGGGAAAACATTCAGAAATTCGTTTTTGCTCGCAGGACATGATGCCTTGGGGTTTTGTTTGTTTCCTGACATTCTGCTTTGCTGCAGGCTTCTGGCCGCCATATGAAATTTGCGGTGCCTGGCTGAATTCGGTGCACATGGCGTTACAGGAGAACATATCTTTATTATCTTGTTTGCCGACGCTTGTGGTGCAACGAACCTTGGTACCCTTGTCTTGTAAATCATATTGATAAGGACAAAAATCTATCTACCACGCTGCAAAATTTCGAGTTGAGATTTAAAATGCAGCTTGAGAACCAGAAATAAAAGATCTCTCTGTAAATAGTAGCTTATGTAATTTGGTTTGGGAATTTGGGCCATTATCATGGTCGACATTAAATTGGTCAGAGGTAGCTTTGTCGGCTGTTGGGGTTGGAGGAAGTTACAGAGGATGACAAAGTGGGGTTGTGGCCTTGTGGGGGAGCTTGGCTGGACTGCCGGAGGATAGCAGGGAGGTCCACTGGAAGTTGTAGATGACGCATTGTTTGTTTGTTTGTTGGTTTAAATGTTTTGTTTTTTCAGATGGCGGGACGCATTGTTAGAGGAGGGTGCTTTGGGACAATTTTGTATGCAAGGGATTCATGGAAATGATAGGTGCTCCTTTTTCCAGTAGTTTTTTTTTTTTTGAACTGGATCAACCCTGCGTACGTTCAACAAGATACACAAAGAACGAACCAACGCACGCAGAAGAACAAACCGAAAGGCATCAGCACAACAGCATCGCCCGAAGGAACGCTGAACCGCCGCACCTCCTACTGTCGCAAATCACCGCTGGAGAAGCCGCCGGAGACGAAGACAGCAGGTCGCCACAAGCCCGGAAAAGGAAGCACCTCCACTCTTGTAGAAGACCGCAGAAGCCGCCCGCCGCAGGCGACGGATCCGAAGACGCCGAACACACACGGCCATGGCGCTTCCTCTCCGCAGCAACCCCTCTTCCACACCATCCCTGCACTGAGCCCCAGCTCGGCTTGCCGGAGCCAACCGCCGTAGCACGCCTAGACCTCCACCTTCCCCCCTCGCCACCACGGCCGGCCGGAGAAAGAAGAAGCAGAGGCACGTCGAAACAGAGCACGCCGTCAGCACCACTCCTCCGCCCGCCACCAAGGCCAAGCGAAGAAGCCTGAGCAGACGTGCTGAAAGGCGACGAAGAGCTCCGAGATCCACAGACCGCTCCTGTACAAGCGGTGGAGGCAACCAACGCGAAGCAGCCGCCCCCCACCGCACTCCCCCAGATCCTCCACAGCAGGGCCAGAGCCCACCCTGCCATGACGAAGAGAGGACCAGGGAACAAAAGCTCCAAGCGCAGAGCGCCATCTCCGCAACGGCGAGCACGCCGCGAGCACCAACTCTCACCGGATCGACAGATCCGTGAGAACCCAACACCAGCAGCCCGCCGACTCCGCCAGAGGCCTCGTCGGGAAGGGGATCGAGCGCCGGAAGCATTATTCCAAAGCAACGCCATCAACCCCTCCACAACAGCGCCGGCAAGAACCCTACCCCTACTGTCTACAGGCCGGAATCGCAGGACCGGGGTTCCCCCACTCTCCTGCCGCCGCAGCGGCAGGCGGAGAGGGAGGGAACCACCGGCCTGGCCGGCGGCGAGGCGGAGAAACGCAGTCGCCTTTCTTATCGCCTGGGGAGCACTGTAGCGAGGTGGAGATTTCGCGGGAGAAAAGAGAGATAAATGGAGAGTGAGATTGGTGAAGGGGAGAAAAAAATCGGTAGTTTTTTACACTGCATAACGGGTGTCAATTTTTAGTAAACATTAGAGGGCGATGTATGGGCTGTTTCATGGTGCTCTTTAGATGAATTGTTTCTTGGTATTGGGGTTTGTTTGAGCTTGTATTTCTAGACCCAAAAGCATACGAAACCTAAACACGATCGCAGCAGTACCCTCTAAGTGGTGAGGTCACTCCCAATACTTATGCTTATTAACATGATGATGAAAAAGGTTGATGTTGTATGATCTTAACTGACATGCTCAATATGCATTGGATCGATAGAAAATTGCCTTGGCACTTAAATCCTGTGTAATGCAACCAGAGTCAATCCCCCAGGGTACGCTGGCTGTGTCGGTCGTGTCTGACGTGACAAGACACGCCGCGTTGATTTTTTTTCGAAACACAGTACAACGTAGACGCTCACATACACGTGCACACACTCACCCCTATGAACGCACGCACGCACACCCTACCCCTATGAGCACCTCCGAAAGACTGAGCCGGCGGTCGGGTCTTGAGATTGACGAAGTCATCACAGACGTCTTGCTGTCGATGGGAACGTCGCCTCCCACTGAAGAATTTTCCGCCTCACAGACTACAAATGGATTATGGATCTTGATGTGTCCAACTTCACGGTCAACCACATCTCTCAGTTCGTGCAGCTGTGGGAGATCATTCAGGAGATCGCGCTCTCCCCTGACGTTGAGGATACCATCACTTGGACCCTCTCCTCCTCTGGCGTTTATTCAGCTAAATCTGCCTACAAGGCGCAGTTCTTCGGTGCCACTGCTTGCCTCTTCATGGCGGTGGTTTGGAACACTTGGGCCTCTCCGAAGTATTCTTTCTTTGCTTGGTTGGCAGTTCAGAACCGCCTTTGGACCTCAGACCGCCTTGCTATAAGAGGGTGGCCTCACCAGCCTGTCTGCCAGCTTTGCAGAAACCAACCTGAGACAGGAAGACACTTGCTCTTTGAATGTCGCTACTCGAAGAGGATATGGACCGACGCATCTGCCTGGCTAAAATGTCCTACTCTAATGCAGGGCCTGGGGGTCACAAAACCCACTATCTTTGACTACTGGAAAGACTTGGCCGCCACTCCATCTACCTCCCGCGAGAGGCTCAAGACCGCGACCATCCTGATCACCTGGGAAATTTGGAAGGAGAGGAATGCAAGAGTTTTCAACAACACCTTCACAATGCCCTCCATTCTCTTCCAGCGCATCAGAAGTGAAAGAAGCAACTGGATACTTGCAGGCGCCAAGAAGCTGGCGGAGAGTTGCGAGTAGTAGTTTCTTCGAGTTGCATTCTCGGCGCTGCCGAGATGTTTTGTACCTTTTAATTTTTTTGGTCTAGGCCAGAACTTTGTCTTTGCTCCTTCTTGATGTAGCCCAACCTAGGACAATCACCATGCCAAGCACGCCAACACTTCACAAGTCACCATGGACATCAAAGGTGAACTCATTCCTCTTCGGGAACTCACTTCCGACCCTTTTGAATGGTATACTACTTGACCATCGTTCCCTTTACACTTCTAGGTGTGTCACTTCAGTTACGAGTCCACGGGAAGATGGCCAAGACGCAAGAGGAATGGGGTCCGGCAAGACGGTGGCTTGGAAACGGAGAAGGAAGAAGAAACTGCCTCAGGCGGTACTACCGGACTCGCCCCGGTACTACCGCGCGGACCAGCCGCCTGACGTGGCCCCTGGCGAAGAGGCAGTCCGCACCGGTACTACCACGTCCTCCGCCCCGGTACTACCGCCACATGCCGGCGCGGTACTACCGCGCCCACTACCGCGTCCACTACCGCATCTCCCAGGAGCTACTGGACTCGCGGCCGATCTTTCCAGGAAGTACCGCCCCGGAGCCCGGTACTACCGCACGTCCGGTACTACCGCGCCAGGCCCGGTACTACCGAGGCGGGCGAGCCTGCGTGCTGAAAAGGCTCATGTGCCTTGTAATCCTATCCACCCACCTACCCCTTTAGTCAACACTATAAATAGGACCCCCTTTGCTCAGATCCAGGATTGACTATGTTTTGAGATTAGAGTAGAGCTAGGCTCCCCACCTCAAGACGGTCTCCTTCCTCCCCTTGCGGGGATGGTTCTTCCTCTAGTGGAGAAGATCTCTTCGTGGATTCAAGACCTCTACATGTAGTTTGACTACTTGTCAATCTTTCATCTTCGGGTGACTTTATTGGAGCGGTTCGGTTGACCGTTGGAGAAACAACCATCCAAGATCTCTTCTTGTATCTACTTGCCGATCTCCTACCTTCGTGTGGATTCTATTGGGCCGGTTGGACCAACCGGTAAGGGAAACGGTTCTTGTATCGTGTGTGTGTTCTTGTGTTCGGGCGTTCTTCTTGGTGTTCTTCGTGTTCCTCGTGTTCTTGCATGCGTTCGTCCACACCCTCCGTCAATCCGTGAAGATCGGGCCACCCTAGTAGTCCCGTACTACACCATATGGTATCAGAGCATGGTTGCCACGGATTTGACTTGTGTTTCCACCCCCAAATCCACCAAATTTTTCTTTGATTTTGAGAAATTCGAAAATTTCCACCAAAAATAGCCCCAATTTGCTTTTGGATCGATCTGAGATTTGAGTGCATTTTTGCAAGTTTTGATCCATAGATCTATTGCTTTACTTGTTGATCTACCTTCCTTTGCGTTCCCATAGCCTAATTCCATCGATTTCCCCTCCGATTTGGCCATTTTCGAGCCGTTTTTTCCGCCAAAATCGCGCATTTTCGCGTCTCGGGCACGAACAGTGACCCGACCGGGTACTACCGGACCAGGTGCGGTACTACCGCCCTTCCTAAAAACTGGAATTTCTAGAATACGGTTTTGGCCATATCTTTTGCATTTGGACTCCGTTTTTTGTGTTCTTTGGCTCGTTTCGAAGCTACGATCAAGGCCTACATCACCATTGCGGTTGCTCCATCATCTACCACCACCAAAATCCGTGGGCAAACACGAAGCTTCTACAACAAAGGGTGAAGAACATCGACGAAAGGTATAACATCGCCAATCTTTACCCCTTGCCATTCCATTGAAAGCCACACTATATCTTTGCGATTACCATGTCCTATTGAGCCTAGCTCTTGATGATTGCTTGGGCTTTGCACATTTGCACCGTGTAGTTTCCGAGCAAAAGTTGTGCACTAGTTGTCATATATCATATATCTTGTGTTGGCATCAAAAGAAGTGGGTGTGCAAAATAGAAAAGAATCAAAAGAGAAAAGATTCAAAAGAGAAAAGAAGCAAAAAGTGCCAAATCAAAAGAAGAGAAAGGAAAAGAAAGAGACACCACTTTCCATATCTCTTGTAGGAAGCGCGCAAGTTCGATGAACATCTAGTAGGTGGTGCATTGTTGTGCAAATCTTGTAGCCCACCAAATAATTTGCAATCGAGCTAGTAGCTCTCCTTGTACTTGTGCAACACGAGATTATAGTCTTCGCTAGGATCATATGGTTCTTTAGCTCACTTCTTGGTTGCACGAGTCCCATTTATCTCTCCGCGCGTGTGTTTCCTTGAACTACATTCCTATCTTTTGAGATTGACTTGTATTTGCTTTGTGATCATCGTGGTTCTCTACTTGCTTTGATAATATCTTGGTTTCCGGTTGGTTCAATTTGCTTTCCACCTACCATACCTTCCTACCAACTTTTAAGCCGTGTGTGTTTTGGAGTTTGCTTTGGATACTTGAACACAAGCATTTTACTTTGTGATCGTTTCCCTTGGTTGTCCACGACGTCCAATACTATCTACAAGGTGAGAGGTTGTGTTCTAGTTCTTTTCCACTCCACATATATACACTTGTCTTGTGAGTTGACATGTCTAGGGAGAGTGAATGCCACTATGGAGGCCAAGATGATGTTGAGTACATCATGAGC
Source organism: Poa pratensis (assembly GCA_947311845.1). Lineage (NCBI taxonomy): Eukaryota > Viridiplantae > Streptophyta > Magnoliopsida > Poales > Poaceae > Poa > Poa pratensis. Next base: position 4,253,803 of record CAMZMU010000102.1, read on the forward strand.
CACAACAACTATGATGCCTCAAACTTTGAGGACATGGGGGACTACTACGACTACACCGACAGCGACCCCATGACATGATGGATCATCACCAAGACTTCCGCTACAACTACTCCGACTACGACTCCGACTATTCGAGCGTACACGACAAGGAGCGGTACCATGACGTCGAGCAACCTTCATCATATGGTATCGACTCCAAGTACATACGCATCTACCACGACTCCGACTACACAAGCTCCAATGACAATGAGGCGCAAGTGTCTTCACATGCCTCAACATATGGTACCGACTTCGACAACAACGACATGGTGGAGCGCCACTACTACGACTACCACTCCGATGACATGGTGGAGAACGTCTACGACTACTACTCTTGTAGCATGTGCGGCGACATCGACAACATGCAAGAGGAGAGGACTCCCATCACCACCATGTTCAAGAGCGGCACCACCAAGCGTCATGGCACAACCCATTATGGTTCAAGCTCAAGAAGGCGCCATGACAAGGACATCGCCAAGAGTGCCAAGCTTCGCCATTCTACGTCGACAACAAGACGGCGTCCCAAGAAGTACATCGACAAGGCCAAGCCAAGCCAAGGCCCATCTAGCTCATCAAGGCGCCACAAGAAAGATGCCAAGGTCGACCACAACTTGTCCAAGCTCCAAGATGACATCTCTTCACTCGCCAAGCTTCGGAACATATCACCAAGCTCGAGTGGGAGCTCCAAGACAAGGTCACCAAAGCAACAAGCACGCCGACGCCAACATGAGGAGAAGCATCCGAACGACTTTCGGCGACACCCCTCCACTCAAGAGCGTCAACGTCGACATGAGAAGAAGACGGCGACAAAGGCGCATCCTATGGTGTCCCCTCGTGCTACCACTTCAAGTGCGCCAACAAGAGCTACAAGTCCCATTTTGATGAGATCATGGCCGACATCGACAAATTCTTTGAGCAAAGCCTACGTCGATGCCGGAAGAAACATGCTCACAAACATGAGGCCGCAACCACGACGGCGCCCTTCTCTAGCACTTCTCATGATATGGTTTCTACAACAAGTGCCACCACCACATTGGCCCCCATATGGCAAGATGAAGACCTCCTATGAGACAATTGCCAAGGCCAAGACCATGATCCACGAGAATGTCCCAATCTCTTGTGCCCACTATGCAATAGAAGAGGTCACATGATGTGGGAATGCCAAGTTGGTGAACAAGACGGTGACCAAGATGGTGAGAAGATGGTCGAGCATGGGATTTTCCCTTCGACCAAGGAGGCGAGCATGGATGATGCTATCACTTTGGTTGATGCGCCAAGTGAAGATGCGAGCATGGGATTTTCCCTTCGCAAAGGAGTCGAGTGATGATGCCCTACTATGGCATTGACCTTTGGAGGGGAGTTGGTTGAGGAGGTTGAGCATGGGAGTTTCCCTTCAACCTTGGAGGCGTTGGAATGAGAACATTGAGCCTACCCTCATGTGTTTGACTTATGAGATGGTACCAATCCCATGTGAGAATGAGAGCCACTTAGCCCACTTGAGTGAGAGTGAGAGTGAGTTGAGTGCCTCCACCATATGTGAGTTTGAGTGCTTTCACTTTGAGGGAATGAGTGATACACCACTTGAGTTGAGAGAGGTAGTTGATAGGTCTTGTGAGGCCATTTCGATTTCTAACAACTTAACCTCTACCTCTAGTGTGTTTTCTCATTGTGTGCTAGGTTCCATGGATGATGAGACGCAACTCCTCGATATGACGGTGCCTCAAATGGAGAAGATGTACATGGAGGATGATGATGATGCCACCCCATGTCTACTTCAAGATGGACAAGTCGGCTACATGGAAGCCCCTACTACTTCAACACCTACTTCACATGAGCGGGACTACAAGGTATGGGTGTTGATGTGACCATGATCCCGCTAGTGGACATGATGAACTATGATTGCTTGCATGCTATGGATGATTCTATTGATGTCACATATGATTCGTTCTTATTCCCTTGTGATACTTTGTTTGAAACCAATGTTGATCATGTGGAATTACCTATTTGTGATGATTTTGCCATGAGCATGCCTTGTTATGAATGTTTCCATTTTTCTCCATTGTGGCATGCAACATGTTGAACAATTTCTCTTTCACATGTGTTGCTTGCCCTAATGTTGAAATGCTTGATAATGAGATTGCCCCCATAGCTTTCTCACTTTTGGAGATGTTTCGTTTTCTCTTATGGACCTTGTTCCATCCTTCACTTTGCATAGTGACTATCCACATATGTCATATTTTCAATTGATTTTTGTGTGGTTGGTGATGTGCAAATGAAGAGACACTTCATGATGGATGATGTGTTCATATACCATGCACACAATCTTTTCTTTGGCTTTTCGTGTGCATTGAGCCTCATGCTATAATGTCAACCTCAATTGAACATGAGTTGACAATAAGAGCTCTTGAGAGCATACATGTGAGTTGTGAAACAAATCCAACTCTAGAATCTTTCTCATGTTTTGCATCAAACAAGTTGAACAATTTCTCTTGCTTATGGTTTGTTTGCAATCATGATGGTGTTTTTGGTCTCTCCTATGACAAGAATGTTACCTTGATCTTTCATGGATGATTTATGTGTTGCACAATATGATGAACAATTGTTCTTTCCAATGGCTTGTTTGCAACCATAATGACATTTTGTGCATGTCTTGTCATGAGTTTTTGGTTCTACCCATTTGGTGTTGCAACAAATATTTGAAAACTTGCTCTTTCATGGTTTGTTTGCACCCATGTTGATGTTTTGAACATTCTTCATATTGTGTTTTTGCCAAATCCTCCTCTTATTGCATCAAGGATAATGACAAATTGTTCTTTCCAATGCCTTGTGTGCAATGTTGGTCATATGGTTCAAAATGAGATAGCTTCCATTGCCTTCTCAAATTTTCATGGAGTTTTTGTGTTCCCACATTTTGAGGATGTTTCGAGAAATTGCTTGCACATTGACCTTGCATATGCTTTGCCTTTCACATATTTGTGTTGTGCTAATGGTGTAATGAACATAAATGGACATGTCATTGATGATATGCTCCTCTATCTTGCACACACATGGTTTGCTTGGTCTTTGATGTGTAGGTCGTACCTTTGGATGAGACTACATGAGTTGCTTCAACCACGCATTCCTATGACGGAAGTTCTTGCAAGAAGAGCACATCGGCATCTTGCTAAGGTGACTTCCTTCTACATAAGTGCTCATGCAATGACCTTCAAGAATTGGCTACTCTTTGAGTGTTGTTTCGTCTTCCTTGTGAGTCTTGTAGGTTACTTGAAAGGCGAAGGGACATTGAAGAAGTGCCACATCATTTCCATCGACTACATGGTGAACCACACGACAAGGTCTACGCATCTACCTCCTTGCCATGATGACGAAGAGCAAGAGTCGAGGACGACTCTTTTTAAAGGGGGGGAGATGATGTAGCCCAACCTAGGACCATCACCATGCCAAGCACGCCAACACTTCACAAGTCACCATGGACATCAAAGGTGAACTCATTCCTCTTCGAGAACTCACTTCCGACCCTTTTGAATGGTATACTACTTGACCATCGTTCCCTTTACACTTCTAGGTGTGTCACTTCGGTTACGAGTCCACGGGAAGATGGCCAAGACGCAAGAGGAATGGGTCCGGCAAGACGGTGGCTTGGAAACGGAGAAGGAAGAAGAAACTGCCTCAGGCGGTACTACCGGACTCGCCCCGGTACTACCGCCTGGACCAGCCGCCTGACGTGGCCCCTGGCGAAGAGGCAGTCCGCACCGGTACTACCGCGTCCTCCGCCCCGGTACTACCGCCACATGCCGGCGCGGTACTACCGCGCCCACTACCGCGTCCACTACCGCATCTCCCAGGAGCTACTGGACTCGCGGCCGATCTTTCCAGGAAGTACCGCCCCGGAGCCCAGTACTACCGCACGCCCGGTACTACCGCGCCAGGCCCGGTACTACCGAGGCTGGCGAGCCTGCGTGCTGAAAAGGCCCCTGTGCCTTGTAATCCTATCCACCCACCTACCCCTTTAGTCAACACTATAAATAGGACCCCCTTTGCTCAGATCCAGGATTGACTATGTTTTGAGATTAGAGTAGAGCTAGGCTCCCCACCTCAAGACGGTCTCCTTCCTCCCCTTGCGGGATGGTTCCTCCTCTAGTGGAGAAGATCCTTTCGTGGATTCAAGACCTCTACATGTAGTTTGACTACTTGCCAATCTTTCATCTTTGGGTGACTTTATTGGAGCGGTTCGGTTGACCGTTGGAGAAACAACCATCCAAGATCCCTTCTTGTATCTACTTGCCGATCTCCCACCTTCGTGTGGATTCTATTGGGCCGGTTGGACCGACCGGTAAGGGAAACGGTTCTTGTATCGTGTGTGTGTTCTTGTGTTCGGGGCGTTCTTCTTGGTGTTCTTCGCGTTCTTGCGTGCGTTCGTCCACATCCTCCGTCAATCCGTGAAGATCGGGCCACCCTAGTAGTCCCGTACTACACCATATGGTATCAGAGCATGGTTGCCACGGATTTGACTTGTGTTTCCACCCCCAAATCCACCAAATTTTTCTTTGATTTTGAGAAATTCGAAAATTTCCACCAAAAATAGCCCCAATTTGCTTTTGGATCGATCTGAGTTTTGAGTGCATTTTTGCAAGTTTTGATCCATAGATCTATTGCTTTACTTGTTGATCTACCTTTCTTTGCGTTCCCATAGCCTAATTCCATCGATTTCCCCTCCGATTTGGCCATTTTCGAGCCGTTTTTCCGCCAAAATCGCGCATTTTCGCGTCTCGGGCACGAACAGCGACCCGACCCTTAGGTGGATGGCCGGCCTCATTTGGAGAAGTATCTGTTAATTTGTTCCTGTTTCACTTTCTCAAAGAGTATTTTGTAAGCTTGAGTAGGATGCATTTCACCATCTGCATATCCAGTTTTAGAGTAAACAGTAGTCCCTGAATTACCTGTCTTTCAGGGGTCATGTCCCTAGTGAGAGCCATACTCATTGGAGCAAATAGTAAAAGATCATGTAATTTTATCTTATCAAAGAGCCTTGGATTTCTGCATCATGATTCAAGTCCTACTAAAAATAAATGAAACAACCTGTATGGAAAGAAACCCCCAGAAAGGATAGATTTCTAAGCAGTTCTTGTAATACAGTTTTTCAATTCTGCATCAAGGATTTGCAAAGCTGATTTAGGTTTGTATTTAAGGGAAACCAACGATGAACTTCCTAAAGAAACCAATGTAATTATAACTGCTAAGATTTTGTAGAGTAATCACATATCTTTTTCCTCTAGTTCTGGTATTCTCTGTATATAATCACCAGAGAAGTTGGCCGCTGGCAGGTTCTTTTGAACAAATACCAAGTTATTTTCCATTGCTTAAGCAGCTCAAGTAATTCCCAAAAGGAATGACCTCCAAGTAGGAACTGCTATGGCACTTTACAGCAATCCATGAGAAAACATGTGCTAATATTTCGCTAGTTTCTCTTATCTCTAAGGTATTGTATCTAGTAGCCATTAGACTTTTTGCTAGTTGCCTTGAATGTGAACTATTGATAGGCTCACAATCAAGGGCATCTGCACATATTTAGGTTCCTGATAGTTCATTGGATATAAAATACTATATGGACCTTCGGGTAGTTGGACTGTTCAGTCAGCAATGGATTTTCTGCAAGCATTCACTAACTATTAGGCCTAAGTGATAGTTTTTTCAAATTTCTGTCAGATGTGATTAGAAAATGCAGCTACCAAATCCATTCATCGACTAACGATTTTGTGTTACTCTAGGTAACTATTCATATGGTCGCTGGGAATGGAGCTCCTAAGCCTGCCCTTGGTGAGAGCTGGAAAGCCGTTCCACATATTCGCTTGATGATCTCTCGTGATCGTGGGAGCAATATCTGCACAGCAACGATATTGAAGCACACACTACTGGTATTTTCATCGACAATTTGGTTCTATTTGTAGATGTCCTGGTTACACAGCATTGCTTGTCCACATCGTCAAATTTCATGGACATCATAGAGAAAATTCTATATACATGTTGTAGCTCAGAAAAAACGAAAAAGATGTTTGCAATTATTCCTTGGCATTACTTTTATGACTTTGTGCTGGGACTTGCAACTCTGATAGGCTGACACCAAATACGTTTGGCTTGAAGACATAATAGGCACATGAAATCAGAAGTAAGTAGTTAACTAGTCAAAGAAATGGTTCTTCTTTGGTTGTATACATGCTCTTAAAAAAAGGTCACCAAGCTGCATCACTGCTTCAGTAAAATACTCAGCAGCATTGCCGCAGTTTTTTGTCCATAAAATGTTCTGGTATAAGAGGCAGTTTTTTCTACTTGTTCCCTCATCTGTTGATAATAGATAGTTGCTATACTGTGTTCTTTTGCACTTCATTTTGGCAGTAAATTGGCTGACCTGATTAATCATACATGCTCATACTTGCTCTCTGGAGGTGTGCAGTTACTATGTTTATTACAATTGAACAACATTTCTATATAGATAGGTGGAGCAATGGCATGTTGCTACTTTATATTTTTATTATTTTATCATGATGATGCAAGAGGATGCCTTGTTTCCTTGTTTCTCATTGTTGCCATTTTCTTCCTGACAAGGTAGCAAACTAGAATTAGCTTCAGTTAGAGGGGAAAAACATTCAGAACTTCGTTTGTGCTCGCAGGACATGATGCCTTAGGGTTTTGTTTGTTTCCTGACATTCTGCTTTGCTGCAGGCTTCTGGCCGCCATATGAAATTTGCGGTGCCTGGCTGAATTCGGGGCACATGGCGTTACAGGAGAACATATCTTTATTATCTTGTTTGCCGATGCTTGTGGTGCAACGAACCTTGGTACCCTTGTCTTGTAAATCATATTGAAAAGGACAAAAATCTATCTACCACGCTGCAAAATTTCGAGTTGAGATTTAAAATGCAGCTTGAGAACCAGAAATAAAAGATCTCTCTGTAAATAGTAGCTTATGTAATTTGGTTTGGGAATTTGGGCCATTATCATGGTCGACATTAAATTGGTCAGAGGTAGCTTTGTCGGCTGTTGGGGTTGGAGGAAGTTACAGAGGATGACAAAGTGGGGTTGTGGCCTTGTGGGGGAGCTTGGCTGGACTGCCGGAGGATAGCAGGGAGATCCACTGGAAGTTGTAGATGACGCATTGTTTGTTTGTTTGTTGGTTTAAATGTTTTTTTTTCAGATGGCGGGTGCTTTGGGACAATTTTGTATGCAAGGGATTCATGGAAATGATAGGTGCTCCTTTTTCCAGTAGTTGGAGGCTCAAAACCTAGATTACCTGGAGATTTCGCGGGAGAAAAGAGAGATAAATGGAGAGTGAGATTGGTGAAGGGGAGAAAAAATGGGTAGTTTTTTACACTACATAACGGGTGTCAATTTTTAGTAAATATTAGAGGGGCGATGTATGGGCTGTTTCATGGTGCTCTTTAGATAAAATGTTTCTCGGTATTGGGGTTTGTTTGAGCTTGTATTTCTAGACCGAAAAGCATACGAAACCTAAACACGATCGCAGCAGTAGCCTCTAAGTGGTGAGGTCACTCCCAATACTTATGCTTATTAGCATGATGATGAAAAAGGTTGATGTTGTATCTTGATTCTTAACTGACATGCTCAATATGCATTGGATCGATAGAAAATTGCCTTGGCACTTAAATCCTGTGTAATGCAACCAGAGTCAATCCCCCACAGCTTGTTTGGCAATCGTACGGGAAGGGGAATGGGAGTTCACGTCTCTTCCCCATCCCACCTCTCAATTACCAGGCCCCCCCTAGGTAATGGATTAGTGGGAGTTTAACACGTAAATTCCCTCTCCTCTTCCCTCCTTAATTCCCATTCCCTCTAACCAATCAATGGATTAAAAGTCCTTCTAACCTTAACTCCCATTCCCTATCTCTTATTCCCCCCAACCAAACACGCTCCACAGTAGCATTATACGGCGGCATATATAGCAGCTTCCTACGTACGGTCGTATGTAGCAGAACCAACGCACATCGTCCGACCAAAACTACTGGGAACTCAGCGACGATCGACACTAGACATCACCCTTGAAATATGCTTTCGCCCCGATTTATAAATAAACCAACTGACACTAGACATCACCACCGTACAAACCCCGCGCACCAAAAAGCAAAATGTTCACCAAGTCAAAAAAAGAAGAAGCAAAATGTTCACACTGGCTAGCTGCGTGTGTACGCTAGCTACACCTAGCAAGCTAACAGGCTAGTACAGGTCGTACCACACATGCATGGTCGACCCCTAGCAAATGCAAAGCAAAGAGGAGCCGAGCTACCCCCTAGCTGTTCGATGGCCCTGTCGCGTGATCGAGCACCGTCGGTGGTACATGCACCATGCGCGCCGAATCATTGGCAGGGAGAATGTTTGTCACACAATGCAATGCAAGCAACCGGCCGGCCGCTCCCGGTCAGTCGGTGCACACATGCTTCTTGCGCACAGTCCAGTCGGCCCCTGCAGCCCAAGCCAACCGGCCGCTCTCGACATGACTTAAACATTATGCAAGCAAAATGCGAAGGTCGTCTCTCCGAGCTTTCGCCTCCCTCGGCGTGACTCAAAACATGCAAAATGCGAAGGATCGAAGTGTGCGTAAACCTAGCTACTGTGGTCTGGAGACAGCAGAAATATTTCCTGTTCCTTTAATATCATGCGTGTTTTGTGTTTACCAAAAGAAGACTCATATTTTCTGTCACCATAAGTTCTACGACGTGCTGCCCTCTAGCAAAAAAACAGACGCCACACCATATGGGCAGGAGGGTAACACGGCCTTCTTACTTCCGTTGATTACATGTTTTCGAGAACACAAACCATGCGTAACACATCTTCCCGTGTTTCTTGTTGTCCCGTTTGGTACGCGGGGGTTGGCCCGTATTGGAGGGGATTTTTTCCTAGAGGGTCAAAACACCCAAAAATACCGGGCGGTCCGTTAGGCGCACGGGGTTGGTGTTGGGCCAGCCTGGCCCAACCACCCATTTCCACCTAGTTCACACTATTTAGGGGCACTTCTTGTGAGATTCTAGACTGGCTTCAAGGTACTACAACGGAGAAGCGCAGAAGAAGTGTCTTGCTTCTGGGTAGTTTGTCCCAACAGTTGTTTGAGGTTGTAGTGCAAACAGAAACCTCGGAGGACCAGTTTCCCGAGCTTGTGGTCTAAAAACCGAAGGGGTATAAGAGACTACCCATATTCTTCATTTTAGTACGGCCAACCTACCACCACAGGACGAAACGTTTTTTGCTTCTTTTTAGACCGAGCTAGCCCGTCCTCACGAGATAGGTCAAACGGGTTTCGTTCAACCTGCTTGACTGACGGTTGAATAGCAAAAATTTGTGTTGCATGTGTGCCTCGTGTAATCTCTCTTGCCTGTAACAGTGCCTACGTGCACCTATTCATGTATTATAATAGGACAACTTTACATGTGCACCATTGGATGCAGAAGTAGTGCATGCCTCCTTTTCGAAAAATGTCACGCTATCTTGTGCACACTTTTTTAGACAAAACCCACCATCGCTCCGCTACACCCCCCCCCCCCCCCCCCCCCTCTCTCACACACCCCCCCCCAAAAGCTTTGCCCCTCAGGTAAACCTTATAATAGTGTGTAAGAAATGTGGACCTTGGTGTTAGAGCATGCAAATAACCAAACACACCATTGTTTTTTTTTGCAGGGAAATGCACCATTAGTTTGACATGTTTGGAATGTTATCACAAGAACTTTGTCGAATTGAGCAGCAAACTCTACTGTTGTCCTCTTGTAGGTCTATTTGAGTTTGAGGGGAAAGAGTGATGACGCACCAATTAATTGCCATCAGCCGAGACCCATTGAAAGGAATGATGTTTTAACGTTGACTTTCACCGAAAAAGTAGCACCCCAGGAGTTGAAAAACGGCATGGAGTCATTTAGAACTTATCGTTGGGACAGACTCCTGTTTACGGCCATTGTACGTACGAGTAGCCCATCGAGTATATATACAGAATGAGACCAGTGTGGAGATTTCTTGTTTTCCCGGGCTATAGTGCTCCCTCTATTAAAAAAGTATAAAAACCATATTTACAAGTCAGAAAAATCTGAAAAATCTTACATTTTGTCGATGATGTATCACATAAACGTGTAAAATCTTGATTCAAATAATTTATATTTTGAGCTACATAAAAATGACAAATATGTGGATCTGAATGTACACACTTTCAAATCTTCAAAATATACAAGATTTTGTCAATTTTGTGTAGCCCAAAATATTAAATATTTCAATTCGAATATGTGCACGTTTGTGAGATATCATTAAAAATATGCAAGTTTTTTTTTCAGATTATTTAGAAACTTGGAAATATGATTTTAATATTTTTAAAATAGAGTGAGCACTGGATTTTGGGAGTCAAAAGGACTTTCAGAAATGAGACCTACTATACAATCCTGCATCAATGATCACAGTACAGTTGAAAGATACAGTCGGCTCTACGTAGACGCCGGAACATGCTCCATCGGTCTGAGACCGACCTCAGTGTGCACACCGCAGTCGCAATGCAGATAACATGGCACGCGGGTTCCCTGTCGAGGCTGATACACACAATCAACATAATTGACCATCATTACACAGTATGAAAGCGATCGATCGACCTCACATGCATGCAAGCATGGAAAGCGCAAGACGCTAAATTTAAGGCAATAATCTCGACAAACTAGTCCACGTAAAGCGACGGAGATTCACATTTTCTTGCTCTGAAACTCCTATTTTGGAGAGCAAACATATATACTATTAATTTTCTTTTCTGAGCTTAATTCAAGGGGTCTCTGCTGAGTTCAGGCCAGGCCAAACTAAGCATGGCACTTGCGCATGTGATGGCCACGAGGCCCTGGGGAAAGAGGAAAGAGTGTTTGATTAATCGGCGGAAATGTTGGACTTGGCCTCATAGAGTCCATACATGCATACACACTGTTAAAAGTCACACCCACTATTCAAATTTTCTTTAATACAAGTGGAGCCGCAATTTTTAGATGCATATATATATATAGTTTCCACAATTTTTCTTTAATACAAGTGGATCCAGTAGTATTGCTCCGATCTTCTCCAATAGGCCACAAGTACAACGCGCAGCTGCATGTGGGATGTCTTGCGTATCCTCGAGTGCAATCTATATTGGGTATTCATTGCGAGATGGGCCTGTAAAAGGACCTGCCGTACAACCCCAAACACAGGGCAAAATCGACAAATCTGACTCTGACACGAAAGTTCAGCACAAAATGAACCAACTTTGAAAATTTAGCCGGATCTGACCCTTTTTCGTACCGCTCAACATACAGGCGGTAGACTTCACGAGGTACCGCCATGGTCACTGGCGGTATGATTCCTGGTCCACGGTCCGCTCGTTCCGGTTGACTGCGCTGACGTGGCGATACCGCCTCTGACATCGGCGGTAGACTTTGAGGGGTACCGCCCATTGACCGGGCGGTACTAACCAGAACGATACCGCCTCTAGTGCCGGCGGTACGCGCTGGATACGGTTAAGTGGCTCGAGCGCCCCCAGCCTCCCATTCATCCGCACTCAATTCGCTCCTCCACACTCTCCTGCTGCTGCCCTCTTCCCCTCTCTCCTCCACACTCAAATCTCTCTCAAATCCCTCCAAATCGGAGGGCATAGCTCGTGGAATCAGGCCATCTCCATCCTCTGAGGTAGTCTCTCTCAGATCTCTCGCTTTTTGTTGGTTGGATTTGTGTTACTTTGTGGCATTGTTTAGTTTGAGGCAAACCCTAGATTTGTTGATTTGTCCTTAATCTATTATTTGAATTGGTGCATTGCGGGTTATATGTTGTTTGTGACGTGTAGAAATCATTGTGGTTAGATAGATTCATGTGTTATTCTTACCTACAATTATGGTTGAGTCTAGGGTTGGAGGTAGTGGTTAGCACACATGTATAATTTAGATTATTGTGGTGTGTTTGCTATTACACATCAATGTGATACATTTGTGTGTCTTGTCATTTAATTATAGATGGCAAGAATCGTGAATGTCCATCATGTTGACAAAGAAGCATTTTTTAGTAACAATGAAGAAGAGATTGTTGACAATGGAGAAAAAGTTATGGTATTTGCCAATAGTCCGACATATGCCGAGGTTGTTGCAAGAGTACGGGAAGTTTTCGAATGGATGGATCCTAGGGAGAAGGTTGAACTAGATGGAAGGTATTTTGTTGGATCGGGACACCGTCCGCGAAAAAAAAATACCTTTGACATGCGAGTTAGATTGGGGGGCATACAAAGAGGTTGTGGCGGCTTCCAAAGACAAGTCGCTCGAGTTATTTGCTACCAAGGTTGGCGGTGATCGGTTGCATTTTGACTTGAACCGGTGTGCCTCCCCCACACATGATGCAATGACCCCCACTCGAAATGTGTCACTTGATGATGCGGTCGAGTTGAATAATATGAGCCAACCTCCTTTGAGCCAACAAATTGACTTGGAGATGAATGATGACGACCAAGTCGATGAAGAAGAAAAATATGTCAATGTGGATCATGGTTATGGCTTTGGCATTGACGATGAAGATAGGGAGGAAGGAGACATGGAGGGTGATGTGTCCGAGCGGGAGGACGAGTATCATGACATTTATATTGGAGATGTAGAGGCACAAGTCGAGGAGGATGGCATTGACCGTGACACCTTCTATCGCCGTTGCTATGCCTCCGACTCGGAGGACGAGGGCCCAGAAGAAGTGGACGAAGATGGGTTCACGGCGAGAGAAGCCCAAGCCTTTTTAAAAGTGGTAGGCCGGGATCACCGAATTCCATTATTTCGTGATCTCACGCTTGCCGATAAGGCTATGGTGGATGGTGGCAAGTATAAAGATCTAGAAGCAACACCAAGCACAACTCAAGACGACGATGACAACAATTCTCGCATAAAGAAAGGTTTGAAGTTTCCGGACTTGGTAGAATTGCAAATGTGGCTTAGGGAATATGCGGTGAAGCACCATAGGCCATTCATAGTGAAGCACTCGGACGAGAAGCATCGTTACACCGTGATTTGCGACCAAAAAGGATGCCCATGGGTAGTCCGTGCAAGACCAAACCGCCACGGGCAATGGAAGATAACAAGTTGTGAAGCCCATCACATGTGCAAGAAACGGGGCCGGAATCCATCCACAAAGCACCGTCAACTCACCTCCGACTTCATCGCATACAAATTCATCAATAGTATAAAGAATGAACCAACCATTAAACCGAGGTTTTTGATGGGTCTTGTAAAGGAATTCTTTGGATACAACATCGAATATGGGAAGGCATGGAAGGCCAAGCATGCCGCATTTAAGATGTTGTATGGTGGATGGAAAGAAGCGTACAACCGCCTCCCGAGGTTGTTGGGAGGGATGGCCTATAGAAACCCGGCATGTTTTACGCGGTTGAACATGTTGATGGAGTGTTCCGCCGTGCCTTTTGGACCTTCGACCAATGCATTCGGGCATTTCACCATTGTAGACCGGTTGTATCAATAGATGGTACATTTTTAACCGGCAAGTACAAGGGGTCGATGTTGACTGCAATCGCGCACGACTCCGGTGACCGGGTGTTACCTGTGGCCTTTGCTTTGGTGTCTGGAGAGAACAATGACAACTGGGAATGGTTCATGAAGCATGTGAGGACTAAGGTGTTTTCTCCTAGTAGAGAGGTATGCATCATATCGGATCGACACCAAGGTATACTCAATGCCATGGAGATTGAAATTCCGGGGTATGCACGGCTCCACCACCGATGGTGCATGAGGCATTTCGTCGCAAATTTTTATAGGGCTTGCAAGAATAAAGAATTGGCTGATGACCTAACAGATGTTTGTGTGGCATTCACCAACCGGTCTTTCACAAGACGGTTTGACAAGCTCCTTGCCGCGTCTAATGCCGGGGGTAAAGAGTTCTTGAGGAGGTATTTGGGAGACAGGCACAAGTGGTCAAGGGCCCATGATCATGGAGGTAGAAGATATGGTGACATGACAAGCAACATGGCGGAATGTTTTAACAATGTTCTAAAAGGTGTGCGTGCACTGCCTGTGACGGCCATTGCGGAATATACCTTCGAGAAGTTATGCGCTTATTTCCAGAAACATTCCATGGAGACGGATAATTGATAGACGAAGGGAAATTGTATCCTCCTAAAGTAGAAGAATGATGGAGCTGCAAAATAGCAAATCCGAGAGACAACAAGCGTATTGCTATGACAACAACGAGTGGATTTACCAAGTCAACGAGCCCGGTGGGACAACAAAAGATGGCGTGCAATTCGGAGGTCGTGCATTCAAGGTTAAGCTAAAGACACGTGAGTGCTCTTGCGAGAGGCCCAAGTTGCTGCACTTACCTTGCTCGCACTTGATTACGGCGGCAAACATAAGATCTGTTGATCTTTGTCATCCGGATACGGTAAGGATGAACGAGCACTCGTTGGAGAGGGTGGCCATGACTTGGACAGCAAGATTTGAGCCTTACTTGGATCAATCTCAATGGCCGGAATATCATGGCCCTGTAATTAGGCCAGATCCGGAACTAATGGTTAAAACCAAAGGTAGAAGGAGGACGAAGAGGTATAGAAATGACATGGATGCACTTGGTGGATACACAACCCGCATGGGAGAATGGGGCAGCGGGCATTTTATGGAGCCTCGTACTACCAACCAATGTGGTCAATGCAATGATTCAACACACAACAACAGAACTTGCTCTCGAGGGAGGAAAGATAATATGATGACATGGATGCCGTCTCGGACTCCACCGTACCGGGCGTATGCGAAAGATAATATGATGCCTCGTTAACGCTCCGAGTAAGCTCCAAGCCCTAAAAACATGGAAGAAAACTTTAAGTCACAAATAGACATGACACATTAAATTTAAGCTCAACTGGTGTCTTACCACACGGTTGAAAACGGTGCGTAGTCCTTGGATGTTCCCGCACTCTCCTTAACCGCCAAGTTATATTCATTATCACCATCTTCGGTGCCCAAATCCAAACAATCTTGTGTGGTCCATGTGGGCTTTAGCTTAAGGCGGTGTTGTTCTTCATGCCAAGCAAGGTGCGCCACATAATCACTCTCCCGCCAAATTGTCATGTCCATCTCACGGTACTTATCTCTCTCATTCCACATCTCAACCCACTGGATGTGTTTACGATCCCATTCCTTCTCTTTAGGGCACTTCTTCCGATCAATCCTATGCACAAATACCAAACATATCAGCAAGAATTGATATTGACAAGTTAAATATGTACCCAGGTTTTCCAACACAAACCTATGAAGAGCAACACTTGTGCTCTGGATTGCCGGCGGGGTTTGTTGCCTCATTCCAAATTGTGATGCAACTCGTTGTGGGAGGTGCCACTCGACGGCGTAGAAACATATCATCGGACACTTAATGCGCCATAGGTCCTCGTCACGCGTACACATCGCGTTGAGACGGAAACCCCTATCCCGTTGGTACGGCCTCCATATGACCTACAAAACAAAAATCATTAGTTTCAATGCTAGATGTCACAAAAGTGTCAAATTTAACGTTACCAAAGCATACCAAGTTGAAAGACAACGTGTCAAGCTCGTTGGTATAGCTCTTGTAACGGCCCATGGACAAGTCTTTGTACGCCTCCACTCTATCCCATGTGTGCGCGACAGTTGGCAGCCGCCATTCGTCATCACCATCAAGGTCATAATCCCATGGAGTTGGTGGGAGTTTGCGAGGACGTCCAACCGGAATCCGCTCCCACATCCAAATCGTGAGGGGCCAGGCAGCGCCGTTTAACGAGGCTCCCTTTCCCTTCTTACGACATGCATGGTCCAGCTGCACGATAACAATCATGTCAAATGCCAGATGAAGGTAACATACACAAGAAAGTTATGCAAATAAACTACCTGACGGTAAAGAAAGGCTAGACCCGCCGACCCCCAGCTGTACTTGACGTTCCAATCACGTAATGCGTCAAGCCACATCCACGAGGCCGTGTCCCCTGACCCATCTGGAAAGATCACCCGGGCTAACACATACCACATGTATGCCCGGGCATACTACTGCACCATCGGTGCCTCGGCATCCTCCGGGCATGGCCCAAACTGTCGAAGCCACGAATACGAGACACCCGCTGACCTAGTATCTTTCACTCCTTCCGGCGGCACCGGTGGTAATCTGCCGGTGAGACCAAGAACCCGCTGGCGCCACCCGACAAGATCCACCCTCCCAGTCAGAGCGGCTCCGTCGATCGGAAGAGCCGTGATCATGGCAAAATCCTCAAGAGTGACCGTCATCTCTCCACACGGCAAATGGAAACTGTGGGTCTCTGGTCTCCAACGATCAATAAGGGCGGTAATGGCCGTGTGGTTGAACGCCGGCGGCTTACGCCTGAACTGAAGGACAAATGGGAGAAGACCAGCCGCCTCAAAGTATGGCTCGTACCGAACATCGTAGGGCATGTCCTCCGCACTATGGCCCCTCATGCGCATAGGACCGATAGGCTGCGAAAGAAACAAACATGATGTGCTCACTATCTTTGTAATTGCAACAAACAAAAATGGAGAACATTAAGCCATACCTTCTCAGCTAAGTCCATATCTCCCCTCTCGATAAGCCGGGCACGATGTTCCTTGTCGTACACCAAATCAAGCCCGGGGTAATAATGTTCCGGTGGGTGATCCATCCTAATGCAAAACATTCTTGTAAATGACCACAAAGAATTGCTCAAGAAACTAGATCAAATAAAACATCATCTACAGAAAATCATCTACATTTGGCTTCATTTCATCTACAAGCATATCATCTTGAGCATTACACATCATCTACACCAAAACATCAAGAGCATCTAGCGTTTGAACAAATTTAGCATCTAGTTTCGGCCAATACAAAGAATCTAACCTAATCATCTAGAATCTAACCTAATCGGCCAAGTTTATACCATCTACAACAAACATATCATCTAAGGTTTGAAAAAATCATCTACATTTCCTAGATTAATCTAGGGTTTCAACAATCATCTAGATTAGGCCTAATGTATGGACGAAATTGAGAGAGCTAAGGGAGGGGAGGCTTACCTGACGGGAGAGAGGCCTCGCGCCGCGCCGCCGCCGTCTGTTCACACCGCCACTGCCGCCGCCGAACGGAGAGGGGAGAGGGGAAAGCTCGGGCCGCCGCCGCCGTCTGTTCTTGGGGGCAAGGTGGATTACGGGAGAGCTCGCGCCGCGCCGCCGCCGTCCGTTCAAGCCGCCGCCGGATGGTCGCGCCGGAGGGGAGAGGGGACAGGCAAGGTCGCGCCGCCGCCGCCGTCTGTGGAAGAAGAGGAGGAAGGGAAGAAGCGGGGCTGGGTTAGGGCGCTCGAGCCACTTAACCGTATCCAATGCGTACCGCCAGCACGCGCGGCGGTACAGTGCGGGATTCTACCGCCAGGTCAATGGGCGGTACCCCTCAAAGTCTACCGCCGATGTCAGAGGCGGTATCGCCACGTCAGCGCAGTCAACCGGAACGAGCGGACCGTGGACCAGGAATCATACCGCCAGTGACCATGGCGGTACCTCGTGAAGTCTACCGCCGATATGTTGAGCGGTACGAAAAAGGGTCAGATCCGGCTAAATTTTCAAAGTTGGTTCATTTTGTGCTGAACTTTCGTGTCAGAGTCAGATTTGTCGATTTTGCCCAAACACAGAGTGGTTGTTGCAATTTGCTGACGTCGACCACAAGCAACATATACGTACGTAAAAGATTCCCTGAATAAGTGAAGTTAGCTAACAATGTAGTGTACTTCCGTTGCCAGAGTGTTCATTTTATGAGGGAATGAGTTTTCCTTCGAGAGAAAAAAAACATGTTCTTAATTTGTTCTGTTAATTATCCTTCGATAATGGAACCCGGCTTCATGATGAAGTCCTATGGGGGAAAAAACATGTACGGAGTACATCCTATTCACCGTTTGCACCGATTGTGGTAGTAGTACAATTCTAGTAACATTTAAGACCTTAATTGTTTATCAACCGTTTTTTCTTCAGTATATATATATATGTGATTTTGCTCTGCGTTTGACATATTTTGCAGGAATTACGCAATTAGCTAGTGACCAATCCACGTACCGGACCCAGCAGAGACGACAAGCGTAGCCCTAACATGGTATGCATGTGCTTTGAGGCCACACACACTCACTCGAAAAGCTAGCTAGTCCTTCCAGTGATGCCGACACTCGCTCTTCCCTTGCTTGTATGCACCATGATTGATGAGCAAAGGAATTACTGCTCCAAATCCTGTTTTCAATTATTGCAGCAGCGCTGTCTCCGTTGGTCTATTTCACAAGCGTGCAGAACACATCAGAATGGGTAGCTTGAGCTCACCACATTTGGAAGCACGAAAGAACAGAGTAAATACACAGGTTATGTTTGGTTCATGGTTAAATGGAATTGATAATCTTCCAAAAACAACGTATTAGAATTGGAGTTAGCGCCATTCTTTGGGAAATATGGAATTGTGGTAGTAACTTTGTGTTTAACAAGGCAACCGGTGATCCTTTTCTGCACGTTATACACATGGGGACACACTGGATACATCAATGGTCCGTTCTCCTGCCGATGGACCAGCGTGGTCATATGGACTCCGGGTGACCGGTGATGGCTTTCGCCGAGCTCATGTGACCCTTGAGTTGTAATCTCTTAATTTGTTACACTTTTTTTTACGCTTATGCGACTATATATCAATAAATGGTTGTGTGTATCGTTTCGATGTAGAGGTCGAGAAAAGCAAGTACATTCCGAGTGGTAGAAACAACTACCTACCTATAAGGTACTACTTTTTGGTGAAGATCTGGTCGATCACTAGCTTGTCAACTCTTACTCATAGCTTTGTAGCCTTGTCGGTTGAAGAAGCAAGAGCAGCTCTGCGGTACAAACTTACAAGCCACTTTGGCTCTAGGCACTTGGAACTTGGCAATGCAGCATCATCGCCCGCCAGCAGGTCAGAAAGGTGACTCTGCTGGTGGGTACGCTGAATGAATTGTCAAAAAAGACCACTTATCAAATAAATTGTCAAAAAGAACCATCTACACCGTGACGGCAGGCCCGCCACGGTCGACGGCGGCACATTTAGCTCAACGGAAATCCGGCGTCAGCTCGTCAGCTTGCAACGGAAACGGTCAAAGTGGGGCCAGCCGCCATGAGCCGTGGCAGCATGTCTGCATGGCGCATGCACCTCCTCGTTCTGTGTATGCGAACACTTGCAGTCACAGCCTTTTTAGTACTACACAGCGAAAACCCCCTATTTGATTTTCAATTCTAAAATCCGCATGCATGCTGTTCAAAACCAGCGTTGCTGCACTGCAGCTTTTTGGCCGGGCGTGCATGGTGAGGTGTTGGCGACGTAGCTGCAAAAAACGTTCGAAAGGTCAAAACCGTGGACTGTCTACTGTAGCTAGTACTGTCTACTGTGCTACTTTTGAGTAGTTCCTGTTCTTTGCACGAGCGGGGCCAGCAGAGGAGGTGCATGCGCCACGGTAAACATGCCGCCACGGCTCATGGCGGCTGGCCCTACTTTGGCCGTTCCCGTTAAGGGCTGCCTAGCTGACGCCGGATTTCTGTTGAGCTAAACGTGCCGTCGACCGTGGCGGCAGGTGCCACGTGTCGCTTGGCCAGCCTGCCGCCACGGTGTAGGTGGTCATTTTTGACAATTTATTTAGGAGTGACTTTTTTGACAATTCATTCGTTGAATTGGTCCCTTTTGTCAAAATTCGGTACGCAGGGGCTTCCCTCGCTCAACTTCAGGGCCGGCCCTGAGGGGGGGCAGGAGGGGCGGCCGCCCCGGGCCCCCGAACCCAAGGGGCCCCTAGCTAGGTATTCGTTTAACGTGAGGGAGGAGCTTGGAACTCCTGTGACGGCGCCATTAGATCCATGTTCGTAGCTTTTGATCCCGTACTGTTCAGGATTCAGGAGGGAGACGAGACGAAGGGTTACTTAGTCTTAGTGGGCCTTTTTTCTTTATTTGACGTGGGCCTTTTTTCTTTACTAGTCTGGGCATTTTCTCTTTTGGTCACACGAGGTGATTTGACTCTACATGCGCTAAAAAAAAGGTGATTGACTTTACAATTCCACGTTCCATCCCAGGCTCATTGCTCTAAATTTGCTGTTCATTGCACACGATACATGGATTCTAGCACACGATTTAGAGATTTCCTGTTCATATTTTGCGTACACAATTCCATGTTCCATCCCACGCTCATTGCTCTAAATTTTGCCAAAGGCGGAATAATCAACCATAGTGTGATAAGCGTAGTCAGAGCACAACATGCTTATGCGCATGATATAAGATGGCGGCACGCACACACCAAACGATTGACGGTCGAGTGTCCATCGGGTAGTGACGGCAGACAATAGTCCAGCAACAACCACATGGTTTGATCTGAAGCAAAAAAAATGAGAATCTCATATTGGATAAGATTTAACAAGAAACTAAAAGGTCATGGCCGAGTCTAATTCTTCATATGTGTGTGTCGTTTCCAGCGTCGCTTGACTCTTCCATGGAGACACCCCATAATATTGATATGTATACAATATGTCATGCCCGAATCTAATTCTTCATCTATTGCTTAACACAATAGGTATACATTGTTTGGATATTGATATTTTTTTTGATGCACTTTACCTGACATAATATTTTATATGCCCATATATATTGAGAACCATATACTATGATGTTGGTATTGAGGGGCCCATGTTCTAGTTTCGCCCCGGGCCTCCTAAATCTCAGGACCGGCCCTGCTCAACTTCCATCGACCTCCATTTGCATTTCTCATTTACTCATGCAGCTTCACTACCCAACCCCCTCTCGTGAGCGGGGCCTATCTGATCATTTTCTCACCCTGCCCACACACTCTCTCTCTCTCTGGCACCTATATATACTCTCTCATGGACATACACTCTCTCAAAGCAGCTCGCTTAGCGACCAAGTGTACCCTCGATCTCCTCCTGTCTTAATTTGGGAGCATCTAGCTAGCTAGCTTGCTTGGTAGCTCAGCGGAGCAACAATGGCGGCCTGCATCTCCTTGCTGCCGGCCATGGCGCTGCTGCTCCTGGCAATGGCGGTGGCCTCCTCCGACGCCCAGCCTTCTCCCGGGTACTACCCGAGCTCGAGGTTCCGGCCAGTAGCGTTCAACCGCCCTTACAGCAACAAGTGGGGGCCCCAGCACCAGACGGTCTCCGGCGACCATTCCGCCCTCACCATCTGGCTCGACAGGACCTCCGGTACGGGCACTTACTATAGCTGTTTTTCTTTCGTCTTCTCCGGAGGACATGTTTCAAATTGTGTACTGTAAATAATTACTAGGTGCATGCATGCTTTGCATATTTGGCACTTATTTTTCGCAACAGCATCACCGACGCACTACACGTACGTGTTCACTGCTCAGGCTTGTGTTCTAGCGAAAGAGACGCCACTAGCGCCATGTTGAATCGTCGGTGTGTGCACTTATGTCTGAAACACAGTGTGTTTAGGGCCCACGTGTCAGAACATGTTCTTAATTAATTCTGGAAGCAGCTAAAGTAGTTGTCTTGTTTTAATCAGTGCATTTGCTCATTTATGACATCTCTTGTGAATATTATGTATGTGTGGTGATCGAATACGATTACGTGCTGTGCAGGGAGTGGTTTCAAGTCGAAGCATGCGTTCAGGAACGGCTACTTCGCCACCCGCATTAAGCTCCCCGCCGGCTACACCGCCGGCACCAACACGGCCTTCTACGTAAGCCCGCAACGTACGCAAGAATCCTCATTACTTCTGACGACAAATGGCTTGGTAACTGACACACATTCTGCTAACTGTAGCTGTCTAACAACGAGGCGCACCCTGGCTTCCACGACGAGATCGACATGGAGTTCCTGGGCACCATCCCGGGGGAGCCCTACACCCTCCAGACCAACGTGTACGTCCGGGGCAGCGGCGACGGTCGCATAGTGGGGCGGGAGATGCGCTTCCACCTCTGGTTCGACCCCACGGCGGGGTTCCACAACTACGCCATCCTCTGGAACCCGGACGCCATCACCTTCTTCGTCGACGACGTTCCGATCCGCCGGTACGAGCGCAAGACGGAGCTGACATTCCCGGACCGGCCCATGTGGGCGTACGGCTCCATATGGGACGCCTCCGACTGGGCCACCGACGACGGCAGGCACAGGGCCGACTACCGCTACCAGCCCTTCGTGGCCCGCTTCGACCGCTTCGTCGTCGCCGGGTGTGGGGTGGCGGCGCCCGCCTCATGCCGCCCTGTCAGGGCGTCGCCCGCCGGCACGGGGCTCACGCCGCGGCAGTACACCGCGATGCGGTGGGCTCAGCAGCGCCACATGGTCTACTACTACTGCCAGGACTTCCGGAGGGACCGCTCGCTCACGCCCGAGTGCTGAATGCTGAGTGCCGGGCCGCCCGTGAATGGTGGTTGCTGTCTCGATCTGCACCGCACCACCGCATCATCTTACTTCACTCCACCTTGGTTTGTTTTGTTTGGAGAAGAAAGAGGAAAAGGTATACCCTCCCGTGGCTGCCCTACCGCTGCTGCCTGCTTGTGAGGCCGGTGGTTGAGGCGTTGGTCGTTGGCATATTGCCAAAAAGGGTCTCCATCCATCGATCGTGTCTTTCCATCTCTTTAGTTTTGGTTGTGTTGTGTTGTGTTGTGTGTAGCTACTTTTCGATTTCACATGTGCATGCCCCAAAGGGGCAACGGAGCATGATGCATGACAAGTCATGCATGCCCACTGTAATACATTGTATTGTACTCTAATACGTTCTCAGTGTTTATGATTTATACCACTATACTTGGCATATTGGCAATCACTTCACCGTGTGGACAGTACAATTCTTTTTTGCGCGAGCAAGTATTACCTCGGGTGTCGACTCGGCGGCGTGATGCCTTTCGATTTCGTGTTAAGCCTTGGCAGTGAATGGTTCTTCCTCTCCGTCTGGACTCGGCTATGTGTTGCCATCATGGCTGATCTCGGCAGATTGAATCTTTTCGCATGTGGCTATGAAGTTTCTTACGCACTAGTGTCCAACGTTAATCGGAAAATGATCAATGTTGAAGTCCCTCTCCGAGGGATCTATTGCTATGTGTTATGTTCTTCCTCTCTTGTTATTCTAGCTTTGCTAGCTAGTTTTTTATCTGCTTCATGTAATTTCATGGACATTAGTTCCGGATCTCTTTCAATGAAAAAGGAGCAGCGCTTGCCGCCTTCCGTAAAAACAAAAGTAGTAGCTCGCTCGTGAACAATGACCATTCCATGGCATCAATCAACTCCTTTCTTGCCCCCACGTCGCCCCTCCTAGAGCGGCAAGGGCGGATTCTAGCCCACCGCCGCAACAACCCTCCCTCCCTCACCTACCCCTCGTCGTCACTGATCAGCGCCGCCAGGTAAAACCCACGCAATAGCGGCGGCGAGGTCATTTTCTCCTCGCTCGTGTTGGCTTTTCTATGCATCGGTGAATCAGTGGTCCAACAGATGTGCCCTGGACGCTCGTTGGCGTCGTCTTCCTGGAGGAGGTGGCCTTCTGGCCTTGTGGCCGTCTTGGTAGTGGCCTCCCTGTCCAGATTGAGTTGGCTTGGACAGGGATCCGGTCGGTGGACTGGCAGCCGAGGCGTTCCTCCTCCGAGGCGACAGTGACCGGAGTTGTTGCTCCGGTGGTGGCAGTTGTCCTACTCCGTAAAGATCCCTCCATCTTTTTTTTGCGGGTGAAGATCCCTCCATCTTGGCCCCTGATCTGACGAGTAGGGTGGTGTGCTACAGTGGTGGTCGATGTGGCTGGTGGTCAACACCCTCCTCCTTTCATCGACAACAAGATGCTCCTGCAGCGGTGGTTCAAGCCCAACGATATGTCTTCCTTCCACTAGCTAGTCTCTTGTATGCCAAGGTCAAGGTCTTGCGCCGTGGTG
The DNA here is from genome assembly GCA_947311845.1 of Poa pratensis. Classification (NCBI taxonomy): domain Eukaryota; kingdom Viridiplantae; phylum Streptophyta; class Magnoliopsida; order Poales; family Poaceae; genus Poa; species Poa pratensis. The sequence goes on from CAMZMU010000102.1 coordinate 4,277,759, forward strand.
AAAACCCTGCACGACGGTTTCCGGTGCTGACTATGACGACACTTGCGGGTGCCACTTCCTCCTTGGAGGTGTGGTCATGGTCCTAACGCTCCTTCTCCCTTGGTGTGAGGGGAAACCCTAGGCACGTTTGTCACGACATCGTTTCCTTCATGGAGGCCTCTGCCTAGACGACCGAAAGGGTCCCCAATCTAGCATATGGAGATGGTGGCCTTGCCGGTGAGACCTGCGAGCCATGGTGGTGATGTGTCACCGTGTTGGCTACTTCTCGAGGTGTGGAAATCCGGGGCGCAATGTATGTTATCGCCGACACTTTCTAGTCAAGACCTTCTTCAAGTCCGGCCGAATCCTTCCATCTGCTCGCCAACTCTTAGGCGCATGAGTAGTGGTACATTGGTGCGGCTGGACTAGAAGTTATGGTTGTGCTACGGTGATGTTCGGCTTTGGTCGTGACAGGGTCTTCAGGCTCAGTGTCCCGCCTCCTAGTCCTTATTGGCCGGAGTTGGGCAAGGAGATCTTTGTTGTCCGATTGTTAGGCTGTTTTAGCTGGGTGAGTGTGTTTTTTTTTTTTGTTTTTGCGAAAATGGGTGAGTGTGTTGTTGTAGCCATGGTGTTGTTCTTGTTGCAAGCTTAATACATTATCGAAATAGAACCATTCTACGGGTTAACATCGGGTACACTACTCCCCGCAAACGAAAACGAAAAACATTACGTCCTCTTCTGAAGAGACAGATGTCCGGGCCCTACTATATACTCCCTCCGTTTTCTGAATGTAGGGTGTATAGTTTTCTGCACGGATATTAAGACATGGGTATTTTGCATAGAGTGGACTAATTTTTTCTGCAAAAAATTGCGAGAGATGATTTCTTAATAGTCACAAAATGAATACAATCCGTTAAATCCTATTTTGAGGCTAGGTCTCATTTTTTGCTTGGTTAAATTGTCCAAAAATAGCAAATACACCTTATATTATGGATTTTTCTTCAAAAAACTATACACCTTACATCAAGGAACAAAGGGAGTATGTCGTATTAATCAGGGGCGGGGACAAGGGGTGCTGGCAGGGGTCAGCCCCCCCAACGATCGCCCTCCCCCCCCCCCCCCCCCCCCCAAATGTTTGCAACGCATACTTAGTACTAATGGTTGTACATAATGATTCATAATTAGTGTTTAATCCCATAAAATATGTACTAGTCCGTGGAGTATACACACACTGAAGCCCATCTGCCAGAGAACACAACCCATCTGACCATATCACGGGAGGCCATAGCCCATAGGTCTCGAGTCTGGTATGTTGATCTCTTTGTTGACCATAGGTTCCTTTACCCCGCTCGACGGTTCCTAATGAGATCAGATCGATCTGCTATTGCTAGGGCGTCTGCTGCCGCTCGCTGGCTGCCGGCGGCCTGTGGCGCCATGGACATGGATGCATGATGCACACCCATGCTAGCCGTCCGTTGATCACCGTTTGTCTGATCAAGGACTCTTTAAGGTACATCTAATCATCGACATACATATGATATTTGTATTATGTAGTATAGCTAGTATTTTTTGTGACGCGACCTAGTAGTCTAGTTAATCAATAGACTTGGCAATATAGATTAATCTACTAGTACTTAGATATTATGTACCGATATTGGTATTTTTGGTTTAGTTAGACTCTACCACGCAAGACATGGAGAAATGGGTACCTCTCATGTCAAAATACTGAAAATTTTCTTGCAAAGGCCAGTTAACTATTTTTGTACTATAGGCTATGAGAAATTTTATGCTGACAACTTGCCCCCTATGCTCAATTCCTGGCTCCGCCCTTGGTATTAATCTTTGACATACGGAATATAATTGGAAATACACCGTCAGATACTACACTGAATACGCAAGCAGATCTGTCGGTTATTTTTCTATTGCTCAACTGTCGGCACATTTGTCGAGGGGACCAAAAATAGGATCCGCACGCAGAAGCATTGACCGTATCAGTGGCCATGCCACTAGCTGCAGAGCATGCAGACCACCCTGGACTTGAGGACTGTGTAGGTCATGCTGCCTGCTTTCCATAACGTAACAACAGCATCAGTAGACTCAGAGCGTGGAATAGCAAGTCGGGATACAAGAGCTGGTGTCCACCGAATTATTGGCCAAATATATCGATCACAAGGGCTGAAATCGCACGGCTCGACGGCTAATCTTACCTACCACCGCTCGGCTGGTCGGAAGATTCAGATCACAATTCAATCCACGAGTTCTACGGGTGAGATGGCTGTCGGTGCGCGGTGGCGATTGCATTTTTTTAACTTTAAGTAGAATAGCAGAGCTTTATTGATCAACCAACACAAAGTTTACAGGATCCCACGTCAGAATAAGTAGTATCATATCATTGAGTGTGGTGTTTTGTAGCTTGGGCTACATGTAGCACTTTATTTTGAACATTCGAAATACAAATTTAAAGTTACAAAAACTGGAAAAAATATGTACGTGTAACCATGGATATATCCTACAAGTGTGCCAAATCTTAATGCAAATTACGCTATATTCTATGCTACACAAAATAGACAAAATTGTGGATCTGGTGTGTGAACAGTACCTCTCCAAATCTTGTCAGGATTTGTCTTTTTTACGTAGCCGAAAATACAAAACAATTTGAATTGAAACCTTACACAGTTATAGGATATGGTATTGGCTACATCCAAATTTATTTTTATAATTTTTGAAACTTAATTGTTTACAAATATTTAAAATATAGGGCTGCATGTAGCCCGGGCTACAAATGCCGTTTTTGCATATCGTCTTCCTTCCTAGCCCATATTGCCCTTGCCATGTTAAACTCCAAAAGAAACTAGCGCCAAGTATCATTTTTTGCAGTACACACTTGGCAGATCAGAAGGTACCCATTTTCCGATGTGCCCTCACTTCTGCAACAAGGAGCAAGAAAGTCACCATGCGAAATACACACCTTCTGGAGCACTTTAACCTTTCATGGATTCTTCCACTTTTGTTCTGCTTGGTCGGTATTAGAAACCTCGACCTAGCCCTCCACGTAGTTTTCCATGCGCCTCTATGTTTTTACGACCATGATGTAATTCCGAACCCGGACTTGTGGATATGCATGTGTACTCGTTTAATCATTTATCTGACATTCATATTATTATTATGATGATGTCTCATGTCTTCATGTTTAAGTTGTTCTCTTAGTTCTTGGAGAGATGGAGAAATCTTTGTATTATTATGAACTGAAATAAAGAATGTATAGGTTTTTATCGTTTAAAGTCTAGTAATGTTCTTATAATATTGTGTGAACATCGATTGTATAATATTTTCCTAAGTGTCATGAAGGTTATTAGTATCGGTGAAAGACGAGAGGTTTGTGGGTATAGCGCTGACAAAGTTGCCCTTTCCTTTGTTGACCATCAATAAGAGAATAACAGAGATCTAAATTGTTCTTTACGTTCATGTGGGGGTGCTTAATTAGTAGTGTACTCTATTGTAGAACTAGTCATGTTTGTGAGGGGTGCGTGTGACCGAAAAGGAAAACAAATGCCACGGTCGGTCCGACCATGCGCTACTTGAGGAAGGGTAAATATCAGTTATTACCTATAATGAGAAGGGAACAAAAATACGAAAACTCCACATGGAGGATGAGCTCCATGTAGCCTAATTTTTGAAAGAAATTTGAGAAAATCATACATGTACATATGGATGTTTAGTATGTGTGCACAAAGTTTTGATGACCTAATTTTTTTAATACGTACGGAGCGGCATATTTTGTGTTTTTTGTGTAGCCGAAAATAAAATATGCTTCTTCACAAGATTTCGCAAGTTCATAGTTATCATCTTCACGTATATGTACAAAAAAAACTCTTCTTGTTTAACTGTTAAATATGATTTTTTTAAGTGCTTACTGTAGCTCGGGAGCCATATACCCTCACCTAAAAATACCCCTTTCCAACCTGCTTTTTGTTGTTGTTGAGAAATACCTCCCCACTTTATTAATCAACAGAACTCAAAATCGACATGGGGATCCCAACAAAATTTGGGCGGTTTAGAAGCCACGAATGGCGCCCCGAATCTAACGAGGTTGCAGCTCTAGCAAGGTTGTGTGCCTTCACAACTACTGCCTTCCCTCGAATATAAAACGAACTGATTCAAACGGTGAAGAGTAGTGCTTAATTTCCTTGACAACAACAGCATTGAGCGTCCTGATCCGTCAGCTGTGTCACGTACAATTCCTTGGCAATCGGAAATGACACAAATCTTTGAAATGCCCAGATCTTCAGCTAGAGCTAAAGCATCTCTGCACCCTAGCGTCTCCAGGACTGCTGGATCAGAAACGCCCGTGAACACTGATACTGCTGCACCCAAATAATTGCCTTCATGATCTAATACTGTGCGTTAGGGCTCCTGTCATCGTTCAGAACTGTCATATATACAGGTCCAAGAAAGAGCTGGGCCTGTGCTCCCATTTAGGTGGCTTGGGCTGGGCTCCTACTAGTTGGGCTCCATTCGAAATGTTGCTCTCAAAGTAGTAGGGGTGGAAGTGGTCACAATATTTACCTTTACAAAAGGAACATAACAGATGGTTGCCTCCGGATGTTGGCATGGCTAAAATAAATGTTGATGGAGCTTTTGCACGTAACAATAGCAAGTCTAAGAGTGTCATGCGGCGCCCCGCATAGGCCCGCTTTAGACGTATTTAGTTCAAATCGATTAAATCTGAGTAGGATTGTTTGCGCTACGCTTTGTCTATTTTAACTACATGCGGGCCGGGTATGGGCGCCGCTATGACACCTGAAGCAAGTCAGCAGCTTCAGCTTTCTGTAGAGATTCGGGAGGCAATTATCTTGGGGCTTCGGTCATGATTTTTGAGGGTTTTCGAACCAAGTGAAATGAATCTAGACAAAATGTGTAACACAAAAAACATCTTAGATTTAAAAACGGAGCGAGTAGCTTGTGAAGTGATGAGGAGACCAAACTGTTTATCTATACCTAATAATAAAGGAAGCAACGTTTCTTCCTCCAAGATTTTCGTCCGTTTTTTGGTTTGGTTTCGTACGTCGCTAGCCCCAAAGGTTACGGACACCTCCCGAAGCCAGTTTTCTTTCCTACTCGGTCACCATCTGAATCCAGTTGGTACCTAAATCGTCGTCGCCGCGTCGTGAACCACGCCAACTTCCCCGACCTTTTCCTCTACAACACAGGCGACGTTGGCTACCTTTTCCGCTACAAATGCCATGGAGGAAGGGCGGATTCAAGGTCAACGATGACGAAGACTGCACCAAAATCTCGCGTGAGGAACTGCCGTGCAGAGGCCGACGGTGGCCAGCCCCTCGCTCGAGGCTTCCATTGGCCAATCTCGCGTTTGGCGCACCCTCTTCGTCGCCCTCTCCTAGCGGACGGGACCGAACGGCCGGATACAATGCTTCTTCCAACGGCGGTGGTGACAGGAGCAGCACGAGCAGAGTTCCACCCAGTCTACAGTGCTTGCTCGCTGGTTCAGCACAGGACCGCACAACCAACAACCGGCGGCGGCGATGGTCACCTGTGAGTTGTGACGAGCCTTCGTCGGCGTGACTGTCCGGCAAGTGCACCATCATAGCGGTGACAACCAGGGCTGCACATATGATCGGGCGCCGCTTTGCATGGCGTTCGACGAAAGGGGGCGTTAGCTGCAGTTCGGGATTGTTTCTACATAAGTACTGTAAGGTGTTAACTGAAAGCTTTGAACGTGACAAGTAGGTTTGTGTTCATTGTTAGATAACCTGTTGCTAATCGTCATCAACTGAATCGTGATAATCTGTGAAGCCCCTTTGCCTCACTTGATGCTGGGATTGGGATTTCGGGAGCAAATGTTGTTTAGTATTGCAGAATATTATTTGATGGTTCCGTTGGTACGAAAAAATTAAGTCAGATTGAACAAGTTTTTTAGAACATCTGAAGTGAGCGTATTGTCCGAATTACGTTTGATCTTCTGTTTTTTTCGTTTTGGCCAGTTTGAAGCCAAATTTGGGAGCAGCTTTGGAGGTATATATAACCACTCCGTCGTCAGACCTGAGCTGGCTCTCGAACTGAATTCGATACCACATGAACACTTTTTTTTAAGTATAAGTTGATTTTTTTTCTTCTCTTCAGTTGCAACACACGGGCATGTTCATCTATTTGCGCCGGAAGAGAGGAACGACAATGGCGTTTGGGAAGCAGATTATTAGATAATTGGTAGACGGCGACGATGGAGTGGAAGCATGATACATGGTGGCAGCTGAGACGAATCCGGAATTGTTTTGGGTGGCGGACGGAAGCGAAACGGACGAGCGCATAGCACCATCGCAAACGTTTTCTCGATTCTTGCCTATTTCATTCTGGGCATCCTGTGGTTCATAATTTTTTTCGGGAGTTTCGTGAAAAAACAGGGCAAGAAATAAAAAGTAAAACGTAGAATTAACCAAGTTTTTTTTCCGCTTTTGTGACATGACAAATCAAGCTGGGCTAAGTTAACTTTTTGTCTCCCGTTGCACCGCACGGGCACGTTTGCTAGTTCTTCCAACATGAGAAACTGCACCAATAGAGCAACATAAACATGAACAGAAAGTTCATATCCAAAAAGAAACTAACTCGCCGGTGGTAATCAGAATTTTTGCAACCGCATTACATGATGTCTCACTCCAAACATCCACATCAAGTACCTAGGAAACAAACATCACAAACCTGAAAATGACTATGAGTATGGCCATGGAAAGTACACCGGTGATGAAGACCAGCACGCCTGGCGAGATGCGCCTCTCCACCGCCAGGGACGTAGCTAGGGGGTGCGGGCAGGGGCCATTGCCCCCCCCCCCCCCCCCCCCCCGCCCCTATGTTGGATTTTTTTTTTGTGAAAATCCCCCTATGTAATATGTGTTTTGACCCCTAAATTTGTGAGAAATTGACTACATGGCCCCCTCCAAGTAGCTTAGTGTTCATTTGGCCCCCTCCTTCTGCTAATCCTAGCTCCGTTCCTGTCCACCGCGGAGATGCCTGCCAGCGCCACCATCACAGATATGGAGGTCGAAACTCGGCCGCGGATGTAGCGGAGGAGGTAGCCGCAAGTGGGGACGGCCGCGCTGGCCGCGGTGGCGACCACTAGGGCCGCACCGTACAGGAGCCGCCTGAGAACACGCCATCAGAGCACAATAGTGAGAGTAGGAGAGCAGGAGAACACACACAAGCATGGAGGGAGAAGAAGACGCGAGAGCAAAGAAGATCCGCATGGCGAGGGGCGTCCTTTCAACTGTGGTCAAGGGCCTCACGGCCTCTGCCGGCGGGATGGGGGCCACGAAGCGACAACCTACGAGCTCGTCAAGACGGATCTCTCCGCCATGCTTGCAGGGTCCGTGCAGGCGGCCTTGGGCGAGACCGTGGGAGGAGCTCGCAGAGACACCGTCCTCAGGAGGCTCCTGTACGGTGCGGCCCTGGTGGTCGCCACCGCGGCCAGCGCGGCCGTCCCCATTTGCGGCTACCTCCTCCGCTACATCGGTGGCCCAGTTTCGACCTCCATATCTGTGATGGTGGCGCTGGCGAGCATCTCCGCGGTGGACAGGGACGGAGCCAGGATTAGCAGAAGGAGGGGGCCAAATGAACACTAAGCTACTTGGAGGGGGCCATGTAGTCAATTTCTCACAAATTTAGGGGTCAAAACACATATTACATAGGGGGTTTTCACAAAAAAATCCATCATAGGGGGGGGGGAGTGGCCCCTGCCCGCACCCCCTAGCTACGTCCCTGGCGGTGGAGAGGCGCATCTCGCCGGGCGTGCTGCTCTTCATCGCCGGTGTACTTTCCATGGCCATACTCATAGTCATTTTCAGGTTTGTGATGTTTGTTTCCTAGGTACTTGATGTGGACGTTTGGAGTGAGACATCATGTAATGCGGGTTTGCAAAAACTCTGATTACCGTCGGCGAGTTAGTTTCTTTTTGGATATGAACTTTCTGTTCATGTTTTATGTTGCTCTGTTGGTGCAGTTTCTCATGTTGGAAGAATAAGTAGTTAGGTCTCCTCATCACTTCACAAGCTACTCCCTCCGTTTTTAAATCTAGATCCAGGTACGATGGAATCCCTTGCTGTACGGGAGGCTCTAAGTTTAGCCGATGATCTCCAACTTAGCAGCGTGCAAATTGCTTCTGATTGCAAAGAAGTAGTGGAGAACATTAGACATGGAACCCTGGGAAGATATGGAGCCATTATCCGGGAGATTGGCAGTCTAGCTGCTGGTTTCGTCAAGTGCTCATTTACTCATGAACGAAGAAATTTCAATTTCAAAGCACATTCGCTTGCCAAATATGAATCTTCTTTAGATGTGGGGCGCCATCTGTGGCTGGATACCCCTTATGAATTTATGATGTTACTAATGTACCGATGAATATCTTACATGAATAAAAGTGGCAAGTTTTCTCAAAAAAAAAAAGTTACAAAAGGAACATGATAATACAAAAGATTTCTTATTTATCTAAAATTGCATAAGGCATCTCCTTGTTCTCCACAAGATTTCGCAAGTTCATAGGCCTGCCAGTGCCAGCGTAAGCAAAGTTTTAACGGGGCAGTATAGTTAATGAAAAGTGAGAGTATAGTTGGATCTTGTAAGACTGTAGTGAAGCAATTGTTTCTAAAAACCCACGACACAGTAATAAACATCGCTAAGATATGACCACGGAAATGAACTGACAGTGGATTAATGATTCGACAAGACTCAAGAGTATACCCTGTCATGGTTTTATAAACTCATATATCGAAAATACTACAAGCCCTTAAGAAGACTTTGCCATCAAGTTTTCTTTTTGCAACATTCCTTTTGTGACTGAACTAAATTAAAGTTGTGAACTTGACTTTTAGTCTGATGTGAACTCTTTTGAGCTTGTCCTCTACTACGACAAGCTTTACCTGGCTCCGGTGAGTGAGGGTGAGGACGGCGGCGCGCTTTCGGCTCGCTTCAGTGTTCGTAGTCGTCGCTAGGTGGTCGGAAGATCTATTTGTAATTTTTTATTAATTTTGGGATTCTTTGTACCGCTGATGATCAATAAATTGGTTGGCCTTTTCGCAAAAAAAAAACAGTTTAATAGTATGCTACTGTGTATGAGAGGGAAACTCTTTGACTTGTGTTAGTTTGATTTGATTGTGTTGTTACAGAGATTTGTCCCTTTCTGAACCATCTTGGACGCGTTGAGTGCCATTTGGAGCCTGAATGATCCTCTGATCTCGTGTGAAACGCCATTTGGGGTTCTCGTGTGAATTGCCATTTGGGGAATTCGGGCTTATGAGGCGAAAGATAGTGACCTAGTTGAGCCTGCGCAGGAGAAGTTCAGCCGAGCAGAGTGTGGGCCACAAGATCGATCTTGTTGGCGCAGCCGAATTGGGTTGGGATCGACGGCCAGCGGAGTTTCCGAGACGCGCTCCTTTTCTCCGCGTATCCGCTGTTCCTCCGTTGTGGTCGAGTTGCTGCTTATGTCAGTGGATGTTCCCAGGATCTCACCGTCTTGCTGCCAGTGGGGTGGCTGGAGCGAGTTCGTGCTCCTAATCAACCACGGGGAGGACACGATGGACTCCCACGAGAGCTCTCCTCTCTCCCCACCCACCACCTACCAAACCCCGGCGGCGGCTACTCCGGCCTCCGCCGGCCACCATCATCCTCCCCAGACCTAGGGCCTAGATGCATTGACTTCGACCTCTGCCCCTCCTCGTCGGAGGGTTCTACGGAGCAGCCGAGGAAGGTAACGTTCAAGGAAGTCCTGGTTTCCGGAGGGCGACTCACCCCTCTACGGCTGCTGCTCCGGGAAAGGACTTTGAAGAAGAAGATGAGAAGGCGGTCGCGGCCCAACCTGGTGGAAGTGATGGCGCTCATCTGAGCGACCACGGCGCCGCAGGAAGCTCTGCGGTGCAAGCTCTTGGAGATCCCCCGGCTGCCCCGGCTGGCGACGACCGGCCCTGGCAGGTACAGCGGAAAAAAGGATGGTGGCGCAAGGAACGGCGTGCCGGCTTCATGGCGCGCTCAGGTAACTTCAATGGCGGTCCGTTGGCAGCTGGCAAGCTTCACCTCAAGGAACTCCTCTTAAAGAGGGTGGCGGGCCGCTGCTTCAAGTGCTTCTCCCGCTCTCATCGCGTTTCTGACTGCCGTGATCCACCCACCTGTCTCCTCTGCAACAAGTCCGGCCACAAAGCTCGTTGGTGCACGGCAGACCAGGAAACACCTCGCCCCCCTCCTAAAGAGCGCCTTGTCTTCCCTCCCGGCCATCCCGAACTCACCAGACAACAACCATCCACCAGGATCACCTACCCTCCTGGCCACCATGAGCTTTCTAGACAACCACCTTCCGCGCGTCTCACCTTCCCGCCCGGCCATCCTCAAGCAAATCGCCGCCCCGCCCATACCCGCATCACCTTTCCCGCCAAGCCTCGCGCAGCTGCTTCATCCTCTACCACCACCTCCCGCCCGCTACCGGCGTCGGTTCCTGCTTCAACTCAGCCACATGCGATGGAGAACGAGATCCATGGGGCGCCGCATCTCCGCCCGGCCTTGGTTTCATTCATGGCGCCGCTCACCTCGGTTGTGTGGGTATCAGAGCGTCGTTTCGAGAGGCCCGCGGCCATCCTCATGCTGCAAGGCGCGCGGACGGAGCTCTCCGTGCTGGAGGTGGCAGGTGCGATCTCGGCCCAGTTCGAGCTCCCGGGTCTGATTTCGAGGTGTCAATGTTCAACGGCGGCGGCGACTTCTTTGCGTTCTTCAATGACGCAAGCTTCCGTAACTTGGCGCTCAGCTCGGAGTTCCTCTACGTCGGCTCCATCGCGCTCCGGTTATCCTGGTACCTGAATCATGAAGATGGAACTTACACCCCGCCGAGGCGTGTCCCTGCTGGCCTGCTCTCCGTCACCTGGGCGGCCGCCCTAGGGACCGCTCACCTCGAGGAGGGGGACTAGGCGGGTATGGCCACTGGCGTGGCGGCGGCGGCGGTGGCTCCTTCCAGCGCCTAGTTCGCCGGACGGACAACGGCTACGTCGGGGAAGTCACGGGTGCATGGCGTCCGCGCCGTCACGTGGCGTCAACGGTGCATGCGTTGGTGCCGTTGGAGCTTAACGGTGCTGACCCTGCGCCGGTGTCTGCAGCAGCGGTGGCATCAAGCGAGGGCGCAGAAGGAACCCGTGAGGGCTCGCTCGCATTCGCAGGCGTGGAGCCTATCACGGATGATGCTGCAGCTCGGGTGGAGGTGCAGAGCATGGGCGCTGGTGGCAATTTGGACAGTGTTGACCTCTGGACGAAACTTTAACACAAAATGAACCTCCGGTGAAACTATTTCACGCCTCTGACCCTTTCGAGTAGTGCCCCACGATCGGGCGCTACACTCTACAGCATAGCGCCTTACGATCAGGCGCAACACATCCGGCCAGCGTGGCGTGCCGGGGCCATGGGGGCCCAGTTTTGGTGGTGTCGCGCCTCATGATCAGGCGCTATGGTGCCGATCAAGTAGCGCCTGCTGTGACATTGACTTAGCATTTTCCCTGCTTCTTTCCCTCGTTGTGCTCTCTGTTAGTTGTTGGGGCAGGCAATACAGGAGGCATAGCGCCTTGTGATCAGGCGCTACTTGATCGGCACCATAGCGCCTGATCATGAGGCGCGACACCAACAAAACTGGGGCCCCCCGTGGCCCCGGCCCGCCACGCTGGCCGGATGTGTCGCGCCTGATCGTAAGGCGCTATGCTGTAGAGTGTAGCGCCCGATCGTGGGGCGCTACTTGAAAGGATTAGAGGCGTGAAATAGTTTCGCCGGAGGTTCATTTTGTGTTAAAGTTTCGTCCAGAGGTCAACAGTGTCCAAATTGTCGGCGCTGGTCAGCTCTCGGGCACGCTTTTGGTGCCTGAAAATCGTGGATCCGAGGTTGCAGGGATGGGGGATGGCCTTTCTCATGTATCTGCTCTGTCCCCTGTCCCGGAGCTGCCGCCGCCTGGACCCAGGCTGCAGGATGACAGTGCTGATCTCGTTGCAGCTGATGTGATGCCTTTGACCGTCGCGCTTGCCGCATGGAGATGGGGCCAGCTAGCCCAGGTGCAACACAGGAAGATGCTGACGTGCGCGTGCTGGGGGTCCAGCAAGAAGATGGGTCAGCAAATGGGCCGCGCTGTGGGGAAGTGGGGGGCATAATTTCGGCCCCAACTTTTGCCGAGTCTATCACCTCTTTCCCCACCGCCCCCCTGCTGCCTGGGCTGCCACCGACGCCGGCAACTCCTGCACGCCGCCGCTCCAGCTACGCCGCTCAGACGTCGACTCGCCGTACCAGCGACAGGCTGGCGGTCAAATCAATGGCGTCACTGGGCACCATCGAGTGCGCGCGCCGCGTCTTACGCAAGAAGTGGGGCCTGCCCACTAAAGACGATGCGGCAGATGGCGCCTCGGAGGAGGCTCTTCTTCAGCGGTTCTTGGGCCTCTTCAAGGATCCCATGACCGTGTTGGAGGTGGAGGCAGTCAGAGCTCTGTTTGGCACGGTGGGACGGTCCAAGGCCAAGGTCAGCACAGTTGGACGCCGCGCTGCAAGGGCGGCTGGGTCGTGAGCTTCTTGCGCTGTCGCGTAGGCATCCCTGCCTATGCCGTGCTTCCATGGTTTCGCAATGTCAGTACAACAAATCCTGAGGTTCGGCTGGGCCTTCAGTGCCTGGTCCGTCAGTTCGTTTGCTTGTCAGTGTAGCTGTGTGATCTTATGGTTTAGTTCTGTTAAGTTTGTTTCTGCTCGTGGATCAAATGTTGCTGCCTTGCTGTTCCGTGATCTGCTTGCTAGTTTGTTCTGCTTGCTGTATGCTCCTGAGTGTATGATGAATGTAAAATGCATACATGAACTTTGCACTTTAATTGCATATATTCCAATCATATTTGCATCATATAAGGGTTATATCAATATTTTATCTTGATTTTGGGAATACTTCATAGTTTTCCCATTTATTTGGAATTAACCCTGCACAGGCAGAAAACCCTAGTTTTGTATTTTAATGTTTCAGGGACCCAAACGTCAACGAAATCACCTGGAAATTTACGGGCGTCAATATTTGGAAGGAAGAAGGACTACGGAAAAAGGAAGCAAGCAAACGTAGACCCGAGGGCCAACGGGCATGGCCCACGCGGCCACAGTACCAGGCCGCGTGGGGCCCACCCGTTCGGGCCTCGTGGCTCCGTTGCCGTCGATCTTCGCTCCACCGCCTTCGTCTTGACCTAAAAACGCCTATAAAAAAGGTCCCCCGACGTTCTCTGGAAGGAGCGCCGCACAAACACAGAAACACCGAAACGGAGATCAAGAGCTGCAGATTGGAGGGGGAAAACTCCGGCGGGGCGCTGCCGGCGTGGTCTCCATCTTCTCCATCGACTTCTCCACCGTCTCCATGATGAAGAGGGAGTAGTCCACCTCTGGACTATGGGTTTGTGGAAGTAACTTATGTATCTCTCCTCTCTTGAGCTTCACTAATTAGCACCGTATGAGCTGCTGAACATGATTACGGTCACCGTTGTAATACCTTTGTGGTGGATCTTTATGAGTTAATATATGTTTGAGATTGCAATGTTTGTTTCAGTTATGAGTATAGATGCATATTATGTACCCCGTTCTTGTCTACTTGTTTTGATCAAGCATGTTTATGAGAGCGTGTGTGGGGGAACGTGTGCATTAGTTGGAGTAACGGGGGGGGCTAGTGCAGTGAACGTGAGAGAAAGTTCTGCGATCCACTTTGGTATCTTTACCTTACTTTGTTACCTCACTAGGGATAAACTAAAATACCATGCTACCGGGGATGTGGGCGTGACCATTGCCACTACTCCATGACTAGATCTAGCATGTTCTTATTTTCACTTCATGTCATGATACTTAATGCTATACTCTGAGTTGTCTTAATTACTGAGGTGTTATGATTTAGTTCGCATCTTGGTGGAGTATAAGAGAGGTTAATAACCAAAAGATCTCTATGTTAGGACGTGATGCCCATATATCTAAGTAACTTGTTATCAAACCCTGTGTTGCAATCTCATATGTTAACTGTGTGTGTTCCATTGTCTACCACTTTATAAAGAGAGAGTGCATTTGTGAAACCATGAACCCCAGTCCATTTTTATCATAAGAAACACCTTTCCAACACCATATACCACTTTTCTATTTTCAGCCATCATTAAATCCGAAAATACAAAAATACTTTTCATCTTGCATACATCATCAAAAACCCAAAAATATCATTTATCATTGCATCCACCATCATTGCATATTTATTTCTTGTTTGCATTGCATAACTATCCTGATATCATTCTTACACCTTGTGCTTGACAACCACAGGTGAGGTTGAGGACCAAAACATCTAACCTTGTTTTGTAGGTAACCAAAAGAAGGATAAGAAGATAAATCTACCACTGCAGATTCCCCGAGAGTTCGATATTAAACCCTCGAGTCACCCCTCGTGGGGAAAACTGTCTTCCACTATACTATACACTCTGCACTTGGAGTCTCAACCTAAATCCCGTTATTTGTGCAGGCATCAAGACTTGCTCTTCGGGATCATCAAGACGTTTTCTGGCGCCGCTGCCGGGGAATCGTAGCTGAGAGATTTATCCAAGGGTGTGCATCATCGCATTCATCTCACAGCAAAGCCAACGTCACCAACTTGTGCTAACACCTAAGCTTGGGGAGGTTGCACCTACGTGAGCACCATCTTATCCATCTTTACTTACAAAGCAATTTATTTGTTTTGTTAGTGTCATTGCATATCATATCATATTTATTTCAGTTTTGCATAAAAAAATTAAAAAAACCCATAAAAACTAGTGTTGTTTTTAATATGTATGATAAGCTATGGAGAAACATTCTGGAATGTCTATGGGTAATGATTATTTTAAAAAGTATGACGCCTACTCTGAATATCAATCAACCAAAGAGGGAAATAGAGTGGGTAAATTGCTTAAAGCTCTTCACAAAATAGCTATTCAGTTTTGTGAGTTACATGGTATAACTTGTTGCAATAGAAGAGTTGTTAAACATTCCCACTATCAATGCAAATATAATAGTGATCCTATAATTGCTTGTTATCGTGAAGATGAATGTTTATGCCCTGATATAGAACAAGTTGAGAAATATATTGCTTATGTTGGAGCCCATGAGATAGACTCTCTTCTTGATAAATTTCTTGCAACTAGTCATGTAGCTCGTGAAATGAAAGGGCAAGTTTCTATTATTCTCCAAATTTGCAAAAAGAATTTAGTGATAATGTTTATGTTAAAGAAAGAATTCTTGCTGCCACGGAAAGCACTAACATTTTGCAGGAAGAGGAGAATAAGAACCTAAGCTTGGGGTTGCCCGTGCAACCCCAAGAGGATGATGAAAACATAATGTTGGAAGAAGAAGAATGTGAAGAGGAGATTGAAACGGATATATTCCAACCTAAGTTTGGGGAAGAGTTGGATCTCCCAACTTCACCATCAACAAATGATAGTAACACTCAAACTCAAAAATCTTTTGTTATTTATGATAACCCATGCTATTATGATGAAACTAAAAATGCTCCTTCACTTTCTATTAATGCTACTAGTGAACTTATTGATGATAATGAGGAGTATTGCTTAAATATGCTATATGATAATGCTTTAGATGATGGTCCTATGCTTATTGATAAACCTCCATGTTTAGTTGTTACAAATTATGTGAGGATAAAAATGATATACTTGCTGTTTGTGATAGTACTCTTACTCATGAGAGTCCCACTTTGTTCTTGAATTCTCCTAATAACACCATAGAGGAGAAATTTGCTTATGTTGAGAAATACTTATGTGGTTTGCAATTACTTTAGTTCCAAATCTTTGTTGCAACCATGATATTAAACTTGATATTGATCTTAACAACTATTTTGAAAGAGGGAAGCATGCTAATAATTCCAAAATAAATTTAATGATCTCTTTATGTCCCAAATTATCTAAGTTGGAAGATTCTATTGGTTACGTGATTAATACACTTCTACTACTTGCAACTATTATGAAAGAGGAGTGATAAGAACCCTCTTTATGCTACTAATAATTATGGGCTGCAAGTAAATATTGTTAATATGCATTGGAAAACTTATATTCATTGTGATTCATTCATATACAAAATGCCAATGCATAGAAGAAAGTTAGACTTCGTTGTTATTACTTTTGTGTTTTGTTTTCTCTCAACCAGGTTTCAACTTGACTATTATTTTGATTGGTTTGAGAGCAACATGGGACCCTGGTATATGCATGGAACACTTCCCAAGGAAGAGGGAACACATTCAAGCTCCCTCATGAGCTTCGTCCACAATAAACAACAAGTAAGAAGCCTAGCTATATGGCTATAAAGAAAGCGCTTTGCGGGAGGCAACCCGGTTATTTTTGTGTGTGATTTTTCTTTGTGTCCTCTTGCTGTAACAAGAGATTTTGTGTCTAGTTAGGTTCTGGAGTTTTTTAAAGTGCCAAGTTTTACCCTTTTTGGTTTGAAAAAGTTGCTTATAGCGTTCGGAGATTTTATTCCTGCACGAGTCAGTGCACGGTATGATTTTTAATTCTTATTCTGTAACTCCGAATGAGCTCATATTTGAACTGTAGTTGCAACTTTTCATCCTCTGTATGCATGAATTTTTCGGAATTTTTCGAGAAAGTTTGGTAGGGTAGAAAAATACGTTTTGCTGCTGCTGTTTTTCTGGACAGATTCTGTCCCATTTTGTTTGATGCATGCTTTGAGCTTTTAAGTTGAATCTTTTTGATCCAATTGAGTTTATGAGTAGGCATACAACATTATATACTTTCTGGACATTCATATGAATTTTTGTTCAAGGATTATATGCAGCAAGGAACCTATTTGTTTATCACTATTAATGCACCCCACAGAAAAGAGATGGGAGAAACGGTGTTTTGAAGTTTTTTCACAGGGATTGGAGGAGATGCACCAAGAGCTATCCAAGGATGGTGAAGACCATAAGCTTGGGGATGTGAAGACAACCCCGCTGGACCTACACACTCTCGGTTTGCACACGTCCAACTTCTGTTTTTCGATCGAAACACTTTATCGCATAAACTTGGAGCGTCGTTTTTGTTTTTGTTTGAGTCTTGAGAGACCACCACACTATCAATTATATATGAGAGAGCTACTGGAAATATGGGTTGAAATATGTTGGATGCTTTTATAAGATTGGGAAAAGGGATGTTTGATTGATTTTTAATGATACATATAGTTGCATGATTCATGAGCTTGTTTATGAGTAATAGTTTGCAAATTCTTTTTGTAGAGCTATCACTTATTCATGTTTTGGTGCTGATTGTTATTTCACTTGGTTTAACATGGATTAGTTAGTTCTATGGACACTCATGCATGCATCTAGATGGTCAACTTTCTCCCTTTTGCTAGCCCAAAAACTCCAACAAGCAAAAACTTGTTTCCAACACCTTCAACCAAAGTTATTCCAGTGAGTCCACCATATCTACCTATTGGCTTTATGCTATTCCGAGTATGTTTAACATGTTGTTTGTGTTATCTTACCTCTGAATGAAAATGTTTATGTTATTGATTGCAATGGAAAAAATTGGTTATATAGCTCTCACGAACTTGATGCACAATGTTCTTTTATTTGCATAATAAAACATGACCCATTGTGATTAAGATTATGATGCTAGTGGCTTGATAAATGTTCGAGGTTGGAGTTAGCCCATATGTGCTGTCACATGCAAGCTTTCAACATGCTCTTCATCTCATTTAGTTGATATCATGTACTTTTGTTATGGATGCTATCATGGTGAAATGAGGTGGAAATGAAGTAGTTTAAATGAGTTTGTATAAATGGTTAGAGAGACGCCTGGGCCGCTAATCTAAGCCATGCATCATTCATGGTGGAAATTTACTTACATACTATGGTGAACCTTCTGTGACACCTTGCAATAAAAAACTATTCCAATGGTAAATAAAAAGGGTGTTGAGATTTTCATTTGTTTGTTTGTCTTGTCATTTTGATATGGGCTTGTTCCATATCTGGGACAAGAGGTACCCCAGTTGACGCTCTTGATGATACTATTATTACTTACAATGATATAACTTGAACTTGCTTTGTTTCCTAAGTTGAGTAATCATGGTGTAGTACTTGTATTCAAGGGGCATGAGACATCAACCTTTACTTTGTCAAGCACACTACTCATATTTGCTTTCACTTTAACCTTAATCATTCAAGATGCTATGATAGGGGCAATGAGAGCTTGACACCAATGAATACCTTATTGCAATCATTAACTTAAGTAGAAGAGTTTGGAAGTTGGATGAAACTTATGCATGCTTTACCTCTACTCACATATACATCTTTCCAAAGTGTACACCTATCATATTCAGATTTTCATCTACACTCTATGACCATTGTAGGATGTTCTACTTATCATTATGCATACATGTGTTCCATATTACTTGCTACTATGTTACACTTTGTGAACTATCAATGAACATCCTTGTCTTGAATACTTGATATCACTTCATAAACTATTTGCATATTGCTACTCCTTTGAAGAATGAATCATTTGACTATATGTAGCAATAGTAATCATCTTTGATATCCATTGTTAAGTATTAAATTGCAAAGTCCATGTTAGTTTTATCATCTTCATACTCGAGGACGAGCATGGATTAAGCTTGGGGATGTTGATGCATGTAAAATGCATACATGAACTTTGCACTTTAATTGCTTATATTCCAATCATATTTGCATCATATAAGGGTTATATCAATGTTTTATCATGATTTTGGGAATACTTCATAGTTTTCCATTTATTTGGAATTAACCCTGCACAGGCAGAAAACCCTAGTTTTTATTTTAATGTTTCAGGGACCCAAACGTCAACGAAATCACCTGGAAATTTACGGGCGTCAATATTTGGAAGGAAGAAGGACTACGGAAAAAGGAAGCAAGCAAACGGAGGCCCGAGGGCCAAACGGGTGGCCCACGCGGCCAGTACTGGCCGCGTGGGACCCACCCGTTTGGGCCTCGTGGCTCCGTTGCCGTCGATCTTCGCTCCACCGCCTTCGTCTTGACCTAAAAACGCCTATAAAAAAGGTCCCCCGACGTTCTCTGGAAGGAGCGCCGCACAAACACAGAAACACCGAAACGGAGATCAGGAGCTGCAGATTGGAGGGGGAAAACTCCGGCGGGGCGCTGCCGGCGTGGTCTCCATCTTCTCCATCGACTTCTCCACCGTCTCCATGATGAAGAGGGAGTAGTCCACCTCTGGACTATGGGTTTGTGGAAGTAACTTATGTATCTCTCCTCTCTTGAGCTTCACTAATTAGCACCGTATGAGCTGCTGAACATGATTACGGTCACCGTTGTAATACCTTTGTGGTGGATCTTTATGAGTTAATATATGTTTGAGATTGCAATGTTTGTTTCAGTTATGAGTATAGATGCATATTATGTACCCCGTTCTTGTCTACTTGTTTTGATCAAGCATGTTTATGAGAGCGTGTGTGGGGGAACGTGTGCATTAGTTGGAGTAACGGGGGTGGCTAGTGCAGTGAACGTGAGAGAAAGTTCTGCGATCCACTTTGGTATCTTTACCTTACTTTGTTACCTCACTAGGGATAAACTAAAATACCATGCTACCGGGGATGTGGGCGTGACCATTGCCACTACTCCATGACTAGATCTAGCATGTTCTTATTTTCACTTCATGTCATGATACTTAATGCTATACTCTGAGTTATCTTAATTACTGAGGTGTTATGATTTAGTTCGCATCTTGGTGGAGTATAAGAGAGGTTAATAACCAAAAGATCTCTATGTTAGGACGTGATGCCCATATATCTAAGTAACTTGTTATCAAACCCTGTGTTGCAATCTCATATGTTAACTGTGTGTTCCATTGTCTACCACTTTATAAAGAGAGAGTGCATTTGTGAAACCATGAACCCCAGTCCATTTTTAATCATAAGAAACACCTTTCCAACACCATATACCACTTTTCTATTTTCAGCCATCATTAAATCCGAAAATACAAAAATACTTTTCATCTTGCATACATCATTCAAAAACCCAAAAATATCATTTATCATTGCATCCACCATCATTGCATATTTATTTCTTGTTTGCATTGCATAACTATCCTGATATCATTCTTACACCTTGTGCTTGACAACCACAGGTGAGGTTGAGGACCAAAACATCTAACCTTGTTTTGTAGGTAACCAAAAGAAGGATAAGAAGATAAATCTACCACTTCAGATTCCCCGAGAGTTCGATATTAAACCCTCGAGTCACCCCTCGTGGGGAAAACTGTCTTCCACTATACTATACACTCTGCACTTGGAGTCTCAACCTAAATCCCGTTATTTGTGCAGGCATCAAGACTTGCTCTTCGGGATCATCAGTGTACCATGTTTCTCTATGGCTGAAGAAAATTGTGTCATCTTCAAGTGGAATCCACAGGGACTGAATAACCCGGCGAGGCGTAAAGTGGTGTCTGACCTTGTCCGTGAGTATCGGGCAACAATAGTGTGTGTGCAGGAATCCAAGTTAGCTGTGGTTGATTCCCAGATAGTGACGGAGACTTTTGGGCCGCAATTTGCAAACAATTTCTGCTATCTCCCAGCTGATGGAACAAGAGGAGGGATTATTGTTGCCGCCTACGCTGATTATTTTGAGTTATCACAGATTGGCAGTAGTACTCATACCATCACTGCTAATGTCAAGATGAGGCGAATGGTCGTTCTTGGTCCCTGTCTGCTGTTTATGGGCCTCAGACAGTTGCAGATAAACTACTCTTCATTGATGAGCTGAAAGGGCTCAAAGGATTCCGTGTTGCCGGAATGGATGCTTCTAGGTGATTTTAACCTGCTACTGAAGGAGTCGGATAAGAGCTCGCGCAATGTCAATCGGAGGCTAATCGCCACGTTCAGAGCTGATGTCAATACTATGGAACTTTCCGAGATCCGCATGCACGGACGTCGCTTCACTTGGACGAGTTCCTCGGATGCACAGACTCAGTCTAAATTGATCACTGTTTTTCCTCTATTGCTTGGAACTTGATGTTCCCACAATGCCATCTTCAAGCAAAACACATCCTCGATGTCTGATCACTGCATCTTGATGCGAACGGGACAGCTGGGTGTTCCGGTTTTCAGAGGCTTTCATTTTGAGGACTATTGGGTTAAACAACATGGTTTTTTTGGATACTGTGAAGGAAGCCTGGGCACGGCAGGTGTCGCTAGGTGACTGTATTCGCATTTTGCATATCAAGCTATGTAGGGTGGCCAAGGCACTGCGTATCTGGAGCAGAACTCGCATTGGAAACATCCGTCTGCTATCCACTATTGCTGAACAAGTAATCCTTGGATTGGATGTGGCTCAAGAGGGCAGGGACTTAACTATTGCTGAGATTGCACTGAGGCAGTTTCTGAAAAACAAACTAATGGGTTTGGCTGCAATAGCAAGATCGAGGATTAAGCAACGTTCTAGAGTACTATGGGTGGGGGCGACTGCAGCAAACTCCAAGTTGTTCCACCTTAGAGCCAATGGCAGGCGTAGAAAGAATTATGTCCCCAACATCGACACTGATGTTGGTCAGTTGACACTTGAACAAGATAAGCAGGATGCTCTTTTCAGTCACTTTCGTCATGTGATTGGGGAAACACAAGCGAGGCCAGCCACTCTGAACTGGGATGAACTCGGAATTACCCAACATGACCTCTCATCTCTCGAGCAGCAATTTTCGGAACAGGAACTTCGTGAAGCAGTGTTTGGGCTACCTAACGGCAAAGCTTCAGGCCTGGATGGGTTCACCTCGCTATTCTAAAAGCGATGCTGGACAGTGATTAAACCTGACCTTTATCTGCCGTCAACCAATTGCATGATCTGAGAGGACGACGTTGGCATCTACTCAACTCTGCAACACATTTTGCTGCTACCCAATGGAGAGGATGCCTGCAAAATAAAGGATTACCGCCCAATCAGTTTGATGCACTCTGTCGCTAAATTGGTCTGCAAGATGATGGCAAACCGGCTGTCTCCCTTCCTAAATGACATGATTCCACATAGTCAGAGTGCTTTTATTAAATCTCGCAGCATACATGATAACTATTTATATGTCAGGAATGCAATCAAGGATCTGCACACAAAAAAAACCGGCCTTCTCTATTCCTGAAACTTGACATAGCCTGTGCTTTCGACTCAGTCTCCTGGGAATACATGCTTGAGGTTATGGAAAGGCTAGGCTTTGGTCCTAGATGGAGGGATTTGCTGTGCTTGATCTGGAGCTCATCTTCCTCCAAGATCCTAGTCAATGGAAAACTTGGACAACAAATCTTGCATCGAAGGGGTCTTCGTCAGGGGGATCCACTTGCACCGATTTTATTCACAATTGCTATCGCTCCTCTTCACTGGATAATGCAACAAGCTGACCTTATGGGCGCCTTGTCGCTAATAAACCTACCTGGAGCTCGCTTTCGAACAAGTCTTTACGCTGATGACGCTGGCCTTTTTCTCAACCCCAAGGTTGAAGACATTAATCAAGTTGCTCAGCTTCTTATGTTGTTCGGACAAGTTTCAGGATTAAAGATCAACATTCAGAAGTGTGCTATCTACCCAATTAGATGTCAGCCTGTAGATATTGCCCCTATGTTGGAATTACTGCCTGTTCCTATAGCTAGCTTTCCCTGTCAGTATTTAGGCATGCCAATGCATCACAGAAATCTCCCAAAAGCAGAAATTCAGCCCATGATCGACAAAGTTGCTCGACGGCTTCCACGCTGGCGTGGCAAGCTTCTTGACATGGCAGGCAGATTAGAACTAGGCAACTCCGTCCTTTCGGCAATCCCAATTCATATGTTGACAGTACTATAGATTGGTAAGTGGGCTACTAAAAAGATTGATAAAATTTGAAGAGATTTCCTAATCAAAATAGGGCCATATGTTTGGTCAATTGGCGGACAGTGTGCCGACCAAAAGCTGCAGGGGGACTAGGTGTTCTTGACCTGCACTGTTTCAGCCGTGCTCTCCATCTGCGGTGGCCGTGGTACGAGTGGAAGGAGAAAAACAGGCCATGGGTAGGGACGAAGGTACCTTGTGACCACACTGATCTGGCCCTCTTCCATGCTTGCACCAAGATTACCATTGGGAAGGGCAACACTGCCTTGTTCTGGACGTCTCGCTGGCTTGGTGGTGTGGCGCCTGCCGACCTTGCTCCAAGTCTGTATAAGCTCACCAGGCTCAAGAAACTAACTGTCGAGCAAGCCATGTTGGAGGGCAAATGGATGACAGGTCTCCAGAGAATTAATTCGGAGGTGCAGCTAAGAGAATTTACAACTTTGTGGATTAGATTGCAAGACGTGGCCTTGGACAATACTGAAGATCAAATTGCATGGACGCTGACGTCCAAAGCAAATTATAGCTCTGCCTCGGCTTACAATATTCAGTTTGCTGGAAGCTTCTCTAGCATTGACTTCAGCAAATTGTGGAAGTCCAAGGTGCAACCCAAATGCAAAATTTTCATGTGGCTTTGGCTCAGGCAGAGAGTTCTCACTGATGACAAGCTTCAGTTGAGAGGAATCGACCATGGGGATTGCTGTACTTTCTGTGATCAGGAACATGAGACCGCCACACACTTAGCACTAAACTGCCCTTTTGCTCTTTCAGTTTGGCACTTACTGCCTCAGTGGACGAACCAGCCAGTCCTTGCGATTCATCCACAGCAATTCTCCTCGCCAGTGGATTGTGGCTGTTCATGGGAGAAGCACTAACAAAAGACGAACTGATGGTGGCCATCTATGGTGTGTGGAATGTGTGGAAAGAGCGTTGCCGACGTATTTTCCAGCAGGTTGTGGCCACGGACGCGCAGGTCATGGACTTCATCAGAGATGACCTTCTCCTACTAGGAACCTACCTAGCAGGAAGGCGAGCTGCACAGGTCTTGGAGGCGCCTTTGGAGGCGAACGGTGGCGAGTAGTTGAGTATCACATTGGCAGCCTCGGCTGCTTTCTTATGTTTTTATTCTCTGTTTTTGCTAGATCCTCTCTAGCTTGTAAACTGAACCTTATTCTTTCTCCTTAGGGCTCGTTTGGTTGCAACTGTTCCCTGGGAGTTCCCCCGCTTTTCCCTGGCCCAAAAAACCCCGGGCCCAATTTAGCCGGGTCAACTTACCGCATTGTTTGGTTACCGACGAGGGAAGGAAGCCCGACCCTTCCGCGTCTTTTCCCCGGCCACCATTCCGTGACTCGAGGGGTGGGGATCGTATTCCGCTACTCGCTCTCGCGACAAGGGAGGCGGCGACGCTGGGAGCACGCCGCGATCTCCTTCCTCCGGCGGTGACCGGACGAGAGCTCGCACCGGAGCGAGTCCTCCTCCCTTCGCCTCTCCCTCTCTCGCATATCCCCTCTTCGCTCTCCATCTGTTCGTCTTCCTCGTCCAAGATCGGGTCGGCTTCCTCGTCCAAGATCCTGCCGAATATTTGCACTCTCCTGCTTGTCCTGCCTATCCTGCGTTCGAGTTTGCGATGCGTTTAGGTGCTAGACCGGCTTTGAGGTATATAGGGTCCTGGCCTGCACTCCGGTGCGGTGGATTTCTGTGGTTTGGGTGATGATTTCCGACGCCGGCGCAGGCAGAATCTGGCCATGGAAGGGGCATGGCAAGATCCAGCATGGATGGTTCAGTTGGTCCTCTAAGGCCTTTGCAGTTTTTTTCAGCAGGAACAGATTTTATATTTTCTCCAGCTCGAACTTCCTTTGATTGCTCACGCACAGCAGGAGATGCTCATTTTTGCCATGGTCTGATCCTAACGTTTTGATGTCCAGGTCCAATTGAGATTCGTTTGTTTTTTTCCGTATTTTTCACTTGGTTTCAAGTGTCTCCGATCTTGTTTTCTAGACTTTTGTTTGTATTTTTGATCTGGATTAATCATATCCGAGCTCTTGTTCTTGTTAAGATATCAGTTAGTCACTTAGATATTTTCGAATTTTGCATCTCCCTTTCCGTTCCCTTATTTTGCTCTCCAAATGGCAACTGTTGCTGTTCCCGTGCGGGAGGGGATACCTAGGGTTCCCTCGTGCCCAGGGAAATTTTCGTCGGGGGATTAGTTCCCTGGTTTAATTAGCCCTTGCAACCAAACGAGCCCAAATGCATAAGCAGAACACCTGCCGTAATTCCTTCAATCAACCACGGGGAATACTACTACATAAGCTCAGGACCCTCTGTTCCATGCCGTCCAGCCAAACAGCAATCCAGTTAACCAACCATAACAGAGTTTAATAATAGTTCTTCAAGATGGCGACTGCGACTACGAGCGCTCGAGCCACCATTGCCATCTTCTTGTCGCGCTCTCCACGTCCCGCATTGCGTCCTCTGTGGTCAAACGCCCGGGCGGCTCTGACGAGTCCGGCTGCCAGTCCACCGGCTACCTCCCGGGCAGGTCGTCCGGCGACTGCGACAAGAACAACAACCCGGACTGCTGCGCGGACGGCCAGCAGTACCAGCGCTTCCTCTGCTCGCCGCCAGTCTCCGCCGCCACGTGGGCCGTCCTCACTGTCAACAGCTTCAGGAAGGGCAAGGACGGTGGCTACCCGTCGGAGTGCGACCGCGCGTACCACGACGACTCGGAGATGGTCGTCGGCCTCTCCACGGGCTGGTTCAGTGGCATGTCCCGTTGCGGCCGCAGCATCAGGATCACCGCTAGAGATGGCACCTCCGTGTCCGCAAAGGTGGTGGACGAGTGCGACTCTATGAACGGCTGCGATGCGGAACACAACTATGAGAAGCCATGGAGTAGAGATTTCTTGCACCCGAGCTCCAGTGCTCTTGTCACTTTAAAAAATTCGAAAAATAAATTTAAAGTTTCAAAAAAATCTGAAAAAAATCATGCATGTTCAAGATGATGTACCATGTAGACGTACAAAATCACAAAGCAAAAAGCTATATATTTCGACCTACATAAAAATGACAAATTTACAGATCTTATTATAGTTAACAATGCATAGTTTCAAAACTCTCCATTTTGTCTTTTTTGTTTAGACTATAATATAAATGATTATGCATTGAGATTTTGCACGCATGTAGTATACATCACTGATAACACGCATGATTTTTTTCAGATTTTTTTGAAACTTTTAAATTTATTTTTGAATTTTTAAAAGTAGCAGGAGCACTGGAGCTCGGATGCACAATGCACTTTCCGGAAGCCATGCGCCTATAACATAGTGGATGCTTCACCTGCGGTGTGGAACACTCTAGGCCTCGACCAGAACATTGGCATGGTGGATGTCACCTGGTCTGACGAGTAAACAACTTGACTATATATTTGTTCTCCGTCTAGGTGTGTATTTGATTCTTTTATTCATTTTGAAAATCAATATATCATTTTCGTGATAATAATTCCCTTCAAATTTTATGATTCAGAGATGTTTTGATAAATTTTGTTTTTTTAACAAGGTAAAATATTTTTTGATTGGTTAAGGGGAAGGTTTCTAAAATTTTACAACCCTATACATGGCTAGCCCACGCCCAGATAACAAGTCTATTCTCACGGCATTAAATTAAATAAGGTCTTTGGCTCCGGCAAGGCAACACGTGGCCGCCTTATTTTTTTATCTTCGTAGCAAGCATAGTTGTAGCCGTAGATTGGTCAAGCATGGAAAGCAAATCCATGGCATTTATAAGATCCCTTTCTATGGATCTCGTCGATCAACCGATCCTTGACGGTGTGTATTGATTGCCAATCGCCTGGTGAAACTACATTTGTAGAGGAGGTGAGTGGTCGTCTCTTGCACTTGGTTGAAAAAGTTGTAAAACCCATAATTTTGCCAGCTCTCCAATCAAGTCAATCCGCCGTCCACACATAGTTCTGAGAATCAACCAAGAGGAGGTGAGTGGTCGTCTCTTGCACTTGGTTGAAAAAGTTGCAAAGCCCATAATTTTGCCACCTCTCCAATCAAGTCAATCCGCCGTCCACACATAGTTCTGAGAATCAACCAAGCGAAGATTTTACTTAAGAGGGGCTCAAGGTTTCCAAATTAAGGGGACATCATCGAAGTGGTACGTCCTAATAATTGCATCTTGTAGGACGACTTAGACGAGTAGCATCCATTGGTTGTGAGCTTCCAAACAGAACAACGATGTTTGGAGTAATCAGTTGCACAAAACACAAATCGAGTAATTAGCCGATAATTAACCCACTTGGGGCCACAAGATGCCACAATGGTAGACGAAATGGTCTAAATAGACCCCCGGTTCAAATGGAGATAGAGCAGTGGCCTGGAGACAGTGGCGTGCACGCTGGGTTCTTAGGTCATTGATTCATCTCCACCTCGAGAAAAAAAAGAAGCAGAGTGATGTGAGAGGATTACTGTCTTATAATTAACCCACTTTTTTGGGATTATAATGCTAAAATTGGCGCAAAGTACGACAACCACCGATCCCAATTTAAGAGCATATCCAATGGATTCCATGAAAAAGGGTTTAACCGTTTATCACCAAAAAATAGGCCCCGCTACCCGGACGGATGCTGTAGCCCCCATCGCCCCGACGAGTTGTCATTTGGCGGCATGCATGTCGATTCTAGTAGATTCGGCTAGTCGCCGGAGCGTCACTGCCCGTAATAACTGTCGTAGCTCGTCAGTGTCTTGTGAGGTGCATTAGTGACCGCCAGAGCTCCATTGATTGTCACACCACCGTCCGAGGCGATCGACTGTTGCTTCGGTCTGTGTCGACGACGCCGCGTCACCGATTTTTCGGGTAAAACTCGTCCTCCCAGCGTCAAGGAGGACCTCCTAGCCATTTTCGCACCAGCGCAGCTATCTAGGCTTCGACAAGCAGCCGGACGATTTCCTCCTCCGTGCACAAGGTGTTCGATGAAGAAATTTGGTGACCTATTATAGGTATGGAAAAAACAACATGTATTAAGGCGCTAATAGCACATTCAAGCGTATTAAGAGCGTGCACCCTAAATTTTACTACTTTTGCTCGCTATGGTGCTACTAGTGTAATAGCACGTTATATCGCGCTAAAACATCATGGCGTTATAGCACGCTATTTTTTCTAGCCCAAAGGACCGAATTTTCCACCCTAGGAATAAGAAGTGGCTGCCTATTTGTAGTGGTGATAAACTAATTTTTTTTGCTTCATCTTAAGAATAAAAAAATTTACAATGCTAATGTTGAGTTTCTAAATACATAATTTATAATATGTTGTTGCCCCTTAGGATGTTGGTGTTAGACTTGTAAACAGTTAGAGAACAATTTTATATATGGTTATGCATCTATTGTTTTGCCTCTTTAGACTAAATCCTTTATTCTTATAGAAATCTTTATTTTAGGGTTGTATCTGTTATTCAAATATAGCACGATATAGCGTGTATAGCATCTGGAGGAGGCCTCTGCTATTTCTTTTACACTCTATTTTTTAGCTTGATTATAGGGCTGTTGTTGGACACGAGCAATTTTTCGTGTCTAAAAAGTATGTTTTGGTGTTGTAAACTTTACTCCAATCAGTTTTTGGTGCCTGTTATAGGAGATGCAATAATATAGTAATAAAGATGGTTATGTAATATGAAAAAATTAGTTTGTCACATGGAAGCATATGTTTTTGGTGCCTTATTATAAAGCAGTTGTTGAATATGCTCTAATATAGTAAAAAGATGGTTTAATACTAAAGAAAATCAATTTGACACGTGGAACCATATGGCTAATAAGTTTTTCAAAAAACACTTATATCCCCAAGTTCCATTTCTCCGGTTTTTTTAAAAATCAAAAAAAAAAATTGCGTCTCCAATTTTTTTGAAAACAAATAAATAAATACATATACATATCTACTATGGACGACCTAATTTTCAGTGAAATTTTCTTTAATATAAGATCTGCATAAAAAAGATAAATATAGCAAGTAAAATGAGTTCATGATAAAAGATAAATATAGCAAGTAAAATGAGTTCATGATTTTTGTGTAGTCCCCTATATAACTTATTATCGAGCAAAATTATGCAGATATTAAGACGACATGTGTATGTATCCACTCAATTTGTTCTGGATTTTTTAAAACTTCAAAAATATCATTTTCGAAATTTTAAACCCTGAAACTCGGAGGAGAAAACCATCTCTCGAAGTTCTTTCACAATATTTTCAGGAGATTTAACGATCTCACCGTAAGGTGCTGCGTGTAGCATATTCCGCAATAAGAACTCGGCGCCGACTGGCATACGTGTGCCGCCACGAGCGTGCACCGCCGTTCGACTTTCGAGGACCGACAGGCGTCCTCCCGCTTGGCGCCCTGCATGTCTGCCACCTCGCAATGCTCCTCGTCGCTTATTAACGACGAGAGACTCCGGTGCAGGACAGAACAAGGATTACATACACGTACCATGGCCGCTCGGCTTGTGCTCCTCCTTCTAGCGCTCGCCTACGTGACATCGACCAGAGGCGCCGGCGCTTCCGGCTACGACGTCATCCGGCAGGTGACGGGCTCCGGCTACGGCGCCGGACGTCCCGGGCTGCTCCCGGAGGCTCAGTTCGCGGCGTTCGTGCGGCGGCACGGCAAGGAGTACTCGGGGCCGGAGGAATACGCGCGCCGGCTGCGCGTTTTCGCGGCCAACGTGGCCCGCGCAGCCGCCCACCAGGCGCTCGACCCCGGCGCGCGCCACGGCGTCACGCCCTTCTCCGACCTCACCCAGGAGGAGTTCGAGGCGCGATTCACCGGCCTCCTCGGCGCCGACCACGTCCTACGTGGCGTGCAAGGGATGCCGGCGGCGGCGCCAGCGACGGAGGAGGAGGTGGCCGCGCTGCCCGCCAGCTTCGATTGGCGTGACAAGGGCGCCGTTACTGATGTCAAGATGCAGGGTATGTGCGGCTCGTGCTGGGCTTTCAGCACGACCGGTGCGGTGGAGGGCGCCAACTTCGTCGCCACGGGGAAGCTCCTCAACCTCAGCGAGCAGCAGCTGGTCGACTGCGACCACACGGTGTGGCCTCAGCAAGCTCTCCTAGTTACTTCCACCATCCAGTACTAGTTAGATGATCATAGCAGAGTTCGATTTCATTGTTGTTCCTGTTCGTTGTATGTTCAGTGCGACACGGTGGCAAAGAACGACTGCAACAACGGCTGCTCCGGCGGACTGATGACGAACGCGTACAAGTACCTGCTGAATTCGGGCGGGCTGATGGAGCAGGGCGCATACCCGTACACCGGCGCGCAGGGGCCGTGCCGGTTCGACAGGAGCAAGGTCGCCGTCCGCGTCGCCAACTTCACCACCGTGCCCCTAGACGAGGACCAGATGCGGGCCGCGCTCGTCCGCGGAAGGCCCCTCGCCGTCGGCCTCAACGCCGCGTTCATGCAGACGTACGTCGGCGGCGTGTCGTGCCCGCTCATCTGCCCGCGGGCGCTGGTCAACCACGGCGTGCTCCTCGTCGGCTACGGCGCGCGTGGCTTCTCGGCGCTGCGGCTCGGGTACCGGCCCTACTGGCTCATCAAGAACTCCTGGGGGAAGCAGTGGGGCGAGGGAGGGTATTACAAACTCTGCCGCGGCCGCAACGTCTGCGGCGTCGACACCATGGTCTCTGCCGTCGCTGTTGCGCCGTGATCTGCAAACAACACGATGGCCGGCGTACGTGTTCATGTAGTACTAGTAGTTCACTAGCTTAATGAGATGTCGTAGCTCCAGCAGCTTAGCTTAATCAGTGGGACATCCAATAATGCCACTACAAACATAATACCAGTACTTCTTCTGCAGATATACAACTCGATCCATCCATGATCCATACTGTCATTACTGTGTGGAACTGTGGATATCTGCTTTTATAAAGAATTCCATTTCTGAATGAGCTCGGTAAGTTTTGAAATGTTGTCTCAATACTTACACACACGAGATCACTTATATCCTGTTCGAAGAAAAGGAGATCGACACTTGTACTTTTTTCTCTTCTTAGAGAACTACCACTTCTTGTCTACTCTTTGTGGTTGCACAAAAAACATTTCACCGCTTCTGCTCCCGGAGCCCATGATGGACAAGTAATGTAGCCAGGGACCTGAATGTAGCCCAGCGCCCCAGCCCATTCGCATGAGTGAAGATGCAAAAATCCAAAGGGCCGGCCATTCCGTAGCAGCGGCGCGGCGTCCACTCCATTTCCTACTGAATCGTGACGGCGAGATCGTGATTCGCCCACACCAATCTTCGACGAAACAAACCCCAACCCCCACGGCGATGATGCCGGCTCCGCCGCCGGCGCTGGTCGACGACGCCATGCGAGAGATCTTCCGGCGCGTCCCGCCGGAAGACCCTGCGAGCCTCGTCCGCGCCGCCGCCGTCTGCACGAGCTGGCACGACATCCTCCACGACGCCGCCTTCGACCGCGACTACCGGGCGTTCCACGGTGCGCCACCCATGCTTGGCTTCCTCCACAACAGATTCTACAGAACGCACGGCGTCTCCCGCTTTGTCCCCACCGTGCCCTTCTTCCCACCCGAATGTCACGACCGCCGCAACTGGTTCGTCCTCGACTCCAGGCACGGCCGCGTCCTCTTCTACACGCCTAAAGGGATCGATGATTTTTCCGTCTCCGAACCCATGGCCAGCCGGTGAAAAATACCCCCTGACTCCAAGTACTGGGACATACTCTTCCATGCACGGGAAGGCCGCGAAGAGGGAATCACCTGGAATGCCGCAGTGCTATGCGCCACGGCCGGCTGCGACCACCTCAGCTGCCATGGCGGCCTTTTCCTCGTGGTCTTTGTGGGCTCCTACCAGCTAAGGGGGATTTTTTTTTTTGAACAGGGGATCGGCCCAAAAGGGCCGAGAAGCTTCATTATTAATCAACACCGGAACAGTTTACAGATAAGTCCTCAAGATGCCATAAAAAAAAAGATAAGGCCTCAAGAAAATTGAAAATTACATCCATGACCCTACAATTTGCACAAAGGACCCTAAGAAGAATTTTGGGAATGCAATTGGATCCAGCTCCTTCTCCGGTGCGATTCATCCAAAGCTCGGGGCAGTCACCTTCCTCGTCGCCGGGGAACATGCCACTTGGGGCGAGGGGGCGGGAGCACACTGCACCGTAGCTAGAGGGCCTCCGAAATGGCATAGCAGCCAGGAGGTTGAAGAAGTCCTTGAGACGCCGGCCGGAAAGCCGAAGCCGACGCCGAAGGTGGGAGGGGTCGCCTTTCGACCATGATGAACGGCGACGGCATAACGCCGCCGTGAGGAAGCTCCCAAGAGAAGCAGCGCTTCTCCCCTGGTGCAAACCCAGCAGTGACCAAGCACGAACTGGATGAACTCCTTTTTCCTCGTCACCAAGACGAGCTACAAGGAATCCTCCCAAATCCACGCCACCACCACTGTGCTTGCAATTAACGAACCTTTTTATTGCAGAGGTCGCCGAGATGACGATGCAGACCGTCTCCTCCATCCTCTGGAGCTTGGCAGGCTGCCTCTTCTCCTCCGCCATGCAGCAGGAGCGATTCCAGATCTCCTGCGACACAAACCTCACCAGCAGAAGCTGCTCCTCCGATCTTGAGGAAGAATCGCAGCATCTCCTCCCCTCCTCGCCGCCACGGCCGGCCAGAGGAAGATTGCAACGCTCCATCTCTTGATCTGCAGAGCAAGTGGTATGGCGAGCGATTTTATTGAATCGGCTCTGCCCTCCCTCGATCCTGCAAGGAATCCTCCGCGAATCGATCTTGCAGAAGCAAAGAGGGTTGGATCCGGCGTCGCCACGAGTCGCCGGCGTCCAGCCGAAGAGAAGGAAAGACGCCATATAGGCAAACACTAGCACAAAGGCTAAACCTAATCTACAGCTACTATATACAGGCCAGGCAATGCATCCGCGTCCACGCCGAGCGGCGGCGCCGTCGGAGAGGAGCGAGGAGCGCGCCGGCGAAGAGGAGGAGAAATTGGTAACGACTCTCAAAACAGAGAGAGCGGTGGAGAGGAAAAGGGCAGCCAGCTAAGGGGAATTATGTTCGCCACAGTATACTCATCTGAGACCGAGACATGGAGCGAAAGGATCTCTATTAACCAGCCGAATGCCATCAACAAAACGGGGCACACTGTTGTCGTGGCAGATAAGGTCTACTTCTCATGTATGAACAACACCAAGATTGTGGAGTACAAGGTGGGTCGGAAGGAACTATCGGTGATCAATACGCCGTCCCAGGACCAGGCACACCTTGTCCTTGTGGCGGCAGAGGACAACATGCTAGTGTTCGCGGGTGTGCAATGTCCTAGCCTCTATGTATGTTCAATGTCGATTGGCTCCGACGGAGCCGTGGCATGGGCGCGACGCAGGGTCATCAACCTCCGGCCATTGCTCCCTCGGATTAACCTCCAGCGTGTTTCTGTGGTTGGTTTTGCGGATGGTATTGGTGTCATCTTCCTGGATACTTTTGACGGGTTGTACACACTTGAGCTCAATGCAGGACGATGCACGAAGGTGTATAGAAAGACAAAGACACTCTTCCAAAAGGTCATGCCCTACATGAGCTTCCACACTTAGAGGTACAAAATAGCATCTTACTGATTTGTAAATAAGCACAGTATTTCAGGTTGTTTGCTCGCTTAGATTGTGCAGCCCGTGAAATGTTTCCTAGCGTAGTACTATATATGAAAGTTCGACGGATTCACAGCGTTTCCCGCGTCCACGTCACCCGAAAAACCCTGGCCGTTCGATCGACCGCACGGACGTCCCAGATTGCTTCAAAAATCGCACGACATTGTAGCGTACTGTAGCTCGGGACTTTCTACCAATCAGAGCTCGCGCACGAATTTTGGCGCAGCCAACTTTACACGAACAACCTCGCAACCCGAGTAATCAACCCGCAGTCCAAAATTTAACGCAGCGAGGGACCTGTTTGCGATTCCAGCAAAACACAAGGGCTTTTCTGCAAAACCGCCCACAGAATCCCCTTCCTCCCCTTTCTCTCTCCCGCGACGTGGAGGTCGCCGTCGCCGCCGCCGCGTGCCCCCGCCGCTCCACCCCTCCCCGCTCAGATCGACGGACGTGGGGAACTCCGCCGCCGCGCCCTCTTCAACCTCGCCGGCGAACGCGTGCCGGGACGCCCGAGGGACGCCGGAATCGGCCTCGCCGTGCTCCGCGTGCGCCGCCACCGATTCGGTCGCCGCCGGCGGCTCCGGCGACCAAACGGTCCAGAGCGCCGCCCCTCCGGCTCCCCTGCGCCTCACCTCGCGGATCCGCACGGTTCTCGCCCGCCGCGCGAGCACTGCTGCGCGAGCGCGAGCTCGGCAGAGCGGCCGCCGCCGCATCCGCCGCCGGCGGGTGACGTCACGCGATGACGTCACCGCGGGCCCGCCTGTCAGATTTCCCACTTCTTTTAGTAATTGCAGAAAATGCTGGAAATTGAAAAATCCATATCTTTTAATCCGTAATTCAGAAAAATACAAATAGTATACCAAAATTTGCAGAAAAATGAAATCTTACAACTAACACATTTCCATGCATGATTAAACAACTGTAAGTAATTTTACTTAGAAGAACTAATTTAACCTTTTTATATTCATTTTTAAGCTTCTGCAAAAACATTTTAAATTGCTGAATATTCGCATATACTTAAAACAACAAATTCTAATTCAGAATAAATATATTCTTTCAGTTTTTCCCGAATGTATTATTCGAATCTTTCCCAAAATATTTTTACGGTGGGATTTACTAGGTAATGGAATATAAGAGCTGCTTTTATTTAATTTAGGCGATCATTTTTTATGACCCACAAAAGATAAGAGAAATGTAAAATAATCTGAATATTGTTTAAGCAAAGGAAAAAGATAAAAAAGGCAAAATGCCCAAAAAAAAAAAAACTACTTACGACAAAAAACAAAAATGTACGAA
This sequence comes from Poa pratensis, assembly GCA_947311845.1. Taxonomy (NCBI): domain Eukaryota; kingdom Viridiplantae; phylum Streptophyta; class Magnoliopsida; order Poales; family Poaceae; genus Poa; species Poa pratensis. Next base: position 4,312,583 of record CAMZMU010000102.1, read on the forward strand.
TATTTTAAATACTCCAATTCAGTAAATATTATGAAACCACATTTTAACATTTAAAATTGCTACATAATTACACATAGTCCACAATATATAAACATGCTCACAAACATCACAAATATGCTCGAATATTTCGAACTGATGAATACTTAAAGAAAATTCAAATACACTTCCTCCTTACAACAATTTCTAGAACATGAAAGTATTTCTATAAATACCCGCACAAAAAATAAATGTCCTTGCATACAACTGAAGATGACATAAGTTATCCACCAAAATAACTTCGTACTATCTGCAATTATATCGAGAAATCCCATCAACATATTTGTTACCACAAATCTCTCAGCATACAAATCGTGGATGATGGACTCCTTTAATTTGGTAGGAAACCTTACCATTCCCACCTCATTTTTGCAACTGTATTTCTCTAGGGTAAATATGTCGCACGTTAATCACGATGTCGATGTCCCCACATCCTTCACATGTACGACAGTATTATTTTAACTACTTTTCCCCTAATTTCCAGCCATATTTTCCCAATTGTATTTCTCAACTTTCAAAAAAAAATTAAACTCAACGAAATCGTCGCCAGCACTGTCAAAAGATAAAAAGAAAACAACTGTAAAAATGCTCCCGAAAAAAAAAACAAAAAATGCTTTAAAAAAACCCCTCAATTACTTACGCCAAAAAAACAAATATGTTCGAAATTTTTGAAATGGTGAATACTTCAAGAAATTCCTAATGCACTTCCTCCTTACAATAATTTCCACAGCATGAAAGTATTTCTATAAATACCCTCACAAAAAATGCTAATTATTTGTGCCATATAATCAAAATTCAAATTTACATATTTCAGAAACTTAAATATCCTTGGAATCTACTCATTTTACAAACATACAAATAACTCGAATTTACGAACAATTTTCAAAATCTAAACAACAATCATATTTGAGCATTCCAACTCAAATTACAAATTTAAATATTCCAAATTTTTATATGACTTCCACCTCTGAGCAATTGGTCAACACTAAAAGAATCAAAATTTCAATAAATTACAAACTGTCCAATTTTAAAAACCTCCAATAAACTCCAAATTGTCCAATTTTAAAAACCCATTTGCCGATTTCATCTCAAATTTCACATCTACATATTTCATAATTTTAAATACCTTCAAACTCTCCTCATTTTGTTAACATTAAAAGAACACAAATTTCAATACATTCCAATACAAACAATTTTCTAAATCTCAGCATTCATTGAAGCGCAAACTTTTCCGAATTCAAATAATATTCATATTTCAACAGTTTCCATTCCGATTCCTATCATCCATATTGAGAAGGTTTTTTTCTAATTTAAAGGCAGTCGTATTTACCACTCGATTAGATAGATAGAATGTTTTACATTGTCATTTGCCGAAGCAAAAGTAACACCGAAAGCAAAAAAAACTAGCAAAAATCAATCTCCCATGTCGTGCCCATGGGCGAGAGCCCGCTGCTCAAACTCCTCCCACACAAGGTGCGCCACCATGTTCGGCTGCATAGCTGTGTTTCAAAAAACCCTCCTATTCCTCTCTTTCCAACAACCCCACATGGCGTAGACGAACGCTCCGCTCGCCTCTCTCCTCTTCTCCTTCAGTATCCCGGCGAGCATGCCATTCCACCAAGCATCGATGTTGTGTCCCAAGGTTGGTGGCGGCATCCCAATGGAGCCCTTCCAACCGAATATGTGCTCCCTCACCTCCTTCGAGAAACTGCAATCAAGAAGAAGGTGTTGCACTGTTTCGGGATGGCATCGGCAAAGCTTGCAAATGGGGTCGTGTGGCCATCCTCTAATCGCCAAGTTTTCCGCGGTGAGGATCTTGCCGTGCAGCACCAACCAAGCAAAGTAACGACACTTTGGTTCCGCCTTGGCCTTCCAAAACTTTGTGGCACGGAAGGGAGGGCAAGAGCCTGTAAACTGGCACCGGTATGCCGAGGCCGCCGTGTATTCCCCGGAAGCGGTCCATCTCCACGCGATGGCATCCGGTTGTGGCAGCAATTGCACTCCTTGCATGATTGCCCACAACGATGTAAACTGCTGCAGCTGCTCCGAGGTAGTAATGTGGAACAGTGCCTTTATCCAATTGTTTGCATATATTTCCTTCTGGACAGTGCGGAACTTTCACGTTGTGATGTCGTAGAGCTGAGGAAACCGAAGCTTGAGGGGGCCTCCTGGCAGCCAACGGTCTTGCCAAAAAAAGGCACCTTGCTCCATCCCCAAGCGTCACAGCAGTGGAGCACCGAAACAACGCCATATCCGCTGCGTCGCAAGGCAGCGGCATACCTTGCCATGGCCGCTCCTGATCTTTCCACGCAAACCATGGCCACCTGAGCCTTAGTGCGCGACCAAACTTTTCAACATCAAAAACTCCTAGCACGCCCAACTCCTTTGGGCGGCAGACAGTTCCCCAGTTCACCAACGAAAGAGGACGAGCCCCGAGCGCGGCCCCTAACTTCATCCAGAGGAATCTCTTTTAATCTTGTCAGTTCTCCGGATGATCCATTTTGGCAACTTGATAACAGCAAGGTGATATATGATGGTGGCCGTGAGCACCGCACGACATAGGAGCACCCGTCCAGCCGGCGTGAAGTGCTTGCCCCACCATCCCGCAAGCTTTGCACCTAGCTTGTCGATGAGCGGCTGAAAGTGGATGGCCTTCAATCTCGAATGGTGCAGCGGGAGACCAAGATAGACACACGGAAAGGTGCCACGCTTTGCCGGGAAGATCTGAAGAGCAGCGATGATTTGCGCCTCAGTGCACTGGATTGGGAAAGCCTCAGACTTTGCAAGATTTGTACGCAGCCCACTAGCCTTGCCGAACACCTCCAGGAGCAAACAAACCACCGGCATATCCTGCGGATCCGGGCCAACAAAAATGCCCGCATCATCCGCGTAAAGAGAAACAACAAACCGCACGGGCGCTCCCGTATCGGCCGTAGCATGCCCGACTCCGCGGCGAGGCGGAAGAGGTGATGTAGCGGGTCAATTGCTAGGATGAATAGCATCGGTGATATTGGGTCGCCTTGTCGGAGGCCCGTGCATGATGGATGGCCGGACCCGGTTTGCCATTGAGGAGAACCTTGGAGGAAGCTGTTGATAGAAGAAGACATATCCACCGCCGCCACCTTGGTCCGAACCCAAGTTGCTCAAGCAACTCGAGGAGGTAAGGCCAGCTAACCGTGTCAAACGCCTTAGCGATGTCCAGCTTCAGAAAGAACCCCGGCGTTTTCTCTTTGTGCATTTGCTTGATCAATCCTTGGACATGAAGAAAATTATCATGTATGCATCGTTTCTTGATGAAGGCAGATTGGCCAGGCGAAACAAGCTCAGGGAGAAGTGGTGCCAGACGAGAAGCCAAAAGCTTGGAGAAAATCTTTGAGAAGCTATGGATTAGGCTGATCGGGCGGTAGTCCGCGATCGCCCCCGCCTCGCTCTTTTTGGGCAGCAACACAATGTTAGCCTTGTTGAGAATTCCGAACCCCGAACCACCTCCCTCCATGAGGGTCTTCATGGCCTCCAACAGATCATCACAAATCAGCTCCCAACAAGAACGGAAGAAGCGCCCAATGAAGCCATCCGAGCCGGGCGCCATCTCCGCCGGTAAAGCAAAAACAGCGGCCCGCAGCTCGTCCATGTCGATTGGCGCATCAAGGTGGGACAGGTCACGCCTAACATAGCCCAGGGCATCCCAATTGAGTGAGGTTGTGCGTGTCTCAGCCGTGCCCAAGAACTGATCATAATGCATCTTCAATGCCGCCTCCTTCTCTGTATGTGTGACCGCAATGCCACCCGGTGTTGTTAGCATCTGGATAAAGTTTTCCGCCTCCTTCCATTTGCACGGAGGTGGAACAACCTCGTGTTGGCGTCCCCCATCTTGATCACTGAAAGTCGAGCTCGTTTTCGAATTCTAATCTTGTTGATCGTTGCAATGCCCAGAATTTTAGCTCTCAAGCTGATACGGAGTTGCCTTTCCGCAGCCGCAAGTGGCCATTTCTCCTCAGCCACATCCAATCTCCCAATGATTTCTCTCGCGATGGCCATCTGAAGGCGGAGGTTGCCGAAGGTCTTTTTGTTTCATTTCTTGAGTGTTGTGGCAGTGCGTTCCAGTTTGGTGTGGAAATGCCGCAACGGATCAGCAGAGTTAACTTCAGCCCCCCAAGCTTGCTGCACAACCTCTCTGAATCCCTCCATGCACAGCCAAAAAGCCTCGAATCTGAATGTTGAGACTCTAGGGATTTCAGCCGCGCACCAACTAGGAGCAAAGGGGCATGATCCGCAATGGATCAGATGGTAGAGCCTGCAAAATGGCAGCCGGGAAACCCACATCCCAGTCCTCAGAGCAGAAGAAGCGATCAATGCGCGTCATGGTCGATTTGCTTGCCCGTTGGACCATGTGAACTTCCTGCCGGAGAGCTTCAGCTCACGCAGCCTCATCGCGTCAAGCGCAGCCTTGAAACGGCCCATCATCCGCCTATTCAGGTTACCATTGCTCTTGTCGGCAGCCCTATAGATCAAGTTGAAGTCGCCGAAGAGGAGCCATCTTTGCAGTCTGGCCAAAGCAATCGCACGCAGCTTCGCGATGAACTCGACTTTCTCAGCTTTCACCTTGTGCCCGTAAACCCCGGTTGCCGTCCACGAGGAGCCGTCCTCCCTGCTAGTGATCATTGAGAAGGTTTTACCAGGCTGTGTAAACTCCTGCAACGGTATACCCCTGTCGTGCTCGCGCAATGTGATAGACACTTCTCATGATCTCCACGAGCGTTTCTGGGATGTTGCTTGGTTTAATGAGTTTCTATATACTCAGATGCTCGAAACACTAGCCGCTCTCTGTTGTGTGCTTAATTATCGTCAGGATTTAGGAACAACATAGTTCTGGAGTGCTTTCGGTGATGAAACCAAAATATTTGGTACGGTCATCATGGCATACTGGTAATATCTTTTGCAGTTTCGGAAGACTGGGTCATGGTCCAGTATGGTCTACCTGTTGCTCCGCCAATGCATGTGTATCCCTTTCTGCTATCATCGTTTGCAACAATTAACAAGAGTTTACTGTCTAACAGGCTGGAGATAAAGGAATTGATTGTGAAATCGAAGAAAAACATGTCATATGAGCAGGACATTGGGATTATTAGGTAAATTATTTTTTTGAAATGGAGGCAAAAGTTTTGTCTCGTCTCACTAAATCGAGATGACGAGAATTGGCCGATTAAATTAGCAGAAAAATGGGAGAAACCGTCGCAAACATCCTCCTTGACTGTCATGGAACACAACATTTTCATGCACACACACACTGCCAACCGGTTGCCAACATAAGTTGCACATACCACCAAAGCGAGATTTGTCATCAAGATTTCTTGTTGGTGTCATCGTCATCACTCATTATCGAGACATCTACAATGACTTCACCAAAAAACGAACAAGGAATAAAGAAAACCTCACTACAACGACTTGGTGAAACTCATGCTAAAGAGGATGAGTCCAAAGAGGGCATATACCAGACACACCCGACGAAGCTCTTCACAATCGGACCGCGCAATGCAGGTCATCGCCGCCGCTTGACTGATGCGACAACGCTCCGACTTTGCAGCAGGGGAAGACTCATTGGGCACGCTCGAAATCCGACTACCACCGTCTTGTCATGATCATATCATCACTAATCATTGCCAACGTTGCCACACAAGTCATCACGTCGAACTCGGTGCCCACCATTACTGCCATCCACTCATCCACACTTGTTGATGCACAACTTCAAGGGTGATGCCACAATGGCCCCAATAGGGAGACGGTGTAGAATGCCACCATAATCTGATATGTGGATTGCTGGTTGCACCTGAGATAGCAAAAGGATGTGGGGGGGACGGGGAGTATCACCTCGACGATGCCTTCAGGAAGGAACCAGTGCACCAGGCATCGCCATCACTGGGTCTGGCCACAAGCCCAAGGCAGGTTTTCTCCTGGATGTGCTCCCACAAGACCCCCATCCTATGCATCGGGATGTCCACCAAGAACCCCACATCACGGGAAAGCCTGGCCCAGACCGGTCAACATGGTAGGGCCTACACCATCCAGATCGGAGGGCACCTCCCAGATCAAGAATCATCAGAAAGCCCTCGTTGCGTAAAAAGGGGTGGCAATGCCTAAAGCACTACCCTTCCTGGGCCATCCCAAGTTGTAATACCCCAGCGTTTAGGAACTAACGAAGGGTAGAAATAGGAATTTGTGCATCTGCATGCATCTGAAAACCTGAATAAATTTTTCGCAAACTAAAACCCTAGAGTGATCGGAGTCCTTTTATCTTTATGATTTAGGGTTTAGATCATTTTAGCGGAATTCGATGAATTTCGACATGACCTCTAGGTAATTTGCTTGTTGAAGGAATTTGAATTCAAATTGAGTATTCAAATAAATTGAATTTATAAGTAATTCAAATAGAAACAATAAAGTAATATATTCAACGCACAAGTAAATAAAAGTATAGTGTTTGAATAATTTAAATCCTTACAACAAAATGGAAATACAAGGGATTATAAAAAGAATAATTTTATTGATTAAATACAATAATACATTGTCTTTACAATTGAATTTCAACAAACTGAAATACAAAGGGAAATTACAATTGTTTCCTAAACTAAAATGTCTTGTACTCTTTTCTTCTTCTTTTTGATCTTTATTCCAATATTGTTTCCTGCAAAACAAATAAGAAACAAAGACATAATAGAAAGAGGGGTTAGGGGTTAGTTTAACTCTCAGTTTAGCAATGAAATGCATTGCTAATTACATCCTTGAGTATAATTAAGGGACTAAGTGCAGCATCTGTTCTAAATCCACAATTTTGCCTCAGTACAACATCATAGGCAAGCAACAAAATCCACTTGGCAAGTAAAAAGAATGCACCACTAGAGATAATACCAAACCAGCCGAAGCTCAGTTCACTGAACCTGGGAAGCAACTGCCCAGGCAGCACAATCACCACACCCAGGTTGGCTGTCAACTGCACAACCATTTCACTCCCAGGGGAGGGATAAGAGCAAGGGGCTCGTAGCAAGCAAGGAGCAAAACTCATTTTCACTCACTCAAGCACCAGTTCGAGTTCATCAACCACAGCACACAGTTCATCACCAAACCACAAATCCATTCACTTTTCATCACTCAATCCTTGTTGAGAGCAAGAACAAGATGGGATAGAAGAGGCAAGAGCAAGTTGGAGCAAGGCGGGAAGGCCAGGAGCTAGAGGGTAGCAACCTGGAGCTAGAGGAGCAGGCCAGCAAGGTGAACAAGGAGGGGATCCACAAGATCTGTAGATCAAGCAATCCAGAAGAGCCACAAGCAGCACAACACTACCACCACCACACCTGATAAGAGGTTGATGCTCTATTTCTCTAGCAAAATGAACTGCTAGTTACACATGGAGTACGGTGGTGTATATTTCCCTCAGATAGGCATAGAAGTGCTATGCTAGTTCATCACAGGGATTTTAAACCGAGCGCAGCATCTGTTCTAAATAAATTTGGGCCTCAGTCTATGCATCATAGGCAAGAGCACACATCCAGTACATGTTGCTGGGCACAAAACCCACAAGGGGAGAGGCACCACAAGCACAATCATGCACTAATCACACCACTGGGTAGTATAAATAATTTTCCCCAAGCTAAAATCATCAGAATGCTTCTGTGTAACTCGAAGGAGGCATCACAGCAAGCAAAGCTAAATTATTTAGCTCAAGTAAATGAGATATACTAGCACAGGGCATTAATAGAGCATTTTATCAAAGGAACACAATTATCAGAGGCATATTCTAAACCTCAGGTTCAGAATAACACCAATTGGACATCATCATCAACAGTAGCAATAGAGCACCATCAGACCAACACAGCCATAGCACCTACAGGGGCAAAAAATCTAGAATCAAGGCATGCTACACATCACAGAGCAAGGCACTGGCCTGGGGAGGGAAGTAGAGAGAAGAGAGGTGAGAAAGGAAAGGAGGGGAGTATACCGGACACCCATGGCCATAGCTCCACGGCGACGGGGCAGTGCCCGTGCGGCCAGAGGAGAAGGGGCCACGGGGACGCATTCTTCACCACACCACCATGGCGGCACAGGGGGAGTACCCTGCACCAAGCCATGGCAGAGCCCGGAGCAGCACAAGCTCGGCGAAGCCAGGAACACGGCGGAACCCTACTTCGGGTTGAGGTTGCGCACGGTCACACGAGGAGAGGAAACTCAAATCGAAGCGGATGGGGCGGAGGAGCATCGCATGGGCGATCATTTGCGCCACGGCACGGCGGCGGAAATCGCCGGACCTCGCTGGAATCGACCGGCGACGGCAGAGGCGAACGCGGGGCGAGACGAGCTCGGGCTCGAGAGAAATAAGGAAGCGAGAGAGAGGGGATCAGGTTCTGGCTCGGTCGGTTGGACTCGAGCCAGGCTCGGGTTTCGTCTTGGTTCAACCAAGAATGACCTGAGGGCAGTTTGGTCATTTCATAAATCAAAATTTAATTAGAAAATTCTAATAATTTATATATTCATTTAAAATAGAAAATTAATATTAAAAAAATATAGTCAATTAAAAATAACTTTAAATCTAGAAAATTATGATTAATAATAACCTATTCTACCATAATTTAAAAAAATTCCTATATCTGAATAATTATGAATATACATTTTTAAAATAAAATTACAAGGTTTGTTAAAACAAATAAATTCAAATAAATTTAGAAATTATTAAATTCTAAAGTTCCTCAAATGATAATACAAACTTTTATCGTATTAAACAATTATTTTATTTACTATTTAATAGTAAGTTTAGAGTTTAAATAAATTAAATACTTTCTTCAATTATAATTAATGCCTTAAAATAAATTTAATAAGGCAAATAATATTTAAAATTTCCAAGAATCCAAATAACACAACTAAGAAGATTTTATATCACCAAAGAAACCTAATGCATAGCATTCTTATGCATAATAGCATCATTTGCTTCTTTAAACAATGTCCTTACCAGACAATGATGGTATTTTGTTGAACCAGGAAGTCAGGAGCCACATCCAGTATCCGACTCCACTACCTTTCAGTCACAAGGCAAGTTCATTACTTGCTCATATCCGTTGAAGTATCTATTAAGAAACTATTTGCAAACTCCTTATATACTATCATCTCTACTCGAAAGAGAAAGCATAAAATCCTATCTTCACAATAATATGACAATTTGGTTGTCTACTTAAGTGTGGATACCCTATTATGGCTGGCAGATGGAACCATGGTATGATGTGGTTGGTGGAGGTTCCATTTGCGTGGGAAAGTATTACATAGGACTTAATAACCAATGCGTCAGTGTTCTTGCGCCGTAAATAACGCGTTAACCATGAGGCCTGAAATGGGCCGGGGAAGTCATCTGTGACCTTCTTCCTTTCGCATGTCAACGTACAGCCAGTTCCGTAGGCTGTAGGTCTTGCGGGACTACATGCACATGGGTGGGATCCCTCAGTTCCCACAGTTTCTGGTGTCTACGATGGATTGTAGGGGTTGTCTGGAACGGTCTATCTTTTTGGTATAGGGGAGGACTTGGTCCGGATCGGTCTACCATAAGATAAAGGGGGAGGACAAACCTACAAAAGGGTGGGCATGCGGGGTTGGTGGAGAAGCACGACGAATGGCTTGGATCATCAATCGGGCCCCACACCAAAGGAAGTGTGGACAGGAAAGTACGCCTGGTTGTGCAACATGATCTTGATCTCTTATGGGTAAAGCAACGCACCTCTGCAGAGTGTAAAAAAGTGTGACATGTTACTCCCTGTTCCGGGAAGGAGCTGTGAACGCTACAGGAAAGGGACTCCATGAAGTTCTAGCACCTGTGAATAGTTGGCGGGCATAGTTTTCGGAATAAAAACTACCTTTCAAGAAATGTTTACAAAAGAGAGACTGCATTAGCTTGAGACTCTTTAGAGTCAAGGCTGTAGTTAGTGCATCAAACTTTCCACCATATACGGTGAACTTGTTGAGTAACACTGGTTACTCATTCCTTCCTTTCGAATCCTCTGCTTAGACTGTGAAGAACTGGACGACGCAACGCTGAACCTCATGGGAGGCCAGGAGGGCATCTACTATGAAGAACCAGACCTTTCGGGAGGAATCGAAGGAGTGAATTATGTTATTCGCTATGGGGTCGGCAATGACGAGGTGGAGTCCGAGTGAAGTTAGCTTGGACTAGTAACCAGTATATAAGCACGGTTGAATCGAGCAGTTCCCGTGTACGCACTAATTTGCTTCTTGTTGGTTTTGTATAACACTAAATATGAGATGACCACTTGTTGGGATCATCTTCACTTATGCACGACTTGGTTTTGTAATAAAGGGTTGTATGATATGTGGACCCGCAATGTTTCTGTTGTACCACTCTGAGGGATGTAATATTTGCGGAACGGTGTTCTGTAAGTGTTATGTCAACGACTTGCGTACTACAACATGCAGTGGTATGCTGGGTCACCGCACAAGTACTGTTATTCCGACCCGTTTTTCTTTTTATGTTTCTTTTCATTTTTCATTTTCATTTTTATTTTTATTTTCTTGTTTTGTTTTTTATCTTTTTTATTTTCGGTTTACATTTTTTCATGTTTACTTTTTTTGTTATTAAAAACATAATGATTTTTTATTGTGTAACACATGTACATATAGTTTTGGAACTCGTGAACAATTATATTGAACTAGTAACATGTTTTATTTTATTCTTGTTCTTGGAATTCATGATTTCTTATTATGTGATATGTAAACTTTTTACCTCGTGAACCATTATTTTAATTACGTGAATATTTCTAAATGTCGTGAACATTTCTTAAAAATCTGAATTTTTTTAGCTATACACACATCGTTAACTATTATTTTATCTGTGTGAACATTTTTTTACATGAATGTTATTTAACATTTTTCTTAAAAACCTATGAACATTCTTTGAACTAAATGAACAAAAAAAATTAACCTCGTGAATATTTTGTATACCTAATAAATATTTTTGACTCTACAAATATTTTATCTTAATTTTTTAATATATTCTTATGGATATCAAAAAATTAAACTAAAAATAGAATAAAAAGAAACAAGAACAAAAATAAATAAAATGAAAAGAAACAGAAAAGAAAAATAGTGAATACAAAAGCGAAAAGACCTTTTCGGGCCATCCCACACACGTAGGGGTGTAAACGGATAGGATAATTTCCGTACCGAATCCGTCGCCGAATCCGTTTTAAAGAATCCATATCCGGTTCCGAAGAATCTGTCGGATAAGGATATCTGATTCCGAACTGAACACCCGGATACGGTATAGGATATGGTATGTAAAATAGCATCCGAATATGAATTATCCGAATATTAATTAGGATTATCCGATGGTTATAATCCGAATAATCCGATTTTCTACCAAAATGTCTAAACTAATAGTGCACAATTTGTAATTAGTGAGTTGTGAAGTTCATTTGTGGAGCACAATTTGTAGTTAGTTCTATTTGTCTAAACTAATAGAGTACAACTTTGTTAGATTATTACGCTTGTTGAGCTATTGTTTTTGGTTATGTGGGTTGATGATGTACATTGCGCATACCGATCCGACTAATTTTTTTTCCGCCCCGAATCCGCTCCGTTTCCGTTCCGAATCCGTGATTATATCTATCCGTCCCCGAATTCGCAACCGTTCATTATCCGATCCGATCCGAATCCGAGAAAAAAATATGGTAAAGGATATGGTAGAGGCAAAATCCAATCCGATCCGATCCGTTTACACCCCTACACACACGCGAGCTAGTAGGCATACCCTCCTATTCAACGCTGAGAGCGTCGATTAGGAGTTCCCGCAAAATCCGGTTGGGGCCTGCACGAATGGAATTTGTTTGGGATTATAAGCTTAAAGAATCTAGGCCGAAGATTTCTCATGGGCCAGGAGCCCAGGACGCCCCTAAAAAAGACCTCCACCGAAGAAAATAAAGTTTAGGCCTTCCTTCTATTTTCCCCCTTTGTCGACGGCAATGGAGTGCGCGGCGAAGGGGCTAGTGGAGGACCCATGCGCCGGCGGCGCCCACCGGCGGTGCGGCAGCTGCGGGGCCGTAGCCTACTGCTCGAAAGACGACCAGGTAGCACCTACCCCTCTATTTTCCGTTCGGCTAAAGTTTATTCAGTTCTTAAAATTTACGGGAGAGTTTGCGAGTTCTAATCAAAGAATGGTAGCCATGCCATTAGCAATCTGAAGATAGGAATATGGCTAAGAGATAGGCGATCTGGGAATCTTGGATACATTGAGCTGTGTAGCAACTTAGGCTTTTCTGGTCTTAGGATAATTTTTGTCGGGGGTTTTTGACTTTAGGATTATGCCACCAGTTAGTTGATTCTGCAACGTTTCCGTAAAAATATTGCTAGAAGAGAGTTCACTTCATTCTTGGAGGTGAATTTGTGATGGTCTTTTTTTTATGGTATAAGCTACGCGAATCATCAGTGCAACGGAGAGGAGTATTTTTTTTCTTTCTTTCTAAATTCGTGTAAGCTTGAGCCTTTCAGGATTTCTGAGTCTTTGATGGTCTGCACACTGAGAAGGATTGACTTTCTATGCATCATACACTTGGAATAGGGGGCTATTTATAACCAACATAAGTATTTTGATTCTTCAACAAAGGTTGTAGCATTGCGCTAGGAAATGCAGCACACATTAGGTGCAATGAAACCCTGTTTGATAGGGTCAAATGGTCAATAGAGATTATAGAAGTTTACCAGGAATTTTTTTTAGATAAAGGGATTTTATTACTTAAAAGTTTTAAGCATTACACCCGGCCTCTGCATAGATAAGATGCACACAGCCTCAACAAGTTCACCAGTCACCAAGTCGAACATAAATAAAAAGGCAAATTACATATCATAATGAGAAATTGTAAAGCCGCCTAGGGTAGTGGAAGGTCGATCCGGAGACTATGTGGCCATCCATGCTGGGAGAATAACTCCCTCGCCGCAGCCTCCAAACGCAACGCCACCTACAAAAACAAATCTCGGTGCTCCACCATGCTGTAGGGCCGACCATGCTTGCAGCGTTGCTGTGCACCGGTAAATAACCTGCATAATAGAAGCATTTTTGTCATTGAAAACCTTGTCATTTCTACATAGCCACAGCGACCAAATAACGGCAATCGCTCCCACCCTATAAAGAGTTTAAACCTAGGATCCACACCGTTTAGCCAATTGCCAAATATATTTGCAACGCTACACGGGGGAGTAAGGTAGAACCTATCTGGATAGCTGACCATATAGACCTGGCAAACTCACACTGGAAGAATAAGTGGTTAATAGTCTCGTCATTACTACAGAAGACACACTTTTTACTTCCGTGCCAGTTGCGTTTGGCAAGGTTATCTTTTGTAAGAATTACTCCTCGACGAAGATACCACGCAAACACCTTAGTTTTAAGCGGGATGTTCATCTTCCAATTTTTTTTTATTATCAACTGGTATTTCGGGCAGGATTAAAGCTCTATACATAGAATCAACCGAGAATTTACCATTCTTTGTTAAATTCCATTGAAATTTATCTGGACCTTCCGACAAGTGGATGGTGTCCAACCGGATAAGCAAGGCATTCCAGGATGCTTGTCTCGTCCCAAATAAACTTCTCCTGAACGATAAATTCGGTGGGGAAGTACCCATCACCTTAGCGAGCGTGTCGCTTTTGTTTCGCACAATGTTGTACAAAGCCGGATATTGTTCCCGGAGAGTGGATTGGCCTAGCCATTTATCCTCCCAGAATCTCCGATCCGTCCCTAATTGAGAAAGATCCATGTGGGAAAAAGATCTTCTTTGTAGCCATTAGGCCTGCCCAGAAGTGTGAATCGCCAGGTTTCCAAAGAACCTGAGATAGAGCTTGAAATCCCACATACTTCCTCCTAAGGGTCACTTCTTTTGGGCTTCTGTTTGGCTTATTTCCACCGAGAAACTCAGAACGTGAAGGAGCCCAGAAGCTGCCCCGACTCGTTTCTGAGAGTTTCGCGAGCTTCTCAGAAAAGGAGCGAACCGTTTTCGCTAAAAAGACATGTCCTTGCGCGTATTTACGGCCGATTGCCACCCCCAGTCCTCAGGTCAACCGCACCTCTCGCGAAAAAGAGAAAAAAACCCGTCCCGCACCCGTCGCCAACCTCTCGTCCGTCTCCTTCCCGTCGCCTGCCCGCCTACCACCACCGCCGCTGCCTTCCAGCACCGCCGCCGCCTACCACCACCGCCGCCGCCGGATCCCGGTAGCCCACCGCCGGATCTACCCATTCCACCGCCGCATCCCGTCGTCCCGCTCCAGCTTCGCCCCGCCCCAGCTTCGTCTCGCCCTAGCTTCGTCTCGCCCCGCTCACCCTGCCGCCTCTCCTGCCTCGGCCGTCCTCTACTCCGACCGCCGCCTCCGCCCCCCGCCTCTCCTGCCTCGGCCGTCCTCTTCTCCGACCGGCAACCTCCCTAAAGCTCGGCCGGACCCAGCGACGACCTTCATTCTCGGTCCCAGAGCGACGACCTCAAGCTCGGCAGATTGATGTCGACCTCACAGAACAAGCTCGAATCCCATCTAAATTTTTACTGAATGTGATGGTGTTGCATTTGTGAATTTGCTTCAAATGTTGATAGTAATTTATGGATGTGATGATGTTCGAATTTCTAGTATATTTTTAGTGCATGTGACCTCTGGATGTGATGGTGATGTGCAAGTGATTATGCTAATTGATGTGAATTTGTGCTAATATTATGTGACCTGACGATGGTCTACTGAAAATTGATGCTAATATTATTTTTATTTTATTTATAGCTCATTTTCTACTAGAAACTAGCTTATGTAAGATATTTATCACTTTATTTAGTACAAATATCAAATTCGGGGGCATTACGGACATCTCACAACTCAACAAAACAAATAAGCCAAAACTGTAGAAGCTCAAAAGAAGTCACCGATTAGTTTCTGAGAGTTTCTCCCCACCGCAGTTTCTACCCACCGAAATCCATAAGCAGGCTTATGCATAAGCAGAAGCCTAAAAGAAGTGGCCCTAAGTAGGGTTTGCCAAACTTCATCTTCAGAAAGAAGCTTGAAGAGCCATTTGCCCAGCAGGGCTCTATTCTTGACCTCAAGGTCATGAACACCGAGCCCTCCCTGGTCTTTAGGACAGCAAACCACACTCCACTTAGTCAGTCGATATTTTTTCTTCTCACTATCTCCTTGCCAAAAGAATCTAGACCGGAAATAATCCAATCGTTTTAAGACTCCTTTGGGTAGTTGGAAGAATGAGATCATATATAGTACCATGTTCGTTAGTACTGAGTTTATGAGAACCAATCTTCCCCCAAGGATAATAGTTTGCCTTTCCAGCTATTTAACCGAATTTGAAGTCTCTCCTCCACCCGTTTCCATTCAGCATTTGTGAGTCTCCGATAATGGATCGGAATACCCAGGTAGTTGATAGGAAATTGACCTTGCATACAGCCGAATAATTCAGCATACAAGGAGGCGTTTTCTTGAGCCTCGCCAAAACAAAACAATTCGCTTTTATGGAAATTTGTCTTAAGACCCGATAGTTGCTCGAAAGCTGACAATATTAGCTTTAGATTTCGAGCTTTTTTGATGTCATGTTCCATAAAAAGAATTGTATCGTCGGCATATTGAAAAATGGATAGACCACCATCAACTAGGTGTGGGATCACTCCTTCAATTTGGCCCTGAGATTTAGTGCGTTCGATCAAGATAGCCAACATATCAGCCACTATATTGAATAGTATTGGCGATAACGGGTCACCTTGTCTAAGCCCTTTTTTGGTTTGAAAGTGTGTCATCATTGACTTTAATGGCTACACTTCCTCCCGAAACAAAGCTATTAATTAACGCACGGCACTCATCAGAAAAACTTTTCATTCTGAGAGTCTGCTGAAGGAAAGACCAATTAACTTTATCATAAGCCTTCTCAAAATCTATTTTGAGGATTACCCCATTCAGCTTTTTCCGATGTAGTTCGTGAACTGTTTCATGTAGGATCGCCACCCCATCGAGGATGTTACGACCTTGCATAAAAGCAGTCTGAGACGGACGGACTACATGGTCTGCCACACTGTTCAGCCGAATCGTAGCAACTTTAGTGAATATTTTAAAACTAACGTTAAGAAGGCATATAGATCTGAATTGTTGAATCCTTTCTGCCTCGAGTTAACCTTAGGTAGTAAAATTATTTCACCAAAATTGAGACGAAACAGCTCTAGTTGTCCATCATGGAGACAGGCGAACAGTTGGAGTAGATCAGACTTGATAACTTCCCAGAAGTTCTGGTAGAACTCAGCCGGGAAACCATCAGGTCCAGGGGCTTTATTATGTTTCATTTGGAAAACCGCCTTTCTCACTTCATCCTCTGAGTAGGGATCAGTAAGTAGGCTATTTTCCTCATCAGACACTTGGGTATATCAGCTGTTCTAGACTCATGCAGCGTGAAGTTTCCTTCCTCTGGTGCTCCGAACAGGCCTTTATAATGTATTCTTCTATGATTGAATTTCTTGTCATTCTCCTTGTACATATAATTTTCATGCATTAATGTAGCTAGTTATTTCAATCCTTCTTCAGTTCATACATTGGAGAGTTCATAAAGAAGAATGTGCAAGGCTTGCAACACAAATGAGCCGCATTGATATGCTCAGCCAATTTCCGTTCACTTTCTGTGTTGAACCCCTTGATCTGGTAATTCTATTTTTCTGAAATAGTGATACTCTGTTTCTGCGTCTTCTCCATTTTCTTCTTGTGTCTGATATCATTTTCCCGTTCCTACTTTTGGTTCATGAAATGATTTGGTACCACCTACTTTAAGGTTATTGCTTTCATCCCTATTTCACACTTCACTGCACTTTGACACATCAAATTACATTTTTATACAGATCAAAGAACTTGTGTTTCTTTGCTGCTTAGTAACTTCTCGTTTTCTCACACATATTGTTAATTTTAGAACCACACAGTCCCAAGTACGAGGTGCCTCTTCTTAGAATCAATCAAAGTTCACCTAAAAGGACTCTGGAAATCGGAATGCATATGTGGCCCAGAGATTGCTTCTGTAAAGGACTTAAGGTTTGCTTTTATCTGCATTCCCATGATACCAACCAACTCATGAACTACATAACATAATGACCTACCATTGTTTGTTGATGAAGCACTCTTGGTCATCCTGTTTGATATTGTAATGATATCATGTTATCAATGCATGATCTTTCATGTCTTGGGAGCGATGTTAGTTAAGTCTACATATGACATGGTAACCTTCTTGGGAAAGTGACTTCTCTTATTTAGTTATTATAGTCAGAGCAGGGGGGAATTCCTGTGATCTATATATACATTTTGAATGTTTGAACTGATACGGTTTAACTGGCACTGCTGCTGTATATATTTCGCTGCCAATTTTATCAGAAGTTGTTTATAGAGGCATCATGTTCATCTTCATATTCTTCGCGTAACTACATATACGGCATCAAAATAATTTTGCACTGGCAAATAGGGGTGCATCGATTTTATAATGGCCAATCAGGGTGCGGGGAACTTTGATGTAGCAAATAAGGATGCGTTGATTTTCTATATCAACCTTTTAATCTAATCAACTCTACCACTTTTTTGTATGCGATGGTCAAATTTGAATAATTCCAGTCTTGCTTCTTGAGTTCTTGTGTACATGCTCTTCCTTTTCACTTCATTAGGATTTACGATCTTCGTCACTTTGTTGTGTTTATAAATGTCACAGTGACTAGTTGTTTGTTAAACAGACTATTTAAATGGCTTAAATTATTATTTATGTATTCCAATGTTAGCGTCACTGTCAGGTAATTTGACTTACACTTTGTATCGTGCTGCATAAGGTACAGCATAACAGCTGAATGGAACATGGAAAGCTCCCTTTGCCCGTGTACAGGTGCATTTCTGGCCTTAGTGAGGTTGCTCCTGGAAATATTTTTATTTTACTGTAATTAAAAATATCACATTATTGGTAAACAACAGAGCCTGAAAAACCTGTTCCTGGATCCCTGGCAAGCTGGGAAGATTACTATCATTGGAGATCCCTTCCCTTACATTCACCTGTAGCAATTTTACTTCACTGGGTATGAGCAATATAAAGTCCTTTGAGATATTATTTTTTAGTCTACAATCAGTACTCTTTATATATCCTGTTACAGTAATAGGAGTACAAAAAGTGCAAAATAAAGGTCCAAAGGAGAGACAACATCTTTCAAAACTCCTTCACGAAGAAACACGAATAGAGATCACAAAACCACATCCACCACCTAAAACTAAATACTGTTTCTTGGTTTGATTTGTTTACAAAACCACGTCCACTGTAGCTGCAAAAATAAAAAGAATACAAAATTCTGGTGTGGCTGGAGCGTTAACTTCAGAATTTGTAGTCAGGATGTGCAATACAACTAGTATAGATAGGATAGGTGTGAAAGGTTCTATTTACATTCAGATGCCATCTTCATGTCACCATATAACGTGAATGTTGAAGACCTTTTACAATATTGATATAATGAATTGTAAGTGGTTTGCTATTGAACGATGTTACACATTTTTCTTATTATAATCTGAAAGTTACCAACTCGAAATTGCGAAGTGAGTAAAGGGTGTATATACAGGAATTGAAGTTCAGTGGGGGCAAACTTTGTTGTACAATAGGGAGGTACAGCTGTTGTATTATAGTTTATCCTTTTGGTGCCATTGCTTGGTACTACTACCTCCGGTTGGATTTGATTGTCACGGACAATACACTGCACCAGTACAAAAAGTAGTCTAGCTCGCGACAGTTATTACCGATCAGAGGGAGTACCTGATACAGCCACTCTAGTGTAGTGTGTATCCATGTGTCAGTACTCAGTACAAATGCATTTGAAATCTTTTTATGGTTTATTTTTATGTATTGCATTTTAACTCCTAAGCCAAGACTAGGGACATGGCACCAGTAATTATTTCTGTTAAACAATAAGTTATTTTATGAAAGGAAAGGATTTTTGTTTGCAAAAAAACTGCAAGCTTGGGTTGGGCAAAAAAAGTGCGACAGTTCTTAACCACCTTCATTGTACGATATATTAGGTTATATATTTTGTATGTTTTACTTAATTTTTTTCCCGATTAACTTCATAACCTTCGAATATGGCTGAGCATGCTTTTGCATGTTATAGCTCCAGTAATTGCTTCCTCTACTCACTATAGAAGTTCGTCAAAACATTTGATGCAAGATTGTTGGAGTTTAATGCCCCACCCATTCCATGAG
This sequence comes from Poa pratensis, assembly GCA_947311845.1. Taxonomy (NCBI): domain Eukaryota; kingdom Viridiplantae; phylum Streptophyta; class Magnoliopsida; order Poales; family Poaceae; genus Poa; species Poa pratensis. The sequence continues at coordinate 4,331,895 of CAMZMU010000102.1, forward strand.
CTTGAGCTGATGGGTGAATTGTTTAGGTGCACACAAATTAGAGCCAAGTGGCTCTTGGTTCAAAACCTACTTAATGCATAAAAATAATAGTGGCCAGCTTCTGCTGCCCACATCATAGCCCCAAAGGAGCATAGACATGAGGAGGGGTGTTGGAATATATTGTCCAACCCCCTACATTAGTGAGATTAGGCTTTTGGGTGAATTGGTACGTGCATGCAGTTCAGTTGTTGTAGATCAGTTTTCCATAAGGAGCTTATCATCTCATTATTTGAGTCTTGCTTTGATGCTGGAATATAATGTCCGGCCCTCTACATGAACTTAGGATTTTGAGTGAATTGGTTAGTGCATGGGGTTCAATTGTTGCAGATCAGTTTTGTCTTTAGGAGTTTGGCATCTCATTATTTGGGCCATGTTTTGATTTCATCCTCTGGACCTCTTCACGTTCTTCTGTAGTCATCTCAGTGGTTGCGTTCTCTGAAGACTTCGACAAGAACCAGTTCACTGGCAACCCTATCCTTATATGTATTTTTTAAGGAAAGTCTTCCAGTCGTCTTTTACATTGATAAAGCATGCGAAGGTTTCTGCGTGACCTGGTGTCCTTGTGGTGTGTTATGTATGGCAGTACATGAGATGTACCATGTATCAGCCCGTTAGGTTTTTATTTTTGAGGGAAGTTACCCTTAGGCAGCTTATCCTTTTCGGTTCAAAAAGGTAGTTTAGCCTTGAAGTAGGTAGATATCTCTTACCTTGGCCCTTTCGCCAATAAGAGAGAAGTTCAATGATTCATTACTTAGTTTGTATTGTTGGGCCTCTATATACAAATGACCCACTGTGTGTATAATGCTTTGAAAACTAGAGTCCCGTTTTGTTTTATTAATATCTTTATTGGGCCACAGTGTTCACAACACTTGCTTCAATTTTGCAGCCACTTACTCTATATCATTGCCTTCAACTATCTTGCATCCAAACCTCAAGATATGATGGACATGCCACTCTGCACATTCACTATTTAGGTAAAATATGTTGTGTTCAGCTCTCTGCCATTTTAGAGCACTTGCATGCATCTGTGGAAGTCCGCTTGTGCCCTTCTAGCCAGCTGGTTTATTGGACCAAGCTACTCCCTCCGTTCCAATTTAATTGACTTGCTATCCACTAAATCTAGATGTATCTAGACATGTTGCATGTATAGATACATCCACATGTGGTGGATAGCAAGTCAATTAAATTGGAACGGAGGGAGTAGTTGTTAAATGCCTATGAGTTCACTCTATGCTAGGGCTAGTTATGAATGATTTGCATTTTTGCGCAATCTTGAACACACCAATTTACATTATCTGTTGAAGAAAAGCCAAACTTCTGCCTGCTGAAATTTGCTTGAAAAGTTAGCTACTCCTGGTATTGCCATTGTATTGATTGGTACAGGACAATCGGCAAATATTTGAGCACATATACTGGCCATTATGTAGTAAGCAATCTAATACTTCAGGGCAGGAACATTGCTTTTATGAATGTATTTATTTGTCGTTGCAATGTTCCACTTCCTTAGGCTATTATTGTGCAGATTGCAGTAGACATTGATTGATTTGTAAGCACATTGCTGCCACTATTTCTCTTCTGTAAAAACAGACAACATATTTCTGGGTGTTATAATATCTTGGAACCTTCACAACAGATCAAGTTTTAATTATGACATGGTTCTAGTTTTACCGTAACTCGTCATAGGAGAAATATCTTTGTTGAAGTACTGGAATCTGTAGCTCTTCCAACCACGATGGCAGACACTGATGTTTTGTTTTCTTCATGTATATTATGCTGCTTAAATATCTGAAGGACCTGAGAAAGAGCTGCTTCAGCTCGCGGTGTTTGCAGAGCTACGTGCACTATTTCCAGGTGTCCACCTTCGCATTGAACTTGTGGGGCCGGCAGTTCCAAGATCCAGGTTTGTCACAGAAGTTAGTATTAATTTCTGATGCTTAAAACGTCCTGATGTTTGTGTGACAATTTGACATTGCTTCATTTTTTTCCATCACCATTTTTATCGTTTACTTCAGAGAGTTAAGAAGAAACCGTGTCTAAATTCTTGTCTAGGGTCTACATCCGGTCATCGTCGCCTCTTCCTCATCTATATAACAGCTCATCACCTACTCCATCCACAACACTATAAGAAATTCTTGTCTAGGGTCTGTTATTCACGTGAATCAGATCACTGTTTGACTCATGTCAAATTTAGTCTGGCCAAGTTTTAAGCTGGCGGTACATGTATTATTACCCTTCATATGTGTGAGAGCTGGTAGAAATCTTGCAGACATAACATTCAGTATGTTGTGTATTATCACGGTTATTTACTGGTCAGACTTGCATATATTTAAACAGTTAGTGCATATTCATTTATCTCCTAATACTAAAATGTATAATTGATTTGGAGTTCCTGCTCTTTTGCCGTGGTTTTGATATGATGTCTGCTGACAGGGATGGTGAAGTTGTAAATATTTCCAGTTATGCACATTGTTCTGGTGAGAACTGCGGTTGTAGATCTACTGCCTCCAAGGACTTGAATTGCAGTACAATGACACTCAAACTATGGAAAGGATTTTATCATGACAGATATAGTGATATCGTAAAGGTTCTCTCAACAATACCTCTTGATTTGCTATGAAATTTGAAGTTCCCTGTTATCTTAAGTGTAGAAGGACACACTTTCTGTTGCATAACACAGGATTCTGGTCGATAAGCAGTACCAGCAATTTACTTTGTTGTTAATTTTTTATTGCTTAAATTTCTTGCCTTCATGTTCAGCTGTCTTAAAAGTATGTGCTGGAATGTCTATAACTGTGGATTTCATTGTCTAACAATAGCAATTGTACTACATGATGCGGTAGTTCACATAATTATTTTCGGATGTACCTTTTATGTGTACTGTGACCAAGTCAAACTAGCAGATCTGATTCCTGTTGTAAATAAGCGTGACCGGCTCACCCAGCCAGATTCAGTTTGTAATTACAGGTTGAAATGCTTATGTTCATGCACGACTGACTTACCCCTACTAATATTTTGTCTCTTGATAGGATTCGAAGCCTCATCTTATACTTGCCCCAAATGCTGGTATAGCTGCCTATCCTAGTTGGATGCCGACTATTGTAAGTATATTCGTAAATAACAAGCTATCTTCATACTGTAGCATGCATTTGACTTCAGTTTTTTTGTAGAATGCATTTGACTTCAGTTTTTTTACCTATATATGCATGTCCTCTTGTGTTACAATTTCAGTTGATGATATTCAAGTAAAATGCATGCAGTCGATTGATATCTCTTGTTTCTGTAACCCAATCTATCTTTATATCAGCTATATGATTCATGGAAGCATGTCTTGGCATTATATTGTAATTACAGATTTACACTTCCTCAGCTCTAGCTGGCAGTTGGCAGTATTGTTGTAAGAGGCTTTTGTTTATTGGTGCTTGTAATCATTTGTATTTCATTTCGTTTCAAGGAAATGATTAGGGAGATTGGAATTCCTGCAATGTTTACGGACTTTTGTGAAGAAGCTGCTCATCTAGCCTCTTGCTGCATAAGCTCCATAACTGGTCAACCCCTGGGAGTCCCTGTATGTGCTATCCTGTGTCTAATTATCTCTTTGCTGTTGTCGTTATGGAGCATCATACTAACACCTTCATCATCTGTCATTTCTTATCCAGATCCAGGTAAATCCTTTCAGGCAGCCGATTGCAGAGAATAATAGTGCACTATACATACCATGCTACTCGAACTGTTTTGTTTTTGGAATGTAGAATAGCCAGTTTGCCCCTTCTATCACCCCAAAATATCCAGAAGATGCTGTTGTGGAGAAATTACATTGTAACTTTTTGTAAAAATAGAGAAAGATACTATTAAGGAATTTAATTTTGATGAAGTTGCCCTTCATTGTTCTCCCTATGTATGTATTAGAAAGTATATGTGCTTGCAAGATGCACTTATCAAATCATTATTGAAATATAATTGTTGTACACTGTAAGAGGCTTTTTTCGAAGAGAATTGCTTCTTGCCATTCTTTGAATGAAACAACTTGAGATTTTTTTTGAAGTTACAATTAGTAGAATTCTTATCGTTTGAATGATGAAAACACAATGTTTGGTAAAAGGTGTATCTGAATGAAACTGTTAGATTCATGCCTGTGACCTTTTCTTGTCTGCTGAGATCTGCACGTGTGACGAAGCTGTCATATATAATTACACACATGATGACATCAATCCATCTCCCAAAAACAATGTCACACACACACACACACACACACACACACACACACACACACACACACATATTAAAGTCAAGACGCCAATCACATAGAATTATAGGCAGCAAAAGAATCAACTCATTTGTACTTTGTATGTTTGTTCATCATCATCGTCGTTGAGGAGAGATGAGGCTGAACACCTGCTTCTGTATTCTGATGTTGTTCCCTTGCTTTGCGTTTTCGTCTGCAAGGAGAACATCATCTATCCAAGAGACAATACTGTAGGCCAAACTTTCCAGCACCCTTGAGTAACTTTCAAGTATTGCCTGTCCAATATCCTGTGGGAGAAGAAAACGAAGATGCAAAAGCGTTAGCTATGATGTATAATGTCTCTGGTTCTTTAGTGCACAGCAGTCCTTTTATGGTATCTGGAAGAGATGTGATTGCTAAAACAGTTCTAGTATACGATGTATCAGAGAGAGAATCAGAGTTCTAATGTTCTGCACATGTATTCACTAGCATACAGTATAAGCAGGCACTGGTTTCACAATGATTAACTTGTCTTGCAAGAGAAATATCAGATTACATGTAGTAATTTTTACATGCATTTTATTTAACCGATCAGCTCTCCTAAACTTATAATCCTTACCTTATTGTACTGAATCTTGCTTGCGTCCAGGGTAGTCTGCGACAGGCCAGGAAACCTTTGTTTCAAGCAGAGCAGGAAGCTCCTGGCCCTGCTTGCCAGGATCAAATTCTTGTCCCCATCAGCATTCAGCTCGGTAACATTCTCCCATTTTGTCACCACATGGGTCATGTTTGCTTTCCTTCTCCACACATACATAGCACCCTCGACACGGTCTGCGATCTCAAGCGCCTCGTGTTCGGATGTCAGGTTGAGGAAGTCGAGGAGGTGATCTGGTGAAAACTGATCCCCTGAAGACATGTACCGGTATATGGCATCACCTGTCCCAACTTTCCCAGTCTGTCAGAGGAACAGAAATGCATCTATCAGAGGGGAAAACTGTGACTAAATTTTTGACAGACTAGATGGAGACTTGAACTCCATGGATCAGATTGGTCAACTGTGTACACGTACCTTTGGGAGCGTTTCTATGTATGACAATGGAATATGCATTTCAGAGAGGATAGCACTGTTGATCTCCATGGCCATCTTGTGGATCTGGCTAGCTTGGTCCCTCTTGTGCTGCAGCTCTCGGTGCGCAGAATCGGACAGGCCTGATTCTGGCACACACGGCTCAGGCAGCCACCACTTATCCTCATTACGTTTGAACGACCTCTTGCTGTCGTTGAAGGACTGCTTCCTCTGGTCTGCATACCAGAACTCTGCCTTGTCAAAGCTTTCCAATATACCCTGCAAACAAGTGCACAGTCAGTCATATACATTTTGGTACCAGAGTTGCTTGACTGGAACTTAAACCACAGGTATGTGGATCAAAACTTTACAAGGAGCATCGTTTCTAGCTTTTCGAGTGCAGGAAGGTTCATCAGAATGTCTGATCTTGGTGAGGTTGCCATCACCTGTAGGCATCAATCACCACGCGCAAATATGTTAGTAAGCAGATGGGGATTGAACAACGATTATCAAGATGTTGGCATTACATCGTGGGTGCTTCCATCAGGTCTAGCCTGGACTTGCGGAGCGAATTCTACAATGTATTCGCAAATGGAGAGGAGGCAATCCATCTCCCGGTTCCACATTGATCTCTTCTCGGGCTGCAGTGACTGCAATCTGTGGCAGGTCCCAAACACGGTTGCTGTGGTCATTAAGGATAGAGGTTAGCCTGCATCTGGACCAGTTCGACAGAGAATTTCATCTGCAATTCCGAGTACTACCATATAGGTTGGTGATGGCATTGGAGATGGCCACAGCAGTGCAGACACCCTTGCCACCCCCTGACATGTCCTCCCCAAGAAGCAGCTTCGTGTACTTCTCCTTCATCAGCTCCATTTCTGAACAGCACACGTCAGCCGGACGGAAGCACAACACGAGGCAAAAAATAAAAGAGAGAGATTCAAATAATCCATACCTTCATCCTCCATGGATTTCTCCTCTACAGCTTGTTGCAGCTTATTCATGCTCAGCTTGCTCATCGCCTGCGAGAGGCGCGACGGTGCTGCAACCTTGAATGATGGTGGCCGCCCCATGCCACGCCCTCGTGGTGAAGGCTCGTGCCCATCGCTGCTCTCGGAGAAGGACGCGACACGGAACAGCGGCCGCGCGTAGTCGCGGTCGTAGCTGTGGTTGTGGAACCCCGGGAAAGCCGAACTGTCCCCCATTGTTGTTGCTGCTGCTGCTCTGCTTCTCTAGACCATCGAAAAAGATCGATGGTACAAGAATGGCGGCAGACCAAGAACAGAGAGAAGACTTTGGTTTAAGGCATAGGCTGGCTTGCCTCTACATGGATTCTTTTAATCAATAGGGTTTAACTACATGGCATGTGAGAAATCTGCCCCCACAGGATACTACGTTTTGATTGGATTGGTGGTTGGAGAGAGTGCTTATCACAAGTTCATCATTATGTTAACTGCCAGATAGGTACACAAACGGGTACATCTTGCCTCTTGGAGGAAATTGGCTAATAACTTACGTAAGCTGTTAGATCTCTGACACAGATTTTGACTGCAAGTTGTTTCGTACCGGACAAGTGAACGCCAGAGTCTAAATTAAAGGCAAGGACAACATCATACTCCTGTATTAATTGCTATATCGTACTGAACTAGTAGGAGTAGTAATTTTTTTTGACCATCATTACATCTTCCCAACATCAGTACGCCACCTTCAGCCATTCTCCAGTTCTTAACAATATGTAGGCGACATCGATGTTATCTAGTGCGCGAACAATTTTCCTGTTTGGAAGAAAAAACGATGCTTCTCAAGCAGCTAGGCATGCTGCTCCACTAACTCTTGTAATCAAAGCCACGTATAACATACTTCGTGCCTGCCACGATCATCTATCAATTTGAAAAAGGGAAACATGTATCTCGCGGCAACGATATGGTGGGCACATAAGAGCAGTATCTTAATGCTAGGCAATGGAACATTAAATAGGCAAGAAGCGATCAAGGTGGCTGACACTATCCCCTACCTCAAGATTGTTAAAGTAAGATCTGGTAATATGGTAGCTCATAAACTAGCAGCTTTCAGACGGTCTGTTGGTTGTAGTGGTGTTTTGCACTCCTCTGTCCCAGATTTTGTTATGGAACAAGTGGTGAGCTATTGTAATTAATATATGCAAAACACCTTTCATAAAAAATATAGGCAAGAAGGTGGCTGGCCAGTCAGAGGCATGCTTGTTTTTTCATCGACAGAGGGAATATTTTAATATCGAGAAAATATCAATTACACCCAGTTTATTACAACAACATAATATTAAGATTTATTCAGGAAGATGCATACAACCAGAAAAGGAAAAATGCCCCGCTAAAGCGACCGAAGACCCGTACCATCAGGCAGCGGGAAGCGACCACCATCACTGGCGGATTTCGAACAAGGTCCTGCAACTAGGGTTGAAAACGCTAAGAGCATCTCCAGTAGATGATCTATTTTAGGGCACCTTTTTTTTGGTTTTAGGGCACCAACTTTTGGTGTTTAGGGCACGAAAATTAGATTTGCTCCGGTGGATGATGTATTTTAGGGCACGAAAACACGATATGCTCCGGCAGATGATGTAAAATAGGGCACCAAACAGTACAACGATAGCATATTTATAATATACAAACGACATATTTGAACTAAAAACATGTAAATTTAATTGAAATTCGAAACTTCTAGTACACATACTAGATTTGTACTACACTTCTACTACTATATTTCAACTAGCTGGTCTCGACGGTCTTCTTCCCCGCCGCATTCCTCGCTGAAATAAAACTCGAGCTCCGCCTGCACATACTCCGGATGCTCTGCAACTCGTCTGCCTGCACATACTCCGTATGCATCACGCGCACCCCGCGGAAGCCGGTGTTGCTCAGCATGCGGCGACATCTTGCGACAGCGGTAGGAATCGGCTGCAGTGCGGTGCAGGGCTCCGGGCGGGAGGGGGAAAGGAATTTTTCAGGTGGCTGCCGCTTTGATATTCAGTAGGCCAACTCGTGATGTATGTATGAGGCACGAGAGGTACTTTGACGTTTCCTCCTCTCATCCGCTGACCGTAACTAGACCAAGAGGTCGGGCCACGTGGGCCTTCAGCGCGGTAGCGGCCTGGTTCCGGCTCGGTAAATGGCCATGGGCCACGAGTTTGGGGGCTTCTCCTCCGTTTTTCGTTCAATTTTTAGCGTGTCATCATACGCTGACTTCGGTAGCGGAAGTGGCCTGCCAGCGCGGGGGAGTGTCCTTATATATATATGTTGTTTCTACTGTTTTCTCCTTAGGTTTTCCCTTTTTTCGCAAACTTTTTTGTAGGTGAAGGCGTGAAGCTGCTATAATTTTGTGCTGGTGACTGACTTGCCGCACTTTTTTATTCCTAAGGAGATTTTTAGCGTGTCATCATACGCTGACTTCGGTAGCGGAAGTGGCCTGCCAGCGCGGGGGAGTGTCCTTATATATATATGTTGTTTCTACTGTTTTCTCCTTAGGTTTTCCCTTTTTTCGCAAACTTTTTTGTAGGTGAAGGCGTGAAGCTGCTATAATTTTGTGCTGGTGACTGACTTGCCGCACTTTTTTCATTCCTAAGGAGAGATGGTTTGTGATGTGTCGCCTCTGTTAGACAGATATGTCACGTAGCGTGACATATCCTCCTGATTCCCTAAATCGTGGAGAGTCCTTATTTGTGTGATCTCCCATTTATGGTTAGGATTGTATTTTGACTATATATATCAATGCAATGGAAAGTCCCAAGTGTGGTCAATTCTCTCACATGGTATCAGACTAAAAATCCTCAACCCTACTTCGCTTCCGCCTCCTCTCCTTCCCTAACCCTAGCCGCCGCACCATAGCCGGCCGCCGCCGCCACCGTCCCTCTCCTCCTTCCTCTCCCTCCTCCTCCATGGCGCCCACCCCCTTCCACCCTTGGACCGGAGCGGCTCCGATGTGGCCCATGCCGCCGCACGGCGCCGGGAGCAACATCCTCGGCGCTGTCCCTCACCCGGGCCCTCGCGCCCACGCCTACATGGCCGCACCACCACCTGCGCTGGCCTCCTTCTACAACGCCCACAGCGGCCAGTCCTTCTACGACGCCCCGTACAGCGTCGCCTCCTCCTACACTGCGCGGCCTCCTTCTATGGCGCCCCACGGCCAGGCCTTCTACGGCGCCCCGTACGGCGTCGCCTCCTCCAACACTGCGCCCCCTACTTCGGCACACACTTGGGACCCCTCCGCCCTCGCCTCGCCCTTCACCAACATGACGCTGCAGCCCCCCACCCCGGAGTGGGTCATGGACAGCGGCGCCACCGCTCACCTCTCCAACAACTCCGGTATCCTTTCCTCTCTCTCTTCACATCCTCCTTATCGTCATGTCACTGTCGGAGACGGCTCCTCTGTTTCGTGTCCGCATCCGGGCACGCCTCCCTTCCTTCTTCTTTTTCTGATCGTTCTCTTCATCTTCGTAATGTTCTAGTTACTCCTCGCATAATTAAAAATCTTGTCTCTGTCCGTCAATTTACTACCGATAACAACTGTTCTGTCAATTTTGACCCTTTTGGTTTTTCTGTGAACGACCTCATTACCCGGCGTGAGCTTCTTCGGTGCAATAGTACGGGGGAGCTTTATTCGTTTCAGCCACCGGCGCCTCGTGCTCTCACCACCACCACCACCCCTCATGATATTTGGCACCGTCGTTTGGGTCACCCCGGCCATGACGCTTATCGTCGTCTTTCGCAGCATATTTCTTTACCTTGCAATAAAAACCATAGTACTCTTTGTCATGCTTGTCAGCTTGGACGCCATGTACGTCTGCCTTTTTCCTCTTCCACCACTAGAACTACTCGCCCTTTTGAGTTAATTCACTGTGATCTTTGGACGTCCCAATTTTAAGTAATTCTGGTAATAAATATTTCTTAGTCATTCTCGATGATTTTACCCATTTTCTTTGGACCGTCCCTCTACGCCAAAAATCTGATGCTTACGCCTCGCTCGCCTCGTTTCGCGCTTTTGCCCAAACCCAGTTTAACCTACCTCTTGCGTCTATACAGATGGACAACGGTCGTGAGTTCGACAACGCCAAACTCCACTCTCTCGCCGCCGCGCACGGTATACACATTCGCTTCTCCTGCCCATACACCTCCCAACAAAACGGTAAAGCCGAGCGCATTATCCGCACCGTCAACGATATTGTTCGTTCTCTCCTATTTCAGGCTAGTTTGCCCCCTCGCTTTTGGGTAGAAGCTCTCCACCACGCCACTCACGTCCTTAATCGCCTTCCCACCAAAACCATTAGTGCTCCTTCCCCGTACTTCGCTCTTCATAACACCCACCCAGATTACTCGTCCCTTCGCGTTTTCGGTTCCCTGTGCTATCCCAATACCGCAGCCACCATGCCTCATAAACTCGCCCCACGGTCTAGCGCATGTATTTTTCTCGGCTACTCTCCCCATCACAAGGGTTATCGCTGCATGGACCTCACTACCCACCGCATCATCATCTCACGCCATGTCATTTTCGACGAGTCCACCTTTCCCTTCGCCTCGTCCCAGCAACCTTCAGCTGCCTCCTACGACTTCCTCGATGATGACGATTCCCCCCTCGTCGTCCCCCCGGCTGCGCCTCCCGCGCACACCCCCTCCCCTCCACCTTCGCCGCACGCGCCCTACCACCACCTGCGCCCTCACCGCCACCTCCCCCACCCCCGCCGCCTCCTCCCGTGCATCGCACGCGTAGCACCTCCGGCATCCGTGTCCCACCCCGTGAGCGGCTTAACTTGCATGCTTCTGTCAGCAGGTACTCTCCGGTTCCGGTTCCGACTTCCGCACGTGCTGCTCTCAAGGATCCTAACTGGCTCGATGCTATGACCGCGGAGTACCGCGCTCTCCTCGGCAACGACACTTGGGATCTCGTGCCTCCTCCTCGAAACGCCAACATCGTCTCCGGCAAGTGGGTCTTCCGCCACAAGCTCAAGCCCGATGGCTCTCTTGACCGCTACAAAGCACGATGGGTGCTTCGCGGTTTCTCTCAGGAGCAAGGCGTCGACTTCGATGAGACCTTCAGTCCGGTTGTCAAACCGGCCACGGTCCGCGTCATCCTCTCCATCGCCATCTCCCTTAAATGGGAGACTCGCCAGCTTGACGTCAAGAACGCCTTCCTCCACGGCAAGCTCGCCGAGGTCGTCTACTGTCGCCAACCGACCGGCTTCATCGACTCCACTCGCCCCGACCACGTCTGTCGCCTGAACCGTTCGCTCTACGGTCTCAAGCAGGCCCCTCGCGCATGGTACCAGCGCTTCGCGACCTTCATCACCTCGACCGGCTTCACGTGCTCGCGCTCCGACACGTCACTGTTTGTTCTCCAGTGTGCAGAGGGTACGGCCTATCTTCTGCTGTACGTCGACGACATCGTCCTCACCGCCTCCTCGCCGCGTCTCCTTGACCGGATCACCGCCTCTCTCAGCTCCGAGTTCGCCATGACGGACATGGGCAGCCTTCACTACTTCCTCGCATCGCGGTCACCCGCGACTCCTCCGGCATGCACCTCTCGCAAGCCAAGTACGCCGCGGAGATTCTGGACAAAGCCGGCATGACTGCATGCAAGCCCGCGTCGACGCCGGTTGACACGTCTCCGAAGCTCGCCACCACCGCCGGTGCTCCCGTCTCCGACCCTACTGAGTATCGGAGCCTCGCCGGGGCTCTGCAGTACCTCACCTTCACGCGCCCTGACATCGCGTACGCCGTCCAGCAGGTGTGTCTTCACATGCACGACCCTCGCGAGCAGCACCTGGCTGCCATCAAGCGCATCCTGCGCTACGTCCAGGGCACGATCTCTCATGGACTTCAGCTTCACTCGTCTTCGCCGGACTCCATGGTCACCTACACCGACGCCGACTGGGCTGGCTGCCCCGACACTCGGCGCTCTACGTCGGGCTTCTGCGTCTACCTCGGTGACAACCTTGTCTCATGGTCTTCAAAGCGGCAACACACGGTCTCTCGTTCCAGCGCCGAGGCTGAGTACCGTGCTGTGGCTAACGCCGTCGCCGAGGCTAGTTGGATCCGTCAACTCCTCCACGAGCTTCATCGACCCACTCCTCCTGCTACGGTCGTGTTCTGCGACAATGTCAGCGCCGTCTACATGTCTACGAACCCTGTTCAGCACCAGCGCACCAAACACATCGAGATCGACCTCACTTCGTTCGCGATCGTGTTGCCATGGGCCAGATCCGAGTGCTTCATGTTCCCTCGTCTCGACAGTTCGCCGACATCTTGACGAAGGGTCTACCATCACCGTTGTTTCTGGATTTTCGGTCCAGTCTCAACGTCCGTCCTCCTCCCGTTGTGACTGCGGGGGAGTGTTAGACAGATATGTCACGTATCCTCCTGATTCCTAAATCGTGGAGAGTCCTTATTTGTGTGATCTCCCATTTATGGTTAGGATTGTATTTTGACTATATATATCAATGCAATGGAAAGGCCCAAGTGTGGTCAATTCTCTCACAGCCTCGTTCTTCCCAGAGGAACGGTGATTCTTCACTGGGTCGCTCAAGAGAGAGGTTGAAAGCCTCAAGTGAGCCCATGAAGCGCGTGAACAAGAGGACGAGGAAGCCTCCTCGGAAGTCCCATGAAAGGATGATGCCGATGGGTCGGCCGCTTCCAAGAGGACCTCGGAGTGGCGTGTCCACTCTCCACCGCACTGTCACCTCTCCTTACGTCGGAAGATCTAGAAGGAGGTGTCAAAGGAGTGGTGTGTCCCCTCACCACTGTGGGACAACCTGCACGACGATGAGTTCATCGGCCTCAGTTGGGCTTTGCTAGCGTCGGCCGCCGAGATCGAGGTGGACTCCCCGGCTTAATGAAGGTCAATGAGCTCACGACGCATCATGCTTCCTCCTCTGTCGGCGACAACAATTCCAGCTCGACTGTCAACCATCTGGATGCCTCGTCCTTTGACCCTGACTACGCCGCCTCCTCCTCCACCGCCTACCTGTACATCTCCTCCTACGACGACGACACCAACTGCCACTTCTACAGCGGCGGCGAAGCTTAAGCGTTGGGAGGGTTTCATCTAGATTTAAAATTCATACAAAATATTGTAAAATGACAATAAATTTGAATTAAAGTTTAACACTTTGCTTTATATACGATTTTAACTTTTTTGATTTTGGTTTGGAGGCATCGCTGGGGCAGCCCAGCGATGCCGGTGGAGACTCCATAATTAAGCATCCCGTGTCAGACGGTGAGATAAATCGGACGCTGGCGCCGGAAAGTGTTTTGAAAATTCGAAAATCATATTTGTGAGTTTAAAAAAAATTGGATGTAGCCACTGATTTTTCCCACAAATGTGAAAAATATTAATTTGAAACACTTTATATTATGGGCTACACAAAATAACAATCTAACAAAACTTAGAGACTTGTAAATATGTATACTTAGATACACACTTTTGTTATTCTTGTGTAACTCGGAATACAAAGTATTTGAATTTGATATTTTACACGTGAGTGGGATATGCTATTGGCTATACCCGAAATTTTTTTCCAGAATTTTTTAAAACACATAAAATATTTTAAATTAACGGGGGCACTGGATCTCGGGAGTGAAAAATCTCCACTCCGCTGGCACCCAGCATTGAGATACTGGGAGTAGTTAGCGTAAAACTATCATTCTACAGACTAAATCACAAAAAACTACCACTTTTGCCCGTAATCGCAAAAAACTACCACTTTGGTCCGTTGATAGCAAATTGCGCTAAAAGTCGATTTGGCTGCTGTAACGTCCTTGCAGTTTATGCCAACGAGACAGCCCTTAACGACACGAAACGGCCGCCGTCTATCCCTTGCCACGTAATCTCTGATGGGTGGGCCCGCCCAGTCAGTTTCCGTGTCAATCCGCAGCCAAATCGATTTTTAGCGCAATTTGCTATGAACGGACCAAAAGTGATAGTTTTTTGCGATTGCGGGCAAAAGTGATACTTTTTTGTGATTTAGTCTATAGAGTGGTAGTTTTACGCTAACTACTCAGATACTGGAGACGTGGCCGAATTAGAATTTTCGGGAAAAAAAACTTCAACTTGCAATCTAAGTGGACCCGGAACAGTTGCTGACAACCACCGCAGTAAATTATAGTTGTTGTTTATTCGCGGAGACCGCGGAGTAAATTGTGTCCGCAAAACAGATTACGAGTAAGCGACATGTGGAGTGACTGGAGAAAAAGATGAGAAGAAGAACGCAAAGGCTAGCCACACACGTCTCCCGCTGCGGTAGCTCTTTGACCTGTAGTTGCAACCGCAGGCAGCTGCTTCCGAGACTCTTTCTTGCCTCGACACCAAGAAAGGTAGCTGCCGCCTCCTCTGGTTTCGGCGCTTCACTGCTGTTCGTCTCTGCCCCAAGACCGAGTGGACGCGACCTACTCGTCTCCGATGCCTCTCTTCACCCTGCTTCAAAGGTACATATAGGTTTTGTCTTCGGATTGCCTTCTCTCTCAGTATTGTACCTGAGTGCCTTCCCTTCTCGTCGGTGTCGGAAGGTTTCCGTTGCTTGGATCGCTTTGCGTTCCGAGCTCAGCAAATCCTCCAAGAGAAGATTATTTCGGTAATTGTTATCTAGTTACAGTTGCAGCACGAACAAGAACAGAATGGATACTGCTATTTGATGGATAGAGGCTCTTGTCTTTGATGCTGCCTGGCCTGGCCTGCCACTGCCCCCTTTTGCAATTACCTGTCTCAGCTGAGCAAATCCCTAGCTTAATCGATTAATCTCCCATCTGGAATCGATTTCCGCCACCTGCTTATTTCGCGCAATTTCCCATCGCCCATGACGTTGACCATTTCCATCTCCATGTATCCCAAAATTTATCACCAGTTCAGCATTTCCTCAGTTAGTTCACAAAACTCAGCCTCAACATTGCCCCAATAGCGACAGAAGATATGCTTGGTCAAATGTCTCCTGAAGAACCCAACCTCATCTCTCTTTTTTTTGCAGCCCTTCCGTTTGTCGGTGTGGTCACAACACTGAACTCTGAAGTTCCACCGATGTGAATGTGATGTCCATCGCGTGCTGCTTGCCGGTCGTCGAGTGCGTGTACTGTCTGGCATGTACACGGTGGGTGTGGCAGCGCTGCCTCCACACCACCGGCTACGACAGCGAGACCTGGGGCCTTGCGTCGTCCGGGGAGTTCGAGCCTGTGCCCCGGCTATGCCGATTCATACTCGCAGTCTACGAGGATGACCTTGAAAATCCACAATGGGCACCTCCGGGTGGCTATGGCATTGAACCCCGGTGGGTGGTGCGCCGGAGGACATATGAGCACACGCAGGGTCATGCTCCGACATACTTGCTGTATGTCGACCACCGGCATTCGGATGTCGTGCTCGCTGTTCGGGGGATGGACATGGCGAAGGAGAGCAACTACGTTGTCTTACTGGACAATAGGATCGGACAGAGGAGGTTCGACGGTGGCTACGTTCACAATGGGCTGCTTAATGCTGCTGAGTGGGTGTTTGATGCCGAGTGTGATGTGATGAGGGACCTTCTGGAGAGGAATCCTGGTTACACGCTCACCTTCGCAGGCCATTCTCTTGGATCTGGTGTCGTGGCCATGCTGGCTCTGGTGGCAGTGCACAATAGGGAGCGGTTGGGTGGCGTGGACAGGAACAGGATACGGTGCTTTGCGATGGCGCCACCGAGGTGTATGTCGCTCAATTTGGCGGTCCGTTATGCGGATGTCATTAACGCGGTTATTCTTCAGGTGAGACTCCATTACCAGTCATTACCACACTAATATAAAATTTTACACCTTCTTTCTAAGTGTGTTGGCAAGAAAATACATACTTGCTTAAAGTTCAGCTATGTCCCTAGCACTTCACAGCTAAAAGTTATGTTTAGCTCTCACTATACACATTCATCTTTTTGTAGCAAACGATGCTATGGTATTCAAAGCATGTGCTGAATTTAATTTGGCCGTCCATCATTGACATTTTCTGCTATCATTTGTTGGATCAACAATCCAACTGAATATGTTTTGTGATATTTGTATTTGATCGACAGGACGATTTTCTGCCCCGCACAGACATTCCCTTGGAAGATATTATCAAGTCACTCTTCTGGTAATGAAACTTTCTTCTTATCTAGTATTATGTCAACACGTACATCATACTTGCAGGGTTTTATTGTCCTTTCTAGTCTATATCTTTTCAGGGTGCCTGATGCAGTCCTCTTTGTACAGCTTGCCGTGCCTGCTATGTGGAAATTGCCTCATAGACACATGTATACCCGAAAGTGTCATGTTGAGAGATCCAAGGCGTCTGTATGCACCAGGCCGGCTTTACCACATCGTTGAAAGGAAACCTTTCAGGTATATGATTTTTCCTTCCCTTCCGAAATGCTCTGCTCATCCAGTAATCTTAATGCTATGTAATTAGTACTGTTTGCTAGTATTCAATAAAACTAGCAATGTGAAGTTTCCTTCCAGAAAGGTGAAGTAGACCCAGTGAAGAGCTCTAAGCTCTATTTGCATTTATTTCATCCTTTGAAAATATGATACGAAAACTGCCCTTTTATCTTTTTTGCTTTGTAACTGAATGTTCCATTATGACATATTGCCCTTTAATGTTTAACAAATTTGGTTTCTATATATTTGAGTGATTTTTTTTCCTACAAATGTATAGGAGTATCAATTCATTAGGTATTGCAACTATGAAATATTTTACTTGAGATTTATAGTATCTTAAAACGTTTGTTGTAGGTGTGGAAGATATCCGCCTGCCGTAAGAACAGCAGTTCCAGTTGATGGCAGATTTGAGCACATTGTTCTTTCTCGCAACGCAATTTCTGACCATGCTATTATCTGGATAGAAAGGGAAGCCCAAAAGGCAATAGATGTAAGTATGAGCCTATCTTCAACCATGGTAGTAGTAATTAACAGAAAGTTCACACTACTACCAAACACTAATGCACAATAAATCATGCCTAAAGTTTTGAACAAAATGTTGCACTAATTTTTCATGGCACCACCTTTCAGGATCAGACTTTTCGATCACTAATCAACTATTCTTCCATATAAATACTTACCATAGAGTTACTGTAATGTGCAATTTTAGTGTTGACAAATTCTCTACAAATTAACAGCTTCCACATTTCAGTTAATGCTGGAGAATGAGAGAACCATGAAAGCGCCTGAGAATCAAAGAATGGATGCTGAAACCACCTTAGCAAGGGATCACGGTGAGGAGCACCAGACGGCCTTGAGGCGCGCTGCTGCGCTAGGAATCGCTGATGTTAATCTGCCATCAACATATGGTACCTTCAGCGAAAACACGACCCTTGAGCCGGACGAGGGATATCCAGTATTGTCAGAGAGTGGCAGGCACAGAACGTTATGGGATGAGTGGATCGCGAGGATATTTGAGAAGGATGAATCCGGGAAAATGGTTCCGCGAAGATGATGGAGTCATGTGTCGAAATTAGAAAAATATGTACAGTTGATTCGTAGTTCTTCCCGTCGCGTCTTGAGCCTGCTTTGGAAACCTGACACCCGTCAAAAACATGTTCATCCGGGCAAACTGTGTTGGAGGAAGTAGTTATTCCTGATCTGGGACAAGATCTTTGTAGGCGATAAGTATATAATGATCAATTAGTTTTGCTTTCTAGCCTCAAGTTTTGCTAAGGCTTCATACTTTTTTTTTTTGATATGGAACTAAACTACCATTAACCAAAATGCGCAGCAATATCGCTGGCAACCAGAAGTTGGCAGAAGGTAGGCACGCGGCCCGGCCATACGGCTTGGGGTTCCACGACCATCTTCGCGCCATAGCACGCAAGAGCGTCTGCTACATTATTACAAGTCCTTGGACAGAAAGAAATCGAAAACGAGGTAAAGTTTAAGAAAGCTTGGGCTCTAATCTCCCGAAACAGCACCCCATTTGGTGCAAGATCATACTCCTTGGACGTGACAGCTTTGACAAGCATTTGGGCATCGGTTTCAATCTGCACCCTCGTCATCCCCCATTCTTGAGCTATCGTCATGGCCTTGAGGCAAGCTTCAGCTTCGGTGTATAGTGCATCTTGTGCAAAATCCAGTCTGCCTGCAGCTGAGACGCAGACGTCACCGTCTGAATCGCGAGCTACAACTCCCCAGCCTCCTTTACCGTCAGAATCTGAGAAGCTCCCTTCGATATTGAATTTAATCAAATCCCGCACTGGAGGTATCCAATTACTGACGGGTTTAGGTGTAGAATTTTCATTTTTGCTGAAGAAATCTTGGTACTCTAGCGCTGAGCGTCGGATCTGCATCAGAACCTGATCATGTGTAAAAGACTTGCCTTCAGCATTTACCTTATTTCGGGTGCACCACCAATTCCAGCAAAGAGCAATAGAGAGTTTTTTTGTTCTCCGGCAGCTGCAGGATGGCCTCAATCAGTTGTCGTGGGTCATCAAACAGCGCGCAGATTTTTCTGGATGGATTTGGTCCCTAGGACCTCCACACCCGTATATCGCTCGCGGGAGGCGTTTTCAGTCCAGTCGACTAGGAAGTCCACTTTCAATTTTTTTTTCAGCCCCGCGGCGATTTTCTGGCACGACGTGTGGAGCCGCTCGTGTCCCGCTTTGTTGGCTCCTGTTTGCCACTTGTTAGGTTGCATTGGCCGTTTGGCACGTGTAAGTTATTTGTGCAAATGTGTGGTTTTTTGTTTTGTTTTTTCTCCTCTTTCTATACTGTATTTGAACACTTAAACGCATGCACTTTTTTTTTGACATTGTGTGCCCACAGATATATATTACTTGTATTGATAACAGTACAGATACAGAGATGACACAAATATAATCAACATAAACTAGGAATAAACAAATGATTAAACTGTTGCAAACCGCCGTCGCCACAACTATCAAGCATCCACATCTTCCGCCGTCGCCGGAGAAGTAGAACACTAGCAGTTGGTTCACATCATGATGTTGCCATAAGGCGTTAATGAGTCACAATAACACCTGCCCCGTAAGACTGGATCTATCCCGATAAGGAACTGGTTGCCCTTTTTATGGGTTTTTTCTCTTCCGTTTTTTAATTGTTGGTTGTTTTCGATGTGGTTTTCTTGTCCTTTGTTCTTCTTCGTTTGATTATGATGCCCTTCTGTTTCTGGTGGTGGTCGAGAACTCGAGATGCCTGGCCACCGCGTCTAGTTGCTCGTGGTTCTTTGTATTTGGGGCTGGTTCTTATGCTCGGGCCCTTCGTTTGCGTGCATGGTCATTCTTTTTTTTTTGTTCTCTTTTTTTTTGCGGGATGCATGCATGGTCATTCTTCGTCCTTTGTTGTAGGACAGCGTGGTGGTTCGGCATATATGTGTTGATTTTCTTGTTTGGCGCTGCCGCGTTACGTTCCACTAGTTGAATGCCCGTGCGTTGCTACGGGTCGCTCAAATTTTTTTTTGCTACACATGAAAAACTAAGGTGTGCATTATAGAAATAGATGTAACCAAATAATATTGCAAAAAACGATAAGATTCTAATTTTCCATAATTAAATTGATTAAAACTTATAAATTGAATAATATGCATAGAAACTACAATTATCTTGTTGGCTAAGATTCCACTTTGCTTATATCATGAATATGTCTTCAAGAGGAAACTCCCATATACATCGCCCTCGCAATGTATAAACTGGCATAATAAATGTTTTTGAGTAGAAACGCCCTAAAGCTCGGCCCGTTATGATTAGCGTTAGTCATGTGACTCACTCGGTCTATTGTTCTTCACATGCCAACTGAATAGAGTCAGCTTCTCATGATTGTCTCCACACTTGTCTCGTTTCTATTCTCTTGTTTTCACTCTCCACCACAAATTAGTGCAAAAATGAATTCTACATCCATGTCCCAGTTATATGACTAAAACCTATGTAAAGTTAAATTATTTTCTTATAAATATAATGTTTCCAACTACAACCGAGTGGGGTGAACATATTGCTTCCTTGGAAGCATCATTCAAGTGCTATTCTAAAGGCTAATCGTATCCACTGAAAGTGCGTTGCTACGGCGTCACGATAAATCAAATGAACAACCTTTTTATATGTTAAAACCCGTACAACAATCGAATCCAAATGGCGTGGAGTTCTTGATTGACCTGTTTTTGTACCGTCCGTAAGGTAGTACAGCAGCCCTTATGCAACACAAGTGATCCAATGAATGGCAAACCAGCTGCATCTGCTCGCCGGACAACATCTTGTGCCAAACAACAAACATTCTTCTCATTTTCAAGCACTGGGAAGTCCAATTCCTTTTGGCCAGGGAGAACGGCCAGCGGATCACCGTTGAAGACCGCTCGTCGCCTTGGACGACGGTATCATCCCTAAAGACGGTGTGCCGCCAATGACTACCAGCACTATCAACCAGCAAATTTCACACAAGAATCAAACTGAAATACAAATGCACCTCGGCTGCTGCTAAACCATTTTCCCGTAATTTAATCAATCCACACTTCCACAAGTTTTGATCAACGTTGAAGTGATGACGGAACTTTAGTACATAAGCATGCAACTACCAGGCATGTTACTACTCCATGTCCACAAGGGAGTAACACTGAAACACAAAGGTTTATTTAGAGGATTTCTGAAAGAGGCGACAGTGGACAATGATGGCCGTTGGCAACGGTTGATGTCTTCGGCATGATGGACGTCGGGTATTTAGCCATTATAGTAGCCATGGTGTCGAGTCGCCGAATGATTGCTACATGCCTCTGCTATTTTGGCGCGAGACAATGAGAAGCTGGCCTGCTGTTTGGCGCCAGAGAATGAGGCGACATGGTTTGGCCAGCTGGTCAAGCTTGAACTTGATTATATCCCCAATTATTCGTCAATTTAACTGTTGGAAACGCCCAAATCACCACCGTGCTTGTGAGAACATCCCTGTAAGATAGAATCAGTACAATATAAAATTAGTGGACTGAACAAAATAGAAAATATAAATATGTAATATTGGTGCATATATGTCCTGGTCCTATTGATCATGCATCCTTCCGAGAAAAAACATAGGTTCTCAAATCTGACTTAGAAATATGATGCTTTCAAAAGAATTATGTATACCATGCAATTCAGAAGGATTTAGCTTGTATAAGTAAATTTACAGGACCGAGACACCTTGTACAAGTCAATAAGAATATTGTCAAGGGAGTCCTGAGCTTCATTAGGACAACGACGATGGAAGGTTCTTATTGCTTCGATGGCCTCTTTAGCCCTGTTTGCTTGTCTCAGTACCGTAGCCATGTCCTTCTGTGCATTCTCAATGAAGTTGTTCACCACAGTTAGTAGCCGCCTAGAGCAATGGAACTGCCTTGTTTTAAATCCTTTTCAATGAACTGGAATAATAGAAGCAAAGGTGATAAAATATAAAGCACAAATTTCTCTAGAAACAAGTTGTATTATCAAGAGCTTGAATGCATCTTGATTTACAAGTCTGTAAGTGCTACGGAAATACACATACACTGTACAAATAAAGGTAACATGTACAGAAGTATTTTAGCTTATAACATGTTAAGAAAAGCAAGACTTCAGGCAGAATGAGCATCTGTTGCAGATACCCGTCAGAAACAATCATATGGTGTTACACCATCTAATCTTACCAAACTGTTTCAATGCAATATTTTATACAATACATTTTGTTCATAGGACACCAGTCATGTAGAAAGGTCAACCCTTTCGTGCCACTTTTGCTTCCAAAATAATCCTATGGGTGGCATTATTTGTGTGAGGAAGAGTCTATCTTCAACTATCTCTATTGTTGTGCAGTTAAAAGATTTCCTAATATAATGGAAGATATATCCTGATATAATTATTTTTGATTGGAAAGAACACTAAGCTTTAAGAGTCAATTTAGCATCTGACAAGATTAAGCAAGCCAGTCATTGCGGAATACCATTACAATGAAACTAACAGAACAATGTTGTGTTAATTGAAATAGAAGTCAACAAATTGACTCACAGGGATCATGTCCATATCGTATATTTATGGATATATACCAGAATACTGGATGCTAACGAATTTTCACACAAAAACGTTGTAGACTTAACAACTGAGGCAGCCTGGTAGCAAATGTGCAAGTCAAGGAAGATAGAACTGATTGTTATCACTGAGGGGAACACCTTAAGCGAGTCAGATTCTATCATTTCAGTTCCACGTCATTCTGTAAAAGAAGAGGCCACACATCTCTACAACCAACATAGACTTATAATACTGGATCCCAAAGTACTTATAGACTGAGTGCACCAAAGAAAAAATTGATCACAGCCTAAATATTCATTATGGACCAAAATATTAGGATCAGCGCTAGCCAGTTCTTTGATCTGTCATACTATATGCATCTACTTAGCCACCCCCACGGAGAACTGAATTAATCAAATAGCACAGTGCTCAATTTTGGACAATGAAATCAAAAAATCGCACCTGATAGCGCTCAAACATATTACCTACACCAATGTACGAATAATCCGCCGCCGTCGGCGCCCACGGCAGCCAGGAACATCCGCCGACGCTCAGCAGAGGTGTTACGAGGGAGCTTCCGCTTATCGACAGCGTTACGCGGTAGGAGCAGCAGCCGGCATGTACACCGAGTACTGGATAATTTGCTCCACGCCAGGCTATTGTCGCAAAGCAGGTGCCGCCCCTCATCTCCTTTGTTTCCTCACTTTCAGACCCTTCTGAAGAATTTTTTTAACAATCATTACCATCTATAAATACATCCATACTGTTAGCTGTCACTATCATCCTCACTCTCCATGTACTCCATGGTTTAAACGAAGTCAAGCCCACGTCGTGTACTCTGTTTGCTTTAATTTAATTATTGTTATTTTGTGGTGATCCAAATTCGTATATACTGATAAAGGCCGACTTGTGACGAGGAGATCCCTCACAGGTTATGTGTTCACGATTGGTGGTTGTGCCGTGAGTTGAAGGGCAACGTTGCAATCCGTTGTTGCCCAGTCTACCACTGAAGCAGAGTACATGGCTATTGCTGAAGCATGTAAAGAATCGGTTTGGCTGAAAGGTTTGTTTGCTGAGCTTTGTGGAGATGATACTTGCATTAACCTTTTTTGTGACAGTCAGAGTGCTATTTACCTTACTAAGGATCAGATGTTCCATGAGAGAACAAAGCACATTGACGTCAAATACCATTATGTGCGTGATGTTGTTGCAAAAGGTAAACTGAAGGTATGCAAGATAAGTACTCATGATAATCCTGCTGATATGATGACAAAGCTAGTTTCTGTTACTAAGTTCAAGCTTTGCTCGGGCTTAGTTGGTATCACTGTCTAGCCCAAGAGGCTATTTGGCGCCGAAGATGTTTTCTTTGTTGTTTCAGGGTGAAGTTCTCGTTCATGCTACAAGATGGAATTTGTCTCAAGGTGGAGTGTTATTTTGTGGTGATCCAAATTCGTATATACTGATAAAGGCCGACTTGTGACGAGGAGAGCAGAGCGTCCCGGAGGAATTTCCACGCTTTTCAGGCAATTTCCCCTCAAATGAATAATTAGCAAGCATAGCAGTAATTGCATCAGTAGGTATCTTCCTTTTATTAGTGACAATATCTTTCATATATTTTTAATATGGAGGAATTTTAATAGCATCAACAAGAGGAATTTGCAAACATAAAGTTTTAATCAACTCAAGAAATTTCTCAAACCTAGCATCATCCAAAGATTTCATTACCTCTTGGGGATATGGTATGGGTCTTTGTACCCATGGATCCCTCTCTTTACCTTTTTGTTGATTTGGATGCTTCTTCTTTTTATTCTTCTCAATAGATGGTTGAGGGTCTTCTTTTTCAGGAGGTTCAGGTTCTTCAATATTTTCAGCTTCATGTTGTTCTTCTTCAGGTGGAGATGATTCCTCTTCTTCATTATTATCATCTTCAGTCTCAGCATCAGAAATAGAAATATCCTTATCTTGTTCTTGAGAATCATCAATATCTTTTTTCATTGGGAGATTTTCCTGCAGAAGATTTCTTCTTGAGAGCCTCTTGCTCTTTCCTCTTGGGATGGTCTTCAGGATAGTCAGGATCCTGAGTACTTGCACCACCTCTAGTATTAACTCCACAAACCTGTTTCTTCTCAATAAGATTTGCATACAATTGATTTTGAAGAGAAACCATTTGTTCAACTTGATTATTCATCATCTCACAATGTTTAATAATTCTTCTAACCTCTCCCACACTAGCATTTAAATTTTCACGAAGAATTTAATTTTATGAGAGTTTTCCATAATACTCATTCTAATACATGCTCCTCAGGATTGTTATGATAAGCAAAATCATTAACGTATGATACATCAATAGGAGGTGTTACCTTTTCATTACCTTCCATAGAGCTAATAGCATTGACTTGGATTGGAAAACATGGTTGATCAATAGGAAGTTTAACACCCATTTCAGATAATTCCTTGAGATGAGAGGTTTTAATTCCCTTCTCTTTAATAGCCTTGGAAGCTTCTTTCATTGTCTCTTTGTTTAATTAAGAATGCCTCCTTTCTTCTCTGGAAATATCTCTTTTCATCTATCTCTTCAATATTCCAATCTTCATAATTTCTAGAGATAGTCTCCAATAACTCAGTTGCTTCATCAACGGTCCTTTCCCTGAAAACATTACCTGCAATACTATCAAGATAGCCTCTAGTGTTTTCAGTTAGTCCATTGTAAAATATATCAAGTATTTCATTACTCTTGAAGCCATGGGTAGGACATTTCCTAACCATCTTACTGTACCTCCCCCAAGCTTGGGGTAGATCCTCCTTCTCTTTCTGTGAAAAGTTGCTAATCTCAATAGTTAAACCATGAATCTTATCAAGGGAAATATTTATTATAGAATAGCTGCAAGCATTCCTCTTTACTAGTAATAGATCCAGGTTCTAAATGATTATACCAAGTTTTAGCATTTCCTCCCAAAGTAAAAGGAAACAACTTTAAGAAATAATAGCGTTGGTGGATTTCATCTTTACCAAATAGCACAGATAAATCATGCAAAACAGCAATGTGTTCAAAAGGAAACTCATCATCTCTCCCATAAAACTTAAACTTCTCAGCTTTTTCAATTATTTCAGGATCAACACTAAACTCATAATCTTTATCTTTAATTTTAATAGCTGGAGCATTCATTTTCTTAGTAACAGGGAAATAATCATCAAGAGGAGAATTTTTATAGCTATCAAGTTTATCCAATTTATCAAATTCGAATCCATAAAAGCCATAGTAAATGCATCTTCTTCCTCAGAAGAAGTTTCATGTTCATCATCACAATATTCATATCTTCCAACTCAGACTCCACATTTTCAACAATAGCAGATTCAGGTGTTTCAGTTATCTCAGATGTTTCAGGTGTCACTTCTTTGTCTACGCTACCACATATTAAATTATTTTCAATACTAGTAGACATCTTAGACAATGGTGAACTAGATAAAGCTTTTTCTTTCTTCTTAGCAACAATAGCAGAAGCAACATTAGGTGAAAAGTTTGGCCTACTTGGCAAATCAGTACCTCTACGAGTAGTTGAAGGCCTCACTTCCTTCGGAGTATTCTTTTCCTTTCCCATAGTTGGGAACAAGCAAGTGCAGCAAATAAATGATAACAAGTTGTCTTACCAATAAAGCTAGGTTCCCCGGCAACGGCGCCAGAAAATGTCTTGATGCCCACAAGTATAGGGGATCGCTGAAATCTTCGTTGGGAAGTATTACCCAAATTTATAGTTCGACTCAGGGGAACACAAGAATACCAATAAGACTTTGGCAATTGAGGCGTCACTCTCAACCACACCTGTATATCAATAAACTTGCAGCAGTGATAGTATGGCAGTAGGATGATTCAAGCAAGCAAATAAAACAGCAGTAGTAAACAAGGGTTTCCCAGTTTTCACCGGAAAAGTGAAAGTGTAACTCAGAGATTTAAAACGTAGGCATGAGGTGATAGCGGGGTGTTGCATGAATAAGATTGATCATATAATAATATACAAATAGCAATGGGACTTATCTCTAACTCCGATATATGTAGGTATGTGTTCCGTAAATAGTTGTGCGTACTAACCAAGAGAATTTGCACAACATCTATTGTCCTACCTGCCCATTTCACCGGGGCCAACTTGGAACTACAGGTAATTAAGGTCTACCCTTTCGAATAGCCCGGAACAACGCATTAACACTTCATGAACACATAGAATCCTCAAACTAAAACATCTCCCCCTTGTTTTCCCTATATGTCACTTTTAGGGTTCGCAGGTTCAACATAATAGCAGGTGATACACTTTGCAGATAAATACCAAACTCAAATATATGATGGGGCAAAATAAGTTCAGTACTGAAATCATGCCACTCGGGCCCTAGTAGCAAGCATTAAACATAGCATAAGTGCATCAACACAATACAAAAATATCCTCAAGATAAACCCCTAAGATCTCGACAACGGGTATCATTACATGATCAATCTCATCCAATCCCCATCCACCTCATATGCCTACAGTGGACTACTCACACATGGTGATGGTGAAGGAGCTCATGGTCGATGGAGATGAAGGCGGTGAAGATGGCGGTGAAGACGGCCTCCGGATCCCTCCTCCGGGGAGAAATCCTGGATCAATCTGTCTCCGAAAACGAAGATCGTGGTGGTGGCGGCGCTCTGTTTCGCGAAAGCTCCTCTCCTTCTAGGTCAGCCACTTTTTCGTATATATGAGGGGGTACACGAAAGCCGAAGGAGAGCGTGCCCGAGGCCCCAGATGGGTGGGCCCACGCGGCCAAGGAATCTGGCCGCGTGGGGCCCACTCTTTTGGCCCTCGGACGCTTCCTCGTGTCCATTTTGCACGATGCCCTTCTTTTCCATAAAAATTGACGTGGTATTTTTCTCGATTTAATTTCCTGCAAAAACAACCAGAAAAGAGACTTTGCTAAAAACAGCGTCAGATTCAGCAGTTTTATTCAAATATGGGAAGATTCCGGAGCAAATTATGAAGCAAAGTGCTTGAAAAAGTAGATACATTTTAGGTGCATCAGTTGTTTCCGGGTCGGACTACAGTTGACCTAGGGTTTTACCACTTTATATTCATCTTGTAAGCCGCCGGCTGGGATAAGTCGCATTGTGTAAATCCCCGGCGTTTGTAACCTCACCCCGATATAGTGAAGTATTGCTGGCTGGCGCCCGTGGTTTTTTCCTCTCCTTTGTTTGGAGAGGTTTTCCACGTTAAAATCTCGTGTCCCTTTGGTTTGATCGTTCCTCTCTTCGTCGTTTATTTGCTATCGTTTATAACAATTATTGCCTAATTCCCCATCATCCCTATTCTTCCTCTTGCCTATCATATTCTTAAGCACTTCACGAACAGAAATCCCATCATCCTCGTCCTCCTCATTTTCAGTTATGTTTCAGCTACACATGAAGATCTTTAGTGCCTTCATGGTCACTCCTGCATCTTATCTAAATTAAGCATCACATACACATATCTTCAATCCGGACAAACTTAGCAGTAGAGAGTAACTTTATTGGACGCAATTAGAATCAGCACCTAAGAGGATTTCCGCTTTCTGAATTTACTGAAACTCTCGCGACCTAGCAAGAAAAGGCGCCAAGAAATTGGGCCTCCACCTCCTCCCCTGCCCCGCTCAACCGCCGGGCGCTAGCCGGGCCACCAGCACGCTCCGCCCGTGCATCTAGGCCTGCGGGGCAATCGAGCATCAACCTTGAGTTCCATCACGGCCAGCAGGGAGGCATCGTGGCGCAGGCTATGTCGACGATGCCATGCCTTTCCAAAACGGACAAAGTCCGGAGACGGGGCGCCTCAAGCTTGGACGGCTTTTGGCGGAATAGCGCCGTGGAGGTAGAATGTGAGGCGTGGACCTCTCGGCGTCCTACGAGTTCGGCCTCCGCTGAAACGGTAGCGAGGCTCGATCGATCCGGGCCAGCGAGCTAGGGCGAAGACGGAAGAGAGAGATGACCATCCCGTGGCCAGGAAATGGAGTAGAGAGGTCCTAGGGAGGCGTCCGGCGGCGTGGGGGTGGTAGGCGGCGTTGGCCGGTGTCGCGTGGCGGCGGTGACGGCGGCAGGGTTCCAATGCGTGAATAACCTAGAACGATGCGTTCAAATGAAAATTGCACGACCTAGGAGGGAGCGACCGTCTGCCGTCTGGGAGTTCATCTGCTAGGCTGGGGCAAGTTAGATGGGCCTTAGCGCGCGGCGATCGATTGAGGTAGCGATGGACGAAAACGATCGGCAGAAAACGGACAGAAACGTACGTACAAACTGAAAGATGTTGCTTCTTCGTCCTCTGGATTTAAGATTTCTTTAACGAGTGTTTATCTTTGCGTTATTGCTGGTGATGGTTGATTTGCTCGCTTGCCTTGTGGTTCGCGGAGCTGGGTTTTGTTGCCTGTTTTGCGGACCTGCTGCTGATTTACCGATTGTTCCCCTACTGATTTACCGATTGTTTTGTCGGACTTTTTTACTGTTTGTTGATGTTTTGTAACTGGCTAATGAATTTGTATGTAGGTAAGGTTTGTGGCCACAATTGGATGGCTAAAAGAGCGCATCATTGCCTTATGGACATGGCAGAGTAACCACATGCACGGGTACAGGCTACAATGGGACGAAAGTTATGCGAGGCTGTTGTTGCTTACGCGGTATGCCACTGAGCCACTGTGCGGGTCGTGAGCAACGACTTTGGCGGGCAGTTCGTCAGACATTGCTCGAGAACGGATTTCGGCTCCTTGTAACTACTGCCTCCGTCTCAAAATAAGTGTCTCAAATTTTTACAAAAGTAAATATATGTATACATGTACATTCACTTTTTTGTAAATCTAGGACAGTTATTTTTGGACGGAGGGAGTATTTGTTATCTAGTTCCATTGTTGTAACTTTTTCTCACATGTTTTCATACTATAGTTAAAACCTGGATGGCATTCCTCCGAGGGGATGATCCAAAAATCTCGTTGGAGGCAAGTCACAAGTTTGGAAATTTATGAAAATGTTACTATGCATAAATTTAGATCTCACTTGTAGTTTTCTGAACATCGTTATGAAACAGGTTATGATACACCTGGGCGTGACTAAAAGATTCCAGAAAAACATATACCGAGGTGGTGAACAATGGATGTTGGTGAGATACTTCCAAAGTTCCTAAGTAATTGGTACACTGCCAAACAGATAAGGGGACTTCAACATGGCAGATTTATCCGCACCAAATCATAGACGTCGCTGCTGTAGACCAAGTGCAAGTCGTGGAAAGGCACCCCAAGAAATATTCAGTCAACGGGTTCTTCTATTTGCCAATAGTGCTGGCACGAAATCACAAGCTGCCTAGAGAAAAGGTTAAGAAGACTTGAGAGGCGGTCCTGATGCTCAAGAAGATGATCTGGGTGGCATTCACTTGAAGACATGGATGGGCACTATCTAGAATGGTTACCAGCTGAACAGGATGAAAAGCAATGTTTCAGAAGGGTTGCTGATGCATTTCATATCCTAACAAATGAACTACATTTTCATTTTTTTTTCCGCTTCCCTGGACTATAGCAAATTTCACCCTTAGTTCTTTTTCTTGTCGTTCTTAAGTTTGGAGGAACTTTGTTCTTGTGATTTTATTAATGAAAGTCGATGAGGCTCAATGTTTCGATTTTCGTATTTACAATCTTCACTCAGGCAATTTTCTCAAGCTATTTTTTCTTAGGCTCATGTCCGAATTGATATATTCTCTCTGCATTTGTTTGGTTAAGCATATATATTTGGGATTTCTAGGTTTAGTTATTTTGTTTGCAGCTTATGAAACGGCTGAGGCAATCGGCATGAGTGAAAGATCACCATGGTAGAGGAAGCACGTGCATAATGCATCTTTTGATCAATGTTTCTCCAATATATTCCTTCATGCTATTTCGTAGCTTTATATGCGCGCAGACATCCAATTGTGGCTTTTATTGAATTGCGCTTCTAGAAAAATGGAATCTTAATCTTTTTAGATAGAGTGCATTTCAAACTTAGATACTATCATTTCTATACATGTGAATATTATGTGCGTTTCAAATTTACATGTGTAAAATGTGTGACAACACTAATAACTTAGCGACCGTAGCAACGCACGGGCATTCAACTAGTTTATTTAGATAAATGAGTTATCCATGTTTAGCAAATTTGACCTGCGTTGATTGAAGGCTGCTTGTATGTCAGTTCTGATAGCCCGTCAGACAACCATTTCCTTTTGAACCCTCATCTTTTCAAGGTTTCTTCTGAAATTGATGTTTGGTTTCCATTTTATTTCGTGCTCTTGTTCGTCAAAATTATATTTGGTGGAGGAGATTCTTTCTGGTCACGCTCGGCCTACAGATTCAAAATGTATGCTACTATGCCATATTGCGAATTCCACTTAAGTTGGGTGTGTAAAATCATGTATGTTTGCGCTATGTCACACAATTTCAGCTGGTAATAACACACAGGATATGACATGCTTCAGATATTGGTGTAAATCATGATTTACACACGACACCTTTTTCTATCGCTTCATGTTTTTAGGTAGTGGAACGATGTGCGTGCGTGCTCACTCGGAAGACTGGATAGTGGTCAGTTTGGCGCCGCTTGGTAGTTCTATCGAACTTTTATGCATATTTGCATTGCTTTGTTGATGCTAAATTGGTGGCTGAGTGCTTATTCTATGTTGCCAAGTCTGAATTTAGCTGCATACATATTGTCATATTTATGAGAAAACATAATATTGCACATATAAAAAACCAAACAGTGAACCGGGGAACAATTGATTCAAACAGTAAAAACCTGAACCGAGAGCCTCGCCGGTTCGATAACGGTCTGGCTTTTTAAACTATGATCGGAAGAAGGCGGATGGCACAAGACTATCATTGAAGAGGAAGGGAGCCTGGGTGTAGATCTTGCCGTCAGTCAGCTCTATCTGCTTTATGATCTTCTTCTCGATCAGATGGTACAGGCCGAGGAGACCAGACATGTATTTTCCGACAAGGACCACGTCCGGGATACCAGTGCCCACCGCCCAGCCCGCACGGAACAGCGGCGGAAGGTCGACCCGGGCGCGCCGTGCCCAGCTCCGGTCGCTGCTGTAGTCCTCGAGGACCCAAAGGTCCATGCAATCGCCAAGGAAGGTCGCCAGCGCCAGCATCCCGTTCATCTCCAGCAGGCAGAGCTCCTCCTTCAGATCGTGGCTCGTGGGCGGCGGGCGCCGCATGAGTCGAAACCCCTCTGACACCGTGTCAAACGCTAGGATACTGTCGGTGCTCTTGGCCTGGGGATGCGACGTCCAATGGAGTTTTCCATGATGATGGACGTACTGGACGGGGAACTGGGTGTAGAACTCGACGACTAGGTTGGGCGCCACTGCTCCCAGTCGGCGAGGACCTACTCCTGTGCTGCTGCCGGCTGAGAAAACATAGTGCGCCGCCGAGCCGGTTGCTCGTTCGTTGGCAAGGACCAGGATCCGGTGCTCACGGGACGGCCGGTGGAGGTAGAAACCGCATGGCACCAGCAAGCCGCAAGAAGGCGGCCTCAGATCTAGCCAAGCCCCTTGCCGGGTCACCGGGTTGTACACGAAAAAAGAAGCGATCACGCATCTGTAATCTGCGAACAGCAGTAGTCCATGGCAAGAACCAATCATGTCTGTGGCGCGACGATGCTTGGGGAGCTGGAGATTGCGCCCGTCGTCGCCCGTCTCGTCCACTTGGCGCCGGAGCGACAACGGGATTGTAGAAAGAACCGTCTCAGGTTGCGCACGGACGAGCAGCTCCATGGGATGGCGGCGGGCTTGCTCCGCGAGGAACAAAGGGTCGGTTAAGGTGCGGTACCACGCTTTGAAGACGGCTCGGCAGCGGAGCACGGAAGTAGACGGAAGCCAGAGCAGGATCTCCCTGACCACGTCGTCGTTCAGAGTCGCGTTGGTTTCAGCAGACGGCGACATCGACATACCGTGTATTCCGTGCTTCGCTGCCGTCTGCCTGAACGATGGCGGAAGTTCCTCGATCTCCCTGACCACGAGTATATCCTTTCCCTTTGATATACACGGCATCGAGGAAGTTCTCTTTGCGGAAAACAACTAGGTTTCCTTATCCGAACCCAAGAACTCACTGACTAGTTGATTCTTAGCGTGAGTTTGTCACCGAGACCTGGAAATTCGCAGCGTGATTTTGTCACCGAGACCCGGAAATTCGTTTTGGAATATAGAGCAAGTGCTCTTGCGACCGGAATTTTTTAAATGTAAAAAAAAATCGAACAAAAATTTCGCACGCACATCTCGACATTCCATGTGCACACATCAAATTTCACGAAAAAATAGAAAAATTAGCACCTGTAAAAAGATTAAAAGATGTCTTTAAAAATGCCTTTAGGCACAACACAAAAATATCAGTTTCGTAAAATAACTTTGTAGATATAGACTGTTGAGATGTGCGCACCAATTTTCTTATCCAAATCTTTTGACATTTTAGATGTGTTTAAAATGGATTTTAAAAATCAGAAGCATAATATGTTTCCGGGTGCCAAAACGCTACTCCAACTTACAACTAGCCATTCTCTCTTAGTTGATTATTGGTGTGAATTGGTCGGGGGAGAGGTAGTCAAAGGCGGCGCCGACATCCAACTGGTGCGAATCGGGGGAAGATGGAGCCGGCGGCGTTCCAGATCGTGGCGACGAGGAAAGTCGGCAGGAATAAATCAGAAGAAAAAATGACGAGACATATAGTCCGTGTCTCAATGACAGGCGTGCCCCGCGCGTCGGAGGCATACGTGGCGACGCGCTCCGTTGCGCCCGGGGCCGCCCGAGGACTCCCCAAGATGAGGGCTTGGGGTGGGCGTGCCGGACAGAAAAATGAAACGCGCCGGACCATTTTCGCGTTTGGGCGTCGCGAGTGGGAGCCGATTTTTGTCCGGCACGCCCCAAAGGCCTTTGGGCGGCCGTTTGCGCGCCCGAGTGGAGATGCTCTGAGGGCACCTCCAACGGCTCTCCGCAAACGGATGGGCCGTGTCCGATTTTGTCCAACCGGACAAAGGGTGTGCTCCAAGGGGCCAGGCAAATGAACAAGTGTCCGCGTGGACACGCGGCTCGCCACAAACTTGGCCCAAATTTAGTCGCAATTTGGAGACGCCGTGGACATGTCGTGTGTCCGTCCGTTTTCGCCCCTGGCCCACACGTCAGCGAGCGTGGCCGCTTAACCTCCCTCCACGTGGTTCTTTTTAATGGGGACCAGCTACCACCGGAGGAGGACAAGGACTCCGAGCTAGAGGAGGAGGACGGCGACACAGTGGAGAACAGCGGCACCGTCGTGAAGTAGGAGGCCGAGGACACGCTCCCCGACTGGGGCGCGTACTACGGTGCCCAGCCTGCGCCGGCCGTCAACGACAACGCCGAGGACGCGGAAATCCATACCGCCATCAACCAGTCCAATCTGGAGGAGCTGGCAATGTGGCCGGAGATCTGGCGCGTGCTCCCTAATTCGGCGGAGTCGGTGGTGCAGCGAGTACACGAGGAGGAAAAGGCGGCTCGCTGGCAGGTGTCGTGGTTGCCGTGGCAGGACCGTGAGGCCATGCAGGCCTGGATGCCTGCACCCGCATGGCCACAATCTCTGGAGGCGCCGTAGACGCCTCCTCCGGCCACTCCATCAGCGCACCAGTACGCGCCACCGTCGTACATTGTCCTCTCTGACGACGAGGACTAGGAGGCCACGGTGTCGTTCTGGACGCGGCGGTACCAGCGTCACCCATCCCCCCTCCCCCCAACGAACTCAGTAGCAATAGGGTTCTTTTTTATTTTTGTGAAATATTTTGTGACTCTGGCCCGTGGGGCCCTAATCAAAACATTATGTTTAATTATTTCAGTGTGCAATTTGTTTATGTTTTTTTTGGTTGGGTGCACCCCTCCCCAAACGGATATGGGCCTAAAATGTGTCTGTGGACCGTCCCAAACAGACAACAATTCATGTCCATTTTGCGGAGACCCGTTGAAAGTATCCTGATCGATGTAACCCGACATCGGTGTGTATTGAAAATATGAGCAATTTAGCATATGATTTAATCCCTGGAAATAGGAAACAATTAATGACTAAATAATGGGTTTAAACTAAAAAACGTTAGGCAGCATGATCTCCAACATAGAGTATAGAGTTACGTTACTACGTACGGTGCAACAGTTACCGGCGTCTGAGAACTTGCCTGTGGCAAGATGGTTAGGTGGGTGGTTGTACCCCCAGCCCACCAGAGTTCAAACCCCAGGTTTGACGCTGGTGTTTCTCATTTAAGGCGGAATATTCTTCAGTGGGAGGCGACGTTCCCGTCGACAGCGAGGCGCCCGTGGTGACTTCGTCAATCTCAAGACTCGACCCGCCGGCTCAGTCTCTCGGAGGTGCTCATAGGGGTAGGGTGTGCGTGCGTGCGTTCATAGGGGTGAGTGTGTGCGCGTGTATATGAGCGCTTGCGTTGTACTGTGTTTCGCAAAAAAAAAAAAAAAAAAAAAAAACAGTTACCGGCGTCTAGATACTTAAAATTTAATGTAAGATTTGAATTACTTGTGATCCTTCAAGTTGAGATTAAAATTGAATAATTGCTGACGATAGCTGACGAAGACCACGAACCCCCGTTGGGATTGCTGTTCCCATAAATCCCATTCGACCACGCGACCGCCAAGTCGTCTTCTTTTCTTACGACGACGCGCCGATCACGATCAGGAAGCCACCATGCTCGCGACCGCGATGCTGCCGGCCGCCACCCGCTCGATCGAGGGGCTGCTAGCGGGCGGCGCGGCCGTCTTGGCGGACGAGCTGCGGCGGCTTCGGCGGAAGCTCGACGACGCGGCGAGCCTCGCGGCTGACGCCGAGGCGAGGGAGGGCCGCGACACCAGCGCCAAAGCTTGGCTGCGGGCTCTACGGGACGTCCTGTACGAGCTCGGGGATGCCGACGCAGACTTCAGCCGCGCCGCCGCTCAGCCACAGGAAGGCCGGAGATCGGTACGCACTAGCCCCTGGAGCATAGTTGACTAATTTGATATGCCTGCGCATATGGGCTGAGCCTGAGCGCATACACAATTTGCTTTACCAATAGCTGCACACTTCATGAATTCCCCAACTCTACACTAGTACATACTACAATATTAGATGCGTATAAGCTTTTCATTTTTGCTAGTTCATTCATGCTTATAAGACACGAGTACAAATTAGAACTGCAGACATTGTTGCAAGACATGCTTTTAGATGCATGTAAACTACCTCAACCAATTCACGTTGATGGAATTGAGGCTCATTCGGAATTCATATAATCTTGATCACTGTTCAAGATATCTTCCGATATTTCGATAAATCGGCCGATTTATCGCTTCTTAGTGTCTGACCGATAAGATAAATCGGCCGATAAATTGGCCGATATGCCGATAAATCGGCCGATTTACCCCTTATCTTGGGTCGACCGATAAGTTCCCGATAAGCGATATCCCCAACATTGATCTTGATATGGATGCACAGATATAGCATATTAGCATCTTACTGCAAGTTTTTTCATAATTAAAATCTTGATGTTTGCAGTTTCGCCACTGGTTCATGTTACCGCCCAATGTCAATGGGATCCGGCACAAGACTTTGAGGACCAGCATCATCAGCCTGAATATGAAACTGGATGGCATTTTGAATAAGGGTTCTGAACTTGGGCTTCTGTCAGCCAGCCATGATATCCTAGATGGACGATCTGAATTTTCTGAAGAAGTGGTTCCTGATTATGATACAGTCGGTGATATTGACAGTGAAAAGAATAAATTGATTGACATACTGACAGACAGGCAAAGTGCTAACATTGTTGTCACCATCCTAGGGCCTGGTGGAATGGGCAAAACTACTTTGGCGTGGAAAATACATGATGACCACCGCACAAGAAATGCTTTTAGTATGATTGTGTGGGTTAGTGTCTTCAGTGACTTTGATGATATTGGGTTACTGTCTGCAATTGTAAGAGCCGCCGGTGGAAATCCCAGAGGAGCAACAGATAGGATGCGACTTGAGGCCATTTTGGCTGCTATGCTTAAAGGAAAGAGATTCTTACTGGTGCTTGATGGCGTGTGTGGTAATCATATTTGTGAGAATTTCCTTGATGCTCACTGGCATGTTTTTGGTCACGGAAACCGGATTTTGATCACCACTGGGGATGAGAGTGTTGTAACAAAAGTGAAGCCTGCCTACATCCATCAGGTGAAGGAATTGACATTTGAGGACTGTTGGTCCTTACTTTGCCATAATGCACATTACGATGAGAGCCTTCACGGCAGCACTTTAAGGAATATTGGAATAATGATTATCCAAAAGTGTAACAAGATTCCAATGGCTATTAAGATTATAGGCGCTGTCCTAAGAACAAAGGAGCAAACCAAAGTGGCCTGGCAGAGAGTGTATGAAAGCAAAGGATGGTCTTTCATGGACCTTCCAGATTCGGTTCATGGCTTAAATGGGGCCATCTATTTGGGCTACAATGATTTACCATCACGTCTGAAGCAATGTCTAATTTATTTATCACTGTTCCCCGAAGGCTCTGTCATTAGGCAGCAGTTTGTTGGTCAGCTGTGGGTTTCAGAGGGATTCATTGAGGAACAAGATAGCTGCAATATCGAAAAGACTGCAGAGGAGTATTACAGGGAGTTGGTATCAAGAAATCTTCTGCAACCTGAAGTTGGAAACCATGACATAACAAGATGCACTATGCATGAGCAGATCAGATCATTTTTACAGTTCTTCTCGAAAGATGAAATTTTCTCTGGTGACCTGAAGCCTAGTATCAATGGGAGTTCAATTGAAGGGTTGCGACAGGTGTGGCTTAGTAGAAATGAGCCAGCTACAAGCTTGGAAGAAATAGTAGCTGTATCCAGCTTGAAGACAGTTATTCTCTACAAGAACCCAGTGAGCAATTATGGTTTAGATAAGCTGTTCCAGGGGCTCAAATATTTGCAAGTGTTGGACCTTGGTGATACGGAAATTAAGTACATCCCGGCGAAACTGGAATTTCTTGTTCACCTTAGGCTCCTTAATCTTTCACAGACCAGAATTACAGAGCTTCCAGAATCCATTGAATGTCTCAGAAAGTTGCAGTTCTTGGGTCTCCGGTACTGCAATTGGCTGCACACTCTTCCAAAAGGAATTGGCAAGCTGCAGAGTTTGCGAAGTCTCGACCTTCGAGGAACTAGCTTACATCAAGTTTTACCAACTTTGGAAAATCTGAAGCTGCTCTCTACGCTACATGGTTTTATAGTAAATTGTACGCCCATGCGCGAGGATGATCCAAGCGGGTGGCCTTTGGAAGACCTGAATTCTCTAAATGCACTGAGAAGTCTGCAGATACTGAAGATGGAAAGAGTCTCAGATTGTTTGAGAATGCAGAAAGCCATGCTGGAGAACAAGTCTCATCTTAAGGAGCTTGAATTATGCTGTACCACTGATGATAGACAGGCTGAAGTACCAGAGGATGATGCTAGAACACTAAAAGACACATTTGATTGCTTTTCTCCTCCGCAATGTTTGAAATCTCTCAAAATGGTGAGCTACTACGCGAAACTTTGCCCTGATTGGTTACCTCGTCTCTCAAACCTCCAGAGGCTTGTTATTACTGATTGCAAATTCTGTGAGCATCTGCCGGACCTGGGCCAGTTAACTCAACTAAAGTTCCTTACCATAACCGGATTTTCCAAGTTACTTACCATTGAGCAAGAGCGAAGATTTGGCAAGCAGTCGTTTCCTAAGCTAGAGCAGTTGCATCTTAAAGACATGCAGAATCTTGAATCGTGGATGGGATTTGAATCTGGTGATATGCCATCTCTTGTGAAATTTCGTCTGGGGAGTTGTCCCAAGTTAAGGTACCTCCCATCCGGCATCAAGTACTCCAAAGTCCTGACAAGCATGCACATATACCATGCTAGTAGTTTGGAAGCCATTGAAGACTTGCCTGTGCTCAGAGAATTGGTACTCCAAGCCTGCAATGAACTTATGAAAATCTCAAATCTTCTATTACTTGAAGCTCTAATTGTCATCGGTTGTTATAAATTGAAGGGTGTCAATGGAGTCCCCTATCTAAGGCATGTCCGTATCGAAGATAGAGAATTAAGAAGATCTCCGGAGTGGTTGAGAAGTCATGCCTCAGTGCTGCAGACTTTCACTATTGTTGGCACAACAGAGCTACTTGAAAGGCTACTTCCCAGTGGCGAAGACTGGGAAATCATCCGTGACATCAGTAAAGTTTATGCAAACTTATTTGATGATTCTCCATTCTTCACTTATACAAAGGACACTGCTGATTTCCATGTTGATCAAAGAATCATGGAACATGGCAAGCCACATGTTGCAATAGCAACTGAAATTATGCATTCACCCCTGATAACTGCACTTGGTAATTCTGTTGGCATTACCTCTCGAATTCATGTGCCTAGAGTACTTGTCATCCGAACATCCACGTTCAAGAGGGTTATAAGACGATACCTTGTTCTCTACCTCGTGATGGTTATGATTGTTATGCAGGTGCTTTCCTATTGGCTGCAGAATAAGACGACTAGAGAGATTTGGCTCATCCAGACCCTATTAATCTTCTTTGCAACAGTCCTCTTGTTGTTTCTTGTACTTCTCGACTGACGGTATTGTTCTGTCAGAATTAGGACCAGATGAAGACAGAACAGGTGGAATCAAGCCAGGACTGATTTTGAAATAGTTGAGATTCATGGCATTGTATATGCTTTGTACATGGCATGACAGAATTTGTTGAAATATTCTGCTGTTGCTCCTTCATGGTTCATAGGAGGACATAGATACGATGGGGTTAATCGAGGCATTCTTCTGTAATTGGTTTTGTTGCAAAATTTCCTGGATTGACATTTAGATGACTCATATGCCTGTAAATATGTGAATGCGTATTCCTTTCCGTGATGCAGATTAGCTGCTCACGGCGTGTGTAAGAAAAAGAAAATCAAGAGAAGCTGCGGCCTGAAAATTCAAGATGGCATGTGCAGATTTAGTTAAAGGGCAACAACTTTCTTTGCGCATTTGAAGTTCACCATGAAACAATGTTCTTTGTATAATCTGTGCATTCATCTTCTGAGTTTAATTGATTGTAGAAACAATTTAGTTTGTAACCTTAATTTTTTTAACGGAAAGTAGGGATGTAAACGGATCGGTTTTACCGTTACCGTATCCTTACCATATTTTTCCGTCTGATTTGGAGCGGAACAGATAATTAGCGGTTGCGGATTCGGAATGAAAATGGACGGACTCAGGACAAAAACAAAATTAATCGGATATTTATGCGCAAATGTACATTGGCACAACTAAAAATAATTGTTTAATATCCTAGTAGACTAACAAAGTTATACTCCATATTCGATACAGTGAATATATAAGCACGACGTTTTTTTTTTTTTTTTTTTTTTTGCGGTGGACACGACGATGTTTAACAGACGATCTGGCCATTCACTACTATCTGTGCTACATTAGCACAGGCTTTTCGGTCGAATCCAGATAATTCGGTTTAAAGCCATGGGATTCCTAATTAATTATTGGATAATACATATTCGGATGCTATGTGACATATGACATACCGTATTCTATACCGTACTAGGGTGTCAGTTCAATCAAATATCCTTATCCGTCGGATTCTTTCAAAACACATAAGGATTATTTAAAACTGATTCGAAAGAGGATTAGGCACGGAAATTATCATATTTGTTTACATCCCTACCGGAAAGCATAGGCTTTTTTATGTTTGTAGTTTCCAGACTTCATATATGACAAAAAAAGTTGTGAGACATCTTTATATGTGAGAAACCCATTGCATTTCAATTAAGCTGGTGGCTTTTGTCATATGTACATTCAGTAGGTTAAATGTATTTCCTACACTATAAATTAGAAAAATAATATAATTACAATTTTGTAATTTTATGGCCATTTACTAACAAAATGACCATACAAATTAGGCCACTACTATAGAAAAATTCATTATTATCCTATTGTAATATTTTATGGTCATTTGCTACAAAATGACCATAAAAATATAGCCATGCCCAAAATATCTATCAATGTGGACTCTACACTTGTATGTGTAGGGGCACACACCTTGAAATTGCTACTACGTGCATACCTTGAAATGGCCATGTGGGTGGAGAGTATTGGGCGGTGGGGACCTGGGTGTCAGACAATGCTTCAGCTGCGGGCTGCGGCGGCTTCCATATCATGTCCTAGAAGTCTTGCTTGATGTCGGCGGCCGATCGTGGTACTGTGGTGTGGCGTGTAGATGATTTCTGGCGGAAGCCAATCGTTGATGTGGTTACCTTACCTGCACTGCACAAGGGCTTCGGGTGAAAATGGTCGATTGTTTCGGTTTCGATGACGCGTGGCGTCGTCGTGGAGCACCAATTCCCTTTCGTTCCCGTTGCACTGTCATGTGTTGTTGGTGGTGGTGTGTGTGTGTGTGCGGGGGGGGGGGGGGGGGGGGGGGGGGGGGGGCTGGGAGTTCTCGACGACCTCTTATTCTTTATGTGTGACTTGTGACTTTTTTGTCTCCCATCCGGGCTCCCAGCGTATGCTAGCAGCCTCGGCGCTCCACGGCCCGGAGCGAGAGGGTAGGCGGCCCTTTCCAGCGATAGCTTAGTGGGTTCAAGGCAACAATGTCCAGCGGTTTTACCAGGAGACGTTTGTCCTCTTGTTGGGTATCTTAGGTGTTTCTTGGAGGATATGTCTTCTCTCTTTTTCCTTTTTTATTTTTGATATGCTTTGTAATAGGGTTCGCTCTCCAGCGAAAGTCTATTTCAAGGAAAAAACTGTACAAAAAAAATGAGGAATTGTGCTTGTAAAAAGGACAATAAGTTGTAAACGTATTGATTAAAAAAAGTTGCACATTTGGGGTTGGTTGCCCGGGATTTATTCAACCAATACGGCTGGCAGCTTAACTATAGAATATCATGTTAAAGCATAGGCTTCTCATGTTATTAGTTTTGTTTAGATGGTTGATACATGTCTCAACCTTGTGTGACACATGAGATGTAATAAGGTACAAACAGTACTTTGAATAAGTTAATAAAGCGGCCTCTGCATCAATCGAACCGAATGGCTACAAATATTGTTGACGCCTCAGAAATATACAAGAGAATATAGGACTGGTTGAAAAAAAAATCAGAAGGTCTCAAAGGAAATGAAGGTGCTAGATGAGTTGTGACCCAACAAAATGAGGTACATCAGTATGGTGACAACAAATAAGAGAACTGTGAAAAGTTGAGTCCTCACCCATGACTGACTTGTAGATTGACCAATTTGCATGTTGCTGCTCTCAGTTTCACCCACCAAAATAACATCATCGGCTGGTGGAACAGCAGGCAAAATAACATCATCGGCTGGTGGAACAGCAGGCATAGTGAAGCTACTTCTATGAAAGTGGCTGGTATCTTTGGTGAAGGAGAAGTAAAACGCACCATCCGGCAGATTGGCATAGACATGATCGATATTTTGGATGACAGACCAGTATGGGCCACTAGCAGAAGAGCATCTGTCAAGAAGCTCTTCAGTGCCGACAATCTCCAATCTCCTGAGCATGAAAGGTTCTTGTGAACACAGCCAATGTGGAAGTTCAGGTGAATTTCTTTCATCTGAATGCACATTGCGCAACGAAGGGACACCTTGTACGACTTCCAAAAGCAAGCAATGGAGAACTTGCAAATCTTCAAGCTTTTCGAGGTTTGAGATCCTTGTGAGCAATCTGTTCCTCTGAACTCTAAGTTCTTTAAGTGCAGGTAAGTTCACAATTTCTTCTAGGTTATCAAGATGATCTATCTGCAAGCTTGTCAGTGACATACAATGCTGGAGCCAGCGGGGAAGTGAATCCAGGTTGGAGCATCCATCAAGCCTGAGATTTATGAGTGAAGGCATATCCCCTTCTTCCAGGTCCCACCATGACCTCAAGTTGCTCATCGTACTGATGAGCAGCTGCTCTAGTTTTGGAAATGCGACTCCATTATCTGGTGTTCCACGAAACTCAGGGCCAATGGTAGATGACAAATTGGAACCAGTTATCGCAAGGAACTTCAAATTTTTCATCTGGCCCAGAGACGGGAAATATTGGTCATAAAGACAGCCATCAAGGGTTAGCCGCTGCAGCAGTGGTAGAGCAAACGGAGACAGCCAAGATGGAAATCCATGGCCATAATAATTTACTAACTTGACAGAAACAATAGAAGGTCCCGGCTTCAGCCCTTCAAAAACATCTTTAATATTCTCAGCTCTACTAATCTCCATTGCTCGGTCGTCAATGCTACAGCTTAACTCAAGCACTTTGAGATGACACTTTCTTTCCAGTGCTGATTTTCTTGCATCTTCCGCATTTAGTGCTCTCTCTAGCTTCAGTACCTGGAGGCTTGTCAGCTTAGTTAAGAAGCTCAGTTCTTGAAACTCCCAGCCACTTCTATTTTCTGCACCAGCTGACCTTACAAGAAAACCTTGGAGGGAGTTGAGTTCTCTCATCTTGGAGAATCGGAATGGCACACGATTTAGTCCAGTTCCTGAGATGTCAAGGCTTCTCAAGTTTATTAGGCGGCCAACAGATTGAGGGAGGGCATTGAGATGAACGCAGTTCTTGAGATTTAAGAACTGCAGCATCCTCAGATTCTCAATAGTGCCAGGAATTTCTCTAAGTTGAGCATTAGCAAAGCTAAGATATCTCAGGTGTATCATCCGCCCTAAACTTCCTGTAACACACTCAATCTGTGTATTTCCAAGGTCCAGAACCCTTAGGTGTGTGAACTTCTGGAAAATATCGGTCATGGACCTGTCGTTTAGTGGACTCTCAAACAGTAGAATTGTCCTCAAGCTCTTGAGCTTTTTAATTCCGTATCTGATGGCTTCTGCACTTGCATTTGTGATGGATAAGCGACATGGTTTAAAGCCATCACCAATATCTTGAGGATTGCCAGTGAAAATTTCATCTTGAGACTGGAGAAGTGCAAATGATCTGAAAAGATGAGGCATCTTTGATCCAACTGTGCCACTAGGGTCATTTTCTGGCAAAAGAAGGCCCTTTCCAACCAGTTCATCATAACATTTCTCAGCCTCCTCTTCAATAC
Source organism: Poa pratensis (assembly GCA_947311845.1). Classification (NCBI taxonomy): domain Eukaryota; kingdom Viridiplantae; phylum Streptophyta; class Magnoliopsida; order Poales; family Poaceae; genus Poa; species Poa pratensis. The sequence goes on from CAMZMU010000102.1 coordinate 4,375,289, forward strand.
TTGTAGACTGCAGCTGTGTTGAGTTCTGCGGGGTCACAATGAACCCCTCCGCAATCCACTGGCAGGTGATACACTGCCGCTCAAACACAAATCCTTCTGGGTATAACGCACAATATATAAAACACCTCTTCAGGCGATATGACAACTCTAGGTAGCTCATATTAATAGTACTTCGTATCCTCCTCGAAAGGCCACAGAAATCGCTCAAGTAGACTCTCTCCCAATCATCCTCCTTAGAGTCCACGGCTCGTAGATAGCATCCAATTCTCCTTATTGCCATCGGAAGGCCATTGCACTTTTGGACGATTCGCCTTCCGACATCCTGCATGTTTCCAGTGCACTCGTTAGGGAAAGCCCTTGTACGAAGCAACCACCAACCATCATCCTCACTCAGGCTCTTCACACGGTAAAGATGAACGGCCCCCATCCTCCTTGCAACACGCTCATCTCGAGTTGTTATAAGGACTCTGCTGCCAGGGGAGCCATGTTGTGCTTGTGTCTCTAGCAGCCCATCCCAAACATTCTGTCCCCACACATCATCGATGACCAGAAGGAATTTCTTACCTTCTAAACATGTGCGTAAAAGTGCTTGTTGTTCTGGAGTACCTCCTCTTGTGTACCTCCCATTTGACCACATTGTCAGGTGCGTCAAGTCTTTTGAGACATGTACCCATAACGTGGTCTCAAACATGGCCGTTGCCTTATGGTATACCTTTCGAGCAAGAGTAGTCTTGCCCACTCCAATAGTTCCTATTACAGCAAACAAAGGACAGCCAGTAGTGGTATATTCTCTTTGTAGGAGCTGGATGAGACTGTTGCAGTCAGTCTCCACCTCTTTGCCTACAATATCAGGCTCAAGATCTGGACCAACATCAAGATATGATCTGACTGGATCCTCGACCACTGGATTAAGATGGAGCATCGTACTCTCTGATTTAATGTTCTCCAGTTTCTGATTTAGTTCACGTATATCATGTGCGATGTTGCAGTCAATAGCAACATCTCTGCAATACTGGAAAACCGACGAAGGATTGCACTCCTGTACACAAGATACGTTTTAATCCATGTCCAGAACTGATAGATATATAGTACAATATGCAAATTTGAAACGATGTAGTGTAATGATCTACTCTTTAGACTTGGATTTGCAAAGTAAGCACATTAAGTTACTTCATGGCGGATAAAAATTGAGCAAAGTAAAATAAGCTAGGTACTATTCGTACATCACAGTCATGTTTACTTCTGCCAAGGTTGTCAGGATGAAAGTTCATTCTATGGGATCTTACCTTATTGGCCCCTTCACAGTAGGTGGCAACACAGGTAGATGTCTACCAGAAGATAGGCTAAGCTATATTTAGCAGAGATTCGATAATCAGGATACCCAATTATGTTAGTCTAGGATCAATCCCATTTATCTTTGTTTTGGGCTTCCTACAATAAATTCAAGCACCAGCTGTTTCCCTCTTTTCTTAAGCAGTCGATGCATATTTCGGTTGTCAATGCTCTTTCCGAAAAAAAAACACTTGCCGGTAGTCGAGTATACATTTAATGCTTGACGCAGTCCACTCGAACCTAATTAGCATGTGATGAACCATAGAGACTATGAAGAGGGTGTTTGGTTAGGCTTAATTTTGGCTTTTGGCTTATAAGCCACAAAAACACCTAAATAGGTGCTTTTGTCCAAAAATCCATAAAAGGCACAACTTTATAGCTTATTCTGATCATCAACTGTATACTTGAAGCAGTACTAGAAGTCGAACTACTACGTGTACTGCATGTTTAAATTTAGTAGATATACTACACTAGATTGTCCCCATTTGCAAAAAAGAGTTTGTCAGCTGATGGCCACGGCTTCTAGGGCGAAGCCTCAAATCCATGGATATTCAGGCAAACTAATGTGGAGTTTTGGACAATCATTTGACCTTTGGAGAAACTATCTATGAAGATTGAAGACAAACAATGATTCACAATTTATCCCTGAAAGTACAAAAAGCAGATCAGTTGAGGTTTGAATTTCGCCAGACCTGTGGTTGTGATGTTTGGTGTCTGTCTGCTTCAATTCTACAACGGTCAATTATGTTTTCTGCCTCATAAATAATTTCTCTCAGTCTCTTCAGCCAACTCCTAGTGGCTGCATGTTGTACAACCGTCTTCTCGGCATCAATGATGATAGTCGTGATAAACTCAAGTCTACTCTTAAGTTTGTTGATCTCATTTTTTACACACAGTACTTTAGAGACTTCATTAATGGTTAAGTTGCCAAGTGACTTGACAACATCTTTGGCAAAACCAGCTAGAACTGTCTCGATCATAACTCTCTTGATGGATTACACGAGTGCTACTTCCCTGCAAAGAGAAAACCATTATTATGTTAAAATATAGCCAGAGGATAGCTTCTCATAATCTTAATTACTTATTAAGAAGCATGTGTATACATAAACTTCCATTAATTGTCCATATGAATATCATCAAGACATCGAAGTTGTATATATTATATCAATATATACACACAAAATGGACATAGTTACAGTAGACCATGTTCAAAAAGATAAAATATGGACATAGTTTTCAACTTAAAACTTAATTCCTCGTATTTAAAACATAATTTTAATTCAAAATAGACAGCGTGGGAAAAATTATATTCTTGGAGACCTCTCAAGAGTCAAGAGCGCGGTTGAGTATGTTTCCCAGCATTAGCTCCGTGACTTCAAGTCAAAAAAATAAAAAAGCTGTGTGACTTACCAAATTGCCTACACACGCATATTATATAAAAATAAATGAGGCTCCAACAGTTCTAGAACTAAATTCATCTTTACCTAGAAATACATGGTAAAGCCGTTATCTTTTATAGCAAACTTACTAAAATAAAGGGCTAATGCTGTTAATTGTAGTGAATGGATCGAGATAGCCAAGGAATGGGTGAATTGGTTATTTAACAACTTCTGGTCAAAGTAGGATTTTTACCAAGTATGAAGAAAACAGTTTTCAAACACCTATAACACTACCTTTTACCAAACCTATTGTGCAACCTACACAACTCTAGTAAGTTTTGGAACGTAGGGTGACAACCTAACTTAAGATGAAACTGGAAACAAAAGCAGGAATTAAATGAAAGTATAACAGGTAGACAAGATCTTTTTACTGAAGTCTCAAACCAGTGTACCCTACTTCTTGTACGAGCACTCTCATAAGTGTCACGCTCCCAGCATATTATTGACAAGCTAAGCTAGACATCCACTACATTAGGGTAGCCTTAGAGCATCTCCACTTGCGGCGTCAAAATGGCCGCCCAAAGGTCGTCCGGACGAGCTGCAGGCTATGGGGCGCGTCACTCCCCATTCGCGGCGCCCAAATCGGCCCAAACGAAAGTTTTTTTTTGCAATTTGAAATGAGAGGAACCTAAATAACGGCCATAATTCAAAGTTTCAGCCGCCACCGGCCACAGTCGGCCACAATTTCAGAATTTCGGCCACGCTCGGCCACAATTTCCAGGCACACTCGGCCACAAACTCGAAGTTTGGGCCATCAAATTACGCCAAAATATGCCAAAATACGTCGGGAGCCGGCCACAGGATGTCGCTGCCGCCCTAGATGTTGTCGTCGGGCTAGGGCACGTAGCCGTTGCCGGGCTAGGTCAGGTCGTCGTCCTGTGTCCCATCGCCTTGGACCTCGTGGTCGTGGTCGTGGCCGTCGTCCTGGTTGCCCTGGTTGCGCCGGTCCCGGTCACCGGGACGAGCCCAAGTTCCTGCAAGATCGTGGCGCGGAACATGTCGTGCGCCGCCCTCGCCAGCTGGTCCATGGTCGAAACGTCGGTTGTAAAGATCATGAAATTTTGGCTCTGCTTCTTGACAGCGGCTTTCTTCTTCTCGAGGTCGATCTTGATGTCGGCCTTCGCCATCAAGGTCGCCCACCTTGCGTCGTTCTCGGCGCGCCTCAAGCTCGGGTTGGAGGAGACATCAGCGAGCACCTTGTCGATAAACGACTGCACTCTATCCGTCTTTGCCGTCGCCGCGAGGGCCGCCTTTGCTTTCTTCTTCCCAACAGGACGCCCCTCTGAGTTGGCCGGATTGGTGTTGAGGTTGGCGCGGCCGTTCTTCTTGAGAGACTTCCGGTGCACCTTCCATTTCTCGCAATTTTGGAGTAGCTTGAAGCAATGCATCAAGCCAAACTCTTTGTCCTTGTTTTGGGACTGGTACATCACGAGGGCGTCTAGGAGCTACAAGAAAGAAAGACGATCGTGATAGCCGGCGATCACACTATATCAATACAAGCAATGAATCAAGCCGACGGCGACATGAACTCACTTGATCCGATTGGGACTTTCCGCTCTCGGGCCGATCACAGATGTTCTCAAGGCAGATGTGGAAATTTTTGACCATCCTTTGAGTGATGCGCCACCTATGCTCGATGGCGCCTTTGGTTGCGATCCATGTTCACCTTGTAGTAGTCCTTGGTGAACCGGCGCTCATCGAACTCGGTCTTGATCCTCGTCCAGTAGGCGGTGCTTGATTGGTTGGTGTCGGTGATTGAGCTCCCAGTCACGGCCTTCCATGATTCGACCATGCACTCGTCATCCTTGGTCGTCCACGTAATGCCACGGCTCCCCTTCTTCTTCCTTTTCGCCGGCGCTGGCTCACAGGTGCCAGCATTGATCGCCCCCTCTTCCTCGCCCTCGTCATCATCCTCATCCTCGTAGTACTCCTCACCTGACAGTTGTAAGGTCGTTGAACTCCATTATGATACTCCGGTGACTGAACACTCACACGTCCTCGTCTTCTTCTCCACCTCCCGCCGTCGGGGCACCTTCACTGATGATGGTGTCCATAATGTCGGCGTTCTCCTATGTACACAAAACAGCACCGGCGGTCACGGCTCGCCTATATGCATACATAAGACAATGCCGGCGACCAATGTGATAGCCTCCTACCTGGCTGGCGTCGAAGATACCGGGGGACCTTCCGTCGACCACGTGGGATGCGCCGGCGTTGAAAGACAGGCTATGGCCGGACTGGGTTTGGATCTGGGCGGCGGGTTCCCTCCGCATCACCGGCGAGTTCTCGTAGGCCTCGTTCAGATCGACAGATATGCCGGCAATCCCGCCACTCGCGGAAAAGACGGTGTTGGGGTCGAAGCCGCCATGCGGATGGCTGTCGGCGAACTCAGGGGAGATCTTGCGGGAGAACCTGGAAAGAGGTGAGGTGGCGGCGCTATTGGCATAGAACGACGAATGCGACGGCGAGTTTTGTGGCACTCTCCTGTCACATGTCACAGAGGACGCCAGAAGCTTGGCGCCACTTCATCCAACCAGTTTTGATTCGATGACTCACATCTTCATCGATATCACCATCCTTCTGGAGCATAGACCCCAAATATCGGAAGGTGTCTTTCGCAGGTACCACCTGTCCATCAAGGCTAACCTCTCCCTCCTCGTGCCTAGTAGTACTGAAACTGCACCTCATGTACTCAGTTTTAGTTCTACTAAGGCTAAAACCTTTCGACTCTAGAGTCTGCCTCCACAGCTCTAACTTTCTATTAACCCCCGCCCGACTATCGTCAATTAGCACCACATCATCCGCAAAGAGCATATATCATGGGATATCTCCTTGTATATCCCCTGTGACCTCATCCATCCACTGGCGGAGCTACGTAGGGGCCGACCTGGGCCGTGGCCCACCCAGGATTTTGGCCAAAAAACATCTATACCTTATATTGTTGGCCCAATCTGATAGAACTGGAAGAGCCAAGCGGCCTAACGGGTAAGCACCAAGCAGGCCAGCAGCCCCGCAGCGATTCTATATGAACCAGCCATGCAAAGGAGCCTCTTATTACCCCGTAGAAGACACATATGCGGTACTAGGTGTGAGAAAGCGCAATAAAAAATAGCCCAGGAAGAAAGAGCATACTTCTTTGATTTTTCATTTTTCTAAAAGAAAGCTGTACTCCGTAGCAAGCTTGTTAGATTTGTTGGTACTAGTTCAAAAGATCGTGTATCTAAGCTAAAAAACACCAGACCGTGTATCTTCGCTAGTCTAGCACATGAAAAATTCTCTTCCCATAACCTTTAAGTAAAGCGGGTTAATAGCATGATTTTTTCACTAAATTTTTCTTAAATTCTTAGTCAATAAAAAAATTCTGCTCTCTTAGTGTGGCCCACCGAACTATTTTGTTATAGCTCCGCCACTGCATCCATCACCAAAGTAAAAAAGATAAGGGCTCAAAGCTGACCCTGGTACAGTCCTATTTTAATAGGAAAGTCATCGGTGTCGCCATCACTTGTTCGAACACTTGTCACAACATTATCATACATATCCTTAATAAGAGTAATGTATTTTGTTGGGACTTTGTGTTTCTCGAAGCCCACCACATGACATTTCATGGTATCTTATCATACGCATTCTCCAAGTCAATGAACACCATATGAAGGTCCTTCTTTTGCTCCCTGTATCTCTCCATAAGTTGTCGTACCAAGAAGATGGCTTCCATGGTAGAACCTCTCGTACAAGAGCTGGTGTCCAAGATCAAGGATGAAGCAAGGTTGTGGGCAAGAGCCTGTGCTCTTGGCCTACGGGTCATCCTACCTCCCAACTGGGATGTTCACTGAACTCTGTAACTCTGAAATTCGCCTCCTTGGAGGACTGTAAACGAACTTCTACCTTTTCAATGAAACGAAACGCAAAGCTTTTGCGTTTTCTCTAAAAAAATGGTAGACCTCCTAGGCATGAAACCAAATTGATTTTTGGTCACGCTTGTCAATCTTCTTAAGCGGTGCTCAATGACTCTCTCCCATAGCTTCATTGTATGGCTCATCAGCTTGATTCCACGGTAATTAGTGCAACTTTGGACACCCCCCTTGTTCTTGAAGATTGGCACTAATGTACTCCGCCTCCATTCTTCGGGCATCTTGTTTGACCGAAAGATGAGGTTGAAAAGTTTAGTTAGCCATACTATCGCTATGTCTCCAAGGCCTCTCGACACCTCAATGGGGATACCATCAGGGCCCATTGCCTTGCCTCCTTTCATCCTCTTCAAAGCCTCCCTAACCTCAGCCTCCTGGATACGCCGCACAAAGCGTTTGCTGGTATCATCCGAGGAGTCGTCTAGCTCAATGGTAGAGCTCTCATTCTCTCCATTGAACAGGTTGTCGAAGTACTCTCGCCATCTACGCTTGATCTCTTCATCTTTCACGAGCAGTTGATCTGCTCCGTCCTTTATGCATTTGATTTGGTTGACATCCCTCGTCTTCCGCTCCCTGATCTTGGCCATCTTATAAATGTCTCTTTCGCCTTCCTTCGTGCTTAGATGCTGGTATAGGTCCTCATACGCCCGACCCCTTGCCTCGCTCACCGCTCGCTTTGCGGCCTTCTTTGCCTCCTTGTACTTCTCCATGTTGGCTGCGCTCCTGTCCAGATATAAGCGTCTGAAATAGTCCTTCTTCTCCTTTCATCCTCTTACTCCCGTCTGAATGGGTGGACTAAAATTCCTATCAACCCGAGGCCTTCAAACAAGTTCCTCCTATGGAAGAACTCTTGGAACAACCAAATCCGAAGTAATGTTTGCTCCCTCTTAACTCATAGTTGTTTGTTGCAATTTATCTTGTTAAAGAGCTTACACATCAGATGTTGCTTTTAGGGAATCATTTGGTTGAAAAGTAAGTCCCCATAGAAGATTCACCAGTGACAGTCAACCATACTTCAGATTTGCATTTTCCACACTACATCACTGTTTTTGGGATCTGGTTATCGGAAATTCACATATTCATCTTCCAAATATGCATTTTCCACATTACTTTACTCTTTTTAAAATCTGGTTATCAAAAGTCTAGGTATTCATCCTCAGTGCTCTAGTCAACATACCATTTCGGTACCCTGGTAGAACATCCATTGATGGGAATTAAATAGGGGGAAATATGGCATTCCTTTACTGTATCTGATCATAAAAGGAGCTATAGGGCTATAAATGTAACAACCTAGTTTTGTTAGTACGAAAGGATTCAATGCTGGATCAAATACCTGGTTCAAGAGAGTTTCTAAGTACTATTTCGAATTCGTCTTGCTCGGGGTGCACTAAATAATAATTTGGGAAGAATGCAGGTACCCTGGATCCATCCTCCTGGACACTCTTGGACCAAGCCAGTATATGCATTCTCTTTACCTACTTCTATGTTTTATCCTCTCCATAGTAGTGACCTGGAAAGCACTTGGAGACTCCAAATGGCGCAATTACCCAACCAAACGAATGCATATGATTTATTCAGGAAGAAGAATGCACTTTTTTTAGCAGGGATTTTTTATTTATTTTTGCGGGGAATCAAGAATACAATTGATTCACTCGCAATCCTTAATTTCTCGAGCGGAATCTGACCAAACGTAGAGCTAGCTGCCAACAGAGCGAGCAAGTGAGGGGCGCACCTTTGGAATCCTGAAGCAAGCGGCGCCTGCAAACCGCAGCGATGCGCCACAGATCTCGTGCGACGCGGTCGATGCTGCGAAAGGGAGAAGACGAAGTTGAATGCAGCACGAACAGCAAAAACAAAGACACTGGCGCGGCAAGAAAGATCACAGAGAAGAACAAATACCCTAGAATCGGAGGAAATATGGAGACGCGCTTCCCCAACGCAACGAGCGGGAGAGGTGTAGGTGATGACTTTCGCTGCAATTTCCATGTGGTCTACGCGCTGCCGCATCTTCCAGCAAGTGTTTTTGTAAGCTCAAGTCAAGTCTTCGCCGGGGGCAGTGGCCGGCGAGGCTTTGCTGTCAGATTCGGAAGAAGAAGAAAAACTACAGTACAGCGTCAGAGTTTTCAAAGCAAGAGTTTTCAAAGTCAGAACTACAGATCACTCGCCTCTTTTCTCTCATTTATTTATAGTCCAACCCATTTATTTCATTCATATTAAGAAAACATGCATTATATCTTTTTCATTTTTACACAACCCTACAGAATATTTTTTATTAGAATTTTTCACACGTGTAGAAATAATCATCGTCTCAATCAAAGATTTTTTTCATAATTTGTTTGAAACATAATTTTTTATTTTTATTTTTAAAAAAAGGGCTCCATAGAGCCCGTCCTCCAAAACATTGCACTCGAGGGGACAGGGTAAAATTGGGTGATTAGGGGGTTACACGTGATTCTAAGGGTCTTTTTAGATTTCTATTCTGATAATGTACCGTTTTATACCGTAAATTAGCTTTAGTATAACCCAAAACGATTTTCGAGTACGGAATTTCATAGTATCCGCCATAGATGATCTTAACAATAGAAAAATTAACAGAAAAGCGTAGCACTTGATATAGACGGAGGACGTATGGTCATGTACAATGCAAGAGGATTAGAAAGGTGCTTAAAAAAATAAATCAAGTTTTTTTATAAGCACATATGCTTGTTGGCTAGTTAAGCATTTCTCCAGACTACGACCGTCTGCAAGCGCGTGTTCTACGGGGACGCATGTAGCATCCGAAAGGAAACGTGGTGATGCATGTGCAGGGGCCGGACCCAAGTGTAGCTGAATGGGGGCCTATGGCCTCACCCAATTTTTTGATTTCCTATAGTATTTATTCATATTTGAAAGAAAATTATTCATATTTTGCAAATTTATACAAGTAATGCCCTCGGTCACTTGATTTGTCCCCCTGGGCCCGCCCATGTGCATGTGAGGTGCTGAGTGAGCTGCTACTCCCTTCGTTTTTTAAATGTAAGATGTTAAGTGTTTCACTTGTTGTCATGCGTAGTAAAATAAGTGAATATACACACTAAAATGTGTTTAGATATACTGTATTTGTATACATATGAATATGGATAAATGCTAAAATATATTATATTTAAAAACGGAGGGAGTAAATGTTAATCAGAATCGGTTTATTTTTATAAGCTAAGATGCAGAAAATGTTTAGATATATTTGTATACATATTGGATAAATGCTAAAACATCTCATATTTAAAACCGGAGGGAGTAAATGTTTTTTTTTTAGAATCGGAGGGAGTAAATGTTAATCAGAATCGGTTTATTTTTTTAAGCTAAGATGCAGAAAGAAGCCGGTTGGAGAAAAACCTCTTCTCTTGACGCCGATCTATCGTCTACTTTCCCGTCTCCATTTCGTCGTTCCGGTCCCACGCGGCAGAAGCTCCCAAGTCCCAAAACGGGGCGACTAGGGCCCTCTTCTTTTCAGCTTATTTTCCAGATTCTCACAGAAGCTACCCTCCATCAGCTTCTTCCAGAATCTCGTTTTTTAAATTTGTTTAAACTTCTAAATAAGTATTGGGAAGACAAATTTAAAAGTTTAAACAAATTTAAAAAACGAGATTCTGGAAGAACCTGATGGAGGGTAGCTTCTGTGAGAATCTGGAAAATAAGCTGAAAAGAAGGAGGCCTAGATGGAAGCCGACGCCACCTCCTTCCCCAATCCGGCGCCGGCGCCGGCGCCAGAGCAAGCCCCACAAGAGGATCCCTCGGCGGCGCGCTCCTCCTCTTCCGATTCCGCCCCCGCGACTACGGCGGCGCCTCCTGAGGCGAGGAAGGTGGCGGCGGCGATGGAGGCAGTGGAGCGAGACGCCGCCGCCATCGCCGAGAGTTACGCCTCCCTATTCGCATCCCTCCGCCTCGCACTCTCCAACGTACGCGTACTTCTCACAACCGCGAGTTTTGCAAGTTTCCTTTCTTCGGTTGTAGTAATTGTTGCAGTACACCGATCGCCTAATTCGGCTGTTTTGTTTGACACACGAGAAGGTTACCTCGACGTCAGCGGAGAATATGGAGTGTTTGGGCGAGGTCGTCGGCCGTCTCCAAGAATCTGGTGAGGACGTTGAGAAGTCTACCAACCTCTCTGCAGTATGTGTTGTCTGCATCTGAATATCTGAATTTGAAAAGTATTTGGTTGCTCCCTTTGGTAGTAATTATGTATTTTGGACTATAACATTTCCATAGTTTATTTTAGAATTGAAAAGTGTTGGTCCATCGTTGTAGAGCATAGATACATTAGATTAGTTGACCATTTTGTGAGTTTTATCTTTTACTCTATTTTTGCAGCACTGGAAGCGTCTTCTAAAGGAAATAAGTACATCCATTCGTGCCTGAGGTGATCACTATGTACTACTTTACTCGATCCTCCTCTACGGCATGCTATGTGCTGTGTGGTAGTGCAGTGCGAATGTTTCTAGCCTGCATTGTACTGTTTCCCTTTCGTAAATCATAACTCACTTTAGAGATATTCCTTTTTCCCTTAGAAGTTTGAGATAAATCATAGACATATACTTGTAGCTTTCAGAACTTTGTAGGCAACAGATGTACTTATTTCTTAAAACCGCGTGCCGTTTTTATGCATTTGCATTGCTCTTGCAGCTTTCTTCTGGTGCCATAATATGATACGAGTGTGTTGCAGGTTAAATGAGGAAATGCGAGGCTTGGAAAGCCGTGTCCAACTGTATCCTTTTGTCAGTTGCCGATAACATGTAATTCTGCCGCTGTGTCGTCAAATTGGTGAAATATCATTTTAATATGATTGGTTTAGTTAGTCTCGTAACACTTTTTTGCATTGCTCATTTTATATTATGTTAATCTTTAATTGTTGGAAAGGAAGATTATGCGGAAGAACATTGATTCACTAGACTCGGCTGTTGATCGTCTGCTCCACCTCCCCTAGTTACTAGATATTATCGGTACCTTCTACAAGGTAATTGCCAGTTATATGCTTTCTTGGCTCACCTGTTTGTAGTTTTCTGTAACATTTACAGATGTGCTGGAAGTGCTCCAGTGCATTTTCCAAAAACAAAAAATCAGCAAAATTTTGGAGAAAAATGACAACAACCACTATTCTGTTACTAGTTTGTTTTCTTCAAGAATTTGTGCAATTTAGTATTTTGAATGCATGAGGGCTCTACACATATGCCTCTGATGATAGGCACCTTGTTGACGCTATAAACTTATTTAGAAAATATGTACTTAATTCTCTAGCAACAAGTTAATGAGTTAACAGATTGTTTTTATCTAAGAGTCGTTTACTTGACACATGCCTTTTTTAGGGAAGAATGTTCCTTGAATGTTTATTTTTAACATCATTAAGAAAATTACTATGGTGCCTGTGCACTTACGGCTGCAATTTAAAGGCTGCAGGAACTTCTAATGAAAGTTATACAACAAGTAGCTGTCACATTTGTGGGAGGCAACTATCAATCTGAAGTGGCGTGCACAAGCAAAGGAGTAGGTTTTCCCTTCCATGGCATGTTAAAATTCCCCAAAGTTTGACGTCATTACAGCTGTCTGTTTGGGAACAATGTTATGCATTTGTTGAGAAATAACTATTTGCAACTCTACCAGCCTTTACCTTCTTTTGATATATGTTTCAGATATTTGTAGAGTCGGCCATTCAACCTATGGTCGCACAAGTTTGGTATTCTCTGTAACAGGAAAAAAAAGTGAAATAAAGATATTTTTTATTTTATAACTGTTAGCTTTTCGTCGTTTACTCACTCGTGGATTTGTTTCGGTGTGCTCACTTGTGATTGTATTAACTTACATATATTGTTCAGTTCTGAACCTTTTTATTTTAACCATTCTCATATTATTAAGTGAAATATGATTTGATTACCTTATCTATGAATAACAACAAGTGAAGGACTAGATATGATATGAAGTGAGGCTGGAGACAATTTCTGATTTATTTGGACACCTGCAAAGTGCGATCTACGCCAGATTGCCAGTTGTGTTGAAGATTAATGTTTTACCATTTCAGATATTCTGCTTTATGCTTATATCTTCATACTTTGCTTGAAACTTCAAAGTTCATGTCCATGCGTGATAGTGTAACCTGGACATGCAACCGTACTCTGTGGCATAAGGGCATAAGGCCCCCATCGGCCCAGGTGGTTGTTGATTTGCTTGTTCAAAACTATTCTAAAGGATTTGATACATCTTTTCTTTTTAAATTTTAATTTTTTGGGTACTGAACAGATCTTGAATGTGCGTTCATGGAAGACATAATGAGAACTACCGTCCATATCTTTTCAGCTATTCAGTAACATTGTTGAGTTAAAAATAGCAGATGTTCTCTTAGTGCTTCTACATATAATCCAATGCTCATATGCATTAAGGTAGCAAGTCTGGTAGTTTGTCACAAGATTTTACTCGATAATGACAAGAGCTAAGTGTGATATCTATTCTTTCTAGATAAGCTCTTCGCTATCGATGGTTGACGTCAGTTGTCCATAATGCTCTTCAGGTCCCAGGAGAGTGAAGCTTCTTATTCCAAATGAGTAAAGAATGAATTTTCAGTTAATTGTTGTAATCGTGCTGCAACATGCAAGGAGTTACATTTTTCAGATACAGTAAGGTTCTGATGCTCGTCCTCATAATACAGAATGGTTTTATACTCAAACATTAAAAAAAGTATGTGAGCAGCTTGTTAAAGAAAAAGTGAACAAAAGTGTTAAATTCATTTAACTTAACGTAGAAGAATATTCACTTGCAGAGGATCTCAAAAGCCTAGATTTCATGATTGCGGTGTAATGCCCTTATGCATATAACGGTGATCCGGCTTTGAGGATGACAAAATTCACCTGCTTGTAGAAAAATCTTGTTGATATAAACATCTCAACTCGTACTATGCAGCTTAAAGTCTGAATCTCCTAACTTTTAACCACAAGATTATCAACTTAACTTATTTTATCCTCTCATGGTACAACAATTATATATTATGATATTGTACCCAATGCTAGCGTATAACAATGTACTGACAAAGAAAACAGATACAAAGAAGTATATTACACGACATTGGTAGTTCATCTCCAAGGACCTTTACAGCAAAGAGTCCGTCTTTGCAGGTAGCCTCCTGAAGAAGTTTACCGGCGCTGCGGGAACCTTGTGGCGAAACCGTGGGTGCCTCATCCAGAAGAACCCAAGGCAGAGAGCAATCACTTGGAATGGTGTAACATACAGTACAATTGCAGTGAACAGGCAAAATAATAGGAACATAGCTGTTGCTCTTGGGTCCCTCCAGCTCAGCAGTGACTGCAATCTCTCACCCTGAGTTGCGATGTCCCCAACGACTGTCTGTATCCTCCCGGCAACGTGTCGTAGCCTGTCATACCTCATCCTAATCAGGTCTGGGCTCTTTGTGGTCGGGAACGTGTCAAATTCCTCATCAAGCTCGTCTGGATGGGCAACATCAGCATAAGATATCCTTGTGTTCATATGTGGTGGGACACGTGGCCGGAACCGATAATTCCACAACCCAATCAAGAACATGTAGAGGAAGATTGTTGGAAGGATAAGGTCTGGATAAAAGACGAGCATGATGAAGAGCACATGAACCAAGACTGTGGTGACTGGGTTTTTCCACTGGCAGACGTCGCCAAACCACTTCCCTGCAGCAATGAATCCTGAGAAGACTTGCATAAGACGGAAGAAATTTGCTTTGCTTCGTCGCATGCTCCACAGGTGAGAGCGGGCGTCTGACATGAACTCAACAACTTCCCTGCGAACTGGTGGCTCCATGCGCCCAAGGCGCTGTGCAACAAGCTGCACAGCCTGGTGGCGTAGCATTTCCTGCTGGACTATTGACAGTGGCTGGGCGTAGTGCATCTTGGGTAAGAGAGGCCGTGAGTATGTAAGGAACACATTGAGCAGGGATGTGACTGAGAACCTGATAGCAAGGTGGAGTTCACCCATCTTTTTAACTCCTGATGGATGGAGGACAAGCAGCGGATATGTGTGCGTGTACACCCGCCTAGTCTCAAGGGTTGAGATTCGGATTCGCACTTTTCCAATGGGCTTATCCATATGGCTGGGGGAGCTGTTGCTGTGGCTGTGGCTCTGGCTGTGGCTGTGATTGTTGTTGTTGTCTCCTCCTATGTGGCAGTTGTCGAACAGACCAATGGTGAGTACTGTTCCATGGTCAAAGACATCCCATGTATACTGCTCATTGAATCGAGGGTTCAAGTTGTCAACTATTGTGCGTGTCCGCACCCATTTATGGCCATACTTGGCAACACAATATGGATCGCATGACCCTCTTTCTTGCCTGGTCTTTGTTGGGTTGAGGCCATTTGCACTCAGAATGCCAACTTCAAGCACCCCTATTGGTGGTTTCCACAACTGCTTCATTGTCGGCCGGAGATCACTGCAGTACTGGGTTGATTCATCAAGCACATGATAACCACCTTCCAGGCAAACACGAAGGCTTATCTTTGCATAGAATTTGTCTTCCTTTAGCTGGTTCACATCAATTAGTCCTGGCCTTCTGAGATCGAACCACACTGGACGTACTGGTGTCCTGTGATCAGCCCTCTTTTGAAGCCTTGCAAGTGGTATGATAGCTTCGCCAATCACCTCATCTTTGTTCTGTGCAACACGATCTTCTATTTGTATAATCAAGTCATCCTCAAAAGGCTCTGCTGCGACAAACATCATCTCTTCGTTCCACATGAAGTTTTTTGTTGGTGAGCGAACTTGCCTTGTCTTCAGCAATTGGTGACCCAGCCTCAACTTTACAAAAACATCAGGTATGTGGTGGTGCTCCATTGTGAATATATCCTGTGCCTCAATTACATTGACCCTGAGGTACCACATTCTTGGTGTAGGGTAAACCTTTCCACGGATATAGTTGTGAAGATGGGAATCAATTGGAGTTGATCCTGCATGGATGGCACTCGGGAAGCATTCATCTGCCTGGGTTCCGTACCAGACTGCAAGCATCAACTCCCCTCTATCCCTCATCCCATCCTTGCCCATAAGACGATACCACTCTGGGGCCAATGGGCTGTCAGGAGGGACCCTTACAGGTACCTCATTCAGGTCGAGCATCACCCGGCCGACATAGTCATCCCGAAGGATGTCCTTATCCTTGACAACAACTTCGAGTGTCGATGACTGCAGTACTTCCTTAGGGAAAGCAAACACTCATCCCACTCAGGCCTCTGGTTCTTCTCAAAGAACCTTGTTGTCATTTTGTAGTTTCCAAGGTGCACCTCAACATAAGGGTCAAGACTCCCCGTGAGGTCCATGTGGGGCAGGTCACGAGCCTTGACCACACGCACAAAGAGGATGTGCATCTTCTCAACAAGGTCATATGCCCCTGCCTTCTCACCAGGCATCACCCGGCCATGAATAATACGCCCACCACCGAGCGTTGGACTCGTCTCCTTCAGCTGGAAGTCTACAGGCTGCTGTGGACCCGCGGAATACATCCTTGCTACCTGAGGGGCTTCAGTTTTGTTCCCTGCTGCAGAGTAGCTTCTCTGTTGTTGCTCTCCATATGAACCTTGACCTTGAGCGTAGTATTGCTGTCCGGCCATTGGTGATGGACGCTGTTGTTCCCGTGGAAGGTGTTGGAACTGTCTCACTTGATTTGTCCGGGTGTCTTGGAAAGGATTTGGAATAACATTGGCAGCTGCCTGCTCTTGGGCGGTGGTGGGCGTGCTTGCAAAATCGAAATCCGGACCTGGAGCTGACACCCTTACTGATGGATCATTTGTGAGGAAAACCCTGAGGCCGAGCTCACCGCGTGCACGTGATAGGATTGTGCGCTTCTCCAGAGGGTAGTGGAGAGCCGTGGCATCAGAGTGGCTGACAAAGGATGTACCAGAGATCTTGACCTTGCCTAGGCAAGTCTTGTTATTGCTGACACGGTTTACATGGTACACATAGGCCTCAAGCTCTTTCTCCTGGAGGCGAGATGGATCTGTTATGTTGAAGAAGAACTGCTCATTCCAGACAGGGTTGATGTCCCCGTCTTTGACGGCGGTGCGGAACTTCTGGTCATCAAATTCAACCTCTACAAAGGCATTAGCTGTGCCCTGCTCTTTAGGGAGGAGGTCATGAGCACTGACGACCTCTACCCCAAGCTTCAGATTGTTCATGATGGCGCGCCACCACCGAACAGGTCCTCCTTATTCTGAAATAACAATAAGCACATGTATTTATAAATGGCATAACTTGTAACTACCAGTTGGACAAATGTTCTAGATTGGAGCAAAAGAATGGAAAATGCACAGGGCAACAGGGAAGAAAGTTGTGCCAACTGGAAGTTGGTTGGGGAAATATTCTTGTGTATACCCACAAGTTTTACTTTGGCCCAACTCCCAAGGAATCAAGGTTCGTCCACCAGTTTGTCCGAATCATATATAGGTACTAAAAGTTGCAATGAATTTTCCTTGTGATCCCCAAAATCACCTGGTCCCAGGGAATCAAAGTAGTGATCCACGGCTTGTTTAAAGATATCGATACTGAAAGTTGGAAGAAATATTCTTAGAGATGCCCACAAGTTCTTTTGCTCCCAAGGGGAATCAAATATTGGTTGTAGGAATCGACGGGTTGTTTGGAGCATAAGAGGCACAAAAAGTTGGCTAGAAAGTGTTGACAACCACCGAAAGTATAAATAAATAAAGAAAAGAAGGTGTCTTATTTCTGCAGATCGATGTATTCCCCACCTGGTGGATAGCTTTCGGTAGAGGCCTATACACCTAAACGGAGGGAGTAGTAGTGATCCACAGCTTGTTTGAAGATATCAATACTAAAAGCTAGAGGAGATATTCTTAGAGATGCCCTTAAGTTCTTTTGGTCCCAAGGAATCAAATCTTGGTTGTAGGAATCAACGCGTTGTTTGGAGCATATGAGGCAACAAAAAGTTGGCTAGAAAGTGTTGACCACAACCGGAAGTATAGTAAAGAAAGAAAAAAACGTCTTATTTTGGCAGATCGATATAGAATTGTAGCATAATAAAGGTGAATTGCGGTGGCGTCTTGTATTGTGCTTCAAGAAGACTCTGGAGGATTATCAGTTCAGGCTTGGGCAATCATTCAGCCATCAAGTGTTCATTTTCTTCATGCAATGCAAGCATGCAACACTGGTGATGGCATGCTATTGGTGCACACACAGTCAGCTAGACCTAATCATATATTTTTAAATCCAATCCAGATAATTGAAAGTATAATGTGGTGATACAAGGTATGGCCACGAGCAGCAGCATTTGGTAGACCAGACATGTGTGCAGGGATAGCGAGAGGTCACCGGCCACCTTTGTTTTTTTTTATTGAGACTTCCACTCCAACCACAAGATCGCAAATGAACAAGACCAAAACGGGTCTACCGGGTCTGTATACTCGGAGCGGGTGCCCCTACCCGTTACGGTACAAATTGTCTGTTAGACCAGTATAGTCCGACTGGTCAGACCGTATGATCACTCCATGCAAAAAAAAAAAAAGACCGTATGATCACTACCATGTGGCTTACCAACTGGTTACTGATTTTTATTTGCAACCTAACATAAACATCCGTTTTTATAATCAATAAAAAAATAAGGTTAGTATGAATATGGTGGCTCTTTACTAGCACGTCTTGTTAGCGTGGAAGACGCAAAGCTTAACAAGGATAGGTCATGACAGGGCATAAATGAAGCAGCACAAGTCGCACGTCAGAAAAGTAGCATCGGAATTGTTCAATTAAACACTTATGGGATGTGGTGCATCATCATGGACCAAAAGGTAGGCAGGGGAGTGCTGATGGGGCTAGCTATGGGATATGGTGGTGGTGTCGCCATTGAGTTTAGGGAAGTTCTCCATGATGTTGAAGTCCATCAACAGATACCAGAATCAGACAATAAATACTACCAAATCCATTGGTACCACCGGAGAATTCGGCAACTTCATTAAACACAAAATTAATTGCTAAACCGTAGGAGAAGAAGCATGGGTGTACCACACAAGGGAGCAGGGAGCAGATCTAGCTTACGATAACTGAGTTTTTTCAAGAGCACAATAATGGGAGGTTTTTTCCAAGAACTTGGACTATCTTTCACATTTAGCCTTGGAATTTCTTTTCCTTTCAAGAACATGTAAATATAGTGTGAATTCCACAAGAACATTAGGGAGAAGCTTCTTCTGCAGAACAAAACAAATAAGGCGCACCACAAGTCCTATGGTGGTAAATTTACAACCCAGATGATTTACGGAGAACTCAACTTTTCATCCCTAAACAACAAATGGCCCGGACAATCGAAAACGGGAGACTGAAGTTTTGGATCCAGATACTATCACCGAAATTCATCAGCGGAGTCAAACTTGAGCAACACAATAAAGAAAGGAGAGAAATAAAGAGGGAAGAAGAACATAACAAACTTGAATTATCATTCATCGCCATAGCCACGGAGAAAACTGAACATGGAGGAGCAGATGAAATTCAGGCAGAGAAAAGTTCTGCAAATTAGACAGAGAGGCAGGTAGTAACCTTGATGTTCTTCAGCCGGGCAGCAGCTTCAGTTCGTGACCTCGATTTGAAGTAGAAGAGAGGAACGGCCGGACTATCTTGCCTGCTTCCTACGAGGAGATCAGACAACTGGCTACATACAGAGAGAGAGAGAGAGAGAGAGAGAGAGAGAGAGCGCGGGAGGGAGGGAGGTAGTAACCTTAACCTATGGCTATGGAGCGAGAAACACATGCAGCTGTGGTTCTTGTGGCCTGCTCTGCTGGGTGGCGTGGTGGTTGCCGTGTTGGATTAGCGGATGTTATAATTGGAACGGAGAAAGAGAACGGAGCGTCTGAACTGTCAACAGAGATTGATAGCAAAAGGCCAAAGAGATACTCTAGTTTAATAATACGCCGCGAAGAAAATAGTATGCGGTGCGGGTGCATCGTAAGCTTTTTCAATTGCACGCTCAAAAAATGTGGCGAATATAGCCAAGTTTGTTTCCAGGGTGTTTCAACTGTTGAAACATAAATTTGGGACATTATCATGCATATGCATATTTGGCGCCACTCTGCTGTTTTTTTTTCATAAAGAGTAATACTATGTTAATATCAAGCTGATGACACAAAACATTTCTCATTTAAACGAGGTTCCGTGTCTGTCATTGCGTCAGTGAACTGTGTACATCTATCGATGCAGAGACCGGGTTTATCCTCTTTTTTGAAAAAAAAAATGTGGTTCCGTTTGTGGTTGCGGTATTGAATTGTGAAAGAATACTTAAATCCAATATGACGTGTTTTCCGGAGGAGCCTCATCTATCTAGAGTTTTGATGTAAAACAGTCTTTTCCAAAATCTCACTGCAAAGACAAAATTGGTACTGTACAGATCACTCTTGCTAATCAGGTTCCAGAGCAACATGTAACATAACTGCTACGGAGTATATATAAACCGGGACCGACCCCTGAACTAAGAGGATAGCCGAACCGAATAATTATATGCTGGATGAGTTTTGCCGGGTTGGTTCGCGCCATCACCCTCACCTTCGCATACGTTACCCTCCGATGTGATCATCTTTGTTTGTATCCTTGGTGTCTTGTTTGCTTTCTTTTCTTATGTCTCTGCTCTCTAGTCTTTGCTCCGAGTCTTTGCGTGATAATTGTGGCCCTACACTTTTTTCTAGTCCTCGTTATGTATAATTTCACTAGTTTTTTTTATAAATGACTTTTTTTATTACTCAAAGCATCACAAGGACAAAAAGTAATGTACACCAGACTCTACATAGGTAGGATGCACACAACCATCGAAAACAGAAAAAAGAAAAAAGGTAGTTGGCGAGATAAAAGAATCATCGAGAGCCGGGGCGGAGCTGCTCGTATAACACCTAAGGAGCAGGGGGCCTATCCAAAAATCACGCTACCACTCATGTGGGATAAAAATATCCCTCACCTTATCTTCCAACCGTGTAGACATCTCGGTCGCAAAACTCCACACATTGTAGAGACAACCATGAGCGAATCATATGTGTGCACCGGTACATGACCTGTATACGAGAAAAATAATTTATCATTAAAAATCTTGTCATTTTTACATAGCCAAATCGGCCATATTACGGCAAGCGATTCCACCATAATAAGTATTCTAAACTTGCGATCAATGCCTCGTAGCCAGTTGCCAAAAACATTGGCAATACTACGTGGCAGATACAAGTTAGACGCTAGTTGGATGACTAGCCATACAAAATGTGCAAACTTGCACTAAAAAATAAGTGTTTAATTGTTTCAACATTATAACAAAAATACTTAGTACTCTCATGCCAGTTATGTTTAACAAGATTATCCTTTGTAAGGATCCGTGTCGATCCTAATGGTAGTGATAGTTTTTCTTGATGGCCCTAGATTAACCAGCTTCCATTTTATCATCCCAACGCGACTAGTACTGTGCATTTGAACCACTTGTTGGCACGGTATAATTTCCTTTTTATTCATTTTGGAGAAAACTGTCCCAATTCCCAACTCTAGATGTAATGACTTTTCGCGTTATAATGTTTGGAGAAAACACTTAGTACTTTCATGCTAGTTACGTTTAACACCATATCGGACACGGGTGAAAATCTTCACCGGCAAGGGAGAAACAACCCGTCGTTACAATTCTGTCACTAATGTGGGAGGCACATCGCTAACGGAGGACGGCACATTTGCGATGAGGTGCTTCAAACCAAACGGGTGACTCCATACACCCTCTGTCGGACGCAGGAACCTTTGAATCGCCGTTCCTGGTGGTCACATGGCAACACGGTTTTTGGTTTTGACCGTTTCCAATATGAATCATGTGTTTGGTCCAGTACATACTTCACATCACAATACACACACTTCACAACACAACATGCGCATTTCATAACACAATACACAAATACAACACGATATAGACAACAACATTTTATTCATACATAGACACCATCTACATCAATGTACTCTTGACACATACTCAATCACTATCTTCACACCCCCAAATACATAATGTCATGTTAAAGAGCCCAAAATACATACTATATCAATGACACAATCACACAACTCTAGAATTCTAAGTTAAAAGAAGAAAACAATAGAATTATTGGTTGCGCCATTTCCTTCGCAAGGGCGAAAGGTGGAAAACAGCAATGTCTTTTCAAGACCCATTGAACTAGCTCTACCTGTCTCGTCTCAACTATCTGAGAGAAGGAACTAGTAGTCATAGCGAAGATGCGATTCTCATAACATCCAACACCTCAGATTGTCTTAGCACTATATTTAAAAAATATACGGGAATACGTTTATATGCATAATTGTGAACAGACTGATTTTAGAAAGATTGCAATATATCTTGATAGCAAGATAAATGTTTGTCAGCTCCGTCACTAGAGTCATGATAGCAACATATTCTATGGTCAGCTCTATCATCAGCTCTGTTCAGATCATGCTCTAGGTTACCATCACTAATTTGTGGACAGGCCTTTTTGGTGCAGTGTCACCAAAGTAGAACATCTTAGGCACTGTAATTTTTGTCACAGCGTACGAAACACTCTTAATAAAAAAATGTCTTACAATGTCCACCAAAACATTACAATAACGATAGGGTTGGAACAAGTGTTTCCCTCATAACCTATTTATACATAATGAGGAACTAATTCAGTTTTGTGGAAACAGAGGGTATATTGTTGTTGATATTTTATATGAATAGCTATAATCATCACCTAGTGACTAGTGAGGGTGAGGCGGGGAGGACACAACTGTCTAGGGTGTGCAAACGAGCTGATCCTAGTCCTAATGTACGCCGACATAAGAAAAAACACCAAAACTGAGGCTTGCTCACTTGGAGATATGGATCGGTGTCGTTGAGGTGGTTCAAATCCGAGATGTCACACATATGAAAACGAATTACGAGACCCGCTGCGACTCTTGTATACTCAATGGAGCACATTATAAGCAACGATACTGAGTTCTAAAAAAAGGAGGAGAAACCGTGATTCAGATTAATGTTTAGATTGGATTGGAAGCTGAAAAATACGGTTTGGCCCAGTTCAACTGTTGTTGTGAAGATCGAAGGAGGTGCATAAACCTTGTCTAATATAAAATGGAGTTTCAACGAGCACTCCTTTCCTTCTATCTCTGTCTCTTTATCTTTACTAGTTTTCTTGACATTGTGTACTAATTGAAGTGGTGGTCAAGTTGTGGGCTCCTAAATTGATTGGTAATGGCCAGGCTTGAATAGATGATTTAAAAATATGATGATGTGCAGGACAAAGGAGAGCATGTCTTCATGGGTCCAGATCTGAGAGACGGGCATAACAACCATCGCTGTACTTGACGTGGACCTAGACTCGATAGCAAGTCAACAAAAAAAATCACATCGGAAGAAAACAAAAAGGTGCTTGTTACAGACAAGTTTGCAACATATATAATAGCTGCCAGTGTAACCACATACAAGATGCGAAGTTTGTTTAAAACTTTGGCTCTGCTTTATTATTTCTTGAATTAATCAATCAGGCGTCAGCGTACACTACCAAAAAGCGTGCACGAAGATTGACCGGAGGTGGACGATATCTCATCATATGTAGGTGACGTACTTACCATATGTTGCCGGTGGAAATAATAACAGGTTCAATCAATGCTTCCTAACAATTGCATGTTCTCTACGCACTCTATTTCATTATTATAAGTTACTGCTGCTTCTGGCAAAATGAGTTACATGGCTTTGCATTATTGTGCTCAAAATTATGTCGATAGCTCCACAAAGATCGGTATTTTAAAAGTTGAAAGTTAACAGTTTGAAGTTTTAAAAAAATCAGAAAACATATTTAGGTGTAGATAACAATATAATCTAAAAGTGTGCAAAAATTCAATCCAAATTTCTTATATTTTGGGATGGGAAAAAGTGACAAATGGGTGGACCTAGATCTTGAACTGTAAACATTTTAAAAAACTTACAATTTTGTCAGATTTTTCATTTTTATGTAGCCTAAAAAATACTAGAAATTTCGCATTGAGATTTTGCACATAGTTAGATCTCGACACTTTCTGTACCAACAAATTTTTTTTGATTTTGAAACAGAAAAATACAGATTTCGATTTTTTTAGAATACCGAGCTCCGTGGAGCTCGGCCTCCGAATGCACTTTCCGTATACTAGTTACAGAAACAATAATGCAAATTAATAAAATGAAACGATGGAGAAAGGTATCGCTAAACGCCTAAATTTATATATGCCTAATATAAAAGGAACGAGATTGATTGCTCCAGAGTTTCGTGAGCCATCGAAGAGCAAAGTAAAGGTTATCAAGATTCAATATTGCATGCATGTTGTTTTATCGGTTCACCTAGTGAAATTTCGTTGTGTGAACTATGTCCAAACAATATTCCCTAATACCCATTGTTTCTTATATTAAAGTTCAACTTTTTTATGGTACTCTACCACATTTTTTGGTGGATTAACATATCACTATATGAGTTATGACATGCCTTAATATTTTTCTTCTAATATTTTTATGTCTAATTTACACATTTAGATAGGATAAGGAAATAATTAGCCTACAATGTAGTCAAACAGATTAACAAAAACTTGGATGGTAAATTTTGTGAAAAAATTGTTAGGAAAACTTCCTTCTAAGAGATAACTTTCTCTTCCAAGGAAACGTCCAATTCGGTTGTTCCTCCAGAGATGAATTTTGGGCCGGTTTAATTTTCGTGCAATGCACGAACAAATCTCGTCCCAAACAAGTAAACAACCTGAATCGCACCCATGGGACCTGGATAGGGTATGTGACCTACTAAACACGCCCTATATCACTAGCACTCTTCTCGATTGGTCCATTTGACATTTGTTTTCGAAATGGGCGACTCCCGGTCTCTACATCAAGATGATCATACGACATGTTTTTATTAATTTATTGCAAAGTAGTCAATGATTACAATTTACGGATCACAGAGGGTTTAAATATCGATCGACCATCTAAAAATAAACATCATGGTGACTGATTACCCACAAGTATATGGGATCTATCTTAGTCGTTTCGATAAGATCGAGTGTCGAAACAAACGAGAAGATTTCTTTTTTGCGAAACACAGTACAACGCAGACGCTCACATACACGCGCATACACTCACCCCTATGAACGCAAACACGCACACCCTACCCCTATGAGCACCTCCGAGAGGCTGAGCCGGCGGATCAGGTATTGAGATTGACGAAGTCACCACGTGTCGACGGGAACGTCGCCTCCCACTGAAGAATATTCCGCCTAAATGAGAAACACCAGCGTCAAAACCTGGGGTTTGAACTCTGGTGGGCTGGGGGTACAACCACCCACCTAACCATCCTACCACAGGCAAGTTCTCTGATTAATGGAATTCAGCAAGGTTTCACTGTGAACACAGCAAGATAATTTTATAAGTGGTTGAAAGGCAACAAGTAATTTAATAGCAAGTAAATAAAAGCAAAATGTAAAGATGCAACAAGTGGTCCAATCCTTATTTGAGTTAAGGACAAGTCGGGTGTGTTTCTTATATGGATTAAAACGTCCCAGAGGACACACCGGAATGTTGTCAAGTCACTTTCATCAAGTTACATTGATTAACTTTCATTTATATAAGTGTTGTGTGGGTGAACCTATGCTAATGTACTGCCCTTACGCTCCTTTCTTAAGCATCCGCAAATATAAGAGAGTAATTAAGATAAATCTAGCCATAACCTTAATCTTTAGAGCCCAAACATTCCCTCATGCAACAACTTGTAAACTACGGTTAGCTATTATGTCCCTCACGCAACCCGTCATAAACAAACTAAATAAACAAAATGAATTTCCCTAGGCCCATAAAGGTGAAGTGTCATCTAGTCGATGTTCACATGACACCACTAAAGAAATAACACCACAATTTAAATATAAAATATTAAACGTCACTCAATATGACAAGACTTCTCCCATGTTCTAGAGAACTAAGCAAACTACTCACAAGACATAATATGGATCATGATTAGAGGTGATCAATATATGATTAACAATCTAAACATGACAAGCTTTCACGATAAAACTTTTAAGCATCAACTATAAGCGGTAATCAACATCGAGAAATAACTCTCAATGATAGATACAATCTATACCTCCAAGATTGGATGGATGGACGGAGTGGAGATTATGGTGAAGATGGTGTTGGTGGAGGTGTTGATGGAGATGATGCTCCCGACAATGCACGGCGTGATGATGATGGCCTTGATTTCCCCTCCGGGAGGAAAGTTTCCCGGCAGGATCCGGTCTGCCGGAGAGCTCTATCTATCTGTCTTGGTTCTGCCCCGAGATGGTGGCGGAAAAATAATGTGAAGGCCTCCCCGAGTGTCTTAGGTCAAGGAAGGGTTCTGGCTGAAGAAGCGTCGGGAGGTGAGCCCCGTGTTGGGGGCGCGACCAAGTGGCTTTCCTAGGGGGTGGTTGTGCCCGCCATCTGCGAGCCCACATGGCGCCTCCCCTCGGCCCCATCTTCTGTCTCCGGGCTTCTTCTTGTGTGTCAGAATTTTGTGATTTTATCCGTATTTTATTGAGCGCTGGAAATTGGCTTTCTCTTCGGGTAGTTTTCCTCCCGTTTCCAGACTCTTGGTGGTTTCCCCCTCTTAATTGTGAAATATGTAAAATAAGAGGAAACAACAATAGAATTGCATAATAATATGAAATATGTCAATGAATCAAGGTAAATTATGCTATTAAATAGTGATATAAAATGGACGTATCACTGACTAAAAACCTTAACATGTCATTCTACTTGCAAGAAACAAGGATGCCTGGCTAAAAAAAATCCCGTGGCACCAATTTCAACCGGCCACACCTAGAGTCCATATGACTCCACTTGTCCTCGGGTTGGAGAAAAGACCTCACACGGATAAAGAAACCACACAAAAATCTTGATTTTCAGCGGTAACTTTATTGTCCAAATATATTTACAAAGAAAACGTGTGCGATCATTCATGTAATACATATACATAGACTTGACGGAGAACAACCCAAATAGATAGCTTCCATACATACATATCTGGTTGATTCGACAAAGCAATATCTATCAATATATGAATTAAATGTTCCCACTATGTCCATTTGTTACCGGTCAAAGATCGTCTAAAATTTATATTTAGTGGCGTTTGTGGCCTAGCAATTCCCACAAAACTTGTTTTCATTGGATAATGCTACACAAAGATGAATATTGACTAGATAATGGTTCATCGCCGAGCCAAATATTCTCTCCAAAAAATGAGTACTTATACCGTTACCAATTTGGAAGGAATCTCAAGTGAAAAAAAAAAATCATCTTTGACTCTCTTCAATCCTTTCCAAAAGGGAGAATCATTTGGCCGCGCCGTTACTTGGCATAAGATTTTCGAGTGTAGGTATTTGTTATGTAACAACTCTTGCAACATACCTTCCCTCATTTAAAAGTTAAAAAAAGCATTTGCTACTTATACATCTATTTTGTATGTCCAAAACCTCAACTCCCAACCTCCCTGATCCGCGGCATGCATATGATGTTCCATTTTGTTAGTTAAGCAATATTTATTTTTGATGTTCCACATAATATTTTTCAAAAGATAAAGGAATTCAGGGATGGTACAATATGTTGGTAGCACTAGGCACTAAAATCCTTATACCATAGCACTCTTCTCGGTTGTTAAGTTCGACTTCAATATCCTGTTCGTCGATAAGATATGCCAGGTTGGCAAGTAAACGTGCTACAACGCTGGAGGTCGTGATCAGGACATGGAGGTACTCCCTCCGTTCAGTAATGTAAGACATTTATTTTTTTCTTGATTTGTATGTATTTAGACATATGTATACACAACCACTGGATCGATAACTAACCAGGTTTAGTTCGGTCTACATAATCGTCGTCTACTCCACCGGTCGTCGTTCCGTACACGACAGACGCGTGGGCCCAGCGCGGGTACGCTTGAGCAGCATATATGCGACGACTTCTTCTCTCCACTGTGACTTGCCAATGTGTCTGTCGAGCTGGGTCCACCTAGCGGTCTCCGGCCGCGTATGCACGACGGCGACCGCGCCTCGGCACCGCTCCGACGACGCCGACGACGACGAGACCCCGACGCGCATAGTATCGTGCTGGCTGTGGTTGTGGCAGCAGTTCTACTGGCACTGCCGCTAGGTCGGTGTGGAGAAGCAAGGGTAACCAGCCAGAGCCAACCACCGGTGAAGAAAGTTTCCGTGTACTGTGGGCATAGTGCTCCATGTCGGCAAGCGAGTAGACATGGCTCTTCTTGCCACGCTCGAGAGAGAGATGACCAATGCCACGGTAGTATCAGTCGGGTCCTGGTTCTTTCGGACTTTCGGTGCTGGTGGTTGTGAGTTGTGACCAAGTGAATATGCACCTCTTCTCTAGGTGCTACACGTGTTAACATTAAGAAAATCAGTTTTGGATGTTTCAAAAAATTATAGAGTACCAAAAAATGTGAGTGTTCAGAAGATAAAACATGGGTCTACAACCTTCAAAACTTTAAGGTCTAAATTCGAAATTGGCGCTGAGAAAAAAAAGACAAATCTTGTGAATTGTGTCATTTGTGTCACAAAAAGGGAAAAAAAAGCAGAAAATGACACTATTCATATTTGTCGTTTCTCAATGATCATTTCAAATGTGGATCTGATTTTTTTCAAACTGTACACACATATTTGTGAACAATCAAACTTTTTTGACGAATTTTGCAAAAACATTTAAATTGGTTTTTGTAAAGGTAACACATGGAGCACCTAATGAGCTTGTAGCACTGGATATTCTCTTAGTTGTGACCGTGGGAGGAGATTCATCGATATAGAGGCGTGGGAAGCAACCCATGGATGCAGATTGTGCTGTAAAATGGGGCAATGAGCATAAATTGGAAGGATATTTGATCATCTCCTAGGGCACACCAAAGCACCCAAAGAACTACAAAGAGGGTCCAGACTAGAAATCTTCCCCAATAGCACCCCCATATTTCTGGATCGACTAAAAATTGTCCGGCACCCCGAGGCCAACCCCCATACATGTGGGCTTGCTCAGGGGCGCCAGACAACACTCGCACAAAGTCATCTGACAGACGGGTCCCGCATGTCATACACACCCCGCTCGTTTATTCGCGATTAATGGAGACATACAGGAGGTCGATCCACGCATAATGGCGACCATTTCACCGAATTCCCCAGGTGACACGATGCAACGTAGTTGCGCCTTCCCACGCGTCGCATTAACATTTATACCCGGTGACACGACGTCGTTGCGCATTTCCCTCACGTAGCATTAACGCCGACACCACCACCTACCCTAGCAGTGTATAAGAAGGCCTCCCTCTTGCTGCTCGTCTCCCACTGTTTCCCCCATTCTCTTCCATCGTTGGCCATGCATGTGCACCACCACCACGTATAGTTAGGACGCAGAGGGTTTAGTGTAGGTTTAAATTTCGTCGGGACTAGTATTGTGAAATATCTATAAATTTTAATGAAATGGTAACCTTTTGTTTTATATGTGATCTCTTTTTTTTTGGTTTGGGGCGCCGCTTTGGTGCAGCATCCCCCATTATTCCGAGTATGTGTCAAACACCCACTAAAACATACACATTTTGGGTTGTACTAGACAGATTTCCAGGGGTACAAGTGGAGGATGGTCTTATCGTGCATATTCGGCACCAGTATGATAATTTTTGATTTAAAAATTTCATATCTAGGCAATATTGCTTTAATTGATTAACTCGAAAAGAGTTGGACGGTTATAAGGAAAACTACTTTTCCGGACGATTCCCCAGGCGAAAACCATACAACACAACACACCGAGCTGTGCCCAAGGCCACGCCCCCCCGCACGAGCCGACTACCAAGTAGACCAAAGCCATCACCCAAAACAACTCGACGCAACATGGCGGAGGCGAGCATCCGAAGCTGTTGCCGCTCTGACATCCACGCAGACTTTGACGTCGCATGCCCACACGAGTCGATGACCAAGTTGAAGGAGATATGCCCTAGAGGCAATTAATAAAGATATTTTATTAGTCATATCTCGATTGTTCATAATACGTTTATACCATGCTATAACTGTATTAAGCAGAAACATTAATACATGTGTGGTAGATAAACAAACAGGTCCCTAGTAGCCTCTTAACTAGTCCATTGGGCAACCGATGATCAAGGTTTCCTGATCATGGACATTTATGTCAATTGACAATGGAGTCATGTCATTAGGTGAATGATATGATGGACTCACACCCAAGATATATAGAAACGTAGTGTTCATACCTTTGACCGTGAGATCGTATTTAATCGCTGCTTCTGGAAGGTGCTTTGATTGCATCAAACGTCATGTCTTATCTAGCGTGACAATAAAGGTGTCCCTTTCGGGTATCCAAAGGAAGTAGTCGAGGCGAAGGATCAAGAGCGGGATTTGCCAATCCGCATAGCAGGATAGATACTCTGGGCTCACTCGGTGAGATTACATCAATAAGCTTGCAAGCCTGTGACTTGGTCACGGAGATGTAATATCACAGACGAGTAAAGATAGAATTATCGATTAACGAGATCAAGCTCAGTAATCGTGGTACCGGAGAACGAGTCTCGGACAATCTAAGTATCGCCAGGCAAAAGGTTGAAACTGGACGTCTAAGGTTCAAACGATAAAAAGACATTCGTAGACGCACAGGGGCTATCACGGTAATCCAGCCATCGTTGATAGTCATTGATCGTAGAACGTGTCTCGATCATGTCTGGAGTGATCCCGAACCATAGGGTGGCACACTTAAGGGTAGGCAACAGTTTTATAAAGATTAGATATTAGGAGAAACTTCAGGAGAACACCGGAAGTGGGGGGGGGGCAAGATTTTACGCTTTGGGCTGATTTTTCTTGTACAGATGGGCCAATTTGTGAGGTGTTCTCTACTGTTTTGGTCATGGGCTGGGGGGGGCGACGGCCCTTTTCGCCCCCACTAAGCTTCGCCACTGCCATCATCGCATGGTTGTACACGACCATCAGAAACACAATGCTCCTTATCTTTCTAGCTCTGTAACGATCCCACTTTTGTGGTATGGGCCAAGATTGGTAGTCTCTTCCTCGATTACATGAGGACGTAGGTCGTGTACAGGGAGGAAGATTTTCGTAGTCTCGACCAGGGTGACATGGTCATTTCGGACTTCTTCACCCACGTGAAGGTCTTTACCAGTCCACGTTGTTCAACACGATGCGCCTCTTCTCTCCGGCGCCGGAGCATGCCACCCTAGTACTCACCAGGTAGATGCCCTTGCCCTCGTTCATGTGTGCCCACTCCTTCCTTCTTCTCAAAGCGCACCACCAGAGCAGTTTGCACGTTTGGGCTACCTTTGGGAGCCTTGCAAGGAGAACCGCTATTCTACCTCTGGGGATCTTTCTGAGGAGAACCGTTATTCACCAATAGCGGATCTCTTCAAACGGCTCCCCGAGAGGTAGCCCCAACAACAAGAGAAAGCAGCCACGACAGCATGCCACTCGCTCTACCTCAATCATAGGTGGTCCCTCTCGGTCTGCAGCAATGCCGGCTCTCGTGCCACTCGCCACTATATATGCCATGGTCCCACGACATAAACCCCTCGAAAGCAGCTTCCATGCCTTGCCTCAGACCCTTGCTCTAATACCGGGAGTCGTTGGACCACGCCCACCCATGGCATCTACTTCACCGCAAGCCCGTCGAAGGCCACGTGCCAGCTGTGCAACCGTGCAGGGCCCCAAAAAACCAGGAGCCCCCATATCCCAGTGCACAACAATCCCACCCTGCAAAGCTAATATTTAGCACAGTTGAAATCCCATGGTTGAGTCTCTATAGGAGCTCCCGTCCTCGTGTAACTTAATATGTGCGTGAGGTCACCACCGTTTCATGCTTGCGCCAGAATTTTGTTGGATGTATGCCCAAAAGGCAATAAAGTTTAACATCTGATTCATAATTATGCTTCATGATTCTATGCTATAACTGCGGTGACTCTTGAATATGTGATTCAGAGGAAAACTCACTCGCACGTGTAGAGACATGAACAGAATAAAGTATACCTTAGTCTTACCTTTTAGACTAATTTGTTGATTGCTAGAGACCACACTTTCCTGGTCTGGGACAATGTTTATGTCAGCATCAATGAGTGGCATATTGTTGGTGGAAACAATATGGCTGGGTAGACCCAAATCGTTGATATGCTAAAAAGATTTCAAAGTGTCTTTTTGTCCTTAGTGCAATATCGCAAATGGTTATTATATGACATGTCCTTAGACCATGAGGTTATTAGGGTTGTGCATACTGGAAGAATTACTTTGGTACTGTCAACACCACGGCCGTCACTGGGTGGTAAAACGGCAGTCACTGGGTGATTCCCAAGGTGTGCATAATACCTAATGTTCCAAGATTGGAAATTACTCCTCTGTCAAAAGAGAGATACTTCTAGGGCCCACTCGGTATGTATGATATCCAATATGTTCTGCAGACAATGCATGATGAAGTTGCATCATGTGGGATATCGGATTACGGGAACGAGAAAAGGAAATTT
This sequence comes from Poa pratensis, assembly GCA_947311845.1. Taxonomy (NCBI): domain Eukaryota; kingdom Viridiplantae; phylum Streptophyta; class Magnoliopsida; order Poales; family Poaceae; genus Poa; species Poa pratensis. The sequence goes on from CAMZMU010000102.1 coordinate 4,407,506, forward strand.
ACCGGTAACGAGATAGACGGAGATATAGTGAATCAGGGATTGATTCATGGAAATATCAGGAATACTTTATCTCGGGTAATTTCAGTATCGCGAGTAATGGGAATGACGAATTAATAATCAACAGGTTCAACAGAGTGTCCTTCGCATAACGGTAGCGGTTATTCAGGTAGCCCATGTACCTGACCCTGGCCGGTGATTAGATGGAAACATCTAATTATAGCTACACGTTATCAAACCTGTAGGGTAACACGCTTAAGTCAGTTCTAGTTTGTTGTGTATATGGTTGGTCTGGATACCGAGAGAGTATCACCGGAATGGTTTCTGCGTGGTAGATAATATCTTTATCAGAGAGATTGGATTATGCAGACACTAGGTGTCTCGGAGTAATAGAAATAGTTTCTATTACTAGTCGGATTTATTCCGAGGGTTTATATAAGAGGGAAATATTTATCCGGAGTATTTTGTCTGCGGACACTGAGTGTCCCGGATCATGTAAAAGTGTTTTATATGATAAGTGATTAATTCGGGGAATATTCTGTAAAAGGAAATATTCAAATAAGAATTAATTAGACAAAATATTATTTCATTAAATATTAATTTATTTAATTAATAAATAATTACTGGAAAAATATTAAAGCATGATGGGGGGAAGTTCCCCCCCTTTAGCTGAACCCTAATTGGGCCTATGGCCCATAAGGAGAGGCGGTTTGGGGGGATCCTTGTTGGACAAGGACTCCTCCCTCCCAACCCGAATTGGACGAGGGTAGGAGTTTTGGGGCGGGGGGCCTTGTTGGACAAGGACTCCTCCCCCCCCCCCCCCCCCCCAAACCGAATTGCCTAGAGGGGCCGGCGCGCCAAGGGTGTAATACCCCAGCATTTAGGACTTATCGAGGGGTAGAAATAGAATTTTGTGCATCTGCATGCATGCATCTGAAAACCTAAATAAATTTTCGCAAATTAAAAACCCCGGAATGATCGGAGTTCATTCATCTTCATGAATTAGGGTTAGTTCATCTTAGGTGAATTAAATAAATTTCGATATGACCTCTAGGTAATTTACTTGTTGTGGAAATTTTGAATTCAATTTGAATATTCAAATAAATTGAATTTATAAATTAATTTTTTTTTGACCCACATTTATAAATTAATTCATATGGAAACAATAAAGTATTATATATACAATGTATAAGTAAATAAAAAGAATAATTTTATTGATTGAATACAATAATACATTGTCTTTACAATTGAAATACAACAAACTGAAATACAAAAAGGAAAAATTACAATTGTTTCCTAAACTAAAATGTTCAGTATTCTTTTCTTCTTCTTCTTGTAACTTTTACTCCAAGATTGTTTCATGTAAAACAAAAGAGAACAAAACAAAATAAAAGTAAAATAAATCAAAGAAGGGATTTGAGGTTAGTAATACCCTCAGTTTAAGGCAGTGAAGTGCACTGCTAAACACATCATCGGGATTGGTATAATCAAGGTTAGCATCTGTTCTTAATTAGCCAAAACCAGCCTCAGCACAGCAGCATGGGTAAAATCACAAGTAAATCCACTTGGCAGCTCAAAATAATTCACACAGGTTGGATATGATCAAACCATCGAGTGACTCAGTGCACTGAACAGAGGTAAACAAGTAACCAGGCAGCACACACACACAACGCACTGGTTGGCTGTCACAAGCACAGCCATTTCACTTCCCAGGAGGGGATAAGGACTAGCTCTGCCGCAGCAGCAAGCAAAGCAGCAGTTTTTCACTGTCTATCAAGAACAGCTCGAGTTCATCTCAGCTGAAACTCAAAACACCACAAATCCTTCATCACAGCAACTAGTAATCAACACTAAATCCTTGCCAAAAGCAAGAGCAAGATGGATTAGCTCAAGCAAGGAGCAAAGGATCCAGAAGGGCAAGCCAGAAACTCAAGGGAAGCCATATGGAGCTGGAGGAGCAGGCCAGCAAGGAGAGCTAGGAAGGAGCAGCTGGATCTGTTGATCAAGCAGCTGCAGCAGCAGCAAGAAATCAAGTCACAAGCCAACCTACACAATCAACACACCCTCTAACAGGTTGATACCTTGTATCCAGCATATGAGCATGCTTAACACAAAGGAATTGGTGTTAGAGGATTTTCCCTCAGACTAGTATAGAGTTGCTACACTAATTCATCACAGGGGTTTTTAAATCAAGCAAGGCATCTGTTCTTATTTTAATTTGGGCCTCAGCCTATGCATCATTGCCTTGGGGGCAGAAATCCACAAATTTAGCAAAGGCAGATAAGCAAAATATTGCTTAACATCATTGGCTGTGAAGCACACAACCAGTGGTGGTTGCTGGGCACAAAACCCACAAGGGGAGAGGCACCACAAGCATATTAATGCACTAAAGGCACCACTGAGTTGCTTAACTCAATCATCATAAGCTAAATATAACAGGAGGCTTCTGTGTAACTCAAATGAGACATCACAGCAAGCAAGGCAACACTATTTAGCATCAGGAGATCAAGATAATTAACACAGGGCATCAATAGGGCTATTTACACATGCATATAACCAATTTGGAACTGCCCAAACCATAGAATACTGCAGGGGCACACCTCTGAACCAATGGTTCAGAGTAGCACCACCTGCTAAGCCAAACCAGCACACATAGCAACATGTAACAGAGGAGCATCTCTGAACATGGGTTCAGAGAAGCCTCAGCTGTTTCTATCAAAGACAGTGGCAACAAATCCTATCATGGACAGAGCCCAGAGGCCATAGCAGCACAGCTACAAGCTACAACCGCAACAGCACATCACAGCATAACAGAAACATGGAAAGCTAGCATGAACCCTAAAACAGGAAAACCTAGGTTAATCTCAGCATCACAGAGCATGGCTCGATGGCCAGAGGGAGAAGAGAGAGGGTGAGCCGAGGGAGAGGAGAACTAACCTGGCATGGCCGTGGCCATGGCGGCGAGGCAGTGGCCGTGCGGCCACTGATGTTGAAGTAGAGCAGCAGCACGAACACCACCGGTCCACGGCGGCACAGGGATCGATACCCTGCACCTAGCCGTGGAGGAGCAGCACCACAACAGCACCAAGCGGGCACGGCGGAGCCGCGCCGGCGCTCGTCGGGCGAATTAGAGTTAGGGTGCGCACGGGCGCACCGAGCAAGTTGAAACGCATTGCCGGGAAGGAGAAGCAGAGGACGGAGCGGCGCGTCGTTTGCGCCACAGCACAGCGGCGGCGGTGGCCGGAGGTTGTCGGAATCGGCCGGCGAAGGCGAGGCGGAAGGGATCGCCAGTGAGGGCTCGGGCGAGAGAGAGAAGGAGAGGGTCGGGTGAGAGTGTGGCTCGGTCGGGTTGACCACCGACCCGAGCCAGTCCTTGGTCTGGTTCAACCAGATTTGACCAAGGGTATTTTGGTCATTTCACAAATCAAAGATTAATAATTCAGAAATATTTAAATTGAATAAACTTTGGAAATTCATAACAATTTCATATTAAATCAGAATAACATCAATAATATACCTAGTTCCGGGAAATCTAGTTCCTAGTTCCTTTTGAATAAAGGTTGCCCATATTTTGTTTATTACTTAACTTCCTAGAACCAATGCCGTCAGTGTTCTTGCGCCGTAAATGAAGCGTTAACCATGAGACTTGGAATGGGACGGGAAAATCATCTGTGACCTTCTTCTGTTCACATGTCAACCGGCAGCCAGAGCCGTACGCTGTAGGTCTTGCGAGACTACATGCACATGGGTGGGACCCCTTAATGCCCACGGACTCTGGTGCCTATGATGGTCTACAAGAGGATGCCTAGGTATCTACCATGAGGGGTAGAGCCAGGGGTGATTCTGCTATGCATGAATTGGGTGGGCATGCGGGGTTGTTGGAGAAGCACGGCGAATGGCTTGGATCACCGACTGGGCCCCATACCAAAGAGAGTGTGGACGGGAAAGATCGCCCGGTTGTGCAACAAGGCGTTGATCTCTTATGGGTAAAGTAACGCACCTCTGCAGAGTGTAAAAAAGTGTGACATGTTACTCCCTGTTCCGGGAAGGAGCTGCGAACGCTGCAGGAAAGGTGGCTCCATGAAGCCCTAGCACTTGTGAATGGATGACGGGCATAGTTTTCTGAAGATAAAATAAATCTTTTCCTAAAAATGTTTTACAAAGATATGCATGTTCATCCATGACCTTTTGGTATGGATAGTAGCTAGTGCATAAAACACCTTATTCCTGTTATATGAACTTGCTGAGTAACGCTCGTGTTGCTCACCCTTTCCTCCGTTGACCCCCTGCTTAGATTATTGGAGACAGCAGAAGAAGGACAGGAATCCATAACGATGTTGGTGAGATGTTCGACAAGGAGTCAAATCAACCTGGTGGAGCCTGAAGGAGTCAACCTCTACTTTGCCAACAGATGAGTGGCGACAACAGTGCAACGGTGGACACGTCGACAACAATACCTATAGACAAGACGACTATAATTGGATGGAGGAGCACAACTCTAGACACGAAGATTCCAGATGGATAGATAGGGCTGTGACAGCAGCAGTAGTGGATTAGGAGTTAGAATTAGAGCTGGTATCTAGCTTAGTGCTTCGACTTGAGTCTTTTGGGAGTTTCTTTTGCACGAGACCTACTTCTGTTTGTAAAGGAGGTTCTCGAGATTTTGTATTGAATAGTGTTGTAATCCTATAGTGTTACCTTGGACCGACTATGTTTCTGTTGTACTACTCTGAAGGATGTAATATTTACGGAATGGTCCTTTCGTGAGTATTATATCAACGACTTGTACACTACAACATGCAGTGGTGTGCTGGGTCACTACAGGTGGTATCAGAGCGAACGACCTTAGGATTAAAACCCTTTTAGGAGACTTGTAGGTTGGTAAGACTATAGGGAGTTATCATACTTAAATAAACTCTATATTTCTACAACTATGATGGTTATTCACCTGAGAATAATACTGTCATACTTGTATACACATTTCCTTACCCAACTGGAGTAGATATTCTTATTTACTATTCTATAGGTATAATATTCATCTACCTTATTTATTTTCTTCGACTTGGTATAACCAGTGTAAGACTGTCTTGTACCAGTAGATACACCCAATAGTTTACATCTAAGTCAAGGTTACCTACATGGTATCATTGATAATCCTATCCTATGAAGTAGAACCCTATCATTAGTTGTGATGGAGGAAGTCAGGAGATGTTTAATGATAGTGGAGAATCATCGACATTTAACTATGAAAAGTATGTTAATACCCTAATGATACATATCAAAGGGGATTCACCTGAGTATAGTCTTAAGTGTTAAGGAAAGTAGGAGATGGCATAAACAATGAAGGAAGCTATAGTACAACTTATGATGTGCAATCAACAACTACATAAAGGAATTGAATATGTTCGCAAATAGATGTTCTAGCCAAACGGAAGATCCAAGCTACATGGAGTTTAGTTCCATAAGAAACCAGGCCATACCACAACCACTCTTTGAGTATTTGTCCTAGGATTATTCCGTTGCAAATGGGCAACTGGTGTAACTACTGAGGCAAAGAGTTGTTTTAGACTATAAGGTAATATATATACCTATCTTGTAGTGTATAGCATCTAAGCCTGGGTACTTGAGATGTTTTTACTCAATGTACTACTTATTTCACGAGCTTATGTTGCATGATTGATATAAAACTGCATTTGCGATTTATTGGATCTTATTGGATTCTTGATTGGCTAGGTTGGTACATGAAGTTAGAATTTGATGTACAATGGCATGATTGTCACATTGAGTTCTTTTCTTGATGTTACTGATCTAGAGGTAGATAGGATTCGTGTAAGGGAGAGACATGTTCTCAGAAGTTCCAAACAGCAATGAAAACTCATGAAGAGAAGAAAGTCAGGATGATCGAAGTAAACGAAGCTACATGTGGGGATGGACCACAACTCATATCATAATTGGATTCGTAAGTCAACAGCGTCAGAACATGGAAGGATGGAGGAACTACGAAAGTTCAAGGAAGAGTACCATCACTATTTGGAGAAAGGTTAATCAACAATGATGACAGGAAAGTTACATGAGAAACTCTACTGAAGTAGGAGAATTATGTAGTTGGAAGATCTAAATAACAGGTCCTGTCGTGACAAATATATGATTTTGACAGTCACATTTAAAGACTTATCCAAGGATGACGATTATTGAGTGATAGACATCGAGTGGGAAATTGAAAGACGCTGGATTAAGAAGCCACATGATGTAGTCACATATAGTTGGGAGTTGTCGTAACTTGACGGAAGAAATGGGTGTTGGAAAATCATAAGGCACAATTGATCTTTGGAGAAAGTTCGAGACGAAGTTGTATAGGACTTATATGTCTAAAAGAGCCATGAAGTTGAAGGTAGAGGAGTATGAAGCAACAATCCAATACTTAGCAGACAACAACAAAGCCAGATATTTCAAGCAAGGCAAGATAGTAGTATCATCGAGAACAAGGCAACAAGAGTTCAAAGTTCAATGTTCCAAAGGACACACATCAGGACCATGGGAGATGAGTTCCTAGATTGTCGATAGCCCAAGAAATTAGTTATTTGGTATGTGATGGCCCTTCACGTAGTTACCCCACAACGGCGCCAGAAAACGGTCTTGACGGCCCTTCGTGTGGTTACCTGCGTGAAAAGTAAATGGGTTAGGTTGAGACTCCAAGTGCAGAGTGTATGTAGTAGTGGAAGACAGTTTTCCCCACGAGGGGTGACTCGAGGGTTTAATATCGAACTCTCGGGGAACCAGTATTTCAGGTGTTATCTCCTTATCCTTCTCTTGAGAACCTGCAACAAAATAAATTGTTTTGTGCCCTCAACCTCACCAAGTGGTTGTCAAGCACAAGGTGTGAGAATGATAATAAAATAAATATGCAAACAGTAGTAAATATGCAATGATGGTAAAATAAATATGCAAGGATGATGGTAGTAATGATAAATGATATTTTTGGGTTTTTTATGATGAATGCAAGATGTAAAAGTGTTTTTGTATTTTCGGATTTAATAATGGCAGCAAACAAAAGTGGTGATAAAAGTGTTGGAAAGGTGTTTCTTATGATTAAAAATGGACCGGGGTTCATGGTTTCACAAATGCACTCTCTCTTGATAACGTGGTAGACAATGGAACACTAAAATTAACATGTAAGATGGCAAGACATGGTTTGACAAGTTATTAATAATATGGGCATCACGTCCTAACATAGAGATCTCAAGTATAAGTTGTTCTCTCTCTTATGCTCCACCAAGATGCGAACTAAATCATAACACCTTAGTAATTAAGATAAATCAGAGCATAGCAATAAGTTCAATGACATGAAGTTAAAATAAGAACATGCTAGATCTAGTCATGGAGGTAGTGGCCAAGGTCACATCCACTCTCCGGTAGCATGGTATTTTTGTTTATCCCTAGTGAGGCAACAAAGTAAGGTAGAAAACCCAAGTGGATCGCAGAACTTTCTCTCACGTTCACTGCACTAGCCACCCCCCGTTACTCCAACTAATGCACACGTTCCCCCTCACATGCTCTCATAAACATGCTTGATCATGACAAGTAAATAAGAACGGGGTACATAATATGCATCTACTTTCATAACTGAAACAAAACCATTGCAATCTCAAACATGTATTAACTCATAATAAAGATCCACCACAAAGGAATTACATAGATGACCGTAATCATGTTCAGCAGCTCATACGGTACTAATTAGTGAAGCTCATAGAGAGGAGAGATACATAAGTTACTTCCACAAACCCATAGTCCAGGGGTGGACTACTCCCTCTTCATCATGGTGTCGGTGGAGATGTTGTTGGAGGGGAAGGAGACCACACCGGCAGCGCCCCGCCGGAGTTTTCCCCCTCCAATCTTCAGCTCCAGGTCTCTGTTTCGTGGTTTCTGTGTTTCGGCGGCGCTCTCTTTCGCGAAAGCCCTGGGGGGTCTATATATAGTCGTTTTTAGGTCAAGACGAAGCTTCGGGAAGAAAGATCGACGGCAGCGGAGGCCCGAGGGCCATGGTGGGTCCCACGCGGTCAGGGAATCTGGCCGCGTGGGCCCACCCCTTTCGGCCTTCTGGTCTCCGTTTCTTCGATTCCTTTGCGCCTACGTTTCGTTCCTTCCAAAAAAGTGATCCCCGTAAATTTCAGGTCATTTGGACGTCGTTTGGGTCCCTGAAACATCAAAATATAGAAAAAGGGGTTTTCTGACAGCGCAGGGTTAATTCCAGAAAAATGGGGAAGTTGTTAATTATCCCCAAAACTCAATATAAATCATGAATATAACCCTTATATGATGCAAATAACATGGAATAACATGTAATAAAATGTAAAGTTCATGTATGCATTTTACATGCATCAACATCCCCAAGCTTAACCCATGCTCGTCCCGAGTATGAAGGTGATAAAACTAACATGGACTTTGCATTTTAATACTATCAATGGATATCAAAGGTGATTACTATTGCTACATAGAGTCAAATGATTCATTCTTCAAAGGAATAACAATATGCAAGATAAATTATGAAGTGATATCAAATACTCAATGTAAAGATGTTCAATGATAAATTCACAAAGTGTAATATAGAAGAAAGTACTATGGACCAAATGTATGCATAATGAAAAGTAAAAACATCCTATGGTGGTCATAGAGTACTTCTTATGAAAACTGAATATAAAAGGTGGACACTTTGGATAGATAAATAAGTAGAGGTAAAGCATGAATAAGTTTCATCTAACTTCCAAACACTTCTACTTAAGTTAATGCTTGCAATGTGGTAGTCATTGGTGTGGAGCTCTCATTACCCCTATCATAGCATCTTGAATGATTAATGTTTAAAGTGAAAGCAAATATGAGTGGTGTGCTTGACAATGTATTGGTTGAATGTCTCATGTCCCTTGAATACAAGTACCTACACCATGTGTTACTCACTTTGGTCCACAAAGTAAATTCAAATAAAGGTCATTGCAAGTAATAATAGTATCATCAAGAACTGCACTGGGGTACCTCTTGCCCCTTGACATGAACAAGCCCATGTCAAAACAACAAGACAAACAGACAATGAACAATCTCAGCACTCTTTTATTTACTATGGGTATAGCTTTTTATTATGAGGTGCATCACTGAATGAACATTATGGTTATGCTGTAAATTTCCACCATGAATGATGCATGGCTTAGATTAGCGGCCCAGGCATTTCTCTAACCATTTATACAAACTCTTTGAACTTACTAAGTATCCACATTCATTTCACCCATGATAGGCATCCATAAACAAAAGTACATGACATCAACTAAATATAAATAAGTGCAATGTTGAAAGCTTGCCATGTGACAGCACATATGGGCTAACTCCCAACCAAAACAATTGTCAAGCCCACAACTTCATAATTTTAATCACAATGGTTCATGCTTATTAAATGCAATAAAAGTAAATTGTGCATCAAGTTCGTGAGAGCTTTTAACCAATTTTTCCCATGACAATCAATAACATAAGCATTTAAATTCAGAAATGTAGATAACACAATATAACATGATAAACATACTTGGAATAGCATAAAGCTAATAGGTAGATATGGTGGACTCACTGGAAAAACTTTGGTTGAAGGTGTTGGGAAACAAGCTTTTTACTTGTTGTAATTTTTGGGCTAGCAATAGGGAGAAAGTTGACCATCTAAATGCATGCATAAGTGTCCATAGAACTAATCAATCCATGTTAAACCAAGTAAAGTTAAAATTCAACATCTAAACATGGTAAAAGATAGCTCTTGACAACACACTTGCAAATTAACATTCATTCAAAGCACATGAATTATGCAACTATATGTATCTTTTAAAATCAACTCAAACATCCCTATCCCAATATATTTAATAGCATCCAACATAATTCAACCCAAACTTCCAGTAGCTCTCTCATATATAAATGATAGTGGTGGTCTTATAAAAACAAACCGAAATAACAAAAGCAAAAAAAAACAGACGCTCCAAGTTTATACGATAAAGTGCTTTGATCGAAAAACAGAAGTTAGACGTGTGCAAACCGAGAGTGTGTTGGTCTAGTGGGGTTGTCTTGACATCCCCAAGCTTATGGTCTTCACCATCCTTGGATAGCTCTTGGTGCAGCTCCTCTAATCCCTGTGAAAAAACTTCAAAACACCGTTTCTCCCATTTCTTTTCTGTGGGGTGATATTAGTAGTGATAAACAAATAGGTTCCTTGCTGCATAAAATCCTTAGGCAAAAATTCATATGAATGTCCAGAGAGTATATAATGTTGTATGCCTACTCATAAACTCAATTGAATCAAAAAGATTCAAGCAAAAAGCTCAAAGAATGCATCAAACAATATCAAGACAGAATCTGTCCAGAAAAACAGCAGCAGCAAAACGCATTTTTCTACCCTACTTAAACTCGTCAGAAAAATCTGAAAAAATCACGTGCAGAGGATGAAAAGTTGAAGCTACAGTTCAAATTACAGCTCAATCGGAGTTACAGATAAAAAATGAAAAATCAAACCGTGCACAGACTTCGTGCAGGCAGAAAACTCTCCGAAAATGAATAGCAACTTTTCAAACCCAAAATAGGTAAAACTTGGTTCTTTATTAAAAATCCCAGAAACAAAACTAACAAACTACTCTCTTGTTACAGCAAGAGGACTCAAAGAAAATCTCAAACAAAAACAACCGGGTTGCCTCCCGTAAAGCGCTTTCTTTATAGCCATATAGCTAGGCTTACTTACTTGATAATCAAAGGGGACGTAGCTCATGAGGGAGCTTGAACCTTGGTGTGTCCCTCTTCCTTGGGAAGTGTTCCATGCTCTTCTTGTGTGGAAACTGAAACTTCACATTCCCTTCCTTTGAATCAATAATGGCACCTGTAGTACGAAGAAAAGGTCTTCCCAAAATAATAGGACTAGAGGTTTTATTCCCCATGTCCATGATTAGAAAATCAACAGGCACAAAAGTCATGTGTAACTCTACCATAACATCACTTACTTTTCCTAGAGCATGTCTAATGGAATCATCAGCAAGTGCAAGTTCAATAGAGCATTTCTCAATATTTTTAAGTTCAAGGACTTCATATAGTTCTTTAGATAATATAGAGACACTAGATCCTAGATCAAATGGCATGGTGTGTCTCTTTTCCAATGGTTACTAGTACTTAGGGATCCAGATATCCCCAAGCTTAGGTGGTATCATAGCTTCTTGATTGTACCTAGCAATCTTTTCTTTTAAGACATGATTAGCAATATAGGAACCAAAACCAGCCTGGTTAATATTAACAGAAGGATCACTTGCAAATTTTTGTAAGATAGAAATTAATTCATGCAAGCTACACTTCTCTAAATCAACAAATGGTTCCTTAACTTCACTAAGCATTTTAACTTCCTCAACTTTTTCTCTTTTTTAATCCAAACTTGTTTCTTAATAGGAACTTCCTTCACATGTTTAAATGATGGGTTTTTCCTTAATAAATCACTAACACAAACCAACTTTTCCTCAATACTGTTGAGACTAATATTTTTTCAAGAAATTCTTTCTCACATAATCTTAGTTTATGCATGACATTAACTAATTCATCATTTATCTTAGGAATAATATTTTTAGAAACAGATGCTAGTTGTTCAAAATCCTCTTTATTTGGTAGTTTCTCTAAACCAGCTTCGAATTTATCTTTAGACAAAGCAAGTGCTACTGTGGTATCCTCTACCTTTTTCTTTCTACCAACAAAGTTACCAAAAATTCTTCTAAGTGTCATGGCCGCACAGGATGGTGTTGACAGGACAAAACTTCCACCTGTAGCCCCATCTAAAGCATTTTGATACCAAGGATCTATTCCATAATAAAAGTAAAGATCTAGCTTTTCATCTTCACAAGGTGTAGGATCTTCATAGTGCATCCTATTAATTCTAACCCAGGCATCTTTTAATGTTTCTCCAGGTTGTTGTTTAAAACTAGAAATGGAACTTAAAGGAAGACTCACTTTCTTTTTGTTTTCAAGACTCATGATTGCAAGTTTTTATGTGTTTTTAATTTTTTATGCAAAACTGAAAGTAAAATGACACTAATGCAACTCGAAATAACAAATGCAACACAAAATGCAAAACTGAATATAAAATGCAAACCGAAATATAAAGATGATATGCAAGACAAGAACAAAACAAAATAAAATGATTGTAGGTAAAGATGGATAAGATGATGCTCACGTAGGTGCAACTCCCCAAGCTTAGGTTGTTACACAAGTTGGTGATGAAGTTGACTTGATGTGAGTGATCCTTGGATAAACCTTTCAGCTATGGTTCCCCGGCAACGGCGCCAGAAAACGTCTTGATGGCCCTTCACGTAGTTACCCCACAACGGCGCCAGAAAACGGTCTTGACGGCCCTTCGTGGTTACCTGCGTGAAAAGTAAATGGGTTAGGTTGAGACTCCAAGTGCAGAGTGTATGTAGTAGTGGAAGACAGTTTTCCCCACGAGGGGTGACTCGAGGGTTTAATATCGAACTCTCGGGGAACCAGTATTTCAGGTGTTATCTCCTTATCCTTCTCTTGAGAACCTGCAACAAAATAAATTGTTTTGTGCCCTCAACCTCACCAAGTGGTTGTCAAGCACAAGGTGTGAGAATGATAATAAAATAAATATGCAAACAGTAGTAAATATGCAATGATGGTAAAATAAATATGCAAGGATGATGGTAGTAATGATAAATGATATTTTTGGGTTTTTTATGATGAATGCAAGATGTAAAAGTGTTTTTGTATTTTCGGATTTAATAATGGCAGCAAACAAAAGTGGTGATAAAAGTGTTGGAAAGGTGTTTCTTATGATTAAAAATGGACCGGGGTTCATGGTTTCACAAATGCACTCTCTCTTGATAACGTGGTAGACAATGGAACACTAAAATTAACATGTAAGATGGCAAGACATGGTTTGACAAGTTATTAATAATATGGGCATCACGTCCTAACATAGAGATCTCAAGTATAAGTTGTTCTCTCTCTTATGCTCCACCAAGATGCGAACTAAATCATAACACCTTAGTAATTAAGATAAATCAGAGCATAGCAATAAGTTCAATGACATGAAGTTAAAATAAGAACATGCTAGATCTAGTCATGGAGGTAGTGGCCAAGGTCACATCCACTCTCCGGTAGCATGGTATTTTTGTTTATCCCTAGTGAGGCAACAAAGTAAGGTAGAAAACCCAAGTGGATCGCAGAACTTTCTCTCACGTTCACTGCACTAGCCACCCCCCGTTACTCCAACTAATGCACACGTTCCCCCTCACATGCTCTCATAAACATGCTTGATCATGACAAGTAAATAAGAACGGGGTACATAATATGCATCTACTTTCATAACTGAAACAAAACCATTGCAATCTCAAACATGTATTAACTCATAATAAAGATCCACCACAAAGGAATTACATAGATGACCGTAATCATGTTCAGCAGCTCATACGGTACTAATTAGTGAAGCTCATAGAGAGGAGAGATACATAAGTTACTTCCACAAACCCATAGTCCAGGGGTGGACTACTCCCTCTTCATCATGGTGTCGGTGGAGATGTTGTTGGAGGGGAAGGAGACCACACCGGCAGCGCCCCGCCGGAGTTTTCCCCCTCCAATCTTCAGCTCCAGGTCTCTGTTTCGTGGTTTCTGTGTTTCGGCGGCGCTCTCTTTCGCGAAAGCCCTGGGGGGTCTATATATAGTCGTTTTTAGGTCAAGACGAAGCTTCGGGAAGAAAGATCGACGGCAGCGGAGGCCCGAGGGCCAGTTTGGTGGGTCCCACGCGGTCAGGGAATCTGGCCGCGTGGGCCCACCCCTTTCGGCCTTCTGGTCTCCGTTTCTTCGATTCCTTTGCGCCTACGTTTCGTTCCTTCCAAAAAAGTGATCCCCGTAAAATCTTAGGTCATTTGGACGTCGTTTGGGTCCCTGAAACATCAAAATATAGAAAAAGGGGTTTTCTGACAGCGCAGGGTTAATTCCAGAAAAATGGGGAAGTTGTTAATTATCCCCAAAACTCAATATAAATCATGAATATAACCCTTATATGATGCAAATAACATGGAATAACATGTAATAAAATGTAAAGTTCATGTATGCATTTTACATGCATCAGTATGTCGCCAACAGAGACATGTGATGTCAAGAAATAGTGAAGTCACCGTCTATACGAGGTAACTATCGAGAAGGATGGATTGCCATAGGATTGACATCCTAGATCCAAGGACTCAGATGGAGGTTGAACCAATATAGAATTGAAGAGTCACTTCGTCTGATCACCCAAAACAAAGGAACCAGTTCCAGCAACAGACAGATGAAAGAGTTGTATATCAGACGAGTTTGGACTAAATAACCAACAACCTATTCTATTTTAGAAGTATGTTATCACCAATTGCACCATGTTGTGCAATAGGTCTTCTTTCTAGACTCCAGGTAAGCCAACTGAATGCTAGTGAGCGTGCCTATCTGATTTACCGGGAGATCTTTTTGGTTGTTCACGTCATGGTGGACTTATCAATTGTTCTCCGGGAAGTTATTGGATGTTGGAAAGGATATCTCTTAACCAGAGGATTATGGGGGATCACAACCTTGTGGAAGCACCTTGTATTCTTCGAGAAACCATTAGGCAAACTTGGTGAACATTTGAATAGAAAGATGGAAAGTAAAAAAGCAGATCCATTCAGCAGTAAAGATTTGGGTGTTACTTGAAACTGAACGGATACAACAGGATGAAGATCAACTAATAAATGGTCAGGACGTAGGAAGCTATAGAACTTTCTAAGGAAAGAGTGAATCATGTAACCAGTTAGTATCCTGTGTAGGACAAGATGAAAGTTGGAAGGAATACCTTAACTGAGACAAAGCTGATTTGATCACTAATGCTCTAGGAGTTTTTCAGAATTTAAAAGAACTTCCTGAAACCTTCAAGAGGTTGTAAGTCAAAGGGGTAGCTGAAATCTAGAAGATAAGAGTCGCAAGGAATCAAATAGGCATCGGAGTTGTGACTCGAGGATATGAAGGAGATTGAACGAAAGAAGCTTCAGTTCAAGTACGAGAAAGAGTGTTTTGTCGACACCTTAATCCAAGGAGTTTGACGGTCCTCTAATGTTTATCATGGATTCGCAACTTGACTACAAGTGACCAAAACAACTTAAGATGAGAAAGGTATCCATGATTGGATAGAAAAGTGAATCTACTTTATTCCGAGAAAGAGAGTCATCAAGGACAAACTAACCTCATCAAAACTTTTCAAGAACAATCATCTTATACTTTGGAGACAAAGGGAGATGAACCTTATCGTTTGAAGTGGAAACATCTTAGTCTTATTATCACTAAGGAAGCATACCAAGGATCGTGAATGGACATTTTATAAGGGAATGGAAGAGGATTTTGGTTAGATATAAAGAAAGAAGCAGAAATTTATGTTATCCGAGAGTTAAGAACTAACAGTGAGATTACAGAAACTGATCGAATGTTTGACTAATCATCACGGCAGGTTAGCCCAATCAACAAATGACACAGATCAGGTCTTGGACCATGGATCAATTACGACCAAGACCACAACAAAGAAAGATTTGACAAGTTGATGACGGAAGAAGTGCTCTACTCTCATCGATACGTGAGGGAATCCGTAACTTCGGGACGCAGTTTTTGTTAAGGGGGAAAGACTGTAATACCCTAGCATTTAGGACTTATCGAGGAGTAGAAATAGAATTTTGTGCATCTGCATGCATGCATCTGAAAACCTGAATAAATTTTTCGCAAATTAAAAACCCTGGAGTGATCGGAGTTCATTCATCTTCATGAATTAGGGTTAGTTCATCTTAGGTGAATTAAATAAATTTCGATATGACCTCTAGGTAATTTACTTGTTGTGGAAATTTTGAATTCAATTTGAATATTCAAATAAATTGAATTTATAAATTAATTCATATGGAAACAATAAAGTATATATATACAATGTATAAGTAAATAAAAAGAATAATGTTATTGATTGAATACAATAATACATTGTCTTTACAATTGAAATACAACAAACTAAAATACAAAAAGGAAAAATTACAATTGTTTCCTAAACTAAAATGTTCAGTATTCTTTTCTTCTTCTTCTTGTAACTTCTACTCCAAGATTGTTTCCTGTAAAACAAAAGAGAACAAAACAAAATAAAAGTAAAATAAATCAAAGAAGGGATTTGAGGTTAGTAATACCCTCAGTTTAAGGCAGTGAAGTGCACTGCTAAACACATCATCGGGATTGGTATAATCAAGGTTAGCATATGTTCTTAATTAGCCAAAACCAGCCTCAGCACAGCAGCATGGCAAAATCACAAGTAAATCCACTTGGCAGCTCAAAATAATTCACGCAGGTTGGATATGATCAAACCATCGAGTGACTCAGTGCACTGAACAGAGGTAAACAAGTAACCAGGCAGCACACACACAACGCACTGGTTGGCTGTCACAAGCACAGCCATTTCACTACCCAGGAGGGGATAAGGACTAGCTCTGCCGCAGCAGCAAGCAAAGCAGCAGTTTTTCACTGTCTATCAAGAACAGCTCGAGTTCATCTCAGCTGAAACTCAAAACACCGCAAATCCTTCATCACAGCAACTAGTAATCAACACTAAATCCTTGCCAAAAGCAAGAGCAAGATGGATTAGCTCAAGCAAGGAGCAAAGGATCCAGAAGGGCAAGCCAGAAACTCAAGGGAAGCCATATGGAGCGGGAGGAGCAGGCCAGCAAGGAGAGCTAGGAAGGAGCAGCTGGATCTGTTGATCAAGCAGCAGCAGCAGCAAGAAATCAAGTCACAAGCCAAGCTACACAATCAACACACCCTCTAACAGGTTGATACCTTGTATCCAGCATATGAGCATGCTTAACACAAAGGAATTGGTGTTAGAGGATTTTCCCTCAGACTAGTATAGAGTTGCTACACTAATTCATCACAGGGGGTTTTTAAATCAAGCAAGGCATCTGTTCTTATTTTAATTTGGGCCTCAGCCTATGCATCATTGGCTTGGGGGCAGAAATCCACAAATTTAGCAAAGGCAGATAAGCAAAATATTGCTTAACATCATTGGTTGTGAAGCACACAACCAGTGGTGGTTGCTGGGCACAAAACCCACAAGGGGAGAGGCACCACAAGCATATTAATGCACTAAAGGCACCACTGAGTTGCTTAACTCAATCATCCTAAGCTAAATATAACAGGAGGCTTCTGTGTAACTCAAATGAGACATCACAGCAAGCAAGGCAACACTATTTAGCATCAGGAGATCAATATAATTAACACAGGGCATCAATAGGGCTATTTACACATGCATATAACCAATTTGGAACTGCCCAAACCATAGAATACTGCAGGGGCACACCTCTGAACCAATGGTTCAGAGTAGCACCACCTGCTAAGCCAAACCAGCACACATAGCAACATGTAACAGAGGAGCATCTCTGAACATGGGTTCAGAGAAGCCTCAGTTGTTTCTATCTAAGACAGTGGCAACAAATCCTATCATGGACAGAGCCCAGAGGCCATAGCAGCACAGCTACAAGCTACAACCGCAACAGCACATCACAGCATCACAGAAACATGGAAAGCTAGCATGAACCCTAAAACAGGAAAACCTAGGTTAATCTCAGCATCACAGAGCATGGCTCGATGGCCAGAGGAAGAAGAGAGAGGGTGAGCTGAGGGAGAGGAGAACTAACCTGGCATGGCCGTGGCCATGGCGGCGAGGTAGTGGCCGTGCGGCCACTGATGTTGAAGTAGAGCAGCAGCACGAACACCACCGGTCCACGGCGGCACAGGGATCGATACCCTGCACCTAGCCGTGGAGGAGCAGCACCACAGCAGCACCAAGCGGGCACGGCGGAGCTGCGCCGGCGCTCGTCGGGCCAATTAGGGTTAGGGTGCGCACGGGCGCACCGAGCAAGTAGAAACGCATCGCCGGGAAGGGGAAGCAGAGGACGGAGCGGCGCGTCGTTTGCGCCACAGCACAGCGGCGGCGGTGGCTGGAGGTCGTCGGAATCGGCCGGCGAAGGCGAGGCGGAAGGGCATCGCTAGTGAGGGCTCGGGCGAGAGAGAGAAGGAGAGGGTCGGGTGAGAGTGTGGCTCGGTCGGGTTAACCACTGACCCGAGCCAGTCCTTGGTCTGGTTCAACCAGATTTGACCAAGGGTATTTTGGTCATTTCACAAATCAAAGATTAATAATTCAGAAATATTTAAATTGAATAAACTTTGGAAATTCATAACAATTTCATATTAAATCAGAATAACATAAATAATATACCAAAATAAACAGAAAAATAAAATCTATTTGTTTATATAAATAAACTACTTGTTTGACTAAATTTTTATCATTCAAAAATTGAAACAAATATTTACCTAAATTTGAAGATGAAGCTAATTTGAAATGCTATCTTGGATGCATTTCAAATACATTAATTCATATGTTTAATTTCAAATATGGAATATGTTTCAATAACATTATTTATGACCATTTTAAGAATTCTATTTTAAAACATGTGTTAGTAATATTCTTTAAGTGGTTATTTAAATGGTATTTTCTATAAAAAAATAATTATTACTCAAGAAATTTTAAATAGAAAAAAATTGCTAAGTCACCATGTTATTATTCCATGAAATCCCATATAGTTCTTAATTCATATGAGTGAATTCTCTACTTAATAAAATATGACCATCATGATTAATAACCTTTAGTGATTGGATTGTTTTGTGTTAGAACCTTATTCATATCCATAATCTAAAACAAACAAATTGTAGTATGAAATAATGTTACCTTACTTATTTCTTAAAGTGTGATACTTAGTTGTTTAATGAACTTAAAAGTGTTTGTTCTTAGTATTTCATAATACTTCATTCTTTTAATAAAAATGAAACACATCTAACTCTTGAAGAACTAGGATTCTCATATCACCATGTAATCATTTCAAACAAATGAAATCTAACAACACTTTGATTTCCTAGTTCCTTTTGAATAAAGGTTGCCCATATTTTGTTTATTACTTAACTTCCTTTAAATCCATATTTTTGTTAAATAAAGAAGTTAGGAAACAACATAAAAGTTCATAACATTTAGGTAGCAATGTAATATGCTCAACTCTATGAACAATTCTTTCATCCAAAAGAAACAAAGCCTAGTAGAAGTTAGTAATACCTGATTAGTAACTTAAGTGTTATTGTAGTATGATACCAAAGATTGTTAATAATATTTGTTCTTCAAAAGTTATTCTTTTTGCCTCCGTCGACAATAATACTACATTATATCACATTATTTATTTCTTCAAAAGTTATTATTTTTGCAATCATGAATAATAGTACTACATCATCTTTTAAATAATCAAGACGATATGTGTTCCTTTCAAACCTAAAGATGATAACCAAACCTAAAAGCAAACATTTAGTATCATGATGTTGTTTTACTTTATATGGTACTTTAAGTTAAAGTTAAAAACTCATACTTCTTGTGAAGTAAACTTGAAGATAAACCAAATCTTTGATAAATCATCTATACTTAACCACACACAATATCGGGAATTACTTCGGGGTTTTATAAAGTGCATTACATATATTATGCATAATAGCATATTGCTTCTTCAAACATTAGTCCTTACCGGACCAATGACATTCTTTCCAGATTTTGGAGTTTGTGTTATATCGAAGACCTTGGCTGCGTAATCTTGCAGTCAAAAAGGCAAGTTCACTCTTGCTCATGTCCTACTTGATTATGTTTATCAAAGTAAATGCAAAATACTATGGTTTATCATTGCATGAAAAAGTAAAACCTATTTTCGAATGATGTGAATTGCTATATATATTGTTGGCTGGCAGATGGAACCATGGTATGATGTGGTTGGTGGAGGTTCCATTTGCACGGGAAAGTATTATCTAGGACTTAAGAACCAATGCCGTCAGTGTTCTTGCGCCGTAAATGAAGCGTTAACCATGAGACTTGGAATGAGACGGGAAAATCATCTGTGACCTTCTTCTGTTCACATGTCAACCGGCAGCCAGAGCCGTACGCTGTAGGTCTTGCGAGACTACATGCACATGGGTGGGACCCCTTAATGCCCACGGACTCTGGTGCCTATGATGGTCTACAAGAGGATGCCTAGGTATCTACCGTGAGGGGTAGAGTCAGGGATGATTCTGCTATGCATGAATTGGGTGGGCATGCGGGGTTGTTGGAGAAGCACGGCGAATGGCTTGGATCACCGACTGGGCCCCATACCAAAGAGAGTGTGGACGGGAAAGATCGCCCGGTTGTGCAACAAGGCGTTGATCTCTTATGGGTAAAGTAACGCACCTCTGCAGAGTGTAAAAAAGTGTGACATGTTACTCCCTGTTCCGGGAAGGAGCTGCGAACGCTGCAGGAAAGGTGGCTCCATGAAGCCCTAGCACCTGTGAATGGATGACGGGCATAGTTTTCTGAAGATAAAATAAATCTTTTCCTAAAAATGTTTTACAAAGATATGCATGTTCATCCATGACCTTTTGGTATGGATAGTAGCTAGTGCATAAAACACCTTATTCCTGTTATATGAACTTGCTGAGTAACGCTCGTGTTGCTCACCCTTTCCTCCGTTGACCCCCTGCTTAGATTATTGGAGACAGCAGAAGAAGGACAGGAATCCATAACGATGTTGGTGAGATGTTCGACAAGGAGTCAAATCAACCTGGTGGAGCCTGAAGGAGTCAACCTCTACTTTGCCAATAGATGAGTGGCGACAACAGTGCAACGGTGGACACGTCGACAACAATACCTATAGACAAGACGACTATAATTGGATGGAGGAGCACAACTCTAGACACGAAGATTCCAGATGGATAGATAGGGCTGTGACAGCAGCAGTAGTGGATTAGGAGTTAGAATTAGAGCTGGTATCCAGCTTAGTGCTTCGACTTGAGTCTTTTGGGAGTTTCTTTTGCACGAGACCTACTTCTGTTTGTAAAGGAGGTTCTCGAGATTTTGTATTGAATAGTGTTGTAATCCTATAGTGTTACCTTGGACCGACTATGTTTTTGTTGTACTACTCCGAAGGATGTAATATTTACGGAATGGTTCTTTCGTGATTATTATATCAACGACTTGTACACTACAACATGCAGTGGTGTGCTGGGTCACTACAAAGGGCAAGGGCTTGCCCCTTGCCCAAGCCTCCCTACCCCTTGGCCTCCTATATAAACCCCCACCCCCTCTCCTTTGGAGACACACAAGTTTAGATCTCTTCTAGTTGGATTAGAGGGAACCTCTAAATATTTAGAGGGATCCTCCTAATTAGATCTAGATCTAGATGTCTAATCTCTCTCTCCCTCCTTCTCATGTGTTGAGATCTCCACCTTCATATACACCAGCGGTGAGTGCTTCAAGTGTGGACGGCGAAGCCCTGCTGGACTAGATCAGATGTATGCGTGCGAAACTCAGAGGGGTGATCCGTTGAGAAACGGTTGACTCTATCTCACTCTGTTGGATCAAGGCGGGACGCGAGGAGTCTACGATATTCTCTCGGCTAGGATTAGCCGAGGGAGTTCTTCCACAAGCTTCATCAACGTCATCATCGACATCTCTTCCGCTTCAACGGTGTCGGTAACGATTTACAGTTGGATCAAATATGCATGTCTTGTCACTTGTATCTTCATAGTAGATCTTGGCTGTTGCGCTGTAGTGGTGAAATTTTTTTGTTTTCCATGCACGCAACCCAATAAATTTATCATGGCCCAACCGCGCCACATGCGTACACGTACGCCAAGGGGTGTTTGGTTACTCCAATGGATTCTGGCCCTTTTACATCCGTGGCTCCCCAGAGTCTAGCTAAGGAAATGTTCTGCATTATGTTTGCTTGCCAACAATTTTTAACATACATGAGAGCGCCAATCAACCCCTTTGTGTTTGGTATCCTGTTGTTCGATGTTTCATGCTCTTTTGGTTCTAATGTGAGGCGTTTGACTATATGTAAATCTCGTGATATGGTAACCTTCTCGGCTAAATGGTGCTTACCCATCACTCATCAAATATTGTCAACATAGATAGCATATCCAAAAATAATAATTAAGCAAGCAGAATGTCTTAAACTAAATAGTTCACAGAATACGTCGTGGTGTACCACGAATTGAGCACAACGTTGCTAGTGATGCACGACAAGTTTATCATCTGAGGGTTTTAGTGCATACTACCTCACAAATTAAGTCCTACACAATTCAAGGGATATAGACTAGGACATATCACACAAAACACATCACCATCTACACCATCATCACTTCCTCATAGATAGTGTATGCGAAGGAAGGAAGCAACCACTGTTTCCTGAAATCAGGGGTCATCGCAAGATATCCCATACAATCATATTTTTCTCCATGAGGTGACTGGGAGCACGGTGCAACTTTTCAAACCCGACATTATTGTTGGGATGACAAGTCTTGTCGAAGATGATCTTCATTTGATCATATTTCCAAATATGCATGTTGATGTAATAAGCGTCCCTGGGTTGATTCTGAAATGGCAGCAGAATTAGTTAGTCGTGGAACATAAGAAGTAGTGATAAATTGAACCGCTGGAACTACATAAGCTTACTGCGACATGCATTAAGAAATCTTCCTCCTCCACGAAACAGATGTTGTGTCCTCCCGCCATTCCAATCCTTTAGCATGTGTGAGTTTGCACAATATCCCCCGCCTCCCTATCCACTTTCTGAGATGGTTGTACACCTGATTAGTGCTGACCGGTCACAGAAAAGGAAAATACTTGTGGCATTATCTTCCAGGTGCTTTATTTCAACCCCTTTTCAACATTGATCACCTTACGGGACGAGATCACCCAACCTAACGAGGACGACGAATATAACAGGTGACCACTACATTGATATACCTTTAACTCTTTGTGTTGCGAGGTACTTATTAAGGGCCAGTATGTATTGAAGACGCTTCTTAGACGATCCATGTATCACTTCATCGGGAGACGGCACTGAGGGAGCCGAAAGATCTTGGGAGTTAGGCTTGTCCTATACATGTTACCATTGCAAGCATGCATCATGAGGGGATAGTAGTGTACATCGAACAAATAAATAAAGCACAACATCAATGAACTACCAAATCGAAAGATGAACATGCATGATCTTCACTGCATGTTGTCATGTACGAGTGCAACTGCGGTAAAAGGATGAGAACTACACTGTGTAGAATCAAGTGTCATACCACAATAGCCCTCGTACACGAAATACAGCAATGAAACTTTTGTGTGTCAACTAAAAATGTTGCTTCAATGTTGAGTATGTACACTCTGGTGGAAACACAAGAGATGTTTTCTGAGACTCTGTCGACATGCGGCTGCATTGTGCCCTTGTTGAATATGGTGTCTTTAATCTCGATTTTTGGGATGAAAATCCTGATATCGATCTATGGTTGGACTCGTCACCATTATCGCAACGATCCCGTCTTGAAGCTTTAGTCTAAGAGTTGTGTATCGTTTTGTTTCGGTCTTTTATCATTGTGCTAGTGTCGTGAGGCATATGGCTTCGGATTATTTTTTTTCCTTTCTTTTTGTCAATTTTGTCCAGTATGTGACTTGTATGCATAAATCGATGCGTAGGCTGGGGACATCCTCATTTTCGAAAGAAAAAGAAACCTCCACGCCCACTGGCCTCTTCCTTCGTCCCTATAGTCTGCCGTGTTAATAGGTCTGTCTAGAGTACCCTTGCCTAGCTCCTCTTCGTAGGGATGTACTACTTTCTTGTCGATTGGTCCTGTAGCACCAGTCGGTGGTGGCAGTGGCTGTTTATAGTAAACCTCCTAAGGCATAAGAATGTTGATTAATTACTGTTTTTCTCCCAGCAACTGAAATTATAGCCTAAACAACGAGGGACCAAGTCAAAGGTGGCATAGCTTGTGGATCCCCCACGAAGTGCATGGCATCGATCAAACAGAGTGCTTTCTCCCTCCAGCCTATTTTTTCCCTACCTTCCCTTGTCTCTCGCTCCTCCCCACCGCATTCCTCTCGCGCGCAAACCATTGGCCTCCTCCCCCTGCAACTAACACTCTCTCCTCCTCCTCTCCCCCTCCAAGCTCCATTCCGATCTACCACATTGTGCAGGGAGCTCTGAACACACACAGAAATGGTGATCTCTCTCTCTCTCTCTCTCTCTCTCTCTCTCTCTCTCTCTCAATGAACTTGTTCTCGATCAATCAATGTGCATGAGTTGAAATGTCGTAGGCGAACTCTGCGTCTGGTCTGGCGGTGCACGATGACTGCAAGATCAAGTTCTTGGACCTGAAGGCGAGGCGGGGCTTCAGGTTCATCGTGTTCAAGATCGACGAGAAGGCGATGGAGATCAAGGTGGATCGGCTCGGGGAGACCAACCACGGTTACGAAGAGTTCACCAACAGCCTCCCAGCTGACGAGTGCCGCTACGCCGTCTACGACCTCGACTTCGTCACCGACGAGAACTGCCAGAAGAGCAAGATCTTCTTCTTCTCCTGGTACGGACCTACTAATTACTTACGTGCCTTATTCATGATTGCCTTTGTGCCATCTCCCATTGCAAGACCTACGTACCTAGCCTTTGTCCGTCAAAATTTTCGGTAAGATGGCACTGCAGCCATTCCTTGTCTGGGCATTATTAACTGAGAGGATCGTTGTCTGGGCAACATTGTTGCAGGCATTTGGATCAATGCCACTACAAAGTTTCACATATAGTTGCCATATGTTACACAATCTGGAACTCTCAACAACGGTTGTTGGGACACGTAAATATATAAATGCCGTTCAAAATATGCTGTTTGAAAGAAAGGCTATGCGTGGATGTTAATCGGGGATTTTTTTATGTTATTTCGTTCTAAACAAACAAGCCATGAAATATGAGATGAAAATATATACTACTTGGATAACATGTATTTTATCTTTCTCTTATTTAGTATTTACCAAACGAACGGAATAAGGGAGTATGAGACATGTTGCAAACTTCCTTTACATGTGGTTCCAGGAGTTGGGCTCATGCCACCTTGGTACCATAAGCAATTTCGATATCATTTCTAGTGCCATTTTTAATTTTCCCAAATGCATGAAAGAACGAAATGTGTGCCTTTACTTCGAATGATGGAGCATTTCCTTCCTTTCTCCAATGTAGGTCTCCTGACACGGCAAGAACAAGGAGCAAGATGCTTTATGCAAGCTCCAAGGACAGGTTCAGGAGGGAGATGGACGGCATCCAATGTGAGATCCAAGCCACCGATCCCAGCGAGATGAGCCTTGACATCATAAAAGGACGAGCTCACTAATCAACCACAAGAACACATACACCAGCTTCACAACATAAGATCAATATGTTCACATGAGCCCAACCGCAGTCGCATTCGACTCACACCATGCCCATGGATTAATTAACTTGGGATATCACTCGCTTAAAGTTGCCATTTAAATTATTTTTGTTCCACCTAATATGTTTTTCTATTGGGGATAAGTTGTTTGGACATTGATGCGCGCATGATTCCTTAATTCCATTGGTTATTTTCCATGTGATTGTTCAATTCCTTACGGTGTATGGATGCACGCAATTATTTGCCTATTCCCTGTTGAATGCATTGTGTTCATGTAATGTATAAACTGTCAAGCCAACGGGTCCGGAGGCGTATACCACAGCAACCCACCCTTCCCCGTACGAACTCCATACAATCCACTGGAAAAAAGAAAAAAAGAATCTTGAAAATATTGTACCGATACTTCAAATAAATGTATGGAAGGAGTAGCAAAAAGGAAAACTTTGACAGGGCCTTTCTTCCAATTTTCAGAACTTTCTCTTCGTTGGTTTCTTTCAACATTTAAGTATGAAGCTAATATCTTAAACATATGTTGAATGTGTTTATAAGTATGTGCACATAAGGTTTTAGAACTTCCATATGTACACACAAGTTTCTAGAACTTTCTAGTGCACTGAATATTTTGAGTTATCTCCGTGTCTATGCAGAGTTTTACAGTGATATGTTTGTTGCTTACATGAATTATGTCAGGATAAGTTTCTTTGTTTTTTACTTTTAAAGGACGAGTTTTCAACTTAATTATGACACATGTGACTCTGGTTTGGACACAGGCAATGAAGGGTTCTAGAGGCGCTCCCTCACTGCCGATAAAGTTAGGACGACCCAAACTCAATCCACCCATAGTGTCTTTGGTTTCTCTTCCCTTTTGACGGTAGCGGTGCTTGACGACTTGCCTTCCATGCTACTTCGGGAGTATGTCGAGGGTCTTCATGCCCCTCTTTGTGTGGGACACGTTGGATCTAGCTCTCTTGGCAGATGATGCGACACAGACGCGATGTGGTGGGAACCATCTTTTTGTCGTCATTCATTGGTGTGTGAGGGTGTTTAGTGGTGCGTAATTCAGTGGTTCCCGCTGCTTTGGGGGACAATGGAGACTTCCTACCCTATGCATCTGGTTTTAGCCAGGTTTCCTCGGACTAATCCTATAATTCTATTATTTTGTATGAATTGCAGAAACACCCATCCCTTCGGGTAATCTAAACAATATAAAAGAAAAAAAAAACTAGTCTGGTCGATCGCCGGACAAGCATTCAGTTAAATAGTTCTACTTATTGAGTTCAAGAGTTTGGCCTCATAGGTTTGCGGGTGATGATTAAGGGTCTCTTTGTTTGGGCTTATAGCTGCTTTCCACGAAAAAAGCATGGCAAACGAAACAAAGAACTTGGCTGTGCGGTAGGCTTTTCCCGAAGAAGGTCCCTTCCTTCAGACTCGAAATAGCACGGTCAAGGGGTGCTACCCGAGCTTCTATGTTCGAGTTCTAAATTTTAATGATGCATATGTTATTTATTATACGTAAATCAACAACAATACACGTTTTCATGACTGTAAGGGTGTTTCGGACAATTCCACATTTTACACCACTCGGAACATCAACTTTTCCTGTACAGCTAGCCCAAACAAAGAGGCCCTAAGTAGGTTATAGAGGGAAATGGACTAAGTATAAGGAGTTAGGGTCGGCAAAAGTCTATCACACACACACACGAGATCTAGGAGAGTTCGAGTAGGCAAATTTGATTAAAAAAATCTAGAACCTTTTCTAAGTTTTTTGTATGAGATAAACTTAGAGCAGAGCCGCAGTTTGTGTGGATGTGATCAAACAAACCCGATGACATTGCACCCAGCTGGTCACAGATATTGACAAGATGACGGCCAGCAAACACTTTGGAGCATTTGCATTTTAAGGTGCGTAGTACTTATTTTACTCTGGGTGAGTGGGTGACAAACACAACGAGGGCTTGAGTGACGTCCTTATTGGCCAACCCATCCTACCCAAGTACCCAACCTATTGGCTCATTTGATCAGCGCATTCCCCACTGTCCATCACTGCGACCGTCGCCAAGCAAGCGGGAGAAGCGCTGAGACGTGCTCGGGGAGCGATGGTTCGGATCGTCGGATCGAGTGGTGATCGTTGAGAATCGAGAAAACAGACCTGTTTTCCAGATTTCCTCACAAGGAATAGCAAAAACAAACACACACTGCAAGAACAAGCACTTGGCTTTGCAAGCGCCAGGAGCCCCCTACATAAGTTGATATCAAATACTCTATCATTAATGACCCGGTGGGAAATATTTAGGAAAATGGGCTAGTAGAAGAGGTCAGCCCCGGGCCCGATCATTTTTTTTTAGAATTCTCTTGAGAGCCTCTCAACACTTCAACATTAGGAGTTCTCATGAAGTCATGATACGGGCAACACGTGCCAACTGTGGTAATTTTATTTGGGTGGTAGCATCGGCATCTTTCTACATATACTACGCTACAGCATGCTGAGCATAATGTTGTACAACTATACTTACTATACAAAGCTGGAGCATTTTATCCATATGGAACAAAATAAACATCTTACAAGGAACCAGCAGTGCTTTAACACCAAGGCCCATCTTTAACTATACAAGACTTTTCGTATATAAGCTTATCGCCAGTTCTATGTTTGTATTGCTCTTTCATTGCATCAGTAGAAGATTATTCACAGTGGCATTCACATTATTAGTTCTCATCAGATCCTGTGATGGGGTTGAAAAGAAAAGGCATTAGTGCATACCAGTGTCTTGAGAATTTACAACCAAGAGAATAGTTAAAACAGAAATATACCTCCAGAATTAGCTCATCAGGCATGTGGGGTAAAACTTCACGTACTCTATCTACCATGGAATTAACCTGCGACATGCTTCCATTAACTGTTCCTGCATTACCTCCTCGGAACCGCAAGCCAGCAGCAGAAGCACCATCAGGCCTTGAGGAAGATGCTGGAACAATTGAAGGGCCTGCCATTGCCTCGGGCCATAGATTCCAGGTGGCATCTGTACGCCCATAATTATCAGTCACAGAAGCAAACTGCCTCATCATCATTTGAACTCCGCTAAGCCCCACAGATCTCGCTGCACTAGAGGAACTGGGATCATCCATTCCAGGGCTAGACCACGGTGGTGCCCAGCTAGAATCAAGACCAGCACCTCTGTAACAACCAAAACAAACAAATTAACGAATCACGTATTGGCATCTCTGTAACAACCAAAAAAAACACATTAAGGAATCACGTATTGCCATCTCTGTAATCACCACAGATTGGCAGATTATTCGGTGCAAGACTGCATTTGTGGGACTTTTCAGTGCACATGTTCACAAAGCAGTTTTAGAGTTTTATACGGAGTGTCAACTTTGCTACGGCTTTAGTGGTTCCCTTCCCTGCCAGATTTTCAGTGTAATAATTTTCTATGCACATCTAGATTGAACTTCACATAAATACAAACAGACCCCACCAGAAACTCTCATAACAGCGTTGGTGGCTGTGTCCACTCATAATCCTGCGGCGGGGGCGACTCGAGTCTGACAGTGGTGGGAGCGGCTCTTGAACCCGATCTGGCAAGGTTTGGCAAGATGACGGACGGAGGTGAGGGGAAGGCGGTCAGGGAGTTCCGGCCGGCGGCAGCCCCAACCCTAGTGCCCAACTGCTATCTGTTTGCGAGTTGCTTCGTGTGGGCGAGAAAGGAGCAAGGCGGTGGCAGTCACAGTTCCGCAGGCGGATACAGCGGCGAGCCAGCGACCACTCGCCCATCTGGTTGTCTGGTGTTCTGCGTTCGGGGAGTCAGACTGTCGGAGACTATGGTCTCAGACCAGTTGGTCGATTTGGTTTCAGACTATAGTTCGCAACGAGAAACTCGGCCCAATCCAATCCATTTTTAGCTAAAACCCAAACTAAACCAGATTGTTTTTTCTATTTGAAGCCATCCCAACCAATTCTATAGAGACCAAATCAAAACCAACCCGAAAATTAAGTTCCAGTCGAATCTATTATTCTTAGGCCTACCACCGCCCCACCTAGCGCTGCTCCCGCTCTCAGACGCGGCATCGGTGGGCCTCATTCTTTCACCAGAGTGCCTGAAGCCAGTCATGGCATCGCTCGCTCCACTTCCATCGATTCAGACACTTCAGGCAGGTCGTAGCGTCAAGGCTCCTCAGGCTCGTGTGCAAGCTTGACACTGACCCACCCGTAGGGTGAGGCCAAGCACTCGTGGCGCCAGGGGTCCAACTGCGTTGTCACCCGTGCACCACGTGTGGCTGTGATGTCACCATGCACACCACACGGGGCTGCTCTCAAGCTCACACACACAGCCCGGTCACTGGCACTGGGGAGCTCCACATGCCTGATCTGGTCACCTGCGTCGGAACCAACCTGTCGTCTTGGCCCCAATCTGGCTGGCAGGGCTGAGCTCGAGAATCGCTGCCGCTGGACCAGAAAATCCGCCATGGGTTCTCTGAAGCAGCACAAGGTTGTGGAGGAACAACTCAGACTTTACTGCTACAATATGGACAGCATAAAGGTTAAAGGAACTACTTCAACTCGTTGCGCTAGACACAGCTCTAGAAGCAAGGGACTGCCTAGGGAAGCAAAAGTTTGGCCAAAAACTCTTAACATACAAGATCCAAAATAAGTAAAGAACACAAAGTTCTTTCGATAGATAGTGGGTACATAGTCTGATTTACAAAGCCAGAGGTCGCTTCTATTAATAGGTTTCATGAGCCTTCACAATTAAGCTCTACTCACAGCAAGAAGACTCTAAAAAACATTACTTAAAGGCTAAGAAAAAAATACAACATAAGATTTAAGGACCAAGTTCTCTACAATGGAGTAGAAGATATATAAGAAGTCGGAATGAGAAGTCAGAATGGATTTATCTTATGATTTTTCTATACTGTCCCTCATTAGTTTCCCGATGCACGCCACTGGGCCAGGCTGCTCTGGCTCCAGGGTGCTCTTTGTGCGAAGGATTACGTTGCACACTAGAGAGAGAAGGAGAGGGGGAGAAGGAAGATAGAAACAGAAAAGGAGGCAGACATGTGATCCCTGTCCACGTAGTCAACGTCATGGTGGCAAACTAATCCACGTCAGGTCTAACTTGTGACCATGACATGCAGGTATGCCGGATGATTTGGGTGTTGCGTGAATAATGAGCTACGCTGCACGGATACGGGGCAGAGAAGGCGAGTCCGCGTCGGATACAGTATCCGATACGGATACAGCTCCGATACCGTATCCCTACGGTTTCTGGCCGTATCGGTGAATTAATGAATTAAAACAATTCCGGATACCTACTGGATACGTTTTGGACACGAAATAGGGGATACGGCCCAGCCCAACTAACAAACCCTACCCCTTTCGTAACCCTCCCAGCCATCCTCACTTCCCAGTTCCCACCCCGCTAGCTACCTCCCCCGAGTCCCCAACACGCGGCGGCCGGCGGCACCGGTAGATCCACATCTACCGCCGGCGGCGACCCAGCTGGCGGCGACCCAGCCACCTATCCGCCTCACCGGCGGCCGGCACCCGGTAGGATCCAAGAAGCAGCAGCTCGCGGCCTCTCCGGCGGGCGGGCGGTAAGCAAGAAGCAGCAGCTCGCGGCCTCTCCGTCGTGTCCTTCACTCCTTCCTCAGCTCCTCCTCTCCAGCAGCAGTAGCAGCCTAGCAGGTAGCAGTCTCCTTCCTCCTCTGATCCTCTCATGTGCCCTCTTTGCTTTGGGGTATTGTCGGTGCTTCCGTGCTGGACAAGGACTGCGAGTTGGGCCTTGCTTCCTTGCTTCAGTATCTTCCGTGCTGGACACTCTTTAATGTTCCACCACACTGTCATTGTTGTAGAGCAGTACCCTATGGAGGCATTTGCATGATAGTCTGTACACATCCACAAAGAATATCTGCAATGGCCAGAGGAGTAGACAATCTAGGGGAACTGGCAAGATAGAGCATCAATACCTTTTGTTAATGTAGGCTATCTCTAATATGCTTCAGGAAAATTGTAAGAAGGTGTTCACTCAATTGTCTTCATGGTTCATCAATTCCTTCATTGCAGACCTTGGCTATTAAATTGGTTAGCCAACCAGCCTCATCTTCTTGCTGTGAGAGAAATTGGAGTACATATAGCTTCATACATAGTGTGAGCAGAAATGCATTAACCCCTGAGCGTGCACAAGATTTGGTGTACACCCATTCTAATTTGAGATTGCTCTCAAGAAGCTCAGATGCATACAAGAAGGGTGAATCAATGATGTGGGATGTGGGAGGAGATGCTTTTGAGTCTCTATCGGGTGTTGGTCTACTTGAGGTTGCTAACTTGTCCATTGATGAGCCACAGCTGCAAGCTATCTCATTTGGAGATGTGGATGCTGGTATGGTCAATTTAGACGATGAGGATGAGGATGAGGAGTGAGGACGAGAATGAAGCCTAGTTATTAATTTATGATGTCTTGGTCTTGTAATATGTCCGTACTTCGTACTGCCACAGTGCCACTCTTATGCTATTTTTCTATCCTGCTTGCTTGCTATGTAATATTTGAACTGCCACTTAGTCGGTTAGTCCTATGTAATATTGAACTTGCTTATGTTATTATTTGGTATTTGCTGCCGTGCTGTTCTGGTTCTTGTTATTGACTTATTGCTGGAATGCTGGTTGCTGGCTTGCTGCATTTCAACATGGAAGAAAAGGTCAAGTGCTGCTGCCATTTATTATTCTAGTTACAACTTGGAGTTCAGTTGAGTGTTAAACAATTAACTAACATTCTATCTTGCTGTCTTTGTCTTTACTCTTTAGAACTTGCCAACTTGGAATGGAATATTGGAATGGAGTGAGAATTGGAGTTTGGATGCTTAAAAAGTCAAGAAACAAGGTAATCTGCTATTCTGTAGTTCATACCTGCTGTTAATCTGTTACATGTACTTATTTTCTTATTTGAAAAAATATTAAAACGTATCCTCGTATCGGCGCATTTTCAAAATGCCGTATTTCCGTGTCCGTATCGGCCTGATACGGATACCCGTATCCGTATCCGTGCCGCGTAGATAATGAGTGCACAGGGTTTTTTTCGTAAGAAAGTCCAAAAGATGTGGTAAAATGTTATAAGTTCCCATGAAGGCGTGGTTTTGCGCTATTCACGCATTTCAAAATGAAGAGGTTATATCAGAAATTTATACAGTAATTGTAAAAAATGCAGAAGCAATTTGTGGTATGTTGATGAAGTAACTGCTGCAGATAGCCACATATTTGAACATTCTAAGTTTTTTATGCATACCTCCAAACAGCATCTGAAGGATTCTGCTGTGCAACAGGATGTTCATGACCAGGAACCCTCTGCTGATTTAACCCCATATTTAGCTGTTCCGCAATTAGCTGAACGTTTGCTACCTCTGCTGTTGCAGACCTAGTGTGCCCTTGAGATGAAAGAAAGAGTGGCCTTCGACAAGTTGGACAAGAGTAACCCTCCATTAATCCTTGATCCAACCTACCCATGGCAACAAAATTTATGAGAAAAAAGAAGAGGATGCAATTTGCGATAGAAACATTTGATGGAGAGACACTGGAGTTCTTAACAGGCGGATCGTGTGGGGGCGCCACGACACAATCTATAAAAATACAGAATTTTGTTTACCTATTAATATTTGAACTAATCCTAGTAAAAACTTCAAAACAGTCAAGCCCACTAAGCACAACAAGGATTTGTTTTGAAGTTTGGCACCTCCATCCATCAAATCCTAGTTCCGACACTGGTTCTTTATATTATTTACTAAGCACATTAACAGCTGGGGCCTCCAACATGATATCAGCAATAGTAACTTTATTACAGGGTGAATTTCCTCCTGATTTCTCAAGTGTACACTGCTCAGTAATATCAAATAAACTCCTGCGTTACAGATCCCATTATAGAGAGTTCCACTCA
This sequence comes from Poa pratensis, assembly GCA_947311845.1. Classification (NCBI taxonomy): domain Eukaryota; kingdom Viridiplantae; phylum Streptophyta; class Magnoliopsida; order Poales; family Poaceae; genus Poa; species Poa pratensis. The sequence continues at coordinate 4,440,778 of CAMZMU010000102.1, forward strand.
ACAGAAAAATAAAGAGTTCAGGATGCCAGTCCAATAATTAATTTGGAATACATAGGATCAGTAACCAATTGAAGTGGACATATGTATGAGTATAATGACAACTATAGTCTTTACTTCAAAGATTTTTTTTACAGGAAAACACAACCTATGAACTGGAGTACTGGACCGCAGATTATCAAGCATCAACGGCAACACACTAAAAGCAACTAAGGGCATACCAAGATCGCAAACAAGGTAGATGAAATAGATGGTTGCAGGACAACTTTTTAGCTCGAGCCATTGGTCCCTACAAGTTGCAGCAGAAGCAACAAAAAAAATCAGATAAACAAGCAGTAAAGGACAGAAAAGCTTCTCCATATCTAAAAAAGTATTTACCCGGCATATGCACACTCATCATCATATATGCAGATTTCATCATATGTAGCATCTGGAAGTGCTCCATCCAGGGAACGGAGTGCCTTCCTTAACTTGTTGTAGGTTTTAATCCTCTTAAAAAATGAAACTACAAGAGCCTGTATTATGTCAAAAGAACACATATCAGTATATGTGAACTTTCATTATAATCTCATAGTTTATCAACAGTTGCCAATAGGTGTCGTCTGCCTTACACGCAAGTTCAATATGAGAACTGCATCAATCAAGTGAAACGCCATACCACGGAGCCAAAAGATCATAGAATAATGACCAAGTGACATCAACAAGCTTATCAAGTCAATGACGAAACCAAAATTCCTGATAAGTTTGCCTCTCCACTCAGAAAAAGATCCTGCAGGTACAAATCATGGTTACATCCTGGTGGCAAAATAAAAAGAGTTTAGGAGTATGAGCAGGGACTTAGTAGCCTTGCTCCTGAAACATTGACAGATGATAAAGAGCAGCTTACAGATAGACAGAACTAATATAAGTGGTGGCATATGTGTGACTGAAAAACTGCTGTTTTTTAACTCTCAGGTCACGAAGAAGTATTGTTTTGGCCATTGGCATGTTCCTTTTTTTTACAACCAATTTTTTTGCCATATATATTTGTACAGTCAGATAAAATTAAAATACTAAGAAACCAACTTTTGAGATAGATGTATACATGCCATTTTCAAGGCTAATATAGATATTCAAAGTTAGATAGTAAGAATGCAAGCATGGATGTCACTTATTTTGTTAGATGTACTATGTGTGTTCCTCTCTGTTCCTATCATCAGGAAATAACCACAAAAGTTGTACAGCATATCTTACACGCAAAACATTAGAGTTGTATATTAATAAGGTGTTAGCTGAAGTAAAAGTAGCTTATCACCTGCTGCTTGTTTATAAGTCTTTTGGAAATCAAGATAGTCCACACCACTGTCCATCAGATGTCGCTGCCAAATGTCAAACAACTGAAATCCATGCACCATGATAGACTGCCAAGAAAAGACAAAGCTATTTCAGAAAAGTCATCAAGAGATTCAGAAGTATTAACTATGTGCAGATAACCTTAATGTAGTTTTCTGTTTTTTTTTCTCAGAACAGCAACAGTGCAGCAAAATTAATAAGAATCAAATAGAAGTCAAGGACTGATAAATATTCCTCACATTTTTTGTCCAATTACCTGCAGTGACTCAAAGGCAATACTAAGTGGCTCAAAGAACATAAGCCAAAATAACTTAGAATTGCATGACCTGCAGAACCCTGCACAAAGCTTCATCCTGTAGAAGTTGGATAAGAAAACTAGTGAGTTTGCTGAACAGAAACAGCATTATACTTGTGCTATGAACAGAGTTTGTTGTATGCACAACCCAAAGTGAATATATAGTACAAGGACCAAAGGACACATGCAAACCCTAGACCAATAGGAGAAGACCATAATACTCATATCAACACCGTAGTAGTGCTTTTGAAATGTACGACACTAGATACAAATTAACAACGGAAGTCGATTCTTGATAAAACTGTCGTAGTGTGGACTCTCCAAACCTCTCGAATCAAGCCAAAGAGAGAAGCAGGAAAAAAGGACTCCAAGGAAAGCAGGACGGCAAAGCGGTATCACAAAGACCTCTATGACCGATGACCATTCGAACAGAAAGACGCCATGCTCATCCAAAAGAAAGAACAGACTAGGACCAGAAAAACAAAGGCTGAATTGGCCAAGGTTTTTAAGGATTACCGCATGGACCAATGCAAGAGCAACAGACAGGGTGGCCAGCAAACACTTAAACCAAAACAGCACGCACACACACCATCAGCACAACAGCTACCCAGCCAAACACAACCGACCCAACAGCGTTTGCGGCCAAGCGGCAAACTGTCCATGAAGTGGAGTAAAGCAGCAGTGTGTAACCGTGTAGATCACAAGTCTGCGCAAAGAACCTGCAGCTACATATCAGTTCATGGACAGCAGCCGTGGTCAGGTAAAAACAGAGGAGGCCAGCGGTGCTGAATGAAGACTACGGGTGCAGAGCACATCGGGGCAGCAGCCGCTGATACACATGATAGCTGCAAGCCTGCAGAAGGTAGCAGTACACCACAGCCAACACAAGCTGCAGCAGAGGTGACCGGTGGCAATGTGAGAGGATGGCAAGAGAACTGATGAAGTCGGAGCGGATCCACGACAGGAGGCCTTGCTAGAAAAACAGACAGACTGGCGGCTGGCAAAAGCCGGACAGACTGACGGCTGCCGATCCGCACCAGAAACAGAGGCCTAGGGCCAGAAGTAACAAGATAAGGTGATGGCCCGAATCCTGGCCTGGTAACAGGTCAGCTCAACTTGAAGAAAAACGGCACAGAGGCAAGGCTGAACATGAAGCTCAGGGATAAGGAAGCGGACGAGACAGATCTAGCACTGAGACATCAACCAGCTGCTACATGACAACTACGACGAGTACCGTACGAGTTTGGGCTGTCAAGTTTGCCCCAAGAGTGGAGATAACTTGCTGAGGAGCACCACAGCAAAGATGACGAGCCGCAGTGGTAACAAACGGTACAGGTTTGTTACACAGCCCAGGGGCAAATATATAGTACAAGGACTTAAGAATATACCCCAACCGTAGAACAATAGGAAAACACCATAAACCTAATACACTTAGCAAATTGGGTAAAATCCTCTCCAAAAATAACTAGATTAATTGCTATGAAGCTTGATTCATGCTGACTAACCAGGGAATATTACCATAGTAGATCAGTCGAAAGAACAAGCAACAATGCAGAATATACACGAAGATATTTTGATGGAGTTGCTGAGGGCGACGCATTGAGGCGCTCAAGACGTTCTCTGGCCAGTGACTGGAACATCTGGATGTGACATGCATTTCACTTAATATGCTAAGTTGAATCTCAATAGTTGACGTAGTTTCACACAGTACCTTCAGTGAACAAAGAAGGACCAACCAAGTTGACCAAAGAATTATTTGCTGAGAACTAGGAGGCACAACCAATGGGAGAAAAGTTCCCTGCAAGAAGAGAGGTCATTGTCATCTTATTCACATGATAGAGCACACAAGACTTTGCAGTTTGCAAGAAATAAACACTTAACACAATTCGGAAGAAACTATATTGTACTCTGCACTAGAATCCTTTACACGTTGCTACCATGTACATTTCATTGAATGTGGGTTCTACTGGTCAGTATAATGGGTCGCTTCTTCCTCCTCTCATCTGCTTTGTTTACCACAAATCCATTACATAACCCATTGACACACCACCAAGCCCCCATAGCTCTGCCCAAACATTTTGCCCCTGCTCGTTCTCCTCAAGTCACTCCGCCGCACAATCCCTCAAAGCGGCAAAGCCCTACCATGAAAAATTATTGCACCCAAGCTCCAACTATCTCGCGGTCTGAATGGGTGTGTTTCTTTGTTTTTTGTTGTACCGCAACTCGAGACGTCTCATGGTACTGTACGCTAGTCCAAAGTGCAGGAACACGTGGGAAGAACGAAGTGGGGCCATTGACATGGAGGGAGTAACAAGGGAATGGAAGCGGAGCGGTGCAGTTTACGATGACGGGTTCGAGGTTGGCCACGACCCAAGACATGGACAAGCCTTCATGCTGCCACTCTGCTCTGCCCTTGCCAAAGAGCTCTCTACCTCACTAGTCTTCAAGTGTGTGGTCCCCTCATGTGGTCCTGCTACCTTTTTCTTTTCTCATTTTATGTGAGTGTTTCTTCGGGTTTTTTTTCATCACCCTCTCATTCTTTTTTGTTGCTTTGGCCACGTGTTGAAACCAAGGAACGCCATGCGAGCAGCCAAGGAGGAGTCCTCCAAAGGGTTGGGATGGGCTTCAAGGTTGCTGCATGGGCTACTAATGACCAGCTCTTGAGGTGTGGAATTGATCTTTCACGTCACTTCCTCCACCTTGTTAAAGGCATATCACTCGCACACCGAGTGTAGACGAAGTAGAGTTTTTTGAACCTTGAGGTTCAGCCTGTAGAAACCAATCTTGTAGACCACAACTCACAAAGCAGAAAAAAAATACACAGAAATCACAACACAGGTTATACAAAGTTTCCTCCAAAACCAGGGGTATTTATCAAGATTACTGATAAAGTTATCTACCATGAAGCATACATCGCGACTTATTAACTTATCGCTACATGGCGCATGCAGCTATTCATATAGCGTGGTTGGACTAAATTCCATCTCATGACTAGAATAAAAAAGGATATAAAATCAGGAACCGATCTGTACTTGATAGACAAGCTTCTACGTCTCGGAAGTTCTTTTTTATTTGTATTTGATTTTGACGTCTGGTTCCTGGTTCCCATCCACAGGCCTTCATGCACAGCAAAGCCCAGATGCTAGTAGCCTCATTAGTGATACATCCATCGAATATCGGTTCTGCTGGCCATAGACTACCAAAGTAATAGCCAATTGATCCTCTGATCGTAGAGTTCCCTAGACTCTTCCAAAGTGCCTTACATCTTGTACGAGTTAACAATCTAAGTGGCTCTAGATTTCCTGGGAATCAACTGGACAAGATCTTTTGTTGTGTGCAAACTTGACAACATCACATGCACTATTTCTCCAATCTAAATCAAGTGTATAATTTCTCATGTAAAAGCGAAGCAAACATTTCTTTTTATCAACAGAAAAACAGTTCACATCTCCATCCTGTGTTGGTTCACGCGCATATAACATTGTTTTGTTTTTGCATACACGCACAAGTAAGCAGCAGCTAGGGCTTTGGCCATCTCTTTATCGTCGTTCCAGTTGTAAAACTGTAAATAGTGTGGCAGAAAATTTCTCTAACCTTTTTTTTACATCTTGAATCACAAGTGAACAGTAACGCTAGTAGTATCCGTGCCCGGGTCAACTGCTTGACAGCAGCAAGAAGGGAGTCTCTGCCTTCAGTGAGCCAATCAGCAAGGACAGGGCAGGAGTGAACAGATAAGAGAGCTAGAAGATGAACCTCACATGTGGGCTCACTGGTATCCTTCCACCCCCACTAGCATGTGGGACCCAAATGCCAGGTTCTTTTAGAGGTCACAACGAGTAATGGGAGCTGGTGCCAAGTGCAGTAGTATTGGTTTAGACTTGGTGTGGAGGTTTTTCTTCTTACAAGAACCACTGCAAAGCGACACAAGTAGCAATCTACCTGGTGCTACTTTTATGTCCAGTTTACTCTTAAGGGCGACTATCTAACTAACTAGAAAATGTGTGCCTGTAGTTGCAATGCGAACACTAAACCGTAACAAGGTGTAAAGTAGTCACATTTTTTCTTGCAGTTAGTTCCAAATTCTAATCAAATTATACGCATACTTCCAATAGAACTTTTGAGTAAAAGAACAAAAAGCATGCACAGGGTACTGTCAAGTAAATTACTTTTAATAAACTGCGGAGATAATGTTTTCCTATGATGTGTGTATATATTCATTATTGGAATGCATGAGGGCACAGCTGCATTTTATTTCGGCCGAGACTTATATACAAATGCACAATTGTACGCAATTCCTTTCAAAGATATAATCTCATCATCCAGCTGCTTAAAGATCTGAGGTGTTCAATTGAAGTGTCATCTTATTAGACATAGACTTGCTCAGAGGACTAGAATTTGAGCAGGTCGAATTTGTAAGCATTATTTGGGAGCAGTAAAAACACAATAATAGTGCAATGGAAGAAACACACAAAATAAGAGAGAGAGAGAGAGAGAGAGAGAGAGAGAGAGAGGGGGTAATTACCTTGTAAATTACATAGTTAATGATGTGTTCCAGCACTTTTCTAGTCTCTGAAGAAGTTAACTGAACAAAAAATAAAGTCTGCATAGGAGAAAAACAGATGTAAGTCTCACTGCTGTACTAGAAAAATAAGAAGATAAGCATGCTGAATCGCCTAGTTTGGCAACAGAGTTTTCTTAAAACTGAAGTATTACCAATAATAAAGTATTTTATCGCCTGGGCATTGCATACTACAGTTTTGACAAATCAGAGTATTTTGAAGTTTTTAGAATACTTTGACCCGTTTGGCTATTGCTGTAATTAGCAACATAAAGCGCGGAGACACCAACGACGAAGCCGTAACTGGAGTCGGGACTACCACCGGCCATGAACAGCTGAGAGCAGAGCGCGTGTCTTGATCCGGGCGGGGTGTGGCCGTGCACCGGGCCGGGACTGTCTGTACTCTGTAGGCTGTAGTTTGGGGTCAAGATCTCGGCCAGCGGCTCTACCGGGCCGTCCGTCCACCGCAAGCTGCCATGGCTGACCCCTCGAGAGTTCAACGGTCGCGTATCTACCATTACAGTCCAGAGCGGCGCTGCCCATAAGATTTGTATGTAGCCTCCGCACCGATCTCCTGAGAAAACAGGCGCTGGTAAGCTAGCTTAGCGAGGCGGGGTGATCTTTCTAGCTTTCTCCGTTTCTGAAAAAAGAGGTCTGGGGTTGTTTTTAGAATACTTTGAAAATACGGAAGTTTTAGCAATACTGTAGTATTAATAACAGAGTTTTTTATCATAGCCAAACACATCAAAGTATTATAAACTGTAGTATTTTTGAAAACTGTGGTATTCTTGAAATACTTCAAAAATACTTTGCTACCAAACATAGCCTGAATTTATAGCCGAGTTGCACTTGCAGCACGCGAGGATATTTTGCACTACAAGAAATTGCTAATAAATAATTCTGAATGCTTTCAGCTTAAAATGAAAGGCGCCAAGAGAAGATATAGATAGCCAGATTCAGTTACACAGTTATGCTGCTTTCAAAAGAATGATGGCATGTTTGTTTATTTTTCCTGCTTTTAGAAACAATGAGTGGCTGTGCAATAGTAAGTACAGTCGTTCTTTAGTTCTGTAATCCGAGTAAGAGTATGAAGTCGAAATCTCCAGTAGTCCAGACCAAAAGTTTAATCTCCTTTAAAAAGGAAAACTGATAAGCTAATTACATTGCACGGTGCACAGCGCACGTCATACATGGAACTAGAGCTTCCTAACATAGAGTCATAGACAATGCCTTGATTGAGCTACAGAATTAGGATCCGAGTTTTCCACTTCTAAAATGTCTTCATATAGCACAATGCACATTAGAAGAAATTGAGCTACAACAGTAAGACATCAGCAAATTCAAAAGGGATGATCAGTGCATAGAAATAATGAGGTACACCATTGAGATTCTAACGAGCAACAGCAGATGTTAAAAATGTATAGTTTTGGCGTTTAAGACATATTTGAAAGAGTGGCTCAAGCCGTCATACCCTAGTTAACCTTTTCTTTTACGGAAGTATGAAAGGTTCATGAGTATCGTCAGCTTGCCCCAAAGTGAGATGCAGTTAGTATCGTGAGCTTACAAGCCTTGCATTAAGACTAAACAATCCACAAGCAAATGAATCTTGAGGACAGATTCAACTAAGCATATCATATTATCATAGCATCAACTCAGCTCTTGCTCTCCCAAAGCCAGTAAACAACATAATCAACTCATCAAAAAGAAGCATCAAACATCATCTCAGCTTAACGGAAGCAGCATCCTAAGATTCAAGCTATAAGTTATCGAGCAGCAGCAGCATTTGAGCGCAATATGGTACGTCTTTTGGTAGCTCAAAACATGACACTAACAAACTGCTAAGGAAACTCTTAGAAGCAAGTATTACTCAATTTGCTCTAGAAACAAAGCTATTCCTAATCAGCTACTCCATCATCTTAAATTCTTATATTCTAGACTTTGTTTTCCTAGAACCTTCAGGGTTGGCCTTTGGCTAACCGCCTGAGCAGACACTCCAGTTTCCACTCTTACCAGCATACGTTCAGATTATCGCAAAACCAGCACTCTGACCGGGAGAAAGCATTGAATCAACCAACACACTGCCCAGTACTACCAACTATCCGCATCTATCCATCAGCCATGGGGTAAATGAAATTAGGACGGATGGTCAAATGACGAGGCATTCTGAACAAAATTCACCCAGAACAAAATGGTTGGTCAAGGACCAGAATAGTATCATGCAGGTAGCGAACGCAATTAGTCACCAGAACCTGCAACCCAGCTCCATGAGCTTGATCAACTCGGCTCCATCTAGCGCCACAAAACAACCCCCAGAATGTCAAACAATCCTAGGGAGAGCCGATTATAACAAAAATCACCTTGAGAGCGAGGAGGGCGAGGAGGAACACGTGCGCGGCCAGATTCGCCAGCAGCGCGACCGTGACGTGCGAGCGCAGCACGGTCTCGAGCCAGTCCCTGGCGGCGGCATCCCCGTCCTGCGGGGCGTCGAGGAGGGATGCCGCCCACCACTGCAGCACGGCGGCGCTGGCCGCCGTGGACGCGGCGGCGACGTAGAGGCAGTTCACCGCCATGCGTGGCGCTGGCGCATCGGCGTTCCGGGGCCGAACCCTAACCTAGGCGGCCGGCGCTCGGGTGGGGGGAATCGGAGCTTGCTTGGGGCTCGGGGAATGGGTCGGCCGCCGGCTTTATTCGCGCGGGGGCGGAGGAGATGAGAGGAGGGGAGCGGAGAAAGACGACCAGAGACAAAGACGGGAGCGACGCGAGGCCGTGACGGGGAGCAAAGATTATTCGCTTGGAAGCAATGGATAGATTAGTTCGGATTAGACTAATTCGTACAGTAATACTAGCTGTTTATTTGACATGAAATTTCTGCGTTTTAGTCCTTGGCAGTAGATAGTATTATGGTCGAAGACCGTCGTGGTCATTTCGGCCTTCCGGGTTTGTGCTGTTCTGGGGGTATGAGATAATAAAAGAATAAGTAGAGGTGTGTTTAGCAAAGTTGTTGTTTCTGGAAGGGGAATTAAATCTGTACGGCCGCGTGCTGGGCCTGCGCGGGACGGTGCAGGTGGGGCCGGCCCGTCGGTGAGTACCGGAATCGGTGGGTTAGGTGGGGCTCAGCAGCAGACGGTGGGTGGCGGCGCGTGGCTGTTCGGGCGGGCGCTGTCGCGGCTCGGAAGGCCGACCTGGCTTGGTCGTGCCCGCACCTAGGGTTGAAAAGGGAACCGAAACGGAAGAATTATCGTTTTCATTTCCTTCCGTCTTGCCGGAATCGGAAACGAAATCGGAAACCCCGGAAACGAATATGGAATCGGAAATCACCGGAAATGAATATGAAACGGATACGTGACGGATACGATACGAAAGTGAATATTTGTCGGAACACAATAGCGGTATAATATGTTGCTGCATACTCCCAAAATCTCTTCTCTACTATATAATATAGCTAGAGGTGATGGTTGGTGTGTTTTTTGGATTTCCAAGTTTACCCTTGTGATTTGGGATATATTACCCACCACTGCCACCACTGCCACCGATAAGTGGAAAAAACGTTTTGTTTTTTTTCGTTGTCTTGCGCCGTTTTTCGTTGGTGCGGAACAAGCTCGAGGCATACGAAGCCAACGAGGCGATCCGGAGCCTGGATCTCGGCGCGCACCTGGCCGGCGCGCCGCCGGGTCTCTCCCTGGTCCTCCGAGTGACGCCCCTGCTTGAAGACTCCCGCATCCTTCTCACCTGCTCCGTACGCCCGGGAACTCCGTCGCCGCCGCCCCCGCACCGCGAATCTAGCCGCCGCCCCTGCCACCCCGTGCCTCCGGCCTTCTTCTCAGGAGCTCTCAAATCCATTGCTTCGCCGACTAATTCCCAGAGCTCTCCCTCACGAGCTCGCCGGCCTGGATCGAGCGGGCCTCGATTGCCTCCACCAACTCCACCCTGATGCACTCGTCTAGAAGCTGCTGGCAGGCGGCCGCGACGGCGTCGGACGCATCATGGTTCCCATGAGCAGGTTCTCTCCCTCGATGTCAATCCTGACGAATCTGTAAGTTTCCCTCCCCCATTCTCTACCTTCCTCCCCCCATGTATATTCACGGGGATCCCAGTCCAAGGGAGAGAAGCCCCTCATGCTCTGATCAATTACCCAGAAATCACGTCCCCAAAGATTTCGATGGTGGTCACGCCGGATGTGAAAGGGGAATGGGAGGTCAAGGCGGTCTGGGACGGATGACGGCTTTGCCGCAGCTCGGGCTGAGCCGACAATCCGCCACCACCGCACCTAGGGTGGCTTTCAGATCCGCAGGCAAAAGAGGAGTTGATCCTGCTGCTCCACCCGTGCCGGCCTGCTTCCTCCTTGCAACCACAACCATCTGTGTGCTTGTCCGCGGCCACGAGAAGCTACGCCCTCATCACCTGAAGCAAGCTCGTCTTGATATGGTGGTTGTCTGATTTGCGTTTTCGTTTAGCTTAGGTCTGCTCATTCTTTGGTGAAGGGATACAATTAGGCGATGCTCAAGAAGTGATGGCACGGTTTTGAATCATTTTCCGTGTTGCTACTGCACTGTTGCCGCTACTGGGTTTCAGAGGATGATGCATCACGGGAGATGTTGTGTGTGCTCACTGGATGGGTCGTTTTAGAAAATTTATAGCACTAGGTATGAAATGTTACGTTGATTGCTAGCTACTGCTGTTGTTAGGCACGAGAGATACTGCTGTTGTTAGCCATGAGAGATACTAGCTGTTGTTGTATTGCTAATTGATGTACTATTATTTTGCAAATTTTGCAGGTTCTTCGCCACAACAAAATTCGTCGCTCGCACCTTCGAGTCCTCACTGCTGAAGGTCACCAGGAGCAGGAGGCCGGCGGAATGGATGGGCGAAGGTGAAGTGGGTGAGCTACCGGCCTGTCTCAGCGTATACTGACCACCAGCGATTGATACCAGACTCAGCTATATAGTAGTGGAATGTCAATAATAGTATTGAATAGTGTCTATGCAATAAAACTCTCTCTTCGTAGCCAATATGAGTTCAGTAATATTTTTCCCGTGTTGGTAACTAAAGTCCAGATGTTTTGCAAACAAGTAGAGAATCATGCTAAGTTCATGCAGAGAATTGGAGCATGTAGTTTATTAACCAAGGCAGCCTACTAAGACAGGCCAAATTAAATGCCAGGCCAATTTTGTGTTTAATAGTATCACACTCGACATCTAGAGCTCTTTACTATAGCAATCCTAGATCTGCGTTATACTGTTCTGTACAATGGATTTTCATTGAAGATTTCCATAGTTTATTTCTTATCTGAAGATTTAATTGAAGTACGAGGTATGTTGCTGCCATTTAATTAGAAGCCACTGTAATTATTAATTTAGTACTGAGATATGTTACTCTGCATGTAATCTCGATCTTGATATTTTGGCTCATAAAGTTTAGATTGTTATTTTGATAAGAGGTGTACTAAACTGAAGACTGAGTATATGCAGATATGTTACTCTGCATGTAATCTCGATCTTGATATCCTGGTATTAGTTCATGAATGACTCCTATCTCAACTGTTACACAGGGTGATTCACACATACTATTTGATCTGGATTACAGGAATACGCTCTATGTGCTTGTCGATATATGTAGATGTTTCTCAGCATTTCTCAGTATCCTATAGTGGAAACTATTTCCCTAGACATGGATGTTTTTATGCAGTGCTATTTCTATCGCTACATATATATCATGCGACTGCTTGTGCAAGTATATATATGGTTCTTTGAAGGAGAATGAATTTGCATTTGTTGTGACATAAATTTAAAAATGGACGGTGATTTATGGGAACTTCCTTTCAAGAAGGATGCAGAAAAACAACCGGATATTGTACTAACTTTCCACTACTTTTTTCCTATAGGCTGATTTACCCACTGGATGTTACTCGGTGTTACAGTAGAATTTGTCAATAATCAAGCTCTATATTGTCAAGGCTTTCCCCATGATGCCAAGATGAAAGTTGGGTGCAGTGGTGCACAAATCCAAGAGAAGCCGATACAAGTGCTGATGAGCGATGAGCCGAGGCTGAGATGGAAGTTCTCAAGTTGAGGAATAATATGTTAAATACTCATGTTCAAAAAAGTTTTGAGTTGATGTGGTATATTTGGGTTTAGTTTTTTATTTTAGTTTTTACTAATTTGTGGTCTGAAAACTCTTCTCAAGTTAGTCCATATATGATGCAAAATCTGCTCAATGAGATTGAAGTATGTGATATGTTTGTGAAAATTGATGAATTTCCTTTTGGTTTCATGATTCCAGCGAACTATTCGTTTATGTCCCGTAGCAACGCACGGGCATTCAACTAGTATAAATATAAGTTGCTAACAAGACAAGAATTGTTCACAATCTCGACCAGCGACAATTTAACGTGAAGTACCACACACATAGTTTAACACTTCGACACGCACAAAAATTCACAAAATAGTTTCACATAGACACTAACACACTTAGTTTGCTAACAAAATATAGTCTTATTAAAATGTATGCTAATGGACCTAACTAATGGATCTAACTAGTGATATAGGCATGCCTCAGTTTGCACCTGGGCCTTGGGTTGCTATAAATACAGCGTGTACTAGTCGTGCGGAAAGTTTCCGTATTTAAATTTCCGGAATTTTCCGTTTCGTTTCCGCTTCCGCCGGAAACTGCTAAATCGTTTCCTTTGTCATTTCACTTTTTGAATATGCCGTTTCCGTTTTGTTTCCGCAAAATGCCGTTTTCGTTTCCATATTTTGCTCTTCATTTCCTTTTTCTACGGAAACAGCCGGAAAGTTTCCTTATCATTTTCAACCCTACCCGCACCGACATGATGTGGTCGCGTCATGCAGGTGACGGAGCTTTGGGTTCGTCCAATCGTCCTACACGTGATTTGCTAGTATTTTTTCGAGAAAACACAAAGGTCTTATGAATTTCATTTCATTGAGAAGACAAAAGTTTTTTTGACAATCAATACCATTTATTTTATAGTAATACATGAGCTCACTACTGTGATTACAAAATAAATACTAAAAGAGACGAACAAATCTTCGAGATCTTCAAACCTTTTCTTCTTTCATGATATAATCTTGTACTTTTCTGAAGGCAGCCGTAAAACAATGGCAAAGATACAACACCACAGACACGTGAATACCAGCGAAGCTTCTCTCACAATTTTAACATTGAACCGCAATGCCAAGGCTTTGTGCATGCACGCAGCCATTAAAATAATCAACCAACATCGGCAAGAGTATCAACACTGATATTTCAAGGAAAAGCAACCGAAAAAATTGGTAGACGTCATTGGGAGCCGAGAGAACGAATCACCATTGTCGAAGACGTAGTAGCGGGACAGATATTGCGAGGACAATCCTCCTCGCGGCAACCATATGAAAAAATCCAAGATCGATCTAGCGAAGCAAGATCTGAAGAACCATACCTAGACAAATATAATCTTTCAACACCACCATTAACACCGGGAAGGAGATCTCGTTATCGAACGAAGGGCCAAACATTACTTATTGTAGACGAAGTCATCTCCATTGAAGAATAAGACGGCTACCAAAACCCTAATCCAGTCTATTGAGAAACACTAATTTTATTGAAGACTCTACTCATATATTGGGTTCCCCACCCCTCCCGACACCGGCGAGACCGACCGGAGGAGGGGAACCGACCTATGGAGACGAGACGGAGGTGGTGGCGGTGGCTAGTTCTGGATCTCTTGTAAGAACGAAAGAAAAGATTGGTTGGGACGCTTCAATTTTGAGAAGACAGAAGTTTGGTTACACTCTTTTAGGAGGAAAGCAAAAAAGAACAAAGTACAACGAATGAACGTCCCATGTCGTTCGCAGGATGTCCCAAACCTAAGTGCGCCGGCTTGAGCCTAGAGCGTTGCTCCCTCCTTGATTCGTGCCACACATGAGTTGACATAGGCATGGTGACCTTCGAATATTGCAGGAGCCCGCCAACGCAGGTAGAGGTGCTCGGCAGCAGCAGGAGCAGAGCCAGTTGAGGTAGCCAGTGGTGGCGGACGGCAGCGCGGGAGGCGAGGCCAAGGAGGAGGGTATGTCCGTATCAATGGCGCGCTGCATCGCGCATGCGTCCCACTGCGGCGACGACCAGTCCTGGGAGCCGTCATCATCACCCTCAACCTCCTCCGCCACTTGTTGAGGTTGCGGCGGAGGAGGTTGCACGCGGCCTTGTTCTTCTCTTTCACGTCGAGCCACCCACGCCGTCCTTAGCGGACCCTCTCCCTTTCCATGCCCGCCGCGAAGTCCTCGTTGGAGGTGTTGGTGAGGACGTCGTCGTCGGAGTCGAACCAGCTCGCAGGCGGCTCGCGGGTGAAGAAGGAGTTGAGGCGGTAGGCGTGCTCCATGTCGATCTGGCCATCCCAGTATGCTGAGTTTGGCTCGTGCCTAACGTCGTCGTACAGTTCCGGTGACATGGTCTGCTGGCACATGGCGATGTAGTCGAGGCGCACCTGGCCGGTGAGATGAGGTGCAACCGGGACACGAGCTGGGTTCGTCGCCCATCCCTCGGGGAGGCGGCTGTTCGCCGGCACCGGTGTGTCCGTGCGGATGAGTTCCCTCGCTTCGGCTTCCGTGAGCAGGTCCTTCGTTGGCGGAGGAGCGCGGGCGGATGAGCACGCCTCGTGGTCATTCGGCAACGGTCGGGTTGGCGGAGGCGAGCGTCGCGCAACACGCTGAGCATCGGTTGCTCATTCTGGCGCACCCTGCGGGCCTGCGTCGCCTCCTGTAGACGGGGAAGTTCCTCCTCCGTCAAGCGAGCACCGGGTGTCGCGCCGGGGAGGAGCCATGGCTAGGTGGTGGAGAAGTGTGGTGCTGCGATGGAGACGGCGACGAACCCGCCTCTATATAGCGGCCGGGGAGGCGAGCGGATGAGCGCTCCTTAACTCCGGCCACCGGTCCGCCTGCCACCTGCAAGTTCAAACTCAAAATAGTTTAGGAGATTTTCATAGCTCGTAAACAATTTTGAGATCAACTTTTTAATTTGCATCTCTATTAAACTCTACCTTCCCAAGGCAATGCATTTTTGTTAAGAATTCTTTAAACTATTAAACATTATATTTTTTGTGGGTTTTCATCCGTTCCACTAAAAATTGGTTATCACTAGATATTTGTCCCTGATTCAATACAACATCGCTTCAAATCCATGAGTGCACTAGGATCAGAAGAGCTATTTCCATATGTCATGGAGGAGACTTCGTAACGCAATGCGTTTTTGATAAGAATTTTGTCCAAACGGCCGCCCAAAGGCTTTGGACCGCGCCGGACCAAAAACGACTCCCACTAGCGGCGCTCAAACTCGATTTTGGTCCGGCGCTGCCCAATATTTGGTCTGGCACACCCAGCCCACACCCTTCACTTGTGGGGGGCCGCTGGGCTGCGTCGGATGAAACGGCGCGCGTCGCCACGTCGGCCTCCGATGTGCGAGCCACCCCTGTCATTGAGAGTGCGACCGGTCAGATGAATTAATAGCGCGTGGCGTCTCGGTTTCCCAACCGGGCGTAGTGAGGCGTCGTTTCATGTCTCTGCGGCGAGGAAGCACGACGTCATCAATGCAGATGAGCGCGTCTTTTGAAGTGTCGCCGTAAATGGGTTTACATGTCTATAGAACTCCAACTTTTCAATATAATGTATTTTTGTTGAGAAATGTTTAAAACTTTTAAACAAGATTTTCTCGTGATTTCACGATGCACCGAGAGTTAAAAATTAGTTCTGGCCGGATACTTTTTTAGCCGGTCCAAACAACCCTTTGAATCCCTTTTGACACACAAACACAATGTCGTTGGTCTTAGAGCAACTCTAGCAGATACCGAAAAAATCCATACCGGATAAAACTTATCCGGTTGAGCGGAAAACCTTTTTGGGTACCACACGACACGTGGCAGATCAGATGTTGTAAACTCCTACCGGAAACGAGTTTACTGCGTCTGTTTTGCACAACGTACCTGTACCGGTACTGAAAAATCAATTTTGCATGTTTGATATCAAATTCATGATTTTAAACAACATATGAAATAAACATCAATATAAATTCAACATAATAAGCGTTTTAACATCACACAGTACAACAATCATCCATATTACAACAAATGTTTAAATCCAAATAATTAAAACAATAACATATGTTCCGAATGGAAATGAATGGTTCAAATTACAACAATCTAAAATGAATAAAATGTGAATCTAGTTCTTCCCATACAATTGCCACTTATGTGCAACAAGATCTTTGTGGAGCTGAATGTGTGTGGCCTTGTGCTCAATCTGCCGGTAGGTCTCAAGAAAAGTTTGGATCCGGTCCGAATTCGTTTGGGGCTTCACTCGGCTACCAATGTTATCACAGAAAAATTCCAAAGTTAAACCCCTCTCATCTTCAAGGATCATGTTGTGTAAAATCACACAAACCGTCATGATATCACAGAGGGTTATCTTATCAAAAAAACGAGCCGGACCTCGAACAATTGCAAACCGAGCTTGTAACACACCAAATACCCTTTCAATATCCAAAAAATGAGCCGGACCTCGAACAATTGCAAACCGAGCTTGTAACACACCAAATACTGCGTCATGGAATCCTTCTTATTGGCTGGTTTTGAAATGGTCTTCACAAATGTTGGCCAAGAAGGATATATACCAGTCCAGAATCGTTCCGCCGCCGGCAACAAAAGCGCAAACGCGACCTCCTGCGCCTCCGGATGCCGCCGTCCCCTTGAACACACAATTCCGCCCGTCGCCGGCCATATACGGAAGCAGCTCGGGGTGGGTGGCGCCGCCCGTGCTCCCAGCGCCTCGCATCCTCCTCCTCCTCATGCCGCCGCGGTGTCCTGTGCGGCTTCCTGGGCACGACACGCGAGGCCGAAGACGCACGCCGCCAAGCCGAAGCCACCGAAAAAGGCCAAGGTGCCGGCTCGAGGTCGTGCCCCTTGTGCTTGGGCAGCCGGTCACAGCTCCCACGCCCCCTCCGCCGTGCCCAACGTGTTCGATGAAATTTCGGGAAGGTAAAAATTCTTTTCTTTCTCCCGTGTGTTCACCAATCGCGTGGTCCGAGGCTAAGCAATGTTTGAATTGTGCAGCTATCCCATGCATTCAACATATTCGCAATTATTGGATGAAAACTCGGTTGATCTTTGAACTACTCCACCGGAGTTCGATTACTAGTTGTTGAAAGTGCATGTTGCCCCCATGCGTGGTTTTGGTAATTAATAACAATCCCTTATGGACTAATGTTTGCATTGAGATATTTTTATAGATCTTGTCCATAGGAAAAGATTGGAGTTCAGCTGTTGGACTCTAGAATCTTACATGGTAAAGTGTGGCTTGGAACAGTTTTCTGAAGGGGCGGAAGTTCCGGTTTAGGGGCCGGAAATTCCGGCCCCCGGAAGTTCCGGCCAAAGTTTCGGCCCAAGTCCAGTACCGAAAAGTTAAGGGACTTAGCCATTTTTCAGAGGTCCGGAAGGGGCGGAAGTTCCGAGGTAAGTACCGGAACTTCCGGCCCGCGCAGGAAAAACTACCCCCAACGGTTGGATTTGATGGGGACCTATTTAAGGGGTCTTCTTCCCCAATGGTTCCCAAGTTTTGGTGCTCTCTCTCCTCCTCCATTGTTGACCTCCAAAGCTTTGAGTTCTCTCAATCCCTCCAACGATTTTTGCTGCTTTTTGAGGGAAAAGAGAGAGGAGATCTGGATCTACATTTCCACCAATCCATCTCTCCTCTAAGTAAGGGGAACCCTTTGGATCTAGATCTTGGAGTTCCATTTGTTGAGTTCTTCTTTGTTTTTACTCTCTTCTCCCCCCATAAGCATTAGTTGCTTTTGGTGGGATTTCAGAGTGAAGGACTTGAGCACTTCTTATGTTCTTGCCTTTGCTTTTGTGCATCGGTTTGCTCTCTCCACGAAAATTCGTGGAAGTGAAAGTTTGTCAGCTTGTTACTCTTGGGTCGTTGGACCCTAGACGGTGTTCTTGAGACCTTTTGTGGTCAAGGCCTTTTGTGGCTAGCTGGGACCTTTTGTGGTCACTTTGGAGCTCCCAATCCTTTTGTGGGTTGTGCCTCAAGTTTGTTGTAAGGGCTCCGATTCCGCCTTGAAGGATTCCGATAGTGGAAGGTTAACCGAGCTTTTGGGCAAGGTTCATCGGAGAATAGGGTGAGGCCATTTGTGGCGTCTTGAGTTTGAAACTTACACCCCTCCAACGGGACGTGCTCCCCTCAAAAGGAGAACTCGGGAATACATCATCGTCTCCGCGTGCCTCGGTTATCTCTATACCCGAGCTCTTTACTTATGCATTTTACATTGTGATAGCCTTCGTGCTTGAAGTATTATATCTTGCTATCACCTTGTTACTTGTCTTGCTTAGCATAAGTTGTTGGTGCACATAGGTGAACCTAGTATATTTAGGTTGTATGCTTGTTAAATTAAAACACCTAGTTTTATTCCGCATTTATCAAGCCTAAACCGGAAAAGTTTTAAATCGCCTATTCACCCCCCCCCCCCTCTAGGCGACATCCTTATCCTTTCAATTGGTATCAGAGCCTGGGCTCTCTCTTTATTGGGCTTTACCCCTATAGAGTAAAGATGTCGTTTAGAGAATTAGTGCTCAACCCCACTTTTAAATTCGATGGCACAAATTATGATGTTTGGAAAATTCGCATGCTTAATCTTTTTAGGGCCATGGGTCCAAATTACATAAGAGTATTGTAGATATGGGTTTTTCTCCTCCAATGGATTCCCAAGAATTATCTATAGTGATGAGGAAAACTCACATCTCGATACTCTAGTATCTAATGGCCTTATATGTGTTTTGAGCGATGTAGTTCTTGCATCAATCATGCCTTTTCGGAACGCTCATGAACTTTGGACAAAGCTTCAAGATAAATATGAAGTGTCCAACATTATTGAGGATGATTGTTCTCCCTCCATCTCCGGCCGTGATGAGCTACAACTTCTTCCACTTCACCAACATGTGATTTGTCACAAGGTAATAAAATGGTGAGTGGTGATAGAAATTGCATTGTTGATGGTGAATCTACTATTGACTATACTTCATCTCTATCTCATTGCAACGTTCTATCTTTGGACTTAAACCTTCTAGCACTCAAATGTCTTACATGCTAGTGTTGATAGTCCTCGCATATCATGTAATAGTTGCTTAACTAAATCTCATGATGATATGCTCTCTATGTCTTGTTGTCATGAAAATAATGCTTCCATATCCTCTAGTACTTGTATGACTAACAATGTAGAGGAAACCCAACATTTGTTGGAACAAGACATGGACCTCAATGGTGCTTCAAGTAATTCTTCATCATCATCGTCCATTTCTCACTTTTGCCTTATGGCTAGGGATTCAAAGGTATCTTCACCTTTGGAACCCTCTACACCTTGTGATGATGAGGATGAGGATTATTATGGATTAAAAGAGAATGATATTGACTCCTTAAAGGAGAAGAGTGAGATGGTATTTGGTGCTCTCCCTAAAGGTAGTAAAGCTTGCTCTTACTTATGTGATATTTTGACTTTTGCTATTAAGTGCAAGGATATCATTGAAGAAAAGGAAGGATTCAAAGAGAGGATGCTATGGAAAAAGCATCCTTAGAAAATGATCTTGAGGAAGAACATGAGCTTCGAGTGTCTCTTGAGGAGAAACTTGAATCTCTTGATGAAAAAAATGATCTAATTGTTGCTAAAATCATTAAGGAAAGAGATCATGCTCTTGCTAAATGTAAAGTGCTTAAAAAGGAAAAAGTTGAATTTTGTGTTGGCAATGCTAGACTAATTGAGGACATAGAGAGACTTGACAAAGCTCATAAGGCTTTGGAAAGTGAACAATCTCTCCTTACCAAGTCTCATGATCAACTCCAAACTCAACTATCTAAAATTGTTGTGCCTAGCTCTTGTACTTCCTCTTGTAATCATGCTAATATTATTGAGGAAAATGCTAGGTTGAATGATGAGCTTACCAAGTTGTCTTCTTCCATTTCTAAAGTTAATGATGCTTGTGCTACTAACTCCACATCTTGTGAACCATCTATTTTGAAGGAGAATGTTGAGCTAAGGGCTCAACTTGAGTTGTTAACTAGCAAGTATGGGAAATTGGAATAAAATCATGAAAATCTATCTAGCTCTAATGAGGATCTTCTAGCATCCCATGCTAGGCTAAAGTTAGCTCATGAAGCTATCACTACAAAGGTAACATCTTGTGAGCCTCATGTGGACAAAGGCACAACCTCTACTAAAAATACTATATTGTCTTGTGCTAGTCCTAGTAATTCGTTATCTCATACTTTTGCTAAATCTTGCAATGAATTACTTTCCTTGCCTTGTTGCTCTAACAATGAAATATCTACTTCCTCTAGTATTTGTGTTGATACTAACCATGCAGAGGAATTAAAAGAGCTCAAGGCCCAAGTCACTTCTTTGAAGAAAGACTTGGAAAAGCGTCATGTTGGGAAATCTACACTTGACAATATGTTGAGTGTTCAAAGACGCCCCAATGACAAGAGTGGACTTGGATTCAACTCCAATAACAAGAACAAGTCCAAATATACAAGAAGAAAAAGGGCCAAGAACAAGTCAATATTCGGCCAAGATTGTTTGCTTCAAGTGCAAAGTTGAAGGGCACCATGTTAGATCTTGCCCGTTGAAGAAGAAGTCTCTTAGTGAGAAGCAACAAGGGAAGCGGCCTCAAGTTCCTCAAGTTAAAGAAATGCCTCTTCCCAAGAAGAATCAAGCTACCCCTCCTCAAATCGAGATTCCAACTAAGAAGAAGGGAGAAAGCCAATGTTGCTACATATGTCGTGAGAAGGGCCACTTTGCTTCTTCATGCACTAATGGTACCTTATCCAACCCCATTATAATTGATGATGTTTATTCTCTTCGGAAGGATAAGGTTGGCAATGTGTTTGCCAAATATGTTGGTACTCAAAGTGGTGTCAAGAAAAGAACCATTTGGGTTGCCAAGCCTATTGTGACTAACCTCTTAGGACCCAACTTGGTTGGGGACCAACAAGCTAAAACTTGATCAATAGGTGTTGTTGGAGGGCATTGGAGACTTGGCTACATTATGAAGAATTAAAGGATCTTCGTCAATTATATTCTCTCAAGTCAAGTCATTTGGATTATATTGTTCTATCTCATATCCAATGTTCCTCCTTGCGGTAACTTGTGCTTAAATCATATATTCATTCAAAGTTGCTTGCATCCTTGCATGTGTTTGGTTTTGTACCTTGCTAGTGTTTGTATGTGGTGTGCTCTCTACTTACTTATCTTGAGTAATCAAGTATGTGTATATTGGCTTGCGCACCACCTACTTGTTTTGAGCCTTACTAGATCATGTATGCGCGCGTTGCCGCGCCCGTCCATTAGAAAATTAGATTGTTGGGAATTGATGAAAATATATTTAGATTTAAATAACATATTCTAAAGTATTTAACCACGTTCTGGTGATAATATATGGTCTTATAAGAGTAACCTGCATGTGTCCCCTATATGGAGAAATTCATTTGCATCTGAAGCTAAAAAATTCTCATTCTAATTAGTGGCTTATTGGAAAAATATTATGGATGGTCAACAAAGAGAGAATGTTCTATTTTCTTCAAATTATTTCTTTATTTATGTAGTCAATATCTTTATAACCTAAATATTGTTCTTTTGTTCAAAAAAATTCTTTACCTGGGATGACTTCAAAGATGAGAAAGAAATTGAATGCAAATTTCGCAATTCTTTGCAGTGATATAATTCTGCAAAATACATCTTTACTACATCATAAGGAGGAAATGGACATGCCAAAATTTCAAAATAATACAGTACATTGAAATGGAAAAGAAAATTGAAATAAATGCTTCTTTATTTTCAGTCCTCGAGTTCCAACTAAAACAGACCCAAGGTAAACTATGAATGCAGCGATACAAACATCTTTGTCCTTTCACGGCTAAGGGCATCTCTAACCGATCCCCTAAAATCGGTTAGAGGAGTAAAAATAGGGAGGTGCGGCATCTAACCGATCCCCAAAACGGTTAGAGG
Organism: Poa pratensis; assembly: GCA_947311845.1. Classification (NCBI taxonomy): domain Eukaryota; kingdom Viridiplantae; phylum Streptophyta; class Magnoliopsida; order Poales; family Poaceae; genus Poa; species Poa pratensis. Next base: position 4,462,998 of record CAMZMU010000102.1, read on the forward strand.
AGTAAAATTTTACTCATCGGAGGAGTAAACTTGGCCACCGATGAGTAAATATAGGAGTCGAGAGCCAAGTTAGAGAAAAACTCCGGCCCTCCTCCCCGCAGCAACCATTTGCGCCGGCGTTGATGCCGGTGACCGCCAGACCGCGCCGCCCCAATCCCGGTCCCTGCGCCGCCCTCCAGGCCACCTCGCCGTCGCTCGGCGCATCTCGCCGTCGCGGAAATCGACTAGGAGATGGAGATTTCGCGGGGCGCCGCCCCGGTTTGTTGCAAATCGGCCTCGATTAATCACAAAATGGAGCGGCTCGGTTCTCCATGGCTTCGCTTGGGTGCGCACCGCCACCTCCGCTCCTGTCTGCGACGGGAAACTGCTGCATCCCCCCTGCCGCGCCCGCCACCGGAAGGGAGGAGGAGGGCCAGGACCGGTGCCGTAATGGATGATGGGACGAACTCGACGAACTCCTACAGCTCCGGCCTCTAGTTCTTGGCGAGGATGAATAGACGACGCGGGCATTCAATTCTTGCGCTTGGCTCAGCTTGGGAACAACCATGGCGATGACACCATCAACGGGCGGCGGCGACTTTCCTTCGGCGGTTCTTGCTGTAGGGAATTTTTCAGAAATAGGCAAATCGGAGGAGAAGGGCAGAGAGACCAAGGAGAAGCCTGATAGGTGTGTGGGATTATCGAGAACTCGAAGACGACGCTGCCTGGGCCGGAGCAGGACGGGCGGCGGCAGAATCGACTATCTGGGCGAGCTCGCCAAGTGGGGATCGACCCGTGCTGCAAGGATTCCCAGCGCCGGCGCAAGGCCCCGTCATGCTCATGCGCGCTGGTCGGCGCCGCTGTGCTGCAACCGGTCATCAGCTGGCACAACTCGATCGACTGAATCACCGTTGATTTTCAGGTAATGTCCAGCTCTTTGCCGAGGCATCTTCAGCTTGTACTGTACATTACTACTAGCACAGGATTTGGCTAAATCGATTCGGCCGAGTCATCAATTTTGCTATATGTACTGATATGCATAGCTCAGTTCAAAGATGCATCGCAAGTGTTCGACAAAATGTGAGAGTCAAATTCCGTTGAATTGGAGTTTTACTCCTCTAACTATTGGGATCGGTTCTGCGCCGCTTGTGTTTAGAGGAGTATTTTTACTCCTCTAAGTTTTAGGAGTCGGTTTACTCCTCTAAAGTTTAGGGGATCGGTTAGAGATGCCCTAAGGAGTTTGTATAGCCTAGTCCTCTCCTGGACATGGATGTGGTCCTTGGGGTGGGTCCACATGCTATGCTCATTTTGCATGATAGTGGTTTAATCTCACCCAAGCTTGCCTATGTGAGGCCCCGTTTGGTAAGAAAAAAATCATGTTGGAAATTTCAGGGAAGTGGATATGCTGACCTGAGGTAGCCAGAGCCAACCCAACACCATCCTCTGAGAACTATATCTTTGTCTTCACTTGTTCTGGGCATCATCATGAACCATATAGCTCAAACTGCAATAGACTCGCATATCACTGTCAATTCATTTTTACGGACAGAACAGCATCAAACATACGTCAGCATAAGTGAATGGAAATAGGATGTTTAAAATCTGTAGTACTCTTTTATTATCTGCCATAAAAAACTTCTAAACATCATCGACTTTCTTAAGGAAAAAATAATCTAATCAGATGTGAAGACTATAATCTTCAGCTACCTACCATTTTCAGTAATAAACACATGTGGATTTCCGTACTTCTCTTTAACATGTTTCATCAGTTTGAACATGCCCCAGGGAACCATGTGCAGCCATCTTGATGCTATCTGAAAATTGATTAATAAATATTTATTTTCAATCAACCAAATAATTAAATATATGCAAAAGGAAAGTATAGAGCAGGTGAAGCAATGGAAGAAACAATTGTACCAATATAACATTTTCTCCTATTTTATTTTCCATGCCTCCAAACTGCACAGTGCATGCGGTGAGGAAATCAGTAATACTGATATGGGATTGGGAAGTTTAGAATAACTTCATTTATCAAGACTAACCGGTTAGGATGACAGCAACATCGATCAAAGCATCATTCATTACAAGTTTCCTGACCCGCATCGTGTCATTCCTAGCATATAATGTCGTACAGTTCTTAGCATAAATTGTCATATAGTTTATCCCTACAAAATCTAGCGAGCCAGATACTAACTGTGCTTCCTGGTCTGAAAACTGAGACAGCATGTTGCCTACAAGTTTCTAAACAGAAGAGGGGTAGTGTCCAAACATTAAGGGATCCAAGAACCTGTATTTTTTTAAACTAAAGGCACACAGCCCAACCTTAAATTAATAAGGCCACAGGGTTCACAAATAATTCGATTACATGCTGTGGCATACAGCTTAGCCATAAGAGACAACCAAGCTAGCGAAACGAGCTGCGGCATACAACTTAGCCAAAGCGAACACAAAGATAACGAAAGCGAGAAAAGGAAGACAACCGGCCAGAGGAACTCGGCCTACACCCTCACACTAATACTACTCGGATTCGTCGGGCGATTTGCTGTATACAACAGCTTTAGCCTTGCCACCAAGTCCTCGAGCTTTGGCTTGTCCTTGTCCTTGGCGTTGACGCACCAGAACTGAAGGAAAATCAGGATTTTGTACACAATATCAGCTGGATGTTTAATGAGCTTGTGTTCAATAGCAAGTTTATTACGCACAGTCCAAAGAGCCCAAGATTGCGCAGCAAATAACGACCACACTAGGCTACGTCTTTGACCCGACAAAGAACTAAGGATGGCAAAGAATTGGGCAAAATTCGCCGGACACCACCTACACCCGAGTAGCTGGCGCAACACACTCCAAGCAAAGGTAGCTAAAGGGCAAGCGAAGGTAGCCGGAACCTGTATTCATGCTCACGAAATTTAATAATTAACACAGGAAAAATGGTTGCCTACTGTAATAACATAGGAACTTAACATATGTTTACATATCAAGTTGGTACTTAATGTCTCGCTCTGAAAGCTCAAAGTCGATTGCCGTTCTGCCGCTTCTCTGTCTTCATCGACATCTGACAATGGTTCATACCACTTGGAATCAAGTGCAATTTCAATTAAGGCTCCTTGTGTTTTCTGCAATTAGCACATCAAGGGGCATACATTTTTGGTTGCTTTTCATACTTTAAGAGAAACATTACTTAATGATGTGCTTATAAAGGGATTACCTTAAAATGTTGCTTGAAGTATGAGAAACGTCCCAATGATTCTGACAACCAACAGGTACTGCTTGCATCGTGGACAGAGTCCTGGAGGTCGTGTGTTGGCTTCAGACATGTGGGCATGGTACGCCTAATAATGCACAGAAGAGAATTTGCTCGGAAAAAAAAACCACTTCATCTTATGTCGCCAGGAAACCTCGTCGAAGAGCGAATCGTACATCTTAGGCGCCATTTCATACGTGAAATTAACAAAGCGTTCACACACCAGTTTGGTAGACGCTTTCGCTTCCAGCAGTGAGTTGAGCTTCTTCTTGGTATCCTGGTCACCGTAGACAGCAAGGAGGGTAATCCTTCAGATAATTGATGCATTCGGTACTCCTGCAAGGCAGCAACAGCAAGGTGTTCAGTTCAGTCTAAATCCCAGCCGCGCAGCAACTAATCAGCAACCGACAGCAGTTTACATAGCGAGTGGGTTGTGTGTTATGCACTATATCTTCCGAATTTGAGTAGGGATTGTGTGTCATACACTGTATCTTCCTAATTTGAGCACTGTAGTTACCAAAAAAAAATCACCGTGGTCGTCAGCGCTATCACCGCCATTTCCTTTGCCTCCCTCATGTTCCTCCTCGTCTTCGGTCATCTTGACAACGGTGCCCACGGTGGTCTGCACCACGATGCGCTCGACGAAGCCGATGCGGTCTTAGGGCTTGGAGTAGAGGTAGGTTTGTAGCCTGACGCCGTGGAAGTCGCTGGGATTAGGGTCGATGAAGGCGAACCCCGACGAGCAAATCACCAGATTGTTGGTGACGGCGAACGGGGTTGGTGTTGGCCGCTTCCAGCCGCTGGGAGGGAAAGGTGAGACGACGGCGGCGCACCTGGATTCGTTCGTGTCGCGGAGAGGAAGGAGAGGGAGGATCAGAACGTGAATCTAGTTGGGCCTTACTGGGGTTTTTAGGCCCAAATCAACGACAGGTGGCCAATTTGATGCCCAGAATAGCTTCCCCTAGGGAGAACAATAAACGGACATGATTAAGCAAGATAATGATCCGATGGCCGAAAACGGTGATGGCCTGAGATTGCTCCTCTTGTACTAGTTTTAATATCCCTAATTGCTTTTATTTGATATCTCATCTTGTTGGTTCTCTCTTTGAGAAATTAATGGACTATTTTTTTTTGGAGAGTGATATGCTTCGTGCACTTCACAATCCTAAAAATGTGTGTACATGAGGAATACCACTTAGTGATGATATATCAATATTATCTATTCTCTATGTGGTATGTCATGCTCATGAGAAATTCAAATTCTATAATGTCCATTAATTATCTCTAGTTGTTTTGTTTTGCCTCTTGTTTGAAAGAAATGGATTATCACATTATGTGGGAGTAATAAGCTTTGTGCATATTACAAGACTAGAAAATGTAAACATGTGAGGTTTTGCCACCTAGAATTGATATTGTTATTTATCTTGTTCCTATGTGGTATGTTGCTCAAACAAGTTCTATATTTGCTTAATTGCTTCTTATCTCCCATCTTTTTGTATCTTGTTTATGAGATAGATTCTTGGTGCTTTGCATGGTCGTTGATTAATTGAAACCATCAAGAATCTCTATCTAAGCATGTTTTTCAATTCCTATCTTTTGCCTCATGCTTATGTTTTGAGAATATGATCTTGAATAGATCTTTGCAATCCACCACCGAGAAATATCTCCATACATTACTTGTCTTTTGACAAGTGATAATCATATTTGTGGTAAATATATTGATCATATTTACATTGGCACTTGCTCGAAATTTGCCTTATTTATTGCCAATTCTTTGTTTTGATCTAACTCATTTTTTATCTTCCATCCATCTTTTTGGATCCCTTGTGCTCTACTCTAATTTGTTTTATGCTTTCTTGAGATAGGAAAAGCAATGATCCCATTCTTGTGCATTGACATTCAAAGTCATACTTCTAGATAATGCACTATTCCCGGGGAAGTTATCCTACATTGAGTAGAACACCATTCTTTAAATTGGTTTTGTATCTTATGGATTTTCTTGAACATGACTAGTGTTGGATAAAATATATGGAGAGTGATGACCCCATTTGTGTGCATTTTGTATTCAAATGCAAGATCATAAATAATGCACAAATCTTGGCGGAGCTATCCTATATGTTTTAGAACACTATTTGTTTTCAATTGTTTTTTATCCCGATGATATGTTTCTTTGGAAGACAAGAATTTTTCGTCTTGATACTTTGTGCCATCATGAAAAGTGTAGAGGGCTTGATTCATTCCTTAAACCTAATTTCATTTGGTATGTTTTTTCAACTTGGTATCTTAAATCATGTGTTGATTTGGCTTTTTGATATAATTTGGACAAGTCTTTTTCTTGTCACACTTGTGTGTGATCTCTTGGTTTAAATTGTGTTTTGTCCAAGTTATATTTCGTTTGGTTCTTTAAAGTCTTGTGCATGCATATTTACTATGTATATCTTATGGCATGTTTACTTTTGTTGATCCAATATATAGGATAATCTCCATCATTTCGTAAATGGCTAAGATGTGCATGAAATTCTTTTTCATATCAATAAACACATATTTATTTGGAGTTTGTCCTATGTATTGTAGTTGCTCTAACTACATTGGACCCAATGAGTTTGGGTGCCATGTTGTACTTAATTTGTTTTAGGTACACTCGAGATGCATTGAAAGCTTGTCTCATTTATAAGGAAGGTGCTATCAACATGTGCTTATTGGAGCCAAGCTCGGATGATAATGAACTCTTATCTTCTACATCACCCAATGCTATCTCGGTAACAAGTATCTACCTCATGCATACATTTCTAACTTTCAACCTTGTGTAGGTTGTATCTTGGCATGAATCTCTTGTTGCAATTGATTTGGTTCTTGCAAAGTTCTTTCCAAAACATCTTTATTGCAAATGTGAGTAAGCCGGAATGATTACATATTAAGGAGATTACATATAATCATTCTCATGATTCACCGATACCAAATATGTTAATCTAGCAAATTCTTCTCAAAGTCATCCATGTGCAATATTGATGAATTCTCAAAATCATTTGCCTTTTGTGATACTTGTTATCTTTCTCAGAGCATCCCTTTTATCACCTTATCTCCTGTGGATATTTTTGATGCTATGATGAGTGTGTGTTGAAAGTTCATCTATATCCCTTTAAGATAAAATTGAGCTTTGTGCTATGCTTTTAAGCAAAGATCTTATTGGTGTATTTACAACTTCCTCTTGGATATCATGTTCTTTAACTTTGTACCTATTTTGTGTGTGCATGTTTTTTTTGGAGTTAGTGTCTACTTAGAAAGTTATACACATGAGAATAGTTACATATTTAATTAGTATTCCAATTCTTTAGTGACCACCTTTTATTGCTTTTGATTCTTTGGTGGTCTCTAAAAGGCACAAGCTTTGTTTTTCACTTGGTATACTTTTGCATCTTAATAAACTTGTGGACCTATTTGCTATGTTCTTTGGGTGTGTGTACATGAAAGACATGATATGCACTATGCGCCTCATATTTTGAAAGACTATGTTGATGCTCGCTCATCCTTTTATTAGTCTCCTAAAATGTCTTTCTATATCACATCCATCTCCTTCGGTTGAGCAAGTCTTTTCTTGTCGCTCCTTGCTCTTGTTGCTCAACATTTTGTTTGTTGCAAGTTGTAGTGCTTCTTCTACCATCTATGCTCTCTTGCACTTGTTTGTGTTCAAAATTATCTAGGAGGGAGTGATGATTCCATGTTGTGCACACTATGTTGAAATAAAAATCCTACTTTGTGCACGTACCTTGGGGAGTTCACTCTTGATTTTTAGAACACTTTCCGGATCCTTTTGATTGCTTACTTCTTTCGTCGAAGTATTTTTTCTCTTTGATACTCTTTTGCAATTTTTGGATCCTCAATATAGTTTGATCTCCCTCCATCTATTCGTCATTGGATATGTGCATTTGATTTCACTCATATCATGAGAAATGCACACATTATGGGGGAGCTCTTATTATATTGACCTTCTTAATCTTTCACCCATTTCGGCAATGGATGCCAATGGGGGAGAGATTTAAAGGGTTTAAGGGAACTTGGCTTTGTTATCTTCCATCCCTGCTTATTGCGTTGCATGGTTGCTTAATTCATTATATAAACCCTCGTAAAAGGGATTGTCATCAATTACTAAAATGGGGGAGATTGAAAGTGCATGTTGCCCCCATGCGTGGTTTTGGTAATTAATGACAATCCCTTATGGACTAATATTTGTATTGAGATATTCTTGTAGATCGTGTCCATATGAAAAGATTGGAGTTCATGTGTTGGACTCTAGAATCTTACATGGTGAAGTGTGGCTTGGAAATGAAGATTGAGGGAACATTTATGTTTATCTCCAAGCCATCTTATATGTCAAGAGAAGAAGATGAAGTGCAAGTTCAATATGATCCATCTCGAAAGATATCATTTGATTGAAGCTTGCAATGGATACATGAAGACAGAGCTAAGCGATGCTCTCCCTTAATGGGGTATAGGGGAGTATTTGGAGAAATCTTCATCAAGCATGTGCTAGCAAGCATGATCAAGAAAGGTGTTCCAATTTGAGAGAGTCAAGATCGTCATCATCTAACTTAAGTGGAATGCGCAAGGCAAAGGTATGATCTTGATAGGGTTTCTATTTTACCGGTCTCATGTTGTTAGTTCGGAGACCGGGTTATAGGATAGATACCGTACTATGAAGAGGGGCTCTCAAGTGAGTAACTTGATCGCATCTTTGTGGAGAGCTCAAACCTTTGCATACTTGGCATATCATCTTTCTTGATTCTTATTTGGCCTTTATCCATGTGAGTATTTAGAGCTTGTGTTCATCTCCATACCAAGCTCTAGTTCATCAAAAACGGATTTCATATGAATATCTTGTTGAGTTTTTGATGTTGGAGGTTTTACCTTTCTACATTTGGTTCTATCCTCCCTTGTTGAACTATGATGTTTCTCTTCATGATCTTATAGAGCTCTTCGTTGTGATTACAACGAGCCCAAGATCATCGAAAACGGAGTTCGGATGCTCAAGATATTGTCGTTTTCGTATTGTTGTTTCTGCAGTTTTCTGAAGGGGCGAAAGTTCCGGTTTAGGGGCCGGAAGTTCCGGGCGAAGTTCCGGCCCAAGTCCAGTACCGAAAAGTTAAGAGACTTAGCCATTTTTCGGAGGTCCGGAAGGGGCGGAAGTTCCGGGGTAAGTACCGGAACTTCCGGCCCGCGCAGGAAAAACTGGCCCCAACGGTTGGATTTGACGGGGACCTATTTAAGGGGTCTTCTTCCCCAATGGTTCCCTAGTTTTGGTGCTCTCTCTCCTCCTCCATTGTTGACCTCCAAAGTTTTGAGTTCTCTCAATCCCTCTAATGATTTTTGCTGCTTTTTGAGGGAAAAGAGAAAGGAGATCTAGATCTACATTTCCACCAATCCATCTCTCCTCGAAGTGAGGGGAACCCTTTGGATCTAGATCTTGGAGTTCCATTTGTTGAGTTCTTCTTTGTTTTTACTCTCTTCTCGCCCCATAAGCATTAGTTTTTTTGGTGGGATTTCAGAGTGAAGGACTTGAGCACTTCTTGTGTTCTTGCCTTTGCTTTTGTGCATCGGTTTGCTTTCTCCACGAAAATTCGTGGAAGTGAAAGTTTGTCAGCTTGTTACTCTTGGGTCGTTGGACCCTAGACGGTGTTCTTGAGACCTTTTGTGGTCAAGGCCTTTTGTGGCTAGCTGGGACCTTTTGTGGTCACTTGGGAGCTCCCAATCCTTTTGTGGGTTGTGCCTCAAGTTTGTTGTAAGGGCTCCGGATTTCGCCTTGAAGGATTCCGATAGTGGAAAGTTAACCGAGCTTTTGGGCAAGGTTCATCGGAGAATAGGGTGAGGACATTTATGGCGTTTTGAGTTTGAAACTCACACCCCTCCAACGAGACGTACTCCCCTCAAAAGGAGAAATTCGGGAATACATCATCGTCTCCGCGTGCCTCGGTTATCTCTATATCTGAGCTCTTTACTTATGCATTTTATATTGTGATAGCCTTCGTGCTTGAAGTATTATATCTTGCTATCACCTTGTTACTTGTCTTGCTTAGCATAAGTTGTTGGTGCACATAGGTGAACCTAGTATATTTTGGTTGTATGCTTGTTAAATTAAAACACCTAGTTTTATTCCGCATTTATCAAGCCTAAACCGGATTTTTTTTAAATCGCCTATTCACCCCCCTCTAGGCGACATCCTTGTCCTTTCAGTTGTCCAAGGCCGAAGCGGGTGAGGGAGAAGATGATGGCGATGAAGACGTTGAAGAATTTGGAGGGGATACATTTGAGGGAAGCCAAAAAGGAAAGAGGGCTGAGAACTACACCGAGTTGATGTTCACTACCAAAACTATCAAGTTGATTGATTGCGCATTTTTTCGGACAATTCATATTGCTATATAGATTGCGCATGATTTTGGTTGTGTAGTATTATATGTAATAGATTATATATTCGGTGAGACATGTCATAACTTTTATTTGGTTCGGGTGAGACGTGAGATGATCTGGTTCGGTGAAATATGATGAAAACTGTTACTCGCTACCGGTAGGGCTCGGGGGACAGAACAGATGTGGTAAACTCGTACCGGAATCTGATATAAGTTTACCGCATCTGTTTTGGTCTCACACGGTACGGTACCAGAAAATAAAAAAATGAGACCCTTGAGCACTAGCACCCAGAGCATATTTTTATACTCTCTCCGATCCATATTAGTGGTCATAACTTTGTCTAAATTTATATGTATCTAGTTAAGTATTTAGACTAGATACATGTGTATCTAGACAAAGTTGTGCCCACTAATATGGATCGGAGGTAGTACTAGAAACGCTACCTTGTGAGAATTCCAGGATATTCGTCCCCGACGGGAATCGAACTCAGGTCATTGGGTTGCCACACCGCAGCCCCAACCACTGCGTTGGTCTAGCACAACGAATCCCCAAATGCCAAAATCCTGACGCTCCTTTTCTTGCTTCCCGCCCAAAACACATCCTCTCCCCGCCGACCGCCGCCAAGGCCTCCCTTCCTCATGGACGCCGCCGCCGCGAGCCCCGCGAGCTCGTCGCTGGAAGCCGTGGCCACCGCCTTCCGGTCCCGCGTCAACGAGCTCCAGGACCTCGCCCTTGCCCGCAACAGTGAGCTTTTTCCCCAGCTCATCCCACTCCCAAAACCCTAGGCCAGACCCCCTAGCGTTGTGGGCCCTGACCCGTTATCTTACCCGTACGCAGTGTACCCGGCGACGGCGGTGATCGACCTCGCCGCCGTGGATGCCTCGGTGACGGCCATGGAGGGTCAGGTGCAGGCCATCCGCCGCCGCCTGCAGGAGGAGCTCGACGCCATCCCCAAAGCCAAGGTATCGTTCCGTGCCCAATGGACCCCTAGGTTGCCAGATCTCGCGCTCTATTGTGATGCGGTCTGTCTCTGAATTCCAATTTCCCCGTTTCTTTGAGAAGTCAGAACCGGTGTGATAAATAGCAAACATGGAAATATCCTGTATTTAGATTAGATTTTGACCTGGTAAAGTGGCAATATGTACTCGAATTAAAATTGGTGCAAACTGTAAACAGAATTTAAATCCCCTTTTCGAAAACAAAAAATAAATCCCATCGCATGCCCTATGTTTTAAACCAACCAATCATTCATCACAAGAACAGCACGTGGAGAAAAATTAGCCCGTTTTAGTTAGCAAACACCGCCATTACTCGGCAATTTGCATCCCTGATCCTCACAATCAGGGTAGGAACAAGAGACAGGTGCACAGTCACTTCAATATTTTAAAGAGTCCTACTCACGTGTTGTGATCATAGTTGTTCCACCACCACCCGAAAGAAAATGGCAAGGGAGAAGCAGAAATCTGTGAGATAGAAGATAAAATACAACATGCAGGAGGAAGAAGAACATAGACAGGATACTTCATTTCATTTATTCGATGCCCTTTTCTCAGCTGCTTTTTCTTCTGTAGTTATCAGTAAAGGCATTTGCAGAGGCTGAGTGTAATTGGTATCTTTTGTATATTAATATATTCCCTTTGTCGAAAAATCAGTAAAGGCCTTGATAACTCCTTTTTTCCTGCCCAATATAGCAACCCACGGAGCGGTAGACAACCGAGGCAACAAAGACTATGATTATCCTTTAGAAATGAACCAACTTAGGCTGGTTCATTACTTCATTCAACTATTTTGATCAGCCCATGTCCACCTGAATTCCGAGCCAATCCATGACCACTGACCCGAGTGTGTATGTGGGATTGGTGTTACAGAACCCGCCCCCACAAAACTTGCCTCCCCCCACAGAACGGCTTGTTCCTCTGGCACCACCTTGTAGCTCCAACTTTTTTTTGCGGGTAAAATAAGAACTTTATTAGACAGTAAGGTTATACAATGGTCAATATCCAGCAACTGAAGAGCATCTTCAGATCTGGCATCTAACCAAGTTTCAGATTGGCACTCTATTCTCGCAAGACACTTACCAATTTTTCTGCCAAACCATGTGCTAAGTGGTAAGTGTTAACAAATATCTTCATGACCTGGCATAAATTGCTTCTCAACATCTCCCGGATTCCAGAATGAGGGTAAACTAGATGCTGACTCCAGCTTTGGCCCAACTCAAATTGCACTTGTACAAAGCCAACAGTTCCACTGAACAAGTGTTAAACCTCGTAAGAATAATGGGTAAGCACCAGGATTTACATCTATTGCTGATGTCAAAGACAGAGAACTGCCAACAAACATGTGAGGACCAGGATTGTCATCCGAACATTCCTGTTTCCATTATCAAAGCAAACACATGAACACTAGGACCAGAGATGAAGCTGCCGTGCTTCCATGATGGGATTTCCCCACATGTGGCTGCTCAGCCCCCACACCGGTATTTCCTGAACAACTGCTACATCATGTCATTCTCTTGGGATCACAATTTTTGTGGCGGGCCATCTTGTTTTCCTCGTTGAACACCACATGGTCATAATCCAACAGCAGAGTCAGCTTGACGTGGGGTTACCACGGCAAATCCCATGGTCATGGTTCCTAGGGTTCCGTATGAGGGGGAAGAAGATGGCGCTGGTAGTTTCGTTGGCTGACAAGCAAGGAGTTTACCCAGGTTCAGCCCCCCGGAGGGTAATACCCTACTTCCTGCTTGTCTGGTATTGATGTTGATGAGGTTACAAGGTGCGCCAATGGCGATCCAGGTGAGATGTGATCTCGCTAGGGTTCTGGTGTTGAAGGTAAGCGTGACCCAGATCGTCGGCCCTCCCAGCCTTTATATAGGAGGCTGGGTCCCGGGAGTTCGCAACCGACTAGGTTTACAAGTAAGGAAACCCCATACCGCCTCGGACTACGCTTGACTTGAGACGCACTCATAATGGGCTATTCTTGTGGGCTTTACCTAGGCGACCCGGTGCGCTGTAGGCTGCGCTACACCAGGTATGTCCATGGTGGGGCACCCGAAGGGTAGGCCCACGTCACAGCTACTGTCATACTGTTCTATAATATCCTTCTCTGGGAGGCTTTCCAAATCAAGCTCCGGGAAGAGAGGCAAACCTGCAACATTGGTGAGCATAGTGTCAGATTTCTTGGCGAGTGGCTCCACCTTCACACCACCCACGCTCAACTCACATGACATGAAATCACAAATTGCTGTTGGTGGGCATCATGTGTCACGAAACCTTGTGGAGTCTCCTATTCTACACACCATTCTTCGTAGACACTTCGTTGAACACCTGGCGGTTAGCAACTGCATTGCCTTCTTTGTTGCGTAATACGTCAAGCATCCCATTGAACACTTGGGCACTGCGCAGAGTGGGTGGTTTCAGGCTGGGAATTAAACAGATGATGGGCCGGATGATGATCCATGACCACTGCTCAGTACATATGCGGGTGTTACAAGGCGATGATGTTCTTTATTATTGAGGCTAATTTTGTGTTGCCCTTAACCTCTTTGAACCTAATCTTGTTCAGTCTGTTGTTGAAACGTGGCTACTTCTCATTGTGGCTTCTTTAAATCCCGATGCAGAAACTAGTGGAGAAGTCCTTGAAGCAACAGCAGAAGTTGCAGCATATGCTTGCAAACATGCCATCTGGGATGCGTGAGGATGTTGTTGCTACTCCTCTGGAACATAGCTCGTCAAAGTACTTGGTGCTATTAAGTTTATCTGTTGTCTCTAACTTCAATGTTTGTGACAATAATCATGGTTTTTGTGTTCCAGGATGTTGCCTGAGTGCTTTAGTTTCAACACACCTGCACAATTTCCGGACTCTGATTTTAGGATTAAGGATGAGCCAGTTGCAGCTCCCAAAGTAAAGAATGTTATTTTCTGCAATATTCACTGATCTTAGCTATAATTGTTCCAAAAGGAAGTTTTGTTTGTTCAACTAACTCCTTCTTTTATTGTTGTGAAGAAGGGGAAAGGGGCAGCATCTCGTTGGTATATATCCACTGAGGAGATTGATTCATTGTCATCGTGAGTTATCAGTTTTACCTGTAGCTTCATTTCATTATCATTGCTTCATATAACAGCATCCATCCACTTTTCATCTGGTTGAGAGGCTCTTTGTACTTTTACATCTCTCTGTGTCTGAGTTTCTGATTTATATACATGCAAGTGCTTTTTTTCCCAATATTATTGTCATGTGGACTGATCAAGGCCATAGGAGCAGCCGGCCTTAGCTGGCTTCCGTTAGGAAACATCCATGAGTTAGGATTTCTATCGTTTGGTCAGGGAATCTTCATTTAAATAGGGATATTAAAGATATGGTTTGTTAGGAAAGTAGAGAAAGGTTTCTTGTATATCAAGTTGAGTCTTCCCTATAAAAAGGGACCTCCTGTACTCGTTATAGGAAGTTAAGAAATAAATTAATCTAGTTATCCCGTCTCCTTCCTCCCTGCCCTTGAGGTGCGGCTACCTTCGGTGGTCATATGTCGTACTGGGTCAGAACCATATTCCTATGCATGTCCAATGTTGCAGACTACATCTAGACCCAAAACAGGCGTGCAAACTTGGTCAGACCTTCATGTTGGTTCAGCCAAACATATACTATGCATACGATGTGTGTTCTCATTCTTTTCCTTTCTGTACAAATACTGAGGGTTGCTAGCTGACTGTTTTGTGATTTACGTAGAGCCTAGACATTGGACAGTGTCGACAATTCTGCTCCATTGAATCCGCTTTGTTTGCATTGTAATCCTTCTGCCCGACTGTGGGTCTCACTGTTCCGAGGCAGTGATGGTTTATTATTGTCATCCAATCACTGTGCTTCTGCGTAGTGCGACATGTGGCCATGTTTCCCTACATGGGTCTTTCTCTTCGTTATGAACTCGTCAATGGCTATATGTTATACCTTTGTATATCACTGGTATTTACCTTGTTGAATGAGTTGAGATATCTGAGTTGAAGAAAATAAACAATGTGATAAATAGTTGAGTGGCTGACATTATCGACCCCTTGGAGCGAGAAAGGTGTTTTGCCTCCCTAGCTCCAGTGATCTCGGTATTTAAAAAACGAAAATGGAATTTGAAGTTTCAAAATTTCAATTCAAATTTATGTGTATACATACACATGTTATCACATATCTGCAGAGTTTTGCTAGATAATATGCTGTATTGTAGGCTACACCAAAATCACAGAATCATTGCTCTAAATGACAAAAATAACTCATTTTTCCTTCCAATATTATCCTTTTTTGTGCAGACCACATATAAAAATATATTTCTATGCAACTTTGGTCGTGCACACTAGACATGTATATATATTTCCATGCAATCTGAAAGTGCTTTTCGATTTTTTCAAACGAGATCAGCTCGAGAGCTACAAATGATTTTTGCCTTGGAATTACCCAATATGTTAAATTGACCAATCTTAAGAAAAAGGATCCAGGCTAATTTACTAAAATATAAGAGAACATATGGTCATTTTTTTGCTTAGTCCAAATGCCATTGGAAACACAACATCTTTTCTAAATTTTCTTGGGTGAATATGCAAATTTTCTTTTGCTCATCTCAGATACCAGTGATTAAATCTAATGGCTTTCTTTATTAACTGGACACTAAATATGGAATCCCATTTTGGTACTACAGGTACATGAGGGGGAGGCTTACACTGGAGAAGGTTAACATTGCAATAAACGAGGTGGCGACATACGCAGATGCTAATGCTCATCTTGTTGCATGTCCTAAGAAAAAGGTTTCCCTTTTGTACTTCTTTTCGCTGATAAAAGTTACCTTTTTAGATGATATTTTCTTTACCACTCTCAATGTCTTTGCAGTTATCTGAAGACACATGGGAAAGGGCTTTGGTAAGATCTGGGCATTGCTGTTAATCTGATTCCCCCATGTTGAAAAATCATATTTTTATTTCTGTTTAGGAACTAAGGGACATAGCTGCCACTGAGGCAGCGAAGGGGAAGCATTTCTTCCTGGAAGCTGATATAAAGGGGCCTGGGCTAAAACTTGATCACACAGGCAAAGCTATCCTTACCGTGAGTATTTGCATTTTAACCACTTTTTCGAAATTTTATAGTATATTTCTATTATTACAGAAGACGACCAAAATAATAGTTTGTTTTGCTACTGCAACTGCTCTTCTGATTATCTTGTTTCCATAGTTCAAATAAGTAACTGAAAAATAATCAGCAAGTACGCTGACGACTTTGAGTAGTCACTGAACAAGTTAAAGAAAAGAAAATTCTGCGCCAAAGTGATCATCGATTTAAGTTTAATAAACGAATATTTTCATGCACGTACTTTCCTTCTGGCTTCACACAAACTACTGCACTTTCCGTGAATACGTTACAGCAACTGTAAAATAGCTTGAAAATATAGATATGGTACATCGACCGCAATAAAATCTGTTGACACAAAACCAACTAGTTCTGAAATGTCCTTTTCTTTTTGTAGTGTAAGATACTTTCTTCTGTTAATTCATCTTGTACTGTTATCCAGGTCCTTCGCCATCTTGGCCGCATTCACGAGAGCCGAATTGGGCATCACCGGGTCTTCATATTATCGAAACAACGCTGAATCAAGGGTTTGCTAGAAGCATAAATATTTGATGTGGAATATGGCCGGAGCCACACATTCCTGCAGCCTAGTTGTAATAACACCATACAGTTGGTGACACCAACCATTTGATGGCCGTCTGCTTCCTGTACAGTATTTCAACTTATTAACCCGATGACCAATTTGAGTAGAGATGAGTACTAGTAGGTTTTATGAAACAGGGAGGAGCTTGTGATTCTGGGCTGATCAGCCTGAAAAATTTAGTTGGATTTTCATCGCTAGATTTTATTTTACTGATGGTGAAGGTGATCTTATGGATTGTTCAATTAAGGTGCAAGTGCAAAAACTTCCGCACTAGTCAAAGCAATTTTATAAACCCCACTGAATGATAGTAGAATGCAAGCATGTATCCTTTGTCCCAACCAATATTTGGTGCTAGCTCATGAGAGTAACTCATGAGTTCGTTTCATTAACAGATTAGTCAAAGATTGGCATTTGGTGTTACCTAACATCTTAATTGTATAAGGGGATTTGATTCTTGCAACATACTAAAACGCTAACCACGAACAACTCAAGATATTCGGTAGCATGGGGAAACTAATACTCAAGCTCGACAGCAGATCAACGCAAGATCCGTTCAGCACTTTATGATGATGCTTTGAATTGTTGTAGCAGGGAGCTAGCTAGGGTTACAAACAAAACAAGATGAAAGTGTGATGATGCGGTGACAAGCCACAAGCACCATCATACGTCCTGTGATCTGTAAAAAAAAAACAGGAGTACATTCTTCATTCAGACAAAGCTGCGAACAGTCCTCTTGATGTGCCTCCACAGGTCGTCGTCCTCGCTGTCTGAAGAGAGATCCCTGTCTCTGAACACCTCCTCCCGTGCTTCCTTGCTCAGCCTGGTCGCCTCCGCCCTCTCGCCGAAGTAGTCGTAGTCCACCTCCACGGACCCCTTGGAGGCGTACTCGCTGCGGACCCATGCCTGGAACACGGCGAACCTCGCTTCGTCCTCGTAGGCGTCGCGGGTGCACTCGTAGAGCAGCATCGTGTACTCGTCCTTCTCCTCCTCCGGCGACGGCACGAGCGACGGGTTGGCGCGCTTGAGGTCCCGGAGCTCGGGACAGACGGGCTCGTTCGCCTGGGCCAGGATCCAGCGGATCTCCTTCTTCGGCAGCCGCCACATCTTCTTCGCTGCTCCTCCGGCTCCGGCCGCCGCCTCCCCTTCTTGGCCCCTCTCGGAACAGTCGACCTTCTTGGCGGCGCGCTCCAGCTCACGCTGTTCGCCGGCCTTTCGCTTGCTAGGGAGGACACACTCCACGCCGGCCATCGGATGGATTCCGTAAGCAAGAGGGACTTGGCTCGACAGTCTTGGTTCAGGGCAAGACGATTTCGCAAGCAAAGGGAAAGAGTTGGCTCGAGGTTCAGTCTGGGGTATGAAGCCAGGAGCGATCCTTTCATTAGAGCATCTACACCGGCGCGCCCAACTCCGCTCTCAATAGACGTTTTGAGCGCGCCGGCAGCAAAATACCCCTAGCGGCGCGCCCAATAGAAAAATAGTTGCCGGCGTGCCCCAATACAGCGTCCGGCAACCCCGCTTCGCGCCCTGTTTTTAGGGACGCAAGCGGGCGTGCCGGCAACCGCGGCAACGCGCGCTTCGTCAAAACCCGACGGGTAGGGGCGACGCGTCAGCGACCCAACACTTTTATTTTCTCTCCCAGCGTCCGTTTGTGGCCTGTTTTCATCCCCGTCCCTACTGAGTCGCCGTCGCCGCCACCCACCCTCCACCGGCCGGACGCCCGTCTCCCCCGCACGCCAGGGACGGCGCACTATTTCTCCCGTCGCAGTGTCTGTAGTCTCTTCTCCGTCGAGCCGCACTTGTTGTCCGGCGCTACACCGTCACCGCCCATGCTGCCTCCAACGCCGTGGTCGATGAACACTTGGCGATCATCACTTGTCTAGTTGGTTTGCTTGGACAGATGAACATTGCACCTCGGATTGGAGGTTCGAAGCCAGGTAGGAGGATGAACAAAGATCACAGACGGATGCAGGGACATATGACGTTGTGGCAAGACTACTTCGCCGACGATCCCACACACAGGGACAAGAAATTCCGGCGGCGGTTTAGGATGAACAGAGACCTCTTCATGGTCGTTCTGGCGGGCGTGCGGGAGTACGATGACTACTTCAAGCTGAAGAGCGACTGCACCGGACTGGTTGGTTTCTCCTCTATCCAGAAATGCACGACTGCTCTGAGAGTTCTTGCATATGGAGGCGAGGCTCCACCATGCAACTATGAGATCAATGGCCATGGGTATGACAAGGGGTACTATCTAGCAGATGGCATCTACCCGAGATGGTCTACATTTGTCAAGACCATCTCCCAGCCTCAAGGTCAAAGCCAGTCTCATTTTGCATCAGAACAGGAGGGTGCCAGGAAGAATGTTGAGCGGGCATTTGGGGTGCTTCAAGCTCGCTTTGCTATTGTCAGGTATCCTGCTCTAACTTGGTCGAAAGAGCAGATGTGGGAGGTGATGATGACTTGTGTGATCTTACACAACATGATCATCGAGAGTGAACGTGCTGATCCTCCACAACACGATGACCATCCATACTATCATGTGGGTCCTCTTGCCCAGATTGATCATGAATATGCTGATTTGACTGCGAACTTTGCCACTTACCTCACAATTAACGCTGAAATTAAGAATGAAGGGGCACACGAGCAACTGCAAAATGATTTAGTTGAGCATCTGTGGGCACTCAAAGGCCAAGCAGACGACCATCCTAATTGACTGCCCAATTTATTTTAATTTGAATAATTGTATACCCTATTTGATTTTATGTATTTAGTTTTACATTGGGACATGTGAATTCAGACATTCAACTGATTTTATTTTAGACATACTATTTGAATTTGTCATCTGGGAGCGTCTATTGGAGCGACCGGTGGGGCGCGGCGCTCCCAATAGCGCCTGTCCGGCAACTTTGCCGGACGCTGTATTGGGCACGCCGGTGTAGATGCTCTTAGTTTGGCTGACGCGTCCGTCGCCAGGAGGGCAATAACACCCGGAATCGGACTCCATTTTTCTCTCTCTCTACACAAAAAACGCCAGCCGATTCGGATTCTGCGCCTCTTGACTCGTAGTACATCCCTCTGCTACTTACGCGCAGTTCTTTTAGGCAGCTTAAAAAATAAATAAGCTATCGCCCCTGCTTATTTTGTAAGTCACCACAGGTTACAACATACGGCCAAGTCTTTGTCAAAATGGAGCCGGGGCCTTTTCTCCAACACAAAGGTGTTGTTGCACGCCGCCCTCCTTGTCATCCTCCACTTCAACATGGCACAAGAGCATATAACCCTCAATGCTAATGAAAGGGACCTCCGTGCTAGGCTCAAAAAGGAAAGTGGTTGCTTTGGCCGTGGTTGAAAGGGCTAGGAGGAAGCAAAGTGCCGACATTGAAAACATCAAGGAAGTGGACGCCAACACCAAATTCTTCCATATGTGAGTCAACTCAACAAGAAGGAAAAATCACATTTATCGCCTCAAGCAAAATCAAGGATGGGTGACCAACCATGTAGCTAAGGAGGAGATCATTCACAACCATTTCAAATCGGTATTTGGCCGCGGGGAGGCTAGAGGGAGGGACTTCAATTGGGACAACTTACACTTTGAGGAACGAATTTGGAAAGCATTGGGGATCCCTTCTTCGAAGAGGAAGTGAAGGCCGCAATCAATCAAATGCCAAGTGACAAGGCTCCCGGGCCCGATGGCTTCACGGGTGTTTTCTTGAAAAGATGTTGGGAAACTATTAAAGGGGATGTCATGAAGGTCATAAATCTTTTTGGCAACCTTCATGCCAAAAATTTCCATCTTAATTCGCCAACATTGCCCTCTTGCCCAAGAAGGAGGGTGCGGAGGGGGTCTCCGACTTTCGGCCTATAGCCTCATTCATGCGATTGCCAAAATCATCTCCAAAATGCTTGCTCTCCGACTTGGGCCATTCATGAATGATCTAGTCTCCAATGCTCAAAGTGCCTTCATTAAGAAAAGAAGCATACATGACAACTTCCTTTATGTCAAAAACCTTGCCAAGCGTTTTCACAAAGCCAAATTTCTGGCGCTTCTATTCAAGCTCGACATCCGCAAAGCGTTTGACTCCATCTGTTGGGAGTACATTCTTGACCTCCTTCAACAGCGGGGCTTCCCTAGCCGCTTCCGTAATTGGATTGCCACTTACTCTCCACCGCCGTGTCGGGTGCTTCTCAATGGCATTGCCGGCACACCCATTGTGCATGGTCGTGGGCTTCGGCAAGGGGATCCCCTCTCACCTTTGCTTTTCGTTCTTGCCATTGACCCGCTCACTCAAATTTTGGAGCAAGCCACGACGTTCGGGTTACTTCACAAGCTTCATGGGAGGGGCACCATTTTGCGCACTTCTCTTTATGCAGACGATGCGGCAGTTTTTGTTGCTCCATTCAAAGAGGACATTACAAACTTGGCTTCCATTCTTGACGGATTCAGAGAGGTTACCGGTCTTTGCACAAATTTTGACAAGAGCTCGTTGGTCCCAATTCGATGTGGCAACGTCAACCTTGACGACATTTTAGAAGGCATTCCGGCTACTCGGGCCTCTTTCCCGTTGTGCTATCTTGGGCTTCCTCTCTCGGTTTGGAGGCTAAAAAGGGTGGATTTCCAACATCTTGAGGATAAATGTGCCGGCAAGCTCCCATCTTGGAATAGCAATTTCATCACCACGGCCGGCCGGGCAGCTCTAGTTAAATCGATCATCGCATCTCAAGCCATCTACTACTTGACACCTCTTGTCATCTCTCCGGCCACGCTAGCCTTCATCAACAAAATTCAATGGACGTTGCTTTGGTCGGCCAAGGACACTACCAGCGGAGCCATGTGCAAGGTGAATTGGGACTCATTTTGTCGCCCTAAGGGGCTCGGAGGACTTGGTATTCTTCACTTGGAGAAATTTACGAAGGCATTGCAGTTACGGTGGCCATGGTTGGAGTGGAAAGACCCCACCAAAATTTGGGTGGGTTCCGGCAACCCTTGCTTCGACGTGGATATGGACATTTTTTACGCGGCCACGACGATCACCATTGGGAGTGGCTTCAAGACGCCGTTTTGGCATGCACCATGGTTGGGGGGGGGGGGATCTAAGCATATCGCCCCCCTCGTCTATGCTTCATCCTCCAAGAAAAAATGGACAAATGGAGAGGCCACGCGAGAGAATTGTTGGGTGGGGAAGGTGAGGCTCGATGAGTCCTTTACCATGGACCATCTCTTCCAATTTGTGGATCTTTAGGCTCTCCTTACCAACATCCAACTTGATCAAAATGTGGATGATACCATTTCTTGGAAGCTAACGGAGAACGGTGAATATTCGGCGTCCTCGGCGTATAATTTACAATTCTTGGGAACCACTCTCTCTCACATGGAAAATACAATTTGGAAGGCTTGGGCTCCCCCCAAAACCAAGTTCTTCGCGTGGATTGCGAATCAAAACCGCATTTGGACGGTGGACCGCTTGCCTAGGAGGGGGTGGACAAATTGTGTTTTGTGTCCCCTTTGCAAGCAAACTATGGAATCAGTCTCCTACCTTCTTGTAAATTGTTGCTTCACTCACCGGATTTGGGGGCTTACCAAGGAGTGGATGGGCATTCATGCTATAAATCCTAATACTTGGTAAGCCTATCCTTTACCGATTGGTGGTTGTTGATGACGGGTGGAGCCACTCCATGTAGCAAAGCTATTGCCTCCCTCACATTGCTCATCACTTGGGAGATTTGGAACGAGAGGAACACAAGAGTCTTCCAAAATAAGCACTCGCCATCCCTAGTTATCCTAGATAAGATTAAGAAAGAGGCCCAGTTGTGGGTTTTAGCGGGCGCCAAACGGTTGGGCGATTTGATGCCATGAGAGTTTGTATTATTGGTGACAAATTTGCATTCTTGCAAACTCCTTCTTAATTAATAGATGGGGCAAAGGTTTTGCCCCCTTTTTAAAAAAATTTGTAAGTCACTCCGTTTATTACTTGGACCTTCTATACTAGTTATGCCATAACTATTTGGAAACCTTGAGCAGATAAACTGGGGCGATTTATGAGAAAAACTGGGAAGGGGTAACTTATTTTTCAATTAAGTTGGCAAAAAAACTAGGCCTTACATCATGAAAACTTTGTTTGGCAAGAAGTATATTTACAATTTTCAAGAAATTCTGAAAAAAATCCAGGATGTACGTAAGGATATATTTTTTTATAGCTGAGGATGGATCCCACTAACAGGTAAGATCTCAATGCAAAATTCATCAGTACTACACAAAAATGAGAAACAAATATTATATTCTCTAACCCACCCGACAGAACGTACACGAACTCATTACCACCCCATCATTAGGCCCACTAATCTCAATCTAATCTACCTTAGCCTAATCCTTTCATGTTCACTTAGTAATTTACATTGATGGAACGTACTCCACCGCAGAGGAAAATACAAACCTCCATGCCCGACGTCCATCGACACCTTGAATCACGCAAGGCACTCATAAGAAACGTATCGCACTCAGATCCTCACCCTCAACCCCGATGACCCCCTGTCTTGCGTCGCCACCGCATCACACGTCGCCTTCCAAGACGACTAGGGATCCTCGCCGCATGGTAGCACCACCGTTGCCTTCTTGGCCGACGACCCTGCCGCTCGGCACAACTGTCACCTTCCTGGACGACGTCCTCACCCCCTGCACCGTCAAGTCGGCAGGTGTTACTACATCACCGCCACTCTCCCGCCGCGCTGCACGAGACCACGCGTCGGAAACCACCCGACACCTCCCCACGCAAGCCTGCCACCACCCCGCCTTATGGCCTAATTTGGTTTGCTATCATAGTAGAGTCAATGTATTTTAAATTGCACGATTGCCATCTGGTTGTATTATATCTCCGCCCCGCCTCAATAAGAATCGATTGCAAGATCCAAAGCATTTTCGAGGGCACTCCATACTATTCTGGACACTGCCGAGGCTCTGCGGAAACTAAGAGTAGCCCGGGAGGGAGAGACGCTTCACTGTCGCGAGTTTCTCTCGTCTTCATCAAAGGAGGAGTCAACGGGCAGCGACAGGGATGCGGGGTGCCCTGACCCACGAGAGGTGCAACGGGAGCTAGAGCACGTGTGAAAGTGCATGTGCCCTCATGTGTGGTTTTGTAATTAATGACAATCTCTATGGACTAATGTTTGCATTGAGATATCTTTATAGATCTTGTCCATGGGAAAAGATTGGAGTTCATATGTTGGACTCTAGCGGAGTATATGATGACCATGGTTCTATCCAAGGGTTTATATGAAGAATGGTCATCTAGAGTTGAGCATAATGCAAGTGTGGCTTGGAAAAGAAGATTAAGTGAACATCCATGCTTATCTCCAAACCATCATATATATTAAGAGAAGATTATGAAGTGCAAGTTCAAAATGATCCATCTCGGAAGATATCATGTGATTGAAGCTTGAAATGGACTCATAAAGACGGAGCTAAAAGAGGCTCTCCCATAATGGGTATGGGGGAGTATGTGGAGAAGACTTCATCAAGCATGTGATAGCAAGCATGATCAAGAAAGATGTCCCAACTTGAAAAGAACAAGATCGTTATCATCTAGCTCAAGTGGAATGCGCAAGACAAAGGTATGATCTTGATAGGATTGCTATTTTACCGGTCTCATGATGTTAGTGGGAGACCGGGTTATAGGATAGACACCGTACTATCAAGAGGGGCTCTCGAATGAGTAACTTGATCGCATCTTTGTGGAGAGCTCAAACCTTTGCATACTTGGCATATCATCTTCCTTGGTTCTTATTTGGCTTTTATCCATGTGAGAATTTAGAGCTTGTGTTCATCTCCATACCAAGCTCTAGTTCATCAAAAACGGATTTCATATGAATATCTTGTTGCGTTTTTGATATTGGAGGTTTTGCCGGTTCATCTTTTTATAGAGAGGTTTTACCTTTCTACATTTAGCTTCCTACTCACCTGATGGACTATGATGTTTCTCTGCATGATCTTGAATAGCTCTTCATTGCGATTCCAACGAGCCCAAGATCATCGAAATCGGAGTCCGGATGAAAAAGTTATTGCAGTTTTCGTTTTGCTGTTTCTGTCAGTTTTCTGAAAACCGGATATTCCGATCCTTTTAGGAATATCCGGCTACCTCCAGAAGGTTTCAACATGGTCGGATATTCCGATCCAAAATGGAACCGGAATATCCGGTTCCCCGTTTTTCCTGCAACGACTCTATTTGTGGGGCCCTATAAAAGCCTCCTTCTTCCCCAAAGGGACAACTCTTGAGCACGAAAAAGCCTCCTATTGTTGACCTTCTTGAGCTTGGATTTCTCTCTTTTCCTCCATGATTCTTGCTCCAATTAGAGGGAAAAGAGAGAGGAGATCTAGATCTACTTTCCACCAATCCATCTCTCCTCTAAGTGAGGGGAACCCTTTGGATCTAGATCTTGGAGTTCCATTTGTTGAGTTCTTCATTGTTCTTCCTCACTTCTCCCCCACAAGCATTAGTTGCTTTTGGTGGGATTTGAGAGTGAAGGATTTGAGCACTTGTGCTCTTGCCATTGCATTGTGCATCGGTTTGTGCTCTCCACGAGGATTCGTGGAAGTGAAAGTTCGTGAGCTTGTTACTCTTGGGTCTTTGGACCCTAGACGCCTTTTGTGGCGGTTGAGGCCTTTTGTGGTCACTTGGGAGCTCCCAATCCTTTTGTGGGTTGTGCCTCAAGATTGTTGTAAGGGATTCGATTTCCGCCCAAAAGGAAATCAATAGTGGAAGGTGAACCGAGCTTTTGCGAGGTTCATCGGAGAATAGGGTGAGGCCATTTGTGGGTCTTGAGTTTGAAACTCACACCCCTCCAACGAGACGTACTCCCCTAAAAAGGAGGAACTCGGGAATACATCATCGTCTCCGCGTGCCTCGGTTATTTCTATACCCGAGCTCTTTACTTATGCATTTACATTGTGATAGCCTTCGTGCTTGAAGTCTATATCTTGCTATCACCTTGTTACTTGTCTTGCTTAGCATAAGTTGTTGGTGCACATAGGTGAACCTAGTATATTTAGGTTGTGTGCTTGTTAAATTAAAACATAGTTTTATTCCGCATTTATCAAGCCTAAACCGGAAAAGTTTTAAATCGCCTATTCACCCCCCTCTAGGCGACATCCTTGTCCTTTCAATTGGTATCAGAGCCTGGGCTCTCTTTATTGGGCTTTACCGCCTAGAGAGTAAAGATGTCGTTTAGAGAATTAGTGCATGATCCCACTTTTATATTCGATGGCACAAATTATGATGTATGGAAAATTCGCATGCTTAATCTTTTTAGGGCCATGGGTCCAAATTATATCATGAGTATTGTAGATGTGGTTTTTCTCCTCCAAAGGATTCCCAAGAATTATCTTTAGAGGATGAGGAAAACTCTCATCTCGATACTCAAGTATCTAATGGTCTTATATGTGTTTTGAGCGATGTAGTTCTTGCATCAATCATGCCTTTTCGGAACGCTCATGAGCTTTGGACCAAGCTTCAAGATATATATGAAGTGTCCAACATTATTGAGGATGATTGTTCTCCTTCCACCTCCGGCCGTGATGAGTTCACAACTTCTTCCACTTCACCAACATGTGATTTGTCACAAGGTAATGATATGGTGAGTGGTGATAGAAATTGCATTGTTGATATGAATCCACTATTGACTATACGTCATCTCTATCTCATTGCAATGTTCTATCTTTGGACTTAAACACTTCTAGCACCTCAAATGTCTTACATGCTAGTGTTGATAGTCCGCATATCATGTAATAGTTGCTTAACTAAATCTCATGATGATATGCTTCATATGTCTTGTTGTCATGAAAACAATTCTTCCATATCCTCTATTTTGTGCATGTCTAACAATGTAGAGGAAAACCAACATTTGTTGGAACAAGACATGGATCTCAATGGTGCTTCAAGCTATTCTTCATCATCATCGTCCATTTCTCACTTTTGCCTTATGGCTAGGGATTCAAAGGTATCTTCACCTTTGGAACCCTCTACACCTTGTGATGATGAGGATGAGGATTATTATGGATTAAAAGAGAATGATATTGACTCCTTAAAGGAGAAGAGTGAGATGGTATTTGGTGCTCTCCCTAAAGGTAGTAAAGCTTGCTCTTACTTGTGTGAAATTTTGACTTTTGCTATTAAGTGCAAGGATATCATTGAAGAAAAGGGAAGGATTGAAAGAGAGGATGCTATGGAAAAAGCATCCTTAGAGAATGCCCTTGAGGAAGAGCAAGAGCTTCGAGTGTCTCTTGAGGAGAAACTTGAATCTCTTGATGAATCAAATGATCTAATTATTGCTAAAATCATTAAGGAAAGAGATCATGCTATTGCTAAATAAATGCTTAAAAAGGAAAAAGTTGAATTTGGTGTTGGCAATGCTAGACTAATTGAGGACATAGAGAGACTTGACAAAGCTCATAAGGCTTTGGAAAGTGAACACTCTCTCCTTACCAAGTCTCATGATCAACTCCAAACTCAACTATCTAAAATTGTTATGCCTAGCTCCTCTACTTCCTCTTGTAATCATGCTAATATTATTGAGGAAAATGCTAGGTTGAATGATGAGCTTGCCAAGTTGTCTTCTTCCATTTCTAAAGTTAATGATGCTTGTGCTACTAACTCCACATCTTGTGAAGCATCTATTTTGAAGGAGAATGTTGAGCTAAGGGCTCAACTTGAGTTGCTAACTAGCAAGTATGGGAAATTGGAAGAAAGTCATGAAAAGCTCTCTAGCTCTAATGAGGATCTTCTAGCATCCCATGCTAGGCTAAAGTTAGCTCATGAGGCTATCACTACAAAGGTAACATCTTGTGAGCCTCATGTGGACAATGGCACAATCTCTACTTAAATGCTTTATTGCCATGTGCTAGTCCTAGTGATTCATCCACTCACAATATTGCTAAATCTTGTGATGAATTACTTTCCTTGCCTTGTTGCTCTAACAATGAAACATCTACTTCCTCTAGTATTTGTGTTGATACTAACCATGTAGAGGAATTAAATGAGCTCAAGGCCCAAGTCACTTCTTTGAAGAAAGACTTGGAAAAGCGTCATGTTGGGAAGTCTACACTTGACAATATGTTGAGTGTTCAAAGATGCCCCAATGACAAGAGTGGACTTGGATTCAACTCAATAACAAGAACAAGTCCAAGTATAACAAGAAGAAAAAGGGCCAAGAACAAGTTAAAGATTCGGCCAAGATTGTTTGCTTCAAGTGCAAAGTTGAAGGGCACCATGTTAGATCTTGCCCTTTGAAGAAGAAGTCCCTTAGTGAGAAGCAACAAGGGAAGAGGCCTCAAGCTCAAACTCAAGTTCCTCAAGTTGAAGAACGGCCTCTTCCAAGAAGAATCAAGCTATTCCTCCTCAAGTTGAGATTCAACTAAGAAGAAGGGAAAAAGCCAATGTTGCTACTTATGCCGTGAGAAGGGCCACTTTGCTTCTTCATGCACTAATGGTACCTTATCCAACCCCATTATAATTGATGATGTTTATTCTCTTCGGAAGGATAAGGTTGGCAATGTGTTTGCCAAATTTTGGTACTCAAAGTGGTGTCAAGAAAAGAACCATTTGGGTTGCCAAGCCTATTGTGACTAACCTCTTAGGACCCAACTTGGTTGGGGACCAACAAGCTAAAACTTGATCAATAGGTGTTGATGGAGGGCATTGGAGACTTGGCTACATCATGAAGAATTAAGGGATCTTCATCAATCATATTCTCTCAAGCCAAGTCATTTGGATTATATTGTTCTATCTCATATCCAATGTTCCTCCTTGCGGTAACTTGTGCTTATATCATATATACATTGAAAGTTGCTTGCACCCTTGCATGTGTTTGGTTTTGTACCTTGCTAGTGTTTGTATGTGTTGTGCTCTCTACTTACTTATCTTGAGAAATCAAGTATGTGTATGTTGGTTTGCACACCACTTACTTGTTTTGAGCCTTATTGCTTTATTTATATCTTGTTGTTGGCTCTCTTTGAGAGATTAATGGACTATCCCATTTGGGAAGTGATGTGCTTCGTGCACTTCACAATCCTAAAATGTGTGTACATGAGGAATACCACTTAGTGATGATATATCAATATTATCTATTCTCTATGTGGTATGTCATGCTCATGAGAAATTCAAATTCTATAATGTCCATTAATTATCTCTAGTTGGTTTGTTTGCCTCTTGTTTAAAAGAAATGGATTATCACATTATGGGGAGTAATAAGCTATGTGCATATTACAAGCCTAGAAAATGTGAACATGTGAGGTTTTGCCACCTAGAATTGATATTGTTAATTATCTTGTTCCTATGTGGCATGTTGCTCAAACAAGTTCCATATTTGCTTAATTGCTTCTTGTCTCCCATCTTTTGGTATCTTGTTTGTGAGAGAGTTTCTTGGTGCTTTGCATGATCGTTGATTATTGAAGCCATCAAGAATCTCTATCTAAGCATGTTTTTCAATTCCTATCTTTTGCCTCATGCTTATGTTTTGTGAATATGGTCTTGAATATATCTTTGCAATCCACCACCGAGAAATATCTCCTACATTACTTGTCTTTTGACAAGTGATAATCATATTTGTGGTAAATATATTGATCATATTTACATTGGCTCTTGCTAGAAATTTGCCTTATTTATTGCCAATGCTTGTTTTGATCTAACTCATTTTTTTATCTTCCTTCTATCTTTTTGGATCCCTTGTGCTCTACTCAAATTTGTTTTATGCTTTCTTGAGATAGGAAAAGCAATGATCCCATTCTTGTGCATTGACATTCAAAGTCATACTTCTAGATAATGCACTATTCCGGGGAAGCTATCCTACATTGAGTAGAACACCATTCTTTAAATTGGTTTTGTATCTTATGGCTTTTCTTGAACATGACTAGTGTTGGATAAAATATATGGAGAGTGATGACCCCATTTGTGTGCATTTTGTATTCAAATGCAAGATCATAAATAATGCACAAATCTTGGGGAGCTATCCTATATGTTTTAGAACACTATTTATTTTCAATTGGTTTTTGATCCCGATGATATGTCTCTTTGGAAGACAAGCATTTTTCGTCTTGGTACTTTGTGCCATCATGAAAAGTGTAGAGGGTTTGATTCATTCCTTGAACCTATTTTTCATTTGGTATGTTTTTCAACTTGGTATCTTAAATCATGTGTTGATTTGGGTATTGATATAATTTGGGAAATTCGTTTACTTGTCACACTTTGTGTGCTTTCTTGGTTTAATTGGTGTTTTGTCCAAATTGTATTTTATTTGGTTCTTGAAAGTCTTGTGCATGCATATTTATTATATGTATATCCTTTGGCATGCCTACTTTTGTTGATCCAATATATAGGATAAACTCCATCAATTCCTAAAAGCTAAGATGTGCATGAAATTCAATTTCATATCAATATGCACATATTTATGTGGAGTTTGTCCTATGTATTGTAGTTGCTCTAACTACTTTGGACCCAATGAGTTTGGGTACCATGGTGTACTTGAATTTGTTTTAGGTACACTCGAGATGCATTGGAAGCTTGTCTCATTTACAAGGAAGGTGTTATCATCATGTGCTTATTGGAGCCAAGCTCGGATGATCGTGAACTCTCATCTTCTACATCAACAATGCTATCTCGGTAACAAGTATCTACCTCATGCATACACTTCTAGCTTTCAACCTTGTGTAGGTTGTTTCATGGCATGAATCTCTTTTGTTGCAATTGATTTGGTTCTTACAAACCCTTCCAAAACATCTTTATTGCAAATGTGAGTAAGTCGGGATGATTACATATAAGGGGACTATATATAATCATTTTTATGATTCATCGATCCCAAACATGTTAATCTAGCACTTCTACTCTATGTCTCGCGTATGCAATATTGATGATGTTTCAAAATCATTTGCCCTTTGCGATACTTGCTATCTTTCTCGGAGCATCCCTTTTATCACCTTATCCCTTGTGGATATTTTTGATGCTATGATGAGTGTGTGTTGGAAGTTCATCTATATCCCTTTAAGATAAAATTGAGCTTTGTGCTATGCTTTTAAGCAAAGATCTTATTGGTGTATTTATGACTTCCTCTTGGATATCATGTTCTTTACCCTAGTATATATTTTTGTGTGTGCATGTTTCTTTATGGACTTATATCTTCATGATTGGTGTCTACTTAGAAACTTATACACATGGGAGTAGTTACATCTTTAATTAATATTCCAATTTGTTAGTGACCACCATTTTATTGTTTTTGATTCTTTGGTGGTTTCTAAAAGGCACAAGCTTCGCTCTTCATTTGGTATCCCTTTTGCATCTTAATAAACTTGTGGACCTATTTGCTACATCTTCTTTGGGTTGTGTTTATGGGAAAGACTTTATATGCACTATGTGCCACTTATCTTGAAAGACTATGTCGATGTTTCGCTCATCTTTGCATTAGTCTCCTACAATGTCTCTCCATGGCACACCCATCTTTTTTGGTTGAGCAAGTCTTTATTTGCCTCCTCTTGTTCTCAATGCTCAACATTGTTTTGTTGCAAGTTGTTTTGCTTCTTTTCATCTATGCTCTCTTGCACGTATTTGTGTTCGAAATTATCTCGGAGGGAGTGAGGATTCCATGTTGTGCACACCATATTGAAATGCAAATCCTACATTGTGCATGTACCTTGGGGAGCTCTCTCTTGATTTTTAGAACACTTGGTTGATCTTATCATAATATTTTCTTGTGTCCAATTGGTTTTTCGGATCTTTTGATTGCGTTCCTCTTTTGTTGAGGTATCTTTTCCTTTGCTATTTTATTGCAATCTTTGGATTCTCAATATAGTTTGATTTCCTCCTATTATTGATCAATGGAAATGTCCATTTGATTCTACTCATTTTATGAGAAAAGTTAAACTTGTGGAGGAACTCTTACTATGTCGGCCTTCCGAATGTCCATTTGATCAATGGAAATGTCCATTTGATTCTACTCAATATTAAGATGCAATGGCAATTATTGCCAATGGGGGAGAAGTTTTGGAGGGTTTATGGAATTCGGCTTTATACTTTGATTTGTTCTTTAGTATTTGCCTCTCTTGCCTTTGCATTCGTTGCTTGGTTTTGTATATAGTGGAAACTCCACCACCCGTAATGGTTGACAAAATATGCAATGAATTCATGTTCATACACACGTGCATAGATTGTGGGGGAGTTTGCTCTATATATGTTGTTGGACTAACATCACATATTTTTGTAATACTTGATGTTAGTACAATTGGCTCTTGCTCGTTAATTTCCATATTATAAACCCTCTAAAAAGAGATTGTCATCAATTACCAAAATGGGGGAGATTGAAAGCGCATGTGCCCTCATGTGTGGTTTTGTTAATTAATGACAATCTCTATGGACTAATGTTTGCATTGAGATATCTTTATAGATCTTGTCCATGGGAAAAGATTGGAGTTCATATGTTGGACTCTAGAGGAGTATATGATGACCAAGGTTCTATCCAAGGGTTTATGTGAAGAATGGTCATCTAGAGTTGAGCATAATGCAAGTGTGGCTTGGAAAAGAAGATTAAGTGAACATCCATGCTTATCTCTAAACCATCATATATATTCAGAGAAGATTATGAAGTGCAAGTTCAAAATGATCCATCTCGGAAGATATCATGTGATTGAAGCTTGAAATTGACTCATAAATACGGAGCTAAAAGAGGCTCTCCCATAATGGGTATGGGGGAGTATGTGGAGAAAACTTCATCAAGCATGTGATAGCAAACATGATCAAGAAAGATGTCCCAACTTGAAAAGAACAAGATCGTCATCATCTAGCTCAAGTGGAATGCGCAAGGCAAAGGTATGATCTTGATAGGGTTTCTATTTTACCGGTCTCATGATGTTAGTGGGAGACCAGGTTATAGGATAGACACCGTACTATCAAGAGGGGCTCTCGAATGAGTAACTTGATCGCATCTTTGTGGAGAGATCAAACCTTTGCATACTTGGCATATCATCTTCCTTGGTTCTTATTTGACTTTTATCCATGTGAGAATTTAGATCTTGTGTTCATCTCCATACCAAGCTCTAGTTCATCAAAAACGGATTTCATATGAATATCTTGTTACGTTTTTGATATTGGAGGTTTTGCCGGTTCATCCTTTTATAGAGAGGTTTTACCTTTCTACATTTGGCTTCCTCCTCACATAATGGACTGTGATGTTTCTCTGCATGATCTTGAAGAGCTCTTCGTTGCGATTCCAACGAGCCCAAGATCATCGAAATCGGAGTCCGGATGAAAAAGTTATTGCAATTTTCGTTTTGCTGTTTCTGTCAGTTTTCTGAAAACCGGATATTCCGATCCTTTTAGGAATATCCGGTTGGAAATATCCGGCTACCTCCAGAAGGTTTCAACATGGTCGGATATTACGATCCAAAATGGAACCGGAATATCCGGTTCCCCGTTTTTCCTGCAACGACTCTATTTCGTGGGGCCCTATAAAAGCCCTCCTTCTTCCCCAAAGGGACAAGCTCTTCAGCACGAAAAAGCCCCCCATTGTTGACCTTCTTGAGCTTGGATTTCTCTCTTTTCCTCCATGATTCTTGCCTCCAATTAGAAAGAAAAGAGAGAGGAGATCTAGATCTACATTTCCACCAATCCATCTCTCCTCTAAGTGAGGGGAACCCTTTGGATCTAGATCTTGGAGTTCCATTTGTTGAGTTCTTCATTGTTCTTCCTCTCTCCCCCCCCCCCCCCACAAGCATTAGTTGCTTTTGGTGGGATTTGAGACTAAAGGATTTGAGCACTTGTGCTCTTGCCATTGCATTGTGCATCGGTTTATGCTCTCCACGAGGATTCGTGGAATTGAAAGTTCGTGAGCTTGTTACTCTTGGGTCTTTGGACCCTAGACGTTTTTTGTGGCGGTTGAGGCCTTTTGTGGTCACTTGGGAGCTCCCAATCCTTTTGTGGGTTGTGCCTCAAGATTGTTGTAAGGGATTCGATTTCCGCACAAAAGGAAATCAATAGTGGAAGGTGAACCGAGCTTTTGTGCGAGGTTCATCGGAGAATAGGGTGAGGCCATTTGTGACGTCTTGAGTTTGAAACTCAGACCCCTCCAACGAGACGTACTCCCCTAAAAAGGAGAACTCGGGAATATATCATCGTCTCCGCGTGCCTCGGTTATTTCTATACCCGAGCTCTTACATTGTGATAGCCTTCGTGCTTGAAGTCTATATCTTGCTATCACCTTCTTACTTGTCTTGCTTAGCATAAGTTGTTAGTGCACATAGGTGAACCTAGTATATTTAGGTTGTGTGCTTGTTAAATTAAAACACCTAGTTTTATTTCGCATTTATCAAGCCTAAACCGGAAAAGTTGTAAATCGCCTATTCACCCCCTCCAGGCGACATCCTTATCCTTTCAACGTGGAAGCTAGAGTGTGTGCGGTCGTGGTCACGATAATGTCGCACGGGGACAGGCAACCCCGACGGCCCGCGTCATCTGCGCCGACGCAATTTTTCTTAGTGAGCGAGTTAAACCATTGTGAGGCGAGGCGTCATTACATCTCAGATTCAAGAGGAGAGGACGCGTCTATGAAGGAGGAGAATAGGCGGGTAGGGTTTGGTGCCGTTTTCCTTGTCGACCACTTATATAACTGGGGAGGGTTGGTCGGCTCGGCAGAAACAATACTCACATGGCGGGAAATCGTAACGTGCCTAGACACGTGGCAAACGCCATTAAGGGCTGCATGTGGGTTTGTGAGAACTCTTATTGCCAGTGGCTCAGATTCTATGCCCATGGAAGCTATAAAGGGGATGATGAAACACACCCGAGGCAAGTGGAAGAAACCCATTCGCTTCAAATCCCCCCAACCTCCAAATATAAAAAATGGGGGGGGGGGGGGGGGGGCAAATATGGAGCTTGTCGAAACAATATGAAGCATTTTTTATTAAAAGAAGTTACCGCTACAACACACGGGGTATCTTTCTAGCTTTAAAAGTAGTAAGCCTGAGAGCATCTCCATTGGGGGCCGACAAATATGTGTCCGGGACCCCTAATTGTGCCCTCTATGGGGGTGCTAGAAATGTGTCCGCCACATTGGGGGTCCTGCCCCCAGCGGCGCCCCCCAAACCTACCCCCCCCTCCCAAAAAAAAAACAAAAATCAAACACCTTCTGGGCACCCAACTTCGCGTCACGTGGGAACTCACGTTTGGAGAGACGCGCCGCCGCTTCAACTTCGTCGCTTCGGGGTGGTGTTTACGTCGCTTTGCATGATTTTAACCCTGCCCCCGTCTGCGTCGATGTCGGCCGCATGTCGCTCATACTCTCTGTGCGTAACACCGCCAACACCTCGCTCGCGATATGTTTGCCAGAGAAGGAGCCTTGGTGGCTGGACCAGAGCAGAAGAAGGAGGTTGTGGTGGCTGAGCCGGAGTAGGAAGAGGTGGCCGAGCCGGAACATGAAGATGAGGTCGTGGTGACCGAGCCGAAGCAGGAAGAGGAGGACACCACGACGAAGGACGAATAACCTGCAACTCCACTACCCGCACGCCCGGCTTAGTCACTGTGGCAATCATGGCGGCTGCAACAACACTGTTTGGAGGGGCCCCAAGTTTGGAGGGTCTCGTGCCGGACAGAAATTAGTTTGATCCGGACACTTGAGAGTGTCGTTATGACCGATTTTTTGGGTCCGATCCTCATTGGGTGTTGGGGTCATTTGGGGTGCCGTTGGAGATGCTCTGGATTAGGAAAAAGGAAATATAAAAACAAAGACGTTTTGAAAAGACAGGATCATACGTAAGCACTTGCGAAAATCACAGCCTGCAGTTCCGTCCGTATTACCCCTTCTTACGTACCTTTTCTTCCTTCCATATTTCGTTCGTTCCACGAGCGGTGCCAATCCTCACAAAACTACAAATAGGGTGAGGGAGAGACAGCCACGACGCCCGCCCGCCCCGGACCAGACAACGACGAGGAGGAGAAGGGACGACGGAGGAAGCAGCCTGGTTGCCTCCATTCGCGTGCTCCTCCTCATACTACTCTCGGTTGCATCTTCTTCCTCCTCCAACTCCAGCTCCATCTCAGATTTCAGCTTCCCACGGCAGAGCAGTATCATCACCCATCTCCCTGGCTTCGAGGGACCCCTCCCCTTCCAACTCCAAACAGGGTACTTCTAGCTAGCTCTGTTAATCAGCCAAAGCTTTCACCACTCAGTACATAAAAAGGATGGGCTTATTTCTCCTGTGATGTGATCATGTGAACTGTCTATGCATGCATCCAGGTATGTGGAGGTGGACGAGAGCAATGGCGTCCGCCTCTTCTACTACTTCATCCGGTCGGAGAGGAACCCGGCAGAGGACCCCGTCATGCTCTGGCTCACTGGTGGGCCTGGATGTTCCGCCTTCTCCGGCCTCGTCTACGAGATCGGTAGGTAACCCAACAATCCTCTGTTTCTTCTATCTTTCCTTCTCTTTTCTGTTTTCAGGAACGGTGCATATGTCCTGATCAGACAGTACTCTTCATATATACTAGATGACCCGGATGCGCCCCTGGCGCAGGTGCCGAAACCAAAACTGTAATGCAGCCTTAAGTTTTTATATATTTAGCACATATTGTTGTTTGTTTTTAAATTTTGTGTGGCCATAATGTGCATTGGAAAAAAAAGGTATGAAAATGGCAATAGTGGATATTATGGATTGATAAAATGATTGATAAGATGTCCGTAAACGCGGATATAATTTGATGAATGCATACGCCCCTGGCGTAGATGACGAAAGCAATACTATATTGTAGCCTTAAGGTTTTTTATGTTTTGTGTATTGGAACTACTCATTAGAGTTTCCGAGGCTCTATGAATATAATTTGTTGAGCTCTTCCTAAGAAGGTTGAAGCAATCTTATAAAAATTGTGCTAAAAAAATACTTTGCCCTCTCATGGCGCTTGAGCTTGGCAACAGCAATGCG
This sequence comes from Poa pratensis, assembly GCA_947311845.1. Taxonomy (NCBI): domain Eukaryota; kingdom Viridiplantae; phylum Streptophyta; class Magnoliopsida; order Poales; family Poaceae; genus Poa; species Poa pratensis. The sequence goes on from CAMZMU010000102.1 coordinate 4,499,247, forward strand.
TGGGAGGAGGGAGGGCAGGGGGCGAGAATGGGGATTGGGCGAGGAGGGAGCGACGCTATTGGCCAAGCGACGCCACTGCCCCGGACCTATCTACCGCGATAGTGAAAGGCAGAAAAGGGAGAGCTACGCAGCTCACATGCTACAGCTGGGCCCGTCCCGCTTGCTGTCCCACATGTCATCGACCAACCGTGTCCAGCAACGAGTCAAAAGTGGTAAAAAGCAGAATCCAACAGACGTGGTGAAAAGGGCGGTGGCAGATTTTCACTGTTTTGGGGATTTGTCTTTTCTGTTTTTATGAGTATATTTCGAATTTGGTTCTCCAAATGTTAAGAATTGTAAACACACGACTTATGAACATCCACAATTTTTTTGGATTTTTTTAAACTTACAGATTTGAATTTTGATAAGTGGTATCATGGTATCATTTGGGGATTGGGATCACTGGATATGAGGAAAATAAGATAATGGCTATCAACCACCCAACAAAAAACTTATCTAAGAAACAATTTACTGTAAATGGTAAACAGAAAGGAATCCCCATACAACTCAAAGAACAAACTACTGGTAAAGTGAATGCTGATTCCTGAGAAGCTGAAGAATCACGTTGTCAGAAGTCCTCTGGCGAGCGAGCGTCTGCTGGTGACCAGGTCTGGTATTTTCCCGCGGCTTCTGGCCAGCGTGTGCGTTGAATATGCGGACAACGGTGCAGAGGCATCGACCGACATGGTACCAAGATCTGGTCGTGGAGCACATGGTTGGCCTTCAAGTGGACGGCAGAGAACAGCACTCCAGGACATCCATAAGAGCCGCAAGCCACCCTTTGGAATCCGGCTAGTGTATGGTGTATGGCCTCCAATTGCTCGCCCTACACCACCAGCGCACCTGCGTACACTTAAGATTGAACACCATTAATCAACCTTCTGATCATTTTACTTCTCTGCAATGTTAAGAAAAAACTTCAGTACATACAGGCTCATGAAGTATAGTCTGTAACACATAGAAGATATACAATACCAGTAAAGGGTAACCCATGCAGCTTTATTTTCCCTAATCAAACATATTTCAGCGGTTCAGCAAACATGCATCTAATATACTGGTTGAATGATTCCAAAGGATGCAGTCCTGATGCAGATGCAATACCGTCGATTCCTAAACATGTCTATTTCCAATTGCGTTTACAGTTTCTAAACAGAGGCATAATTCATTTTCAATACAAAATTAATGAAGAAAGGAACTAACTATCAGCGCTCTCACCAAACGCCATGGCCAGGAGGATCCGTCTTCCTTGTTGATGTCGAGAGCTCTCCAGGGCAGCACGCCGGAACAGGAGACAGACGGTGGCCGCTGGAGGCTCGCGCAGCTTCTCCTAGTCCTCCCTGACCTACGTGGCACGGTTGTCCACTCTCCTCACCTGTCCGGACGTTCTGGCCCAGGCGCTCATCGTAAAAGCCTAACTGGATCACTTGAATCCAGACCTGATACAGACAAACATATCCGAATAGAAATCAAGATTTGAGAGAGTGCTATCGAGAATGATCCTAACAAATCTCTCAAGAGGTGATAAAAGCCACCTCGTGTATTCTAAGTATATTGTCATCCGGAACTGCACCGGTATATGCATACTACTGGGAGCAAAAGCAGAGGTCAATGTATAGATAAAAATAGCGGTTTGATCGTAACATTCTGACTAATTTGTTATCGCTTATCGCAGTTGTTGTTCAGTGCACTATGTTATACCTGAAGTACATAGAAGTTATAACAGGTTGAGATCAAAATTATGATCTAAGAGTCATGGAATGATCTTTTGTCAGTGCATATATCAAGTTTCATCATTGTACATAAAAAATTATACAGTGGTCCTAGAGAATTGTCCTTCTAAATTATCTCTGTAATGTAGTTTATTCGCAGCTTTCATGTCTAAAATTTCCAGGGATATTGCGTAGGGAAGGATAGATTAAATATAAACACGCTCGTAAACTCAATTAAACTTATACACATGAAATTTTCTTAAGAGGCTTACCATTAGAGAACTCAACAATTATATTATCGAGTGTCGTTTAAACTAAGCAGTTCAACAAATGTGTAATAAATAAATATATATAGGAGAGTTGTTCTATGGAGGGGGCGGGGAGGGGATAATCACCTTGGAAAGATTGTGGCTTCTGAACCAACTTGTGAAATTTACTGCAGTTCACTCCCTAGGAAGCCAACCTTGGAAAGACCAATGAATGGAACCTCCCAGTCTCCTATATTATCTAAAAGGCAATCCTACAGAATTAAAACACCGAGTGAAAACTTCTTTGAGAGCAGTATGCTACTTCGCAGTTCTATGCTTCTGTTTCTGCTTTTTCTTTGAGAGCATTGTAAGTCACACCTTTACTTAAAGATAAAAAGAAAATCATTTCAGCAAGTTGGAAGCTAAATCAAAAAAGTCAGGGTGATTGATGGCAACTTAGGATGCAAATTTTCTTATAGAAATGTTAGGGTACAAAACCAAGAAATGTTTTCAGTTGCAATTAATCACGAGCAGGAAAAATATAGGACACTATATGATCAGATTTACGATAGCCAAAGAAAAGCACCTTATATGAGCATGCATCAGAGAGGACACTAAGAATAACACTCAGTTGTCCCAGAAATTACTGGCCTTTCATCTGATTTCTGAAAATCAAGGGAATAAAGCTCCAACAGACAGTTCATAAAAAAATTGATATGCCTTATATTTCTGTTGTAGATATAGACAGCCAGGTAACAAAGAAGCTACGTGGATCGTAAGAAATGAAGAGAGGAACAAGCTCGGATCACCACTTGCTGCAAAATATATACAATAATTGAGCTAGTAAACTTGGGACACAGTGTTTCCTTGTTAGAGAAACCTGGCCACTTTGTATTCCTGATCATAAAGCTTTGCTTGAAAAGAAGAGTAATGTTGCAGCTTATAATGTTGAGACTGCTCAAAATTGAGGAGAGATCGAACAGACAAATTGAACCCTCAATGAATTCTTCAGGGCACTCATCATAAGTAGCTGCCGCACTACCAACAGAGCATTTCCCAGGTTCACCTATAAACCATACAAAAGGGAAAAACCATTCATACACTCAACATATCAGAAGAACCATACAAAAATAACATTGAGTTATATAAGATTACCTATTTTCTGTAGATAGCCTTCAATAAACCTGACATGTTATTTGTGTACGGATAGTAAGTCAGATCTGGAACAAAATAAAAATGCACGATCTTTCTAGTCCCACCATAAATAATACCCATTTATTTTAGTTAGTTAGCAACTACATGTTTTTCTATTTGTAGAGTAAGGACATTTCTTGAATTTTAGAACTGCACATATTCACATTAATAAGGTGTAGTATACGTTCACACATGAGTAAAACTTTGAAAGAAAAGAGATTGACTGAGAGAGGAGATGGCCTCGCCTCGGGCTCGGGGAGGTACTGGTCGTCGGCGGCATCAGCGAACACGAAGTTGGCCAACCAATGAGAGTCGTCCTGCTCGCTCACAAGGTCGCCACCAGCACCCACTATCCACTTTCCCTGTCAGTTCGCTAAAATTTCTCAGACAACTGCAATGCCTAACCATTTGCTACAATAGTTTCAAACTAAACTCACGTTTTGTCAAGGCAAATATATGTATATACCTTTGTATATTCCTGGACAGTGCTATCCCCTGAACTCCTGCAGTAGAACCAGAGAGCAAGCCTGCAGTAGCCGAGAGCATGATGGAGTGCAACCATAACAGCTGCTCCATTGATCCAACCGTTCAGCTTTAACGAGTAAAACCAGATGGATAAATATTTAAAATCCTAGAAAAGTGGATAAAACAGAATAAGAAATAGCCAATCAAGGGGCAAACCTATGGGAACATGGCAATTGAATCCATGGAATAGCTGTAGTTCCATGAGCCTAAACAAAACAGATACCTGGAGAACCTCTCTTGCTTACATCTCTGGCTTCTCACGTGAGATATTTCAGATCATAAACAATTCTGAATCCTGCAACACAATAACTGAAGAAAATTATATTTTTCATATTTCTTGTACAGTTCCATATCTGAACTCGCAAGCTTCAAATAAAAAGCAGCATTGATGGCTATGTAGCTAATGCAGGATCTTCACATCAAAATTTAACAGTCCATTTAACTTTTCACTATGCAATATAGCTGAAAAAGAAAAAGGCAATCCCAAGTACAACCAGATTGCAGCTAATATAACTAAATATGCTGGGAAAATACATCAGGCGGCAAGATAAGATCTAAAAGAAGATAGAGTCGCGAGCCCGAGCACGCGGAGATGATAGCCTTGGAAAAGCAAGCTTCTCTTTGCCCTCCTCATCATATCAACCTTCGGCGTCACTGGAGTCGATTCTAGTGACCTCTTTGTCGCTAAATCTGTCACCAACCAGCTCCTCATTGCCCTTCTCATCAGATCAACCTCCTCATCATATAGAAACACACTACGTTCAGCCTTCGTCCACGCAAGGGATAAATTGCTCGAAATATAAAAGCATATATAGCAAAAACAAGAGATGACCTGAGGCTGATGAAGTCGGCCTTCTTGATAAGGATCAATCGTGATCCAAAGGGTTTTAGGTCCAATCTTTCACGGCGATCAGTAGAAACAACGGTAAGTAACGCGGCTTACAATCTGAGCGATGCAAACTCACGCGAACAACAAGCAAACCCTTCTCGGTGAGAGGAATTACTTGGACGGTTCTAGACGAACCATGCAGCAATTAGAAGCACAACACCTCCAATCCAACGCAATGAAACAACCTTGATCGGTCTCGACGGATACACAGGGATTTCCACCCCACGGCACGGCGGCCGAAACACACACGTGTTTTTAACTCATAAGACTTAACCTAAGTATTTCCACGGACGCTCTATGGCTTTATAGCAGTAGCCGATTCCTAGACTTGCGTAGGAAATAAATCTGTTACAAACCGACTAGAGAAATAAAAGTAACCTAGTTTAATTAACGTGGATACTATTCTCCTGGTGGACCCCACCCGATTGCCTTCAACGAGAGCTGGTCACGTACACCTCTTCCATCACGTACATGTTTCTTTACCGGCAGGAATAGAAACAAATATCTTACTTTTATTCTGTTGGGCTCTTCAAATGAATCAGATTCTGCCGTATCTCCAAATGTTGTACCAGAAAAGATACCTGGTTTTATCTCGACTGGCTGCACCGTGTATCCATTATTGAGGAGCATGTACTTCTGATTAGCTTGCTCATGCACGTAGGAAACATAGTATCCTCCGATTAATTCATGGCTGGCCCCACCTGCATGCATGAACATGAGAGCAAATCCATCCTGATCGTTGTAGCTGATGAACGAATCCTTCAAAGTGCCGCTGTATTTATACGTCAAAGCAACATCAGTTAATTCCTGGTTTCTAGTAGAATTTGACACAGGTGACAACGCCATATCATCCTCCCGTTCTTCAAATGAAACCGTCCTCGGTTTCGAGTCAGTTTCCGGCGCAACATCTTCCATGGATTGAACAGGCGCATGATTGTTTTCAGCAACTTTGACGATATTTGTAGGCTCCATTTCTTGCTTCTTCATCCTTTGCAGCCGATCCTTCCTCCAAGCAATAACAGCTTCTTCTCCATAGCCTTGAGAACGTACATCTTGTCTTGCGTGACAGTATATGTGTTAGCAAGAAAGTCGTACATAACTTTGTTCTCCTTGTACCATGGCTCTCCCAGCAGCAGATAACATGAACCCATGGGCACCGGTATCACATCGCATAAAATCTTGCAAGAAAATTTTCCGATGGAAAAATGTACCATAGTTTGATGCGTGATGTCGAGCTTGTCGTGGCACCGCCTCAATGAGTAGGCTCGTGGATGTGGTGTCGTCGAAAGCTCCAGCTTCTCCACCATGTCGACGCCGACCGCGCTGATTGCACTGTCGGGGTCTATCGTCGTGGCGCAAGCTCTCTCTCCCACCTTACAATATGTATGAAAAAGCTCGGCTCCGTAACCTTGCTCTTCCAGAAAGAAATCGCCGGAAAACTTCCAATAGCTCTTCATTGAATATGAGTTGCCGACCTCCATAACAAGAAAACTAAAGAAATAGTACTAACTTGATTCCTCGTGCAGTCCAATTGATGCCAAGCAAACCACGCGATCCAAACTGAGTCTGTCCCAGTACGTACTCCAGCGGAAACAACAGTAGAGGAGGTACCAAAGCGACGCCGAAAAAATTCCGATCGATCCAAATCTTCTTGTCCGTCTCCTCGGGCGATGTAAACTGGGCATAAGCAGCAGTATACCTCAGCAGACCGATGTAGAATTTCAGCAAATCTTCACGAAAAAGCAGATCGGTGACAGAAAAATAAATCCGTAAAAGCACCCAACTCTTCTCTTCATCCAAAACACAGATCAAACACCGGTGTCTTGGCAGAACGCCTCCGGCAGCAACTCTCAGAACAGCAAAATAAATCTCAGCAGTAAAATCGACGTGAGAAACCCGACAAATCTGATACCAAGATGATAAGGATCAATCGTGATCCAAAGGGTTTTAGGTCCAATCTTTCACGGCGATCAGTAGAAACAACGGTAAGTAACGCGGCTTACAATCTGAGCGATGCAAACTCACGCGAACAACAAGCAAACCCTTCTCGGTGAGAGGAATTACTTGGACGGTTCTAGACGAACCATGCAGCAATTAGAAGCACAACACCTCCAATCCAACGCAATGAAACAACCTTGATCGGTCTCGACGGATACACAGGGATTTCCACCCCACGGCACGGCGGCCGAAACACACACGTGTTTTTAACTCATAAGACTTAACCTAAGTATTTCCACGGACGCTCTATGGCTTTATAGCAGTAGCCGATTCCTAGACTTGCGTAGGAAATAAATCTGTTACAAATCGACTAGAGAAATAAAAGGTAACCTAGTTTAATTAACGTGGATACTATTCTCCTGGTGGACCCCACCCGATTGCCTTCAACGAGAGCTGGTCACGTACACCTCTTCCATCACGTACATGTTTCTTTACCGGCAGGAATAGAAACAAATATCTTACTTTTATTCTGTTGGGCTCTTCAAATGAATCAGATTCTGCCGTATCTCCAAATGTTGTACCAGAAAAGATACCTGGTTTTATCTCGACTGGCTGCACCGTGTATCCATTATTGAGGAGCATGTACTTCTGATTAGCTTGCTCATGCACGTAGGAAACATAGTATCCTCCGATTAATTCATGGCTGGCCCCACCTGCATGCATGAACATGAGAGCAAATCCATCCTGATCGTTGTAGCTGATGAACGAATCCTTCAAAGTGCCGCTGTATTTATACGTCAAAGCAACATCAGTTAATTCCTGGTTTCTAGTAGAATTTGACACAGGTGACAGCGCCATATCACTTCTTGTTCTCGCTGCATTGGAAAACCACCAAAGATATTCAAGCGGAAGCCGCTGGTTTAGAGAGGCAAGGTAAGATAGCGTAACATGCAAGGATAATTCCATCATATACCACTTTGTACTCTAGTAATTGAACATATAATACATTGTACACTGTAATTACAAATGTAGTACTACTCTGTAGTTTGCTAATTTGCCAAAATATTACATTTCCATGCCCACGGCCTAAAGATATGACAAAACTCACTCATCTCACCATACCAAAAGCATTCATAACCCACTGATAACCGACTTGGACTTACTTGTGCCTCTAGCTATCAGTACAATTATGGCTGGACTTACATTATGTACAAAAGGTGTTTTCATACTTTTGAGAAGTAAAGCTGACAGTAGAAGAAAATGATATTCATCAAGTGAAATACATGACTCACCTGCAGTATTGGACAGATGAAGTAGGACGGCACACTACCAAGGTCTTCCGATACTGATTTAAATGACAAGGAATAGAGCATAACGGAAGCAGACTTCAACATTGGTTCCAACTACAGTCCAAACCTCAGCTTGTAGGCCAGGACGATTTTCTTCTAATTTCTTTCCAAAAGCACAATCAAAACAACCTATGGCAAGATAAAAGCAGTTCTTATAAAAAGATTCTGAAATATTGGGATCTAAGAACCAGGCAAAGATAAAGCAGTTCTTATAAAAGCAGTCCAAAACGCAGTTTACCGACTGTTACTTGCAAATTCTCGCCTTCATAAAAAAATGCGTGAACCAGGCCATCAAATCCAGCAATGAGTCGAGCGCGATGGTCGCATAAACCTGCAATTCATCCAGCCAAGCGACTCTCTCAAACATTTACTGAAGAAATAGCAATCTGACCATATTTAACAGCAAATATGATGCATACCGTGCCATAGTAATACAACGAGCAAATAATTTATGCTAAGTTTACCAGTTTAGTGAACAAATGACATGTATTATTCCTCTTAGCAACACAAATGGCACCAAAGGGGATATTAACTGAACACGTTTGAATTTAGCTGCCAACTTTTTTCATTCCAAAAGGCTACAACCTGGTACTGAAATTATTACCCTCTGTCAAACATATAGTGAAGAAATAACAATATGACCTACTTCACGGCAAACAGATGCATGGTTCAGAGCGACATATAACGAGCAAATTAATCCAAACAGTGACGTACAGCAACAATTCGAAAATCCAAACAGTGGAGCCTATTAAAGATCTGTCCTCTGAATTTCCTTGCACCTAGAAGCATACAGCAATGCCTACCATGCTCTGCTATAAAGCTTCTTCCTACACAAAAACATATATGTGAAGTTTAGACCTTGCTACCTTGGTGGTGCTTGACGGGGAAGGAGTCATGGTGGTGGCCAATATTGTGCAGAAGGAGGCAACTACGTTGATATGGTAATGAACCAGAACAACAACAATCAGAACCCCAAAATAATTGCCGCTTCGTGCTTGCTCCGTTCCTGTTCCACCAAGCAGAGAGAGTCATTCCTAAGAGGGGAGAAGAAAAATAAGATTAGCTCGATCTAAACTCGCAGTCACAGAAAACAGACTGAATCCATCAGAAAAACGAGCAAGAACACGAAAAAGAGAAAATGATGTTGGGGCTGTGGAAGAGAACAGGAAGAGGCGACGACCCACTGCGGCCGCCACAATCCACCAGTCCTCGGCCTCAATCTCGCCGCTTACTGTGGTGCTAGGGTTTGCCACCGCAACGGCCTCGTGCCTTAATTTTGAGAGAGAGAGAGACGAGGAAGAGAGGGAAGATGCCTTGAGAGGAAGATGAGGGGCTCACCCGTGTCCGCCGGCCGCGTCGAATGGGAGCCGCCGCGTGGCCGACGCTCCGAGCTCGGCCGCCGACGACCGCGTCCTCGCGCGTGCTCGCCTTGCTGCATCTGCCAGCAGCAGCAGCCTGTGTTGCCAGCTGCCTGCTCCGACGAGGGCAACCTCCTGCCGCCGCTGCAGGCCGACGACCGGCTGAGGAGTACTCTATTGATAAAATCCAACTCAAATCCTACTAATCCATTTCAACCATGCATTCAAAATTTGTAGACTGTGCCATTTTTCTTTATTAAGTACCACTCTATACAGCAATTGATATGGCAAAAATAGGATACGACTGTGTACTGAAATTAGTAACCTTTTTCAAACATTTACTCAATGCGAAAGCTAGTGTAAATAGACAAGTAACAACGAGAACCTTCAGTGCTAAGCCTGCACCGGAAACAATCATCCAGAGATGGCACTTACCAATAAAGAACAGAGACCTAGATATGTCTTGTTTGAGGCCGCCATCAGTGATGTGTCCTGGAAGTATTCTCCTTGTAATACACGAATTTTAGCAAGCATACTCAAACTCCATCCCAGAATCAATGAATATCGTAGATGGACATATATAGATGTGTTTGTCAAGCATATCATCCATTTTATACAGTGACATGTAGATTAAAGCCTGAATAGTATGATCATCAACCCTGAATAGCATTTTAATTTTGTGCATAGTATGATCATCAACCCTGAATAGCACACAAAGCTGCAGATTTAGAGAGGTTTGGAACACCACACGACCGCACAGACAGACCTCTTCTCCTGCTCGCTTCTCATCATGACCACCAGGTCCACCAACCCTGTACTGACATTATTAACTTCTCTCAACCATTTACTCACTGCTAGAGTTAACAAGAAGTAATTAGTGCCTATTACTGAAATAGAGAATTAATCACTGGGAATAACAAAATGTTGCGCAAAAAAGAATAAGGATGATATCGATCCTAATGCAGACCTTCAAAATAAACTGCACTAAGGAGGTATCCATGTGGATCTGTATAGCGATAACTCTAACTGAAACTCACTAACAAGAAGATTCATGAGCTCCGTGTTGGTACCAAAATTAACGACGATGGAACTGAAGCTGAGTTTACCTTTATGTTTGAAGCAAAAGTTGGCCACCAATTTGTTTTTCTCTTGCTAGTTGTCATAAGTTTGCATCAGTGAAGCACTACCAACCTGCAACAGGGGCAGAGGCAGTATAAGAATCAGGTATATTGCAGGAATTCTCATTTTGCATTCTGAACTTTTAGTAACATTGATCAATTAACACATTAGCTACTCATATTTTACCTTTCTATCTACAGATTTTAGGCATATACAGTCCAATATTGAAAAAAAGAAGCACATATCTTATCTCATTTTGGTGCATTAGAATAACCACTAAAGTAGTGGTAACCAAATGCAAACGACGCAAAAATTGGAAACTGAAGAGCAACAATCCAATAATAACCACGTGCAGAGGACGGGGAAATCAGAAGCACAATAAGCACTACCCACACTACCCACAAAAGGAGAAAAAGGCTACAAAACTAACCATTTCAAGTGGTTGCTTTAGTCCAAGACGTATACACTAATTAAAAACTTCCCATATAAACTTCCACAACAGGCATAAGTGACTTGCCTAGACAATTTTACTCAACAATCAAAGACCATGTATAATATTGAAAATGCCAGTCGTACTGTGAACATCCTTGAAAGCAGAGAATAATTGGATTTGGCTCTTTCAGCTTAGTAGCTTACAAACAATATATATTGGTACAGTTCTTATAGCTCTAAGTATTAGATATGATGATCAAAATAAAGATAGGATCAAGATTGATCAACCAGTCAAACAATCATTTCCGTAAACTAAGGCAAATTAAGAGCTAACATTTAATAAATCTCAGCAAGAAAGCTACTGCAGCTATTTGTTTACATACAATCAATCATGTGTCCTAAGCAGAAATACTTTGAATATATGCTTATAAGAGACAATTTTCTCACCTCAACAATGAAACCTGTAGCATCATGAAGCTGTACCAAAATATTGAACTTGGGAGGAGCATTGGCTTGCATAAATCATAACAGAATCTGTTCGAAAATATAAATCCCATTCAAACCAGATCGCATGTCCAATCTGCATAAAAGGACACTGAGAGAGATCAAGAAGGAAAGAACTGAACAATAGGGAAAATAACTATAGTGCATAGAAAATAGAGATATCAAGTCAAATTTAGAGAAGGAAAAGATTAAAAAAGACCTGATAGAATATGGAAGCAATGCCTATTCCAGCAATGAATAAATAAATCTAAAGGTTATTTGAACCACCAAATATATTTTACCTCGGAAATTAGTTGCGTTCAAAATAACCAATGACGTGGTAAGTCGCAAACCCATATTATGCCTCTAGAAACTGAACATTAACTACAGTCCAACCATTTATCCTCAAAGAGAGGGGAGTTGCGAACTATACCTGAGTGGAGATTCAGGGCCGGCGGTAGTATTTCAGAGAAAAATGCATCAAAAGCACAATATGTTTAACCAGTTCAGTTCATAACCTAGGCATAGATCTGGACACAGAATCTTGATCATCACATGAGCAATAACCAACAACTACTCTCTTAATTTCCTCCACTGTAACTCCAAATATATTTGTTACACCTCCTGCTGAAGCAAAATCTTTTGAAATAGGTTCCATTGAAGAGGAGGCACCAAGGATTTCAAACGCTGCTTCTTGCTGTTTGCGTGCCGCCCCCTCTTTCTCGTCCTGGAACAAATAAAGAGTGACATTACCTACGTCTATTTATAAATTAAAATCTTCAGAAACCAGAAACTTTTATCATGTTTGTACTACCTCGCCCATGGGCTTGCTCCTCAGCCGGTCGTCGGCCTCCGGGAGGCCAAGAACCAGGCCCCCTCTCGGAGCAAACCAAGAATAAAGAATCAACCTCGTCTCACTTGCTTTCCCTCTCAGCCCCTCTCCTATTGAAGATGTTAATCTGAAACAAACATTGAAGCAACAACCTTAAGTCAATAAAACATAAACTTTTAAGTATCCAAATAGAAACATCTCATATAAGAGCCTCAATTGGTGTATTGAAAGGCAGTTGGAACGCCGGCGTTTTACATGTTTGTATAAGATGACTATTCCTCCTAAAACATCACAAGAAGAACAACAATAACAATGCACACCGAGTGAGTGATTACCGTGACAGAAGTTGTTGGACCACCACTCCAAGAATCACACTCCTTTCCTTGTGTCGTCCTCCTCTCATTCACCATATACATCTGCCACATATAAGGTAATCTTCAATGGATGATAATGATTCAGCATAATCTTCTACAGCATAAACATACAAAAGGAACAAAATTACTACATACAGAGAATAGTTCACATATCTCCAGGGTAGCTTTAGTCCAAACACACCTCACTACCCATCAATCATCCTCTGAATTAACAGATAAGTGGATAGATTCTTGTTCATAGGGCTACTATAGACTCCTGTCTGCACAAGGGAAAACATATTTGTTTAGTTAGAGAAAAGAAATATTAGATACACAAATCTGCTGCTCCTCTGCAATTCTTTAGAATCAGTCTGATAAAAGGGCATACTGATTTGAGAAAAAATAGATGCATACGACTTGGAAATCGATAATACCTCTAGCAGACAAGATGAACACAGACGCTGCTGCTGCCGCCGATGGCATGTAAAATCCCCTGGCCTACCAAACCCTAACTGTGAAACAAAAAATTAATTAGGGAGTAGAGAAGGAATTTGAGGAAGAACGGAGGGAAGCAAAGAAGGAAAAGAGGACCTCTACCTCTATGGATCCACTTTTGCTGCTTGATGTTCCTCGCCGCCCTTGCGTTCGCTGCACTGGACGCATAAGAAGAACAGAGGACCAGGTGCGTGCACTGCACCGGACGCCTCGGCAGCCCGAGCCACCGTCTCAGTGCACAGGAGTGGAGGACGGAGGCTGTACCAGGTATGGAGCCGCAGAGGCGTCGGGGCAGGGCGGAGGCAGCGGGCGCACAGGAGTATCCTCGTGGAGATAGGAGGAGGAGGAGGCGCAGAGGAGGTGAGGGAGAGTAGCAGCGGCGACGGCGGGAACGGGCCGCGCGCCCTCTCGTTCCTCGCTGCCAGCGTTCCGTCGGGCTCGCCGGCTGGAGGGGTACATCGCGGTATCCCCCTGCCGCCGGACAACCCAGCGAGACGGCGGCGTTGACTGCCGCGACGTGGCCTCCCGGAGGCCGACGACCGACTGAGGAGAAAGCCCATGGGCGAGGAGCTGGAGGGGAAGAGGAGATGGAGGAGCAGGCCGTGGCCGCGGCGCGGGGAAGAGAGGAGAGGAGAAGAAGGGCGCGGGCCCGAGGCGTGAATGGGGATTGGGGGCTAGGGTTTACCCTCCTCGGGGCGGATTGGGTGCTCGCGGCGCGCCGTGGAAAAAGAGAGGGCGACGCGAGCGACGGCCTGCACGTGGGCCCAGGACGCTGAAAACCCCACATGTCATAGACTTTCTGTGTCCGGTGGCGAGTAGAAAACGGCAAAATCTACCATCCGACGGCCAGGGTGAAAAGAAAATTCACTGTTCGGGGTGAATGGACGCTCAAGATAGTGTACATAGTGTGACTTCGGACACGCCGGGTAGCGTAGGGGCATTTATAGGTTAAATGCTTGGAAACTATCGACACATTAGTACTACTCTGTTTGGCTTCCAACCCAATTGTCCATTAGCTGTTGGATTCTGTGCAATAATTGAACATTGTGCGTAAACGACATTCTACAAGCAAAAAATTCTTGCGAAACAAATAGTATGCAGCATCATGTACCTGTATGTATACACCTTGTATTACTATATATGATCTAAATAATCCAGTATCTGGTGTAGGCCCTCTGAGTTTTGACCGTCACACCTACGTCGATGGCTTGCCAAAGTTGCTCAATAAACCAGACTCGTGGACAAAGGCAGGTTCCAATCTCTAATTCATCTTAATCTTCTCCTTATAATTATGACGATATATGATCTGAACTGCACATCTCGATCCTACCTAGGTGAGCAATGTGATCTTCCTGGATTCCCCAGTAGGAACTGGCTTCTCATATTCCCTGACGCAGCAAGGATACGAATCAAGTGACACCAAAGCTGTCACGCAAATTGTAATCTTCCTCACAATGGTCACGTATATACACTTGTTCAATCACCCAGCAACCATTACTAGCTAGTACTACTAAATGCAGATGCTGACATTTCTTACTCTGCATTTATTACAGTGGTTTGATGAGCACCCTGAGTTCTTGGCAAACCCTCTTTACATCGCCGGTGATTCCTACTCTGGTATAATCGTGCCAGCCATCACCCTTGAAATTGCTAAAGGTAACTTTTCCTTACAATTATCTACATGTTTTCTTCTCTCGCCCTGTGCATATTTCATTTTGTTTTCTGAAGAACGTTATGTATAACTCCCCACAAGAAAAGAAAAAGGCAATGAGTCAGCTCTTAATCTAAAGGTTTGGAACCGTACAGTAAGCCAGTAGAGTGCAACTAGCTTGAACTTACTTCCCTGTTAATGTGATATGTCATGATCAGGGCTACCTTGTGGGCAATCCAGTCACGGATGGAAACTTTGATAATCCAGCTAAAGTTCCATTTGCTCATGGGATGGGTCTCATATCTGATGAAATGTACCAGGTATTTTTTTTCTTTGTGAAATCGGCTTTACTACTTGGATAATGGATGTATAGGCTCATCTATGAAGTCGGTACTTTGATGAAAAAAACTCAAATTTGTAACTAGTTGCAAGCTGTAGCCTATTGTATTGCAGAAAACGTTGTAATAATTCCAATGGGTAGTAAAAATGTCTGAATCGTTTGCAAAATACTAGAACATCTGCTGACAATTTCCTGCAGCTCCTTTGCCTCCACAACTTCTGCACGGCTGGTAGTAAAGAAACTCGTAGAATATTCTTGTAGTTTTTAACAAAAAAAGTTTGTTTGAGCAACAAACAATTAAGTATGCATACTATTATGTTTGTTTTTGCAGTTTAGTTTATCTTTGAGTGTTGCTATTTTCAGGCATACAAGGAGAGCTGCAGTGCAGAACAAAACAGAGAGCAAAGCGTTCAGTGCACAAGTAGTCATGATGTCATCGACGAGGTATCCAATTCTTTTTTTTTTTCATTTCATTTTTGCAGCGATGCTGCTAATTAGTGAGTAGCAATTAAAATGGTTTTTCATGAAGTGTGTCAAGGACATATACACAAACCATGTTCTGGAGCCCCTGTGTACTTTTGCAAGCCCACATCGATACAATCTGAAGCTGAGTTCAGGCGCACGGGAGATGCTCCGGCTCCAAGACTACACTGCCAGGGCCGGGCTTCAACTGTCTGAGATTTCTACAGAGTGCAGAGTTAGTGACCAAACATAACTTAATTTGCTCTTTTCCATTACATAGCACCTTTTGCAGAGATTAATTTTTGTCTAACCATTCGGATTTCATCACAGACGGCAGAATATCTAATGTCAACAACATGGGCAAACCGTGATATAGTCAGAGAGGCTCTTCGTGTCCACAAGGTAACTGACAACAAGTGTCTTGTATAATCACTTGCTGCTTCCTGCTTGGCAAGGTTGACACTTAACTTCTTGCAGGGAACAGTTCCTTTGTGGCTAAGATGCAATTACGACATACTGTACACTAACGATATTCACAGTTCAGTGAAACGAGAACGGGGCAGAGGCCCAGTGGTTGGGGTTGCGGTGTGGCAACCCAACGATCTGAGTTCGATCCCCGTTGGTGACGAATTTCTTGGAATTCTCACAAAGTAGCATTTCTACTATAAAAAGATGTCCTGGGTGCTAGTGCCCACGGGTCTCATTTTAAACAGTTCAGTGAAACATCATCTCGATGTTACCGCCAGAGGCTACAGATGTCTAGTTTACAGTGGTGATCACGACATGGTCATACCTTTCATCGGCACGCAAGCCTGGATCAGGTCTCTGAATTTCTCTGTTGTGAATGAGTGGAGACCATGGTATGTCGATGCACAAGTTGCAGGGTGAGTCGCATACTCGCATTCCAACAGCTAGTTGAGAACACGGACTACAGTGAACAAAACAAATAATCGCTTGTCCCTGCAAACCAGTGTACTTTGAGGAATTATTTGCCTTCATGTGGCTTGCAACAGAATGGGTTGAGATAGAGACGTCCTGATGCTCACGAGAAACTTTTCTTATATGCAGATATACAAGGTCATACTCGAATAACCTCACATTCGCAACTGTGAAGGTATGACCTCTGGATGCCCTTCTTTCCCATTTTCCATCTCTGTGCACAGACCTTGTTTGTACGCAAATAAGAAGGCTGGAGCATGGTTTGCTAACAAAAGAAGAATGATTTACTACACTGAATAAAATACAATTTTTTTTGTTTTTTAATTAGGGCGGCGGACATACTGCTCCAGAGTACATGCCAAAGCAGTGCCTTGCTATGTTTGCAAGGTGGGTTTCTGGTGAACCTCTTTGATGGTGTCAATTGCAGCCTCAGATGGTGGATACTCTGCATCACACGGATGGTCTAGAAGGCAGAAAGCGTACTTTTGTGTCCTCAATAGAGAAACATCATCCACCAATAGGGATACAATAAAACTGGGATACAATAAAATTGGGAGGCTCATCTAACCAAATGGATATTACAGCAACTCTTTCAAGCATGCTAACTCATGCGCAACCCTGTTTTTCTCAATCGGAACTTTAAGAGATCGTTTGTCACCCCTCATTTAGTTTGGCAGGAATGAATAAAAGGACATTGATATTATCATTTCATTTACTTTGGTAAAAATGAAATGACATGGCCAAGAGCATAAAATGACTTAACATATCAAGACATATATTGGGATTACAATTGAAATGACATTTCCAGTTTCACGACAGCCAAATATGTTGGGCTTAGAATATCGATTGAATTCTATGACATTTCACCCCAAATTCTAAAACCGGATAATTTGTACCCTAAACTTTGCAATACCGGACAAATCACACCCTGATAGTGGTTTTGCACCGATTTGAGCGGTTTTGAGGGAATTTTGGGCGGTTTTGGACGAGGATGGTTCTGTTGACGTGGCGGTGACGTGGCAAGTGACTTAACGACATTACTGACACGTGGGGCCCACCTATCAGCGTCTTTTCTCCTCTGCTACTTATTTCCCCTGTCTGAAAAATCTCTCTGTCTGAAATTCACTCGTCACTCTCGGCACTCTTCTCGAATCTTGTCGTCTCCTCGAGCTGTTCGTCTTCTCGCTCGCCGGCGGAGAAGACCGTCGATTTTGCCGGCCGACGACTCCGCCGCCGCTAGCATCCGTCGCGGCCCGCCGCCGCCATCCTCGGTAGGTAAGTTTTTCTCACACGCTCGCTCTCTGTGCTTCCCCAATCCCTCTCGCAGGCGGAGTAGCTAGGGTTTCTGATGCGCGGGTGTGGCGGCCGTCGATTAGGGTGTAGATCCATCGCCGTCGAGTGTATCCTTCGCTACTGAAGCTATTCCAGCTTCTCATTTCTAGGTTTAGGTCATCTAACTCCTCCGATTTGGGTATTTCTTTTGCAAGTTCGACAATGGCGCCGAGGGTTGAGTACATGATCCTCGATGGAACCTCCTCCGAGGGTGAGCCGATGCCTGAGGACGATTCATCCTCTAGTGAAGAGGAGCCGATTCCTGAGGATGATTCATCCTCCAGTGACGATTCATCCTCCAGTGAAGAGGAGCCGATTCCTGAGCCGATGCTTGAGGACGAAGAACACACCAGTGAATCCAGTGAAGAGGAGTCGATGTCGGAGGATGTCTGCATCTGCGAGACCTGCATTTGGGAGCGTGAGCACAACATGATAGTCCGAGGTGGTTTTTCTGTTTTGATGTGTTCTTTTTATGCTTCCTGTTGCTCAATATGTTGCTAATCATCTGAATTTGCTTGTTTGCAGGTCCAAGCTATCCAGGCAACTACAGCTTCGACCCTCTCTGTGTGTTCCCCACTAGAGTTGCCCTGTTTCCTCGGGAAGTTAAGCTTCTGAGGCACATTTGTGCTGACCAAGCACCAAAGACACCAATCTATGTGTGTTTGATGAAGGAGGCACAAGTGCTCACTGATGGCAGAGGAAAAATGGTGAGTGCATCTGTGCAAATGTGCTTTCAAGCTTGTGTGTTGCTGCTAGTGTAGAAGTAGTGACAATGTTTTTCACCTAAAGAGAACACATCCCTATCTGCTAGTGTAGGAGTACTGACTGTAGTTGCACAAAGGTACTGAAACTTGCTATGAACATGTCTTTTTTTTTCAAGTACAATGTTGTCATCTCTATCTGAATGTTGGTCTCTCTGTGTTGCAGTACTTTAGCAAGGAGTTCACCAAGTCCCATATTAGGCCCAAGATTAAAGCTGGTGGTACTGATGTGATTGTCCACTACGAGAAGAACACTGAAAGAACTGCAGTTAGGATGAATATTGCAAAAGGCAACAAGCTTGCCATCATGACAAAGAAGTGGACAGATGTCCTGAATGTTACCAAGTGGGAGGCTACCAATCATGTTGTTATGTTCTGGTTTTGCAGTGCTACAAAGAAAGCAGTGCATCTCTATGTTGACAAGATCGTGCCAGGTGCATTTGGGCTTGATGAAGAGGAGCACTGGCGTGTCATTGAAGACTGATGAAGCTACAGGACTTTGGACAGTTTAAACCAGGCCTTTTGGACAGTGACAGTTGTGACCTGGTTGCTAGCCTTCTAAGTAGTAGTAAATGGTCTGTAATGAACCTCCTAAGTAGTTGTTTATGGTCCGACTTGTGAGCCATGTGCTCTGCTTTTGTTATGTAATGAACCATATATTGGTCATATGATGGTGTTTGTTTCTATGCTTTCCCTGTAATGAACCAGTTGGTGCTGCTTTTGTGACATTTCCATGCTTGTTATGCACCAGTAAATGGTCTGTAAATGGTTTGTGTTTGTGATGAAGTTATTAAGTATGGTTGTGTTGTTAATCTGTTGTGTCTTGGTCATGCTTGTGATGAAGTTATTTGTTGTACTGGTTAGAACACAATATGTGTGCTGTCCAATAATGCCACCAGTTTCAGTCATCAGATAATTCAGAAGAAAGATAACACATGACAAGAATTCTTTCATTAGATGCTTCTCATTCACCACAAGAATTCAACAGAAGCTACAAGGATTACAAGAATGCAACAGAAACTAAAATTCAGCTATCACAAATTTGCTTGATTTTCCTCAGTTTCTCTTTGGATGCTTCACTAACTACCAGCAAGTCATAGAGGTTGTACTCTAACTTCTTTATTTGCTCCTTGAACTGAGCTCTTTCTTTCTTCAGGTCTTCTACTTCCTTTAGCCCACTCTGCTGAACAACCCTCATCATTTTGAGCTGCTCAAGCAACTGCTCTCTTTCTTGATTCACCTCCTCCAGTTCCTTTAGCTCACCCTGCTGGACAGCTTTCATCATCTGCAACTGCTCAAGCAGGTTAGCTTTTTCTTCCTTCACCTCCTTCAATTCCTGTTGCTCACCCAGATGCACAGCTTTCATCATCTGCAACTGCTCAAGCAACTGAGCTCTTTCTTGCTTCACCTCCTTCAATTCCTGTCGCTCACCCTGATGCACAGCTTTCATCATCTGCAACTGCTCAAGCAACTGAGCTCTTTGTTGCTTCACCTCCTCCAATTCATTTATCCCTTTGAACTGCTCAAGCAACTCAGCATTTCTTTTCTTCACTTCTTCTAACTCTGTCTATGTTTTCACCTTGAAACACTTGGCTTCTTCATTCACCTCATTTCTTATTTTTTGGTAAGTGTCATTCATCCACTTGTCCATATCTTCTAACAGATTGGAGTATTTCTTTTCCACTTTCTTCTTCTGTTCAGCAATAGTGTGCAACAAGGTAGCATTTTGGTGATTGTTTTCAATCAATCGATTCTCACTTCCCTCATACATAGCCCATAACCTAGCTAGGGAATTTTGCAAACCTCCATGCCAGTCTGGATCAATCCAGCCTACGAACCCACAGTTTTCTTTTGCCTACAAATTGAGAAATTCATACATTGTTTAGACAGAAATTCAGACACAGAAATGCAGACAGAAATGCAGAGATTAGTACAAATAACTTGTGTTACTCACATTGTTGATTGGACAGAGGTAGAAACGCCTCCCTGTCATGTTGCCTTCAAAAGCCACAAAAATTTCAAGCTTCAGTTTGTGCAATCGGCAGAGGGTAGCTGCATCGGCATCAATTCCACAAAATATTTGGTCTTTAACTGAATCTGGTACATGATCTCTGTATGTGATCTACATGTACGTGAATTCGATCAGCAATTTTTGGAATCTGAAGTTTGAAATAAACCTAATCCTACTAGCGGGAGCAGAGCACTCACATCGCGGAGGTACGACGCAGCTGAGCTCTCTGGGAGGAGTGGCGCGGACTCGGGGAACGGCGTCTGGCGTAGCGTCGAGCTGGAGCTTGAGCACAGTGGGTGCCAATTTTCGGTCATGGCAGTGAGCGGCGGCGAGTGGCGGCGGAGGAGCTTGAGCAAGCCAATTTTCAGACAAGGCGACTGTCTGGACCAAGGTTTTTCAAAAACAACCCTGATCGCTATTTTTTTCTTCATTTCTGTCCTTCCCTCTCACGCAGACAGCAGGCAGTTATCACCTTTTCAGACAAAACGACGAGAGCACAAAGGCACCGTCCACCACCACCACATTTGCACGAATTCGTCCATCACCATCGGCCCGCACGACGCAATGGAAATCTCCGCCACCGTCCACCACCACAACACCATCACCGCCACAGTGTCAGTACGATGTCGCCATGAAAGTGACCTTGGTCGTTGCTTTCTTGTCCGTCGACCTCCACCTCCCCCCCTCGTCGTCGTCCTCCACCTCGACCCCTCCGTCGTCGTCATCCTCTGCACCGATATCTCCGTCGTCCTGTACCTCTGGTCCACCGCGTCCAGCTCGCAGTAAGCTGCTCCACCTCGACACCTGCTTCTCTGCTCCTTCGTCTGATCAACAGACACAAGCCCTCCGCTGACGGAGACAAGCCCTGCTTCTCCACCTCGACCCCTCCGTCGACCCCTCTGTCCAAGAGATCGACAGAGATCTCAGACTCCATCTTGTGTCTTGCGCTACATCGCGATGGCAGATCAAGGTTAGTGTTTTCTGAAGAACAAAGTTTAGGGTTTTAGCAAGATTTTGGGCGTCTTAATGCTAGATAGCTGGGGTGAATTACCATGTTAGCTTCAATTGTAATGAAGTACCTTGGTGCGTAGCATGTATATAAGAACAAATCTCACAACTTTATGTCTACAATCAACACCCATGAATTTTCTTTAGATAACAGTTCTCTGTCAGATAACACTGCTCTGAATTACAGGTTTCGGCGACGGCGACATGCCTCCTGAGCCTCACCTTCGCTCTTGGGAGGAGGAGAACCCGTCGGAGTATGGTATGCGCTGCTGGCTTATTTAGAAGGAATAGTAGTAGAAAGGAGTGAACTTGGAAGTGATAACGCACAAAATTGTTCGTGTAATTGCAGGTGACGACTCCATGTTTACTGTTGTCATTGAGCACAACGGGAGGTTATGTGGTTTGGGTGCGGATCTGGATTACATTCAAGCAACTCCTGCATTTGTGGACTACTGCAACACAAAAACTTGGTCTACTATATGGATTGATGAAATGTTGAAGCAGCTGGGGTATGAGAGGGATGATAAAATGCATGTGTATTGGCAGAAGCCTGGGAATGATGCTATTGATGGGCTGATGTGCATACAGTCAGATGCAGACATAGTTGAGATGTTGAAAGTTGTAAGTGCAGGCCACAAAACACTTTGCCTGATTGTTGATCATACGATTTCATGAAGAGGATGAGGGATGATGTTATTGTTGATCATATGATGCCTGTCAGATTCCACATCATGGGTTACTTTAGAAGAGATGGCTGCAGTGTTGACTATGTGGGTGAGGAAGTTGTGTATGAGGTTGAAATCAGCAGGGATGATCTGTGCTACAAGGAACTGATGTTGTATGCAAATGATGTTTATGATGTTGAACTGGGTAGAATGGATGCTAGGCTATCACTAAAGCTATATTGGCTTGTTCCTGGAAAATCTCTAGTGATGGCCTCATGTTTGTGGGAGACAATGATGCCATCAAGAGGATTGAACTGGGCATTGGTTATGGTGAAAAGGTAGAAATATATGTTGAAGAAGTGCTAAGGGATGAAGCAGAGAGGTACTGATACGTCTCAACGTATCTATAATTTTTGATGTTCCATGCTGTTATTATACCAATTGCTACATGTTTTATTTATACTTCATAGCATTTTTATGCATTTTCTGGGACTAACCTATTAACAAGATGCCAAAGTGCCAGTTCCTGTTTTCTGCTGTTTTTCTCTTTCAGAAAAGGTAGTCGCAAAATATTCGGAATTGGACGAAAATCAACGGGCGTACGTATTTCACCGGAAGACTCTAGAAGCCAAAAGGGGAGACGCCGAAAACCACGAGGGGCCCACGCCAACCCTGGGCGCGGTCAGAGGTGGGCCCGCGCCCAGCCCTGGCGTGGCCGCCTCGGTTGCCTCCCGACACCGCTCTTTCGCCTATTTATTCTCGATCGCCCGACAACCCTAAAAACACCGATCATAATCCACGAAAAGTTCCATCGCCGCCGCCGTCGTCAACCCTAGATCGGGAGGGTTCTGAAGCTCTTCCCGGCACCTGCCGGAGGGGAGATCCTCACCGGAGGCCTCTACACCGCCATGCCTGCCTCCGGAGTGATGCGTGAGTAGTTCATCCTTGGACTACGGGTCATAGCAGTAGCTAGATGGTTGTCTCTCCACCTTGTACCTCCATGTTTAGATCTTGTGAGCTGCCTAACATGATCATGATCATCTTATTGTAATGCTACATGTTGTGTTTGCTGGGATCCGATGAATATTGATACTATGAGCAAGTTGTTTATCAATCTATCTATTTATGTTGTTTATGATCTTGCATGCTCTCCGTTGCTAGTAGATACTTTGGCCAAGTAGATGCTTGTAACTCAAGAGGGAGTATTTATGCTAGATAGTGGGTTCATGCCTCCAGTAATCTGGGCTCGAGATGACAGAAACGACTAAGGTTGTGGATGTGATGTTGCCACTAGGGATAAAACAATGATGCATTGTCTACGTGTCATTTGCATTGTTTACATTACACACTTTACTTCATGCAATAATCTGTTGTTTGCAACTCAATACCGGAAGGGGTGCGGATGCTAACTGGAAGGTGGATTATTTAGGCATAGATGCGTTGGATAGCAAGTCTATGTACTTTGTTGTAATGCCCAATTAAATCTCATAATAATCATCTTGTCATATGTTGCATTGTCATGCGTTCATTATTTGTCAATTGCCCAGCTGTAATTTGGTTACCCAACGTGTTAGTTATCTTTTATGGAGAGACACCACTAGTGAACTATGGACCCCGGTCCATTTCCTCATACTGATAAAACCACCAACTGCAATCATTTGTTCTCTGTTATTTTCTGCACTCATTACTGTTTTCCACACAATACGTTTAATCCTTTGTTTTCAGCAAGCCGGAGAGATTAACAACCTCTCTGTTTCGTTGGGCAAAGTAGTTTGCTTGTGTTGTGTGCAGGTTCCACGTCAGTTGCGCCGCTGACAACCTTCTGAAGAACCTCCGTGTCCTCCTGGTTCGATAAACCTTGGTCATATTTCAAGGGAAAACTGCTGCTGCACTACATCATACCTTCCTCTTGGGGTCTCCCAACGAACGTGTGTTGTAACGGTCAACAAGCAGATCTTCTGGTGCTGTTGCTGGGAAGTAATAAAACACTCTACCGTTAACACGCCATCAGGTACATATAGAAGCAGATGTACTAAAGGATGTAGCAGAGGAAGAGGAAGTCCCCATTGAAATTCCTGTGACTGAAACTTATTCAGCCCCCAATTGGAAGAGCAAGTCCCCATTGATACCAGTACACCCTGTAAGCACTGAAGAAATTGACAATCTGTTCAAAGAAGGCTGGTCAAGAGGAAATGTTGTTGCTGATCCAGTGCAAGAAGATGAGACAGTGCAAGGGCATGAGGTTGATGCAGCCAATGATGAAGAAGCAAAGCAAGAAGAAGCAAAGCAAGATGAAGCAAAGCAAGAAGCAGCACATGAGCAGCATGTTGTTGATGCAGATATGAAAGAAGATGCACCACCTGTCCAAGAATCAGATGATGACACTGAGTATGAGCCAATTCCTGAAGATAGTTCTGGAGAGGATTCTGAGGCAGAGCAGATGAGAAAACTTTCAAGAGAAATAAGATTAAATGAGAGGAATAAAAAACTTGGAAGAGGTACACACCATATCATGAAAGACAATGCAGTTGTAGCACATGGATCTGGAGATGATGGTCTGCCATATTCTGAATCCGAAACTGAATATTTCGACAGTGATGACCAGTATTCAGATACAGAAGAGAGTGATGGAGAATGGGGAAAGATAACTATAAGGAAGAGGAGCATTTGGCCTACATACAACAACAAGCAAGATGGCCAAAAATTTCAGCTAGGGATGGTTTTTAGAAGCAAGGAACAAATGAACAAGGCTCTGATCAAGTATGGAATCAAGGAGAAGCACCATTTGGCTTTCACAAAGGATGAGCATGATAAAGTCAGAGCACATTGTTCTTGGGAAACTTGCCCTTGGACTATATATGCATCAAGGACTAGCAAAAACAAGTGGCTACAAGTTTCTACTCTAATTGATGAGCACCACTGTGTTCCAAGGAGAGACAACAAAATAGTCAATTCTAATTACCTTGCAAAGAGGTTTGGTAGTTTGATAAAAGCAAATCCAACCTGGAAGCTTAAGGATTTCCAACAGACTGTGCTACAAGAGGTGGGGGGGGGGGCATATGTTAGCATTGCTCAGTGCAAAAGAGCCAAGCAGCTGGTGTTTAAGAAATTGATGGATTCAACCAAGGGAGAATACTCAAAAGTGTTTGATTACCAGCTGGCAGTGCTGCAATCAAACCCAGGTAGTATTGTTGCTATCAAAATGGACCCTGATCAACCAGATGGTACCCATGTATTCCAAAGGTTCTACATGTGCTTTTCAGCTCTCAAGAAAGGATTTCTTGCAGGATGTAGGAAAGTAATTGGTTTGGATGATTGCTTCTTCAAAGGAGCTCGCTTTGGACAGATGCTATGTGCCCTAGGAAGGGATGCAAACAATCTGATGTACCCTGTTGCACGGGCAGTAGTGGAAAAAGAGAATTATGATTCATGGTTCTAGTTTCTTGCTTTGCTCAACAAAGACCTAAAAATTACTGATCAAGCAGCAGGTTGGGTGTTCATCTCTGATCAACAGAAAGGTTTGCTATCTGCAATTGAGGACATAATGCCCAAGGCTGAGCATAGAATGTGTGCTAGACACATATACTCAAATTGGAAGAAGAAGCATCCAAATCATGACCTGCAAAAATTATTCTGGAGATGTGCCAAGTCGCCAAACAGGGTGCTTTTCAACTATAACAAGCAAAGCTTGCTCAGTTCACTGTGGATGGAGCTAAAGATATGATGAACACTGATCCACAACACTAGAGCAGGGCATTCATGGAAATTGGATCCAATTGTGACTCTGTGGACAATAACATGTGTGAGTGCTTCAATAACTACATAATAGAGTCAAGGTACTTGCCTGTTGTGTCCATGCTAGAATGGATAAGACGCAAGATGACAGTCAGGGTTCAACAAAACAGGGCAAAGTCAGCAAAATGGACAGGGACTATCTGTCCAAACATATTCAAAAAACTAAAGATGAACATCACAAGGTCTACAAACGTTGAGGTGCTCTGGAATGGAAAAGAAGGGTTTGAGGTGCAAGAACATCAGAAGTATAGGTTCACTGTCAATTTGGAGAGAAGAACATGTACTTGCAGATATTTCCAACTGTCTAGACTTCCCTGCTGTCATGCAGTCAGTGCAATTTATGCTTCTTCAAGACAGATAGATGACTACATTGCTGACTGCTATTCTATTAGGGTTTACAATAAGATATATGACCATTGTTTGGAGCCAATGGAAGGTGAAGAGAGCTGGCCAACAGCTGATCAACCTAGACCAAACCCCCTGGTTTTATTAAACTACCTGGGAGGCCCAAAACTGAAAGGAGAAGGGCATCAGATGAAGGACCCAAGGGCACAAAGTTGAGCAGGGTTGGCCAAAAAATAACTTGCAGTAACTGCAAGAGAAAGGGACACAACATGGGCAGCTGCACAAACAATCCTGTTGCCAAGCACCATGGCAATGCACACATAGTCAGAGATAGGACCAGGAAAAGAAAGAAACAACAACAGGAATTTGAGGCCGAAACTAGCAAGAGAGCTAAGGTACTGCAATGTTGGCAACTTCACTGCATGCTCTACTGTTTTCTATATTTGCACTAATCTTCAACACTTGTACCTGTCACAGGAAAACGATGATGCTGCAAGAGATAGGAAGGGAAAGAATGTTATGGTGCATGAAGATGCAGTAGCTAAGGCATTAAGAACAAAGCCTACATGACTAAAGATACCTGGACGATCTCCTAGCCAATCACCAAGCCAATCTCTCAGGCAAGCACACATCCAATTTCCCAGCCAAGCACCAAGACAACCAGCAAGACAAGCTCCGAGCCAAGAACCAAGACAAGTTCGCAGCCAAGCTCTCAGCCAAGCTCCCAGCCAAGTTCCCAGCCAAACTCTTAGCCAAGCTCCCAGCTGGAGAACAGGAAAATTGTGAATCTTTGTCAGCCATTTGTTACACCCAGACCCACTTCTTCTTCACATCTAAAAAGCTTCACCAAATATAAGCCTGAAGCTGCTGGAACTGCATTTGCTGCTCCTAAACATACCAGTTTCAATATTGCTGCTTACAGGGCTGCAAAAGATGTTCAAAGGAAGTAGTAATACTGGACAAATGCTTGTGTACTATAGCCTAAATATTGTAGTAGTTATTCTGGAGAAGCACTGAGATACGTGAACATGTGCAATGTTTCATTCATAGTTTTTGCCAACTGCTTGAGTTCAAATGAACTATCTGTGATGAACACAACTACACAAAAGCACAAACATGTAGTAAATTTATTCATGCTATTGATTCAAACACTACTGCATTCATAACTTCCACGTTCATTACACAAACAAAAGACCAGTACATGCTTTATTACTTCCAGGTTCAGACAAACTACATCTTCCAACATACACTAAGTTGATTCATGCTACTACATTATTTGTTCAAGCTACTACATTCTACATCTTCCAACTAATACATCTTCCAAACATACTACACGCTTCATTTGTTTCGTACAAGCAGCAGACAACCCACAACCATAAGAGCAACAACAAGCTTCAGAAGAAGCATTGCTTCTGCCAGTTGCTCGCCCACGGACCCAATGCTCTTCATCATCCTCTCCTCATGCCCTTGGCCCCTCTCTTCAGCTTGCTTCTTCTTCAGCTCCAGGTGTTCCCTCCTTTCCTCTGCCCATCCAAATGTTTCCGCAGCACTGTTACCTGTGAGGTACCCCTTCTCCATCAAATACATCACGTATTGCAGCTCCCAATGCCAGAAATCGCACCCCCTCTGTTAGTTAAGAAAGAACATAGATTCAAAGACAAGAAAATTTCCCCCTTTCGCACAGAAATTACCCGCCCCAACAAAAATAAATAAGAACAACAATCGATTGTGGACATACCCTATGCGTCCTGCATTGTTAGTAGATCCAGCCTTCGTGCTCGCGAGTGCCGGAGCGGCCGCTGCACCTCGTGGCCGCAGTCGGGGCAGGAGACCAGAGGGACGAATGGGGCCGGGCGGCGGTCAGAGGACTGGATCGAGCTCGACGCGGCCATGGCGGTCACCGACGCAAGCTCCGGCACGGCAGAGGAGGAGATCCGGCGGCGGAAGACGAGCTCCAACGAGCGAGATGGAGAGGAGAGAGTATCGCCGGAGAGATCGAGGGATTCGTGAAGTAGGGCTTCGACAGAGAGAGAGGGGATTAGTAAGTAGCGAAGAACACACCAGAAGGACACGCGTTCAAAAAATATATGACAAGTGAGGCACCAATCTATCCAGAGCAATTATTTCAGGGGGAATTTTGCAAGAAAACATCGTTAAAGTCACTGGTAGGTGGGCCCACGATATGACAAATTTAATTCAGGGGTATTGTGTAAGAAAACGGCCTCCAGAGCCACTGACAGGTGGGCCCATGCTCGAACATAACGGCCTTTACTCTTCAATAACGGTAAGATTCCACGTCAAGGACACGTCATCCATCCAAACCGCCCAAATCGATCAAAACCACTACAAGGTGTGATTTTTCCGGTTTGTCACATTTCAGGGTTCAAATTATCAGGTTTTAAAATTTGGGGTGAAATGTATCCCGAGAGTGAGATTTCTATACTTTTTCCTCTCCTTTTCCCGTTCTTCAGTTTTTCTTCTCCCGGAGGCCCAAACTCGTCCAGAACAACTGAACCTGCCGCCGTCGCCGCCGCCGCCACAAGCTCTCCTCTCCGCTGTCCCCGCGAGTCCGCGATGGATGAGTATCGCTCCAAGAGGAGGAGTAGCGATCCCTCCGTCACCAAACTCACCGACGACCTCGTCGTCGAGATCCTCTCGCGGCTCCCACCCAAGTCCCTCCTCCGCTGCAGGTGCGTATCCAAGTCGTGGCGAGATATCATCTCCGACCCCTACCACCGCAAGAAGCTCCCCCAGACTCTCGCCGGCTTCTTCCACATGAGCGTGGGCGGCGATGCCTCCACCTCGTGGACACGGCGCCGGAACTTCACCAACCTCTCGGGGAGAGGCCCGCCTCTGGTCGCCCCCGATCTCGGCTTCATACCCAGCCAAGCAGGAGACATTGTCATCTTAGACTGCTGCAACGGCCTCCTCCTCTGCCGCAACCGCAGCTGGAACCGATCTCCATGCGGCAGATTTATCGATCGTCCGGAGAGGTACGATTACCTCGTGTGCAATCCCGCTACCGAGAGATGGGTCACGTTGCCCGATTCTGGAACCACCGGAGTGTTCCGGACCTCCCACCTTGCCTTCGACCCGGCAATCTCGTCGCATTTCCATGTGTTTGAGTATGAGTATCAGTTTTTGGATGAAGATGAGGGTGAGGATGAGGACCACCATTTTGTTCCATTTACAACAGTGGGGTTCTACTCTTCTAGAACTGGTCGGTGGACTCACTCCATGACTGAATTCACCCAAGAGACTGACACTACGGGAAACCGTCAAAACGCCGACGGCGGACCGCCGTCGGCGTAGCAACGATCGCCGTCGGTGTAGGCTTACGCCGACGGCGGCCGTCGGCATATAGGCGTCGGCGTAGGACGCTGTCGGCGTATGAAAATAGCCGTCGGCGTATCCATCGCCGTCGGCGAAGAAGCAGTGGGACCCACAAAACGGCCGTCGAACGTCTCCGTCTGCTCCACCTATACGCCGACGGCAGTGCCGTCGGCCTATGCTGCCACGTGTGCTGCTCTGGTGCGTCTGGGAGGAGCCGTACGCCGACGGCATTGCCGTCGGCGTAGAGATGACCATATGGTCCTCCAGTGTCGACGTGGCGCAATCCTGTGCATCCACACAGCATCGCCGTCGGCGTATGTTAGACCATATTTTCAGTTTCTGAAACTTTTTGCTGCTGGTTTCTGGCGCATTTCAAATACAATTAAAATTGCACAAAATATAAAACATCACAGAAACATCAAATAAACATCACATACTTATCCAAATGACACAAACATGATTCAAATTCATCCAAACTCAAAAATGACACAAACATAGTTCGAATTCACACACGCTACACCCGAACACATCCTACACCTCCCGAGAGTCCGAGGTCTCCATTTCTGACAGCGTGAGAATAGGCGACCGACCGCGTGGGCCAGTCGAGGCACAGTGGGAATCCGGCGAGGCACGGGACGGTGTGGTCAGAGGCGACGAACTCGGCGAGGCACCACCAGTGCCATGCTCCACGAGCGCGTGCGTTGAAGTCGGCGAGGGAGAAGCACGACCAAAGGGTGCCATGGTCCTTGAGCATCCCGATCCCTACATGTTTGAGTCCAAGTTAGCAACTTGGAAAGCACAACATGGCGGTAACAACTTGTTTGGCAAATAACTTACCGGAGTCACTGGCTTGTATGTGCGAGCGACCGACTCCCTCGTTGGCGCGACGGGCATGATCCCCGGCCTAGGTGGACGCGTAGGCAGCTGCGACCGCTCTCCAGTGGCATGAAACTTCTCGTCAGCCTACAAGATAGTTAAGATGTCAGGAGTTGTAGAAAAAGAAGGTTAAAAATAGAGGAAATGGGACTTGTCATATTTTGCAAATATAAAAGTTGAAACTTACAGCATCCCTCAACTCTGCCCACTCCTCATACTCCTGGCTCTTCTGTACCCACAACCGATACTCTCTGTCATAGTCCGCGTAAGCGGCATCGAAGGCCGCCTCGAAACCAGCCTACAGTTTTAAAAGGGAACGCATCTAGTCAACTTAGCCACTTAGCTAGGAACGAATGTCGGAAAGAGAATGAAATTGAGAAAAACTTACATCGGCGCGAGCTCGGGAAGGCCGACGAGGCAGGACGGGAGGGTCGTCGGCGGTGAGGGTAGCCTTGACACGCGAGAGGCTCAACTCAGGAGTACGCGTGAGTACCGCACTAAGCACGCCAGGACGGCCATGCTCCCAACCGTTCCCGGCAAGGACCACCGCTCTCTCGTCGGTGTCATGCTCAAGAGGGTTGTCCACCTCCGGATTTATACCCTGGAACGTCTGGACGTATGCCTTTAGCCCCTCCTTGGCAGTGCCGAAGTAATCAGGCAGCGAGGGCTGAGGCTCAGAAAAATTGGGCTTCTTTATCTTCATCTTCTCCCATGTTTGCATGTCCGTAAGAGGCTCCCCGAGATCGGCCTCCTGCAATGCCAAAAAGTGTCATGCGCATCAAGTAGGAACATGAGGGGAAATAAATGAAGATTGTTTCATGTATATATATACCAGCTTTTCCTTGAAGCGCTCATGGTTGCGGGCACCCGCATAATGTGTCCCCCCGCTCCCGCGGTTTAACTTGTTTCGCTCGCTCAAGGCCTTGAACTCGGGGTCCTCCCCAGCCCACCTAGACACCAACGCCCTCCACGTCATCCTTGCCATAGGCCCATTGGGGCTTAAACTGAAAAAACAATACTCATGTGAAGAACGGATAATGCAATTGCAACTTAGCAGCAACATGTAATCTCATTAACAATCTACTTACCTCCATGTAGTCATCTACGGACACCTCAGGTGGGTTCTCCACAATCTCATGCTTCACCGCCGTCTTGCCTAACTTCTCAGTACTGAAATGATTGATTATGGTATGCTTTTGATTGTAGAACTGCTGTCGTGTCAACTTCATACAAGCCCCCTGCAAAGTCTTGTCCGCATCGGCCCGCCGCTCAGGAAGTACCCTAAAGAACTTCTTTACTCATGCACAAAAAAAAATTGTGAGAGCATGGTGGGGACATCAAGTATGAACGAAATTCGAAAAGTTCAACTTACCCAAAACTTGTTGATCACGGCGTCAGAACATTTCCCACCGGTCACGTAATTGGCGGCCTGATAGTCTACCCAACGGGTGGCTAGCGTCGTCGCGCCGTTGGGGACGGTACTGTACAAGCCCGGCCAAAACTTCCTAATCAAAGCTCCAACAAGGGTGTTAGGCACACGGCTTCCCGCAGGATGTGTCCAGTTGCTGCACAATAATTAAACATTAGTACATGTCAAATTGTCCTGACCACAATGAAGTTACCATGTTCAAAATTAGTATACATAGTCACTTACTCTTTCCCATTAGGCGTAATGAGGATCTTCTCCTCCTCGGTAGCAGGTTCCTTGGACTCATCAGGGACCTGGGATTCCCCTCGAATTTTGGCGGCTTCCGCCGCCCGGAGGGCCCCGCCTCCAAGTCCGTGGAGGGGCCCGACCCCACGTCCGTGGAGGGGCCCGTCTCCTCCGAACCCTCGTCGCCAGAAGCAGAGGGTATGTCCGAAGACACGTCGCCCCCACCTCGCCCTCGTCCTCCCTCACCTCGCCCTCGCCCTCGTCCTACACCTCGTCCTCGTCCTCGTCCTGCACCTCGTCCCCTCGGAGGAAGTGGAGCATCGGCACCTCTCCCTCCTCCAGCATCTCCACCCTCACCTGCATTGAGAAAGGGTGAACAATTAAGCATAAAGACATGATTCAATTAAGAATTGCATCACCTCTACTCTCACCTGCGTCAGACACGTAACGCGGGTTCGGAATAGTTGCTCTTCCACTTTTAGTAACTTTTAATTTCTTCAGCAAGGAGGCCGATGATTCCTTGCCTTGGCTCATCTTGGTCAATCACCTGCGTTGAGAAAGGGTAAACAATTAATTACAAATGGAACCTGACACCTATTCTAATAATTTACAAACATTAGAAATGGAACCTGACACCTATTCTAATATTTTACAAACATTAGAAATGATGGTCCAACGACCATTGAGCATACAAATATCCTAGGTGATTCTCATGCTTGCATATAAAAATTCTGAGATGCAAATTTCACATGCTTTACAAATAGAGCAAGTGGAGCAAACATAAGAGGAAAATAAACAGGTAAGTGAGATCTCCGTACATATTCGTAGCTAGTGTGCTTCACCAGTGCGACCGGACCGGACCGTACGACGGTACGAGTCAGTGCCTACATATACATCAGTTTTTGAGCCCACCCTTTGCTATTCCAATGTGCAACTTTGAGTTCTGATGTGAATAAAGAAACTTGGTTGACACTACACATGCAACTTAGTGGTCTTGCGTTGCAACTTAGTGCTCTTGACCAAGTACCTATCACAACTCCAAATCTGGTTGACACTACACATGCAACTTAGTGCTCTTGCAACTTGGTTGACACTACACATGCAACTTAGTGGACTAGCCCCCTCTATCTAGATCATTGGGAGTGTCTGGTTATCTCTAAAACTGAGAAATCTAGTTGCCCCCACCTCCTATCCATCTGCCCAAAGAACTAGCAGCAACATGCACACATAAATCTTAGCAACTACGTCACACCCCCAAACCGCAGGTAGAGAGGAGATGGGTGGTACCTCGACGACGGCCCTCAGCGCTGCCCGTGGTGCTGCTGCCGACCTAGGCGAGCTGGGAGAGAGGGAAGCACCGGGGCACGGCGTAGGGCGCGTGGCAGCGGAGGAGGTCGAGCCGGCGTGCTGCGGACGGCGGCGCCGGCGCTAGGGTTCGCGGATGAAGGCCGGCCGGCGGCGGGGTCGGGGGCGGCCGGCGGCGGGTCGGGGGGGGGGGGGGCGGATTTGGATTGGGAGATTTCGGATTTGGGGGGCGGTTCGCGGTTTTGGCTCAGGCGCGCGAAGCCACTACGGGAGGGCCGATTTGGCTTAGACACTCAGGCCTACGCGCCGTCGGCGTATGGTTATTTTTTTTATTTTTCAATTACTTTCTTTTTCAATTCTTCTATTATTTTTTATTGTTCTTAATATTTCTAGACCATTATAATTCATTTCATTAATATTTCTAGGCCTCGCTGGGATTTCGACGCTCCGGAGCCCCTCTCGCAAATGTGAAACGTGGCGGGATGCTCGGATGGCGGGAACTGTAGCGGGAAATATTTGGGCGGGAAATCAGCGGTGTGTTTCTTGAAATTACGTACAACTTCGGGATACTGGATAGAGATCTACGTTACCGGTGGCGGGAACATTATAGAACTACCGGTGGCGGCATTTGGCGGGAAACGGTGGCGGGAACGATAGCGGGAAATATTTTGGCGGGAAACGTTGGCGGGAAACTGGATTTCTTGATAGAACAAAACACACGGTTTCCCCTGCATACAACTCGACGTTGGCTTGAGAGTGCCTATGTGTCGAATATGAGCACTTGTAGATGTTTCTACATGATAGTGCTTTTTGTGAAGAATGTTTGTAAAACTTTTGTCGAAAATCAAGTTCATCATTTCACATAGCAACAAGTACACATAAAAATACTCTATGCAAAAAGCAACATAGATCAAATTAATATGCAAAAAGTATGACGGTTACATCTTTATTTAATCTCCGGTTACAGCTGGATCGATCGTCCTCATGCCATTTTTATTTAACTAACTTCTGCCTCGTACTAGGCCGCGGGGTGCATCACGGGGAGCGCTCCTCACCCAAAGAGTAGGAACCATCACAGGGTCAATACTCACATGATAAGGATTCCTTTGCATTGCCTGCCATGTATTAGTATACATCGTATCCAACAGATGCATGTAGCGACGGACGTGCGCATCCTCCTCCCTTATACGGCGACGTACCTCCTCCTCGGGGGCCGGCTCCCTCTGGAAGCTCCCTGGCCCACGCGACCTCCACCAAACAAGATCCGGGTCGGTGACTTCGCCCGGATTTCTTACCAAGCTACGCGTTCCGGAAGATAACTCCCAGTGCCAGCCCGGCGGAGCCCAATCCCGCACAGGGCCGTTATTGTCCAACGGGTGTCCGGCCGCGGCCATCGCCGACGTATATGCCCGAGATCTGAAACCAATAGTGGAGAATTTGATCAAACACCTAAGGTACATGCAACCTACGGAGGGGAGGAGGGGATCAGGGAGAAAGGGTACCGTACACTGGCATGGGGACGGACTAGGGGAGGTCCACAGAGGTGTGGAGGGGCGCCGGCGGAGGCCACGGGCGCGGAGAGGTCGTCGAGAGGCGTGGACAAGGGCGGCGGCGGCGCGGTGGTGACGCGGTACTGATAGCAAATCTGGGGTCTGCCCCTGGCCCTTTATATGAGTGAGTAACCTGGGAAACAAAACACACGGTTTCTCCTAGCTACAGCCCGACACTGATTCACGGTCGAATGTCGTTGCATTCAGTGTCGGGCATAGCTAGGGAACCCGAATGTTTTGTGTTTGAGCGCCACTTCGATCCAAACAGCGGTAAGACGTCTCTGATGATCTACAACCGTCCGGCAAAACGTCTCTGATGATCTTGCCCAAAGATGCCTCTCCAACTGACGCTGGAATGTTTTGTGTGAGTGAGTAACATGTCTGAGGAGTGGCCTATTTATAGGCGTCGTGTGTTTCTTTCTGGCGCTGCTGACCCGTTGGATCAGGAAGAAGCACACGGATCGTGTGTTTCCTTCCAGTCCTTGTGAGCCGTTGGATCAGCGGTGTGTTTCTTTCGAGCGCTTGTGAGCCCTTGGATCAGGCACAAGCACACGGATCGTGTGTTTCCTTCCAGTGCTTGTGAGCCGTTGGATCATCGATGTGTTTCTTTCGAGCGCTTGTGAGCCCTTGGATCAGGCAGAAGCACATGGATCGTGTGTTTCCTTCCAGTGCTTGTGAGCCGTTGGATCAGCGGTGTGTTTCTTTCGAGCGCTTGTGTGTTTTGTTCTATCCAGAAATCCTTCAGTTCCGGGAACCCTCCCCTCGGTCGGATCCAAGCAGCGGCAAGGATCTCTGATGATTAGCAACATTCCCAACACTTGTTCCGACGGTTGCAAATCATCAGAGACGTCTTGCCGCTCCATGGATCGAAGGCCGATTTGCCGTCTCACGACCACGCTCCATGGAGAAGGTAGGCAACTTCCATCCGACGTCGAAGGGCAAGGGTGTTGCATCGTCGAAAGGCAGGAGTTATGCGGAAGGCTGCATCGATGGTAGATGAATTTTATTTTTTTAATTTGCAGAGTACCATGTATCTTCAATTTATGATGTGTTTAATATTTAATATTTATGTTGTAGGTGTATATTACATTTGTTGTTTTTATTTATTTTACATGTATATGTTGTACGGTCGGGTTCCGGAAACTCAAACCGTTATTTTATGCGGGTGGGATACTGAAATTGGGAGAGAAATTATAGATCCAATTTATATATAAATTATACCTACTCTAAACCCTAAACCCTACACAAATAAATAAATAAGGAACAGTATACAAGTACGCCGACGGCATTGCCGTCGGCGTATCAACGCAGTTACATGTCCGTCCCCGGTCCGTCACGGTGGGCGTGCGTACGCCGACGGCCTCCTGTACGCCAACGGCGGCCGTCGGGCCGCAGATGGCTACGCCGACGGCGGTTCGTACGCCGACGGCTTGTTGGTCGCCCTAGCTCATGCTGTACGCCGACGGGGCCGTCGGCGTACAGGGAGGCCGTCGGCGTAGTGGCTTTCCCGTAGTGTGATCTATATCTTTACGCTGAAAGTTTATCAAGTGTGTTTCTTAATGGGGCTCTGCATTTTATCTGCTCCGAGAGTACAATAGGTGCTTTGGACATGGAAACGAAGAAATGGAGGTACATTCAGCTTCCCCCTGGTGGTGATCTTGTTTTCCTTGGACATTCTCAAGGGTCATTATTCTACATCAATAAAGAGGTGGAGAACAAATATAAACTATCATTTTGGGCTCTAGAAGATTATGCAAGTGATGTATGGAACTTAAAGCACACTGTCAGCACTACGCAACTATCTGGATCCAAGGAATTCACGACTGGCTCGTACCCCGTGATTGCAGTTCACCCGGAATGCAATATAATTTTCTTCCGTTCACACTGGAAGAACCTGCTGATGGCATACAACATGGATCAATCAGCTGCACACTGCATCTGTGATCTCGGGCCAAAGTGTCACTACGAGTTTATGCCATATATACCTTTATTTTCAGAGTCGTTAGCAGGCGAGGACTGAGTGTGGCATGCAGAGAACTGGCTACACATTTGTTAGTACCGACAAGACGAATTGGCGCTGGCTTGATGAGAACTACCTGTGTTTTCTGCTTCCATGGTTGGATCGATTCATGTCTGTCATCTTAAATTTTGGATTTGTTATTGGTGGAAAATTATCTGAGCAAGATACACTCATTTCCAGTGAGTTGGTTGCTGTACTCTCTCTATTGTTCTGGCGAGAGATCATGCTGCCATGTTTTTTAATGAAGTTGCTGGGACTGTATAATTTCTCATACTTGTGGTGATATTGGAATGCTAGCCACTCCTTTGTGTGAGTAACTGATCAGGCTGCTTCATTTATTATAGGCATTGATCGAATTTTTTGTTAGTGATTTTTTTGTCCAGATGATAATATCATTTGATTCGATCATACATCTGTTTACTTCAAATTTTTCATATTCCATGAAGAGTAGTTTACTTTCAGGGAAGCAGCATGGCTCATTGTATGTGCTGACATTTACGCAGAATGATTTAGATTGGAATAGATTATACCATGGCTGATCCAATTGCTAACTTATATTTGAAATATGAGTCAATCTATGTCTTTGAATATATGATATGTATCTTGAGTTTTTTTTAACCTCAGTAATAGATGACATCTTGTTCAATTGATTGTGTATGATGATTAGTCGTCTGTTTTAATGTTACTCGTCAGTATGCAACATGACATTTGAAAATAGCTATGTAACCACATTGCCACAGTTAAACCTAGAATTATCCAGTTGCATCCTCTTTAAGATGGCAGATTTGGTCGCCCAGATCCCTGGTGTTTGTTGTTGGGATAATGTTTATTTGGTCTAACTTCAGTACTGTTTCCACTTTATCCTCTACTATCAGAAGCTTGATTGGAACTTATCATCCCGAGGTCATAGTTAGAGCTGTACTGATAATCCTTGTTTCTTTTTTTCAACCCACTTTGATTTTTGAGATTGATTCAAGAAGTTGTTATCATATTGATGGTTCGCAGCATCTTCCGCCAGTCGCTTGCCTAGCTAGTTCATATGCCACTCCATTTAGACTCTCTCGGACAGTGTAACTACGGTTGGTAATACAAACTCACCGTCGATTTGATTACAATCATTTATCACACCTGCAGCTGGGCTTAGACAAAGGAGACACCAGAATGGATTAAGAGCCATCGCATCTGCCATCTGCCGTCTCCACATCATGAACCTGTCTGGTAACTATCTCAGTGAAGAAGCCATTCGAATCTCGATTTGTAGCTCTTGACGATCCACATTTAGTTTCCTCCTAAAACGAGGCATCGACATTTAGCTTAGCCAGCTCTCCCTGGGATTTTTGCCAACCATATCATCGGAATTTGTTTTTCTTTCTTTGTTGATTTTGTTGCCACGAAAATAATTAGCTGCACATTGTCGTCCTATGTGGCGCGTGAAGTTTCTATTCTTTGAGCAATTGTCGGCGCTCCCATCAAATATACCATGTTCCAACAGTGAACATGGTGTGCAGCTCTGACAGGCCTAGCACCAGCAAGTTTGTTTGTTTGGTTATTGGTCAAGTCAACGTATACACTACAAATGCATTGCTGGTGTTTTGACATGAAACATAAGCTCAATGTTTAACCAAACATGACAAAGGTTTAAATCTCTGCACATGTCCGCTAACTGATACCATCGCCAAACATTTCAATCTCACCATTACCATTGTGAGCAAACTGTTGTTCTCGACTTCTCGTGACTGTCTAGAGGGCGCCTGGAGGTGTCTCTCCGAGGAATCTTCATGGATTCAGTCGGCTTTGGTCTCCTGTGGATCCATCTTGATTCGCTCGATGTTCATTGTCTTTGTAGTATCGACAAGCATTCTTCGGCTTCTTCTTCACATTTGTTTTTTCTTAGCTGCCTAAAATGGGGTTTAAAACAGCCACTTAACTAATATATCAAAAGACAGGTAGGGAAGTGATGTTTCCATATTTTATTTTTCTTGTATAAGCTTATCGTAAATTACATGTATATACCTTGAAAATTACATGTGTATGCCTTATAAAGTTCAACCTTTGATGAAATAGGATTAATAGAATGTCAAGTGCCAAATAGACTCTCCCTTTTAATTTGCTTGAGAGCTTATTATTCAATTTATAATCTGATTTTGCCAAACATGACACTGACTTTTCAACCTCAGGTTGTAAAGAAAAGTTTACTAACCACAAACGGCCATATATAAGTCATGTGCCTATACGCTTGAAGAAAAATTCAGCCAGTTATTATTTCTCGTCACTTTCTGCACAACACTGAATTGTGTGGATCAGCTTGACGTACATTACAATGGGAAAACAAGATAAAGAATAATACTCCCTTTTACATTAGAAATCATCCATCAATACAACGAATAATCTATAAAATTACAAATCCTTGCATCCATATTTATTTGTTCTTATTTATTTTTAGTATTAATAAAATGTTGGACCCATGTACGGATGTACATACGGTATATAGACCTTTACTCGAGTTAATTAGCTCTATGGCTGAGTGAGGCCATTCGCGCCACATGTCTTGAATTCAGGTGGCGGCGGGGGCAGGCTGGTCTCAGGCGTGGGCCCGTTCTCGACGATGAACGCAGTTGCCATGCCCATGACGATATGGAACTCGAAGTGGCAGTGCAGGTACCACATCCCGGGGTTGTCGGTGATGAACCGCACTGCGGCCCATCCTGTCCTGGGCACCTGCACTGTGTTCCTCAGCTGCGGGTTGTGGTAGTTGAACTTCTTGGGGTCCGTCTTGGGATCGTAGTTGCCAATCCCCATGGCGAGGATGAAGAAGTCGTAGCCATGGAGGTGCATCGGGTTCGAGTCGGTCTGCAGCAGCGCCGTGCTCTGGAAGATGATTTCCACAGAGGTGTTGTACCGGAACCTCCGGAGCTTTGTCGCCTTGAACGTCGGCTCCAACACCTCCTCCAGCGGCCCCGGTGGGATCAAGTCACGGTCGGTGTAGTTGTACGGGCGCGGCGGAAGGTCGGGGAGGTCCTCCGTGTATAGGCCACTCGTCCGGCCTTCGTAGTACCTCTCGAGCAGCGACGCGTTGGTCGGGTGGCGGAAGGATACGTTGTTCATGGTGGCCACCACGATGGTGTCGGGACCCCGACGGCGCTTGCACGACGTCTTGTTGCCACGACAGATGGAGCCGAGGCCGAGCGTGAAAAAGAGGCGTTCGTCGACGTGCATGGGGACGCGGTGCCGGTCCGGGTGGGCGAGGCCGGTGAGGTTGTTGTGGAAGTAGTAGGACGGCATGGTGTTGTGCTGGTCTGGCATGAGCGGCGTCGACACAGGCATACCGTTGTTGTTATTGTCGGATCCGGCGTAGCGGACGAGGCCACGGGAGGCGAACAGCGGGATCTGCAGGTCAGGCGGCGGCGGCTGGTTTGCGAGGGCCACCATGTGGTAGTGTGCCGGCGGGGCATCGGCGGACATGAGCACGTCGATGGCCTCGCCCGGCGCCAGGGTCACCATGTCGGTCTTGTATGGCGTGAGGTAGTTCCCGTCTGCGCCGACCACCGTGAACGTGTGCCCCGCCACCTTGAAGTAGTACTCGGAGAAGAGCGCCGTGTTCACGATCCGTAGCATGTAGGTCTCTCCGCGGACGACGTCCAGGACGAAGCTCTCCTCCGGCTTGCCGGAACAGTTGGCGAGGTCGCCAAGCTTGCCATTGATTGTTGCCGAGAGCGGGTTGTCGTCGAAGTTGCCGTCGTGCATCCTCCTGTCGAGCTCAATGAGGTCGAGCTCCCACCACTCGCCGATGATGATGGGTACGTCCTTGGTGGGGGTCGGGAACGGGTACCTCCCACCCTTGGGCCGGATGATGAAGGCACCGGCGACGGTGGCGCGGAGGCAGGTGACGTGGGCGTGCCACCACAGCGTGCCGACCTGGCCGGTGACGTTGAAACGGTAGACGCGCTCGCCGCCGGGTGGGATGGGGCACTCGGTCACGAAGCCAGCGCCATCGGACCAGCAGCTCCTCATCTGCCGGACGCCGTGCCAGTGGATGGTGAGGCCGTGGGGGAGACGGTTCACGACGTGGACGACCACCGTGTCGCCATCGGTGACGTTGATCGTCGGTCCCGGCAGCTGCCCGTTCACCACGTAGATCTTGGTCGTGTTGCAAAGGTGTGTCTGGTTCATCTCGTGCACCTGATCATCATTAATATATTGATTGGTCAAAAAAGGTCAAGATGTATCAAACAAGGTACAACCCACACTACATACACTGGAAAACAACACTGATCGAAATCATATGGAATATAACCAGACATTTCATTCACAAGACATCTAAGGAGAAAAATATTCTTGATTAATTAAAGAGCTGTGACAAAAAATGAAAGAAAAAGATGATATTGTGCTCACGACAAAGGTGTGCTCCACGACCGCCGCCTCACCGCCGGCCGCGGCTGCCAGAGCGGCAAGGACCACGGCGCAGAAGATGGTCGCCGCCATGGAGAGCTTCTCCATGCTTAATTATTGCTCTACAAACTCAGTAATGTGTTTAATTGGCACAACACTCGCAGTAGTAATTAATTTGTGAAGGATGCGTTTTGCTAAGCCTGAGCTGCGGTCTATTTATACAGCCTCAACGGACAAGGCATCGGGAGACAACGGCCGTCTGCAATGGCTGACCGGGACAATCAAATGGAGCAGCACGAAACCGACGACGAGCTAAGCGAGGCCTCATGGGAATGTGAAGGCGATTGGCAATTGGCATCGTTCATTGGCTTGGCACGTATACTTTTTTGTTGCACTTTTGCTAGCCTTAACTAATCCTGAAAAGAATGACAAGTCAATCGCGGTGACTTTACACGAAGAGAC
Source organism: Poa pratensis (assembly GCA_947311845.1). Classification (NCBI taxonomy): domain Eukaryota; kingdom Viridiplantae; phylum Streptophyta; class Magnoliopsida; order Poales; family Poaceae; genus Poa; species Poa pratensis. Next base: position 4,541,108 of record CAMZMU010000102.1, read on the forward strand.
TTCCTCGCCGCTGAATTAACGACGCAGTAGCAGAGATGGCAACAGTGCTCTAGCTAGAATCGGTCGAACCGTAGCCATTAGGCAGCATGCAAGACTTGGGTTAACGTCACGGTGGTTTATCTTATTTGAAATCAAGACTTTTTTTAGATAAAGATTTGAAATCAAGACTTTTTTTAGATAAAGATTTGAAATCAAGACTAAACCCATCATGCATAGACTTGTCCACCCACCGCTACCAACCCATAGGCATTGGTCAGAGTCTGACTCCAGTGGAGGATGTTGCACGTTGCCAGGAGGACCTGGTATATATATTACTCTTGTTTTGACATATGCATTTAGTTACTCGGATATACGTCCAACTGGAAGATCAGCAGTCTTGACTTATGTTATGCTACAACATGTTTACAAGTCCACTCGACCAGCATAGCGTATGTTGTAGAAACTGGGGCGATGCTCCCCATTTAGGAAAAAAAAGGGAGACTCTATGTTTGACCCGAATCCATCCGGTTGCTCCCGCCGACGATATGGGGGAATAAACCCTTGCCGCAGCCGGGCCGGGACAGCCTCCCCCTCTTCCTTCCCCGCTCAGCAGCGCCGGCGCCGGTAACTGCCATCACAGGGGTGACACGATGTGGGACACGTGCGCAGTGGTGTTGGACGGGTAACGTCCTCTGGCGTTGGCTCGGCGGCGATGCCGAGGTCAATGCTATAGGCCATGGGACCTCTCGAGCGTCGTTAGCGACGACTTCTGGTAGGGTGGTGATGGTGCCGGAAGGTACTGTTGCGTCAAAGGGGTAGCCGATAGTTTCGCAATGTTTTTATGGACACAACGCCACCACATAACTCAACGGCGAAGAAAATTGGAGTGGGAACACTTACTATTCCAGCTATAAAAATCTTGCCTTTAGTTAATGAACCGACATGCAATACAATTGCTCATGTTGACCAAGGACTCATTGATGTCTTATCTTACTGATCAAGTTGGCCCTTCCGAATAATTTGATGCACTATCCCACCCTCAACCCTTCGAGAGCGAAATGTAGCAAAGTGAATAAAATCCCATGAACCATTGCATCCACCCTGGAACTACCAGATCACTCAAGGGACAACTTCGGCGTCTAGGGGTGATGGACAGACCATAGAATCTTTACGCATCCTAGATGGCATATGTGTCGTTTGTCTACATCTGACGGCCAATATTCAAATTACTGCTGTGAAAATGTTTTACCTCTTTGCTTATATTTTCTTAAATTTATAGCTCAATACTTTCCCTTCTTGTTGTAAGACTATAAAGCCATGGATTTGTTATTCATTCGTACCATCTTATCTAGGCTTAGCGGGTCAACTCACTTAGTTTATTGGGTTAACCCAGTTAAATGCAGTTAGAACATGCTTTGATCACCAACCCAACGGTTTGATCGAGCTGCTTACTCCTTTTTTTATAAAGTGGTAATATCTTGGGTGCCATATTAGTAATCTTATCTTCCCGAAAGAAGACAATTTTTTTTGATAAAGGGCTTTATTACTTAAAATTTAAGCATTACACCCGACCTCTGCATAAGAATGCACACAGCCGCAATCCACCAGAACGAAAAGAAAAAAAGCAGCAGTAGATGGATTACAATCATGTGTAAGTAAAAAGTCAATGCCTGAGACGAACGCCAATGCCTATGGAGGACCAATGCGGCGATCAAGCAACCATCCATGACGGGTAAAAATATCCCTTGCCACCCCTTCCAAACGTGCACATGCCTCCGTAAAGAGGCCTCTATACCCCGCCCGTTGTAAGGTGGACCATGAACGAAGAATATTTGTGCACCGGTAGAGTACCTGCAAACGAGAAACATCTTTATTATTGAAAACATTGTCATTTCTACATAGTCAAAGCGACCATACAACGGCTATCGCTCCCACCCTAATAACAATTAAACTTTTTGTCTATCCCATGTAGCCAATTGCCAAAAATATTGGCGACAGACTTGGGTGGATATAAGTTAGAAGCTATCTGGATAGATGACCACATAGAACGCGCAAAAGTGCACTCGAAGAATAAGTGTTTTATTGTCTCCTGATGTGGACAAAACACACACTTTGTACTTCCATGCCAATTCCGCTTAACAAGGTTATCCTTTATTAAAATGACACCCCAACGAAGATACCAAGTAAACACTTTTAGTTTAAGCGGAATCTTCATTTGCCATATTTTTTTATCATTATCGAGTGGTACATCGGAATGGACTAACGCCCTATACATGGAATCTACCGAGAATTTTATATTCCCACATAAATTCCAACAAAACTCATCGATACCTTGTGTAAGTTGAACTGATGTCAACCGTGCCAGCAAGGCGTTCCAAGACGTTAGTCTCGGCCCAATTAGATCCCGCCTGAACGTCACATTGGGTGGTGAAGACTGCATAACCGTAGCTATGGTATCCCCCTTGTGTCGAACAATGTTGTATAGAGCCGGATACTGATCCCGGAGGGTGGTATTACCTAACCATTTGTCCTCCTAGAATCTAATCTCCGATCCATCCTTAATTTTAAATACTCCGAAGCGGAAAGAAGACAAATGAAGTGTATTACTCCTCGCCTCTGTGCTAACAAGCACATCCCCGCTCACCTCTTGCTGGCTCTTATCCTTGACCTGGATCCCCTCTAACAGGTCAGCCCACCTAATTTAATCAGACCTTAGGTAAGCCTGATATTTACCACGGTTTATACCTGTGGCAGAAGATATGTCAGTGTGACAGTGATCTCAATGGAGTTTTTCACGTGTTTGTTATATGTATCTACCACGACGCCTTACCTATGGTTCATGCCTAAACAATTTACCACATATTCTATGAACCGTGATACATCGTCTAGCCACGCTTTTTACTGCGGTACACCTTACGTGGTAAAAACCGATTTAGCCCAGAAAAAAGGCCATTCTCTACCGCAAAATCAAGCATGGTGAAAGCCACTTTTCTTCAAGTGATTTAGGTGCTGATTTTTTCAACTTATTGGGTACTATTGCATATAATCATGCTAGCGTACATTTATATGTATTTTTCCTAATATTAGGACCAAACTATGACAGACTTGTAGTTCAAATTTTAATTATTTTTCATAAATACCGTTAAACTCATTTAATGAATAGAATATAGCTAAACATTTAAAAAAATAAAAAATTCCAAGGGTTGTGCCTCCAATATGATATACTTTATGTGAAAATTTAGAAGTCCACTTTGCAATTTTATTTGTGGTACCCGCTTCACAAAAATCACTTTTTTGGTACTAAAAATAATGAGAATGAAACTTTTCAAAAAAATAGTATCTCCCTTCGATAATCTTATTTACAATGTTAAAACCTTCATTGTTCAGTTGGTTGAAAGTCATGAATCTTCACACAAGGTAGTACATTTAGTGAAGAATTTTTATTTATAAATTATGATATTGCAAATTTATGAAGAATTTTTCATATTTCTCTTTATGTGTTTTTTTAAAACCGGGCCAAAATTGTCCGTGTGACCATGCATTCATATCTAGGTGTGGTAATTTTTCGAACTTTCTCGAGGGCTATTGCGTAAAATCAAGCTCAAATACCTTTATATGATTTTTTTTGTAATTTTAGGGTCAAACTATAACAGACGTGAAGTTCAAATTTAAATTATTTTTGATAAATGCCATTCAACATATTTAATGAATGTTATCTTGCAATAAAGTTAAAAATTCAAAATAGTTAGAGATGGTGCCTCCAATTTGATATATATTTTGTGTGAAAATTGTGATAATCCAATTTGTATTCTTATTTATGATACGTGCTTCACAAAAATCACATTTTTTACACTAAAAATGGAAGCAAAATTTTCATTTTTTTAGGATCTCACTTTGACAATCTTGTTTACAAGTACTGTACTACAACCTTTTGCAGAAGATAAGATCTTCTCCATGTGGGAGGCATCGCCCAGAAGGACGGCAGGGTGTTAGAGATGAGGAAGCAAGAAATGCCTGGCCTTGTTCAAAAAAAAAAAAAAAAGCCTGGCCGGCCTCGTCTGCCACGCAGGACGCATCGACCCTGCCCACGTGTCAGCGCCACGAGACGCAACACGTCTCCCAGGCAGTGTAATGGCAGTGGTCCCTACGTGTCAACCTCACGATTCCGCTGCTCACTGGACGCGAGAAAAAATAAGACTCGGTCCATTCCCATCTATCTGTGTATCCTCACCTCCCCGAGCACAAAGCTCTGTACCAAGCGAAGCAGAGAGAGAGGACGAAGGTACGGGGAAGGGGTAGAGACCAAGGGAGGAAGGAAGAGCGGCCGAGGCAGCCGCGCCTCTCCGATCACCGCCGGCGTGAGTACTCTAACCGCTCCCCCATCCCCGATCGCAACCATGCTTGATGCTTCAGTTCGTCTACCAATTAGGGCTTCCGGCCGCCGCACTGCGGGCTTCTCCGTGCGGGGTCACCCGTAAATTCAGCGCTCTTGGTCGTTTTTGAGCGCCCGGAGCTAGTGTTCCCAAGTGCCCGTGGTGGGGAATTTCTTAGGCCTTTGGGGTTTAGTCAAGGTTTTGGTTGGAATGTTTTGTGCAATTTTGTGGGCGGTTTAGTAAGCTTGACTGGTAGAGGCGGCAGACTGTTGCGATGGCTCGGTGGGTTTCGTTTGTATCACGATGAAATGTGGCACGTTTCGGCGGCATTATTGGGTTACTGTTTGGAGGGTACTATCGGGGTCTGTGTGCATAGCTGTTCTGAACTCAAGTTTTAGCCGCAGCTATATTTTCCCCAGAATCTTTATCGAAAAAACAATGTCCCCCAGAATAACTATGCAAGTCTGTGGGAGTTTTGCCATGCTGAAGGGTTAGTTTTAGTCGGATGGTCATCATGAGTCTGTGCTAATCCCTTTTACCTTGGAGTTTCTTTTAGAAAAACTTTACCCTGGAGTTTTGCGACTTGCTTAATGTCATATCTAGATGGGCCTATTTTCTTTTTTTTACCTGCATTGCTGTGTCGATAAGAGGGCTTAAGACTTCCAATTTTGGCTTTTCACTAGATTTAATCCTTGCTCTAGTTTGGATAGAATTTTGTAGTGTCTTATTTATACGTGCAACTGGAAGCTTCATGAACAAGACATCCTAACGACATCAATAAGGATTGGAAATAACACTGTTATTTGGGTTGACTGAATATCTTTGCCTGATATTTTTATTTACAGTTTGTATAACCCTATGTAACTATTTTCAGTTTACCTATTTGATAATATCTTCATATGATAAATTACAAACGTTTGCATTTTGATTTCCTTGGAGAATTTGTTGCCTCCAAGGCTGCCAAGCTATAGCTGGATTTTTTTTTCATGGGAATAAATTGTCCTAGTTTTTCCATAATCTTTTTTTTTCTCCAAATTTAGTGTGGAAACATTTTGTTTTTGCTTATGGAAGAAAGGTTATTCTTCCTATGAAATGATTTGTCTAGTTTAAGCATGTCTAGTCGATGCGGTTGATTTTTCCAAAGAAGGGCATAATACTTGCACCTTGCTGTTTATTATGTATTGCTTTATTAAGCAACTTTATACTTCACGGTGATTAATGTCTTCCATTGGTGTATAGCTTGTGCTTTGTTTGGGCTAATGAGATGTCTTGAAACTGTGTGAACGTCAGTTCTTGATCGCAAATGTCATTTGCTTGAAGATTATTTTCTTCATATTTATCAGGGTGAAATTGAGCGAAAACATATGTTGTTTGCATCTCCTGTGCATACCTTAAGGTTAAGGATATTCCTATGTGAAATCACAATGGTGACATTTAGTTAAATAGTACTGCAGTATCTTTCAATCTATATCTATACCTAATAATAAATGCACTAAGGCTTCCGCCGTTTAGTCTATACTACTATTAAAAGAGCAAACTTGTCTTGTTGGGATACTTTAAATCTGAGCCTTTCAATATCCCGATCAAACGGCTCAGATCGTCCCAATGTTTGACAACTCAACATTGTCCGTTTTGGACCGTTTTGCCCTCCCACCAAATCACATAATACGATCAAATTGCCACCGTACCCTTTCGTTTCTTTTGTTCTCCTCTCCCACCGAACGCGACTGCGTCCGAGGTGTGGTAGCTGCCCGGGAGCTCCGCCACCGTGGTGTGCTACCGGGGAGCTCCGCCAATGAGACAAGCCTACTCCCGCGCCTCTTCTCCCTCCGTCTCGAGACATCACATCCCGAAAGGTTTTCCTCCGTCGCGTTGTACGAGGACTTCCGTTGGTCCTCTGGCGGACGCGCACTGGGCGAGGCGGGAGACGGCAACGCGGCTGTGAACTGGGACTTCATGGAGGAGATACTCTTCTGCCACCTCCAGCTCAACAACCGGGCGGTGCACAAGGAAATCCTCCGTGCGTTCACTCACACGATTGCCGCGTTCCGGTGAAGGCGCAGTGCGCCGAAGCCCAAGAGCAGGCGGACACGGCGGCGGCAACGGACGGATGACGTGAGGGAACGATCCGACGGTGGCCTCGACGTGATCCCTGGTGAATTTGCGTGTGCAATGCCCGTTGATGGGTGCGTGAACTGAGGACTTGGCTCCCGTCGCTCGCCGGCCGGCGCGCCGGTTGCAAATTGTGATCTCTCTGATTTATTTACTAACGTAATGGACATGGACATAAGATCTTCTAGAGGAATGCATCGATCTAACATAGGGAGATTAGCGAGGCCACTTTAGTTTTCTGTCCACGAGAGGCAAGTAGCACTGTGGATTATCAATTTGCACTTTGGTTTATCAGCGCTCGCAACGGCGACCCGACCGACCGATCCCCAGTTCCCAATCGCCCCACGACCAATGATTGCCTCGCCCAGACCCGGCGGCCGGCGACGGCGACGGGAACCAAACCCCCTCGATCGACCCCGCGCCGGCCACCAGCAGTGGATACCGTACCATGCCCCAATCCCCACCCCGACGATCGGCAATCTGCAGTCAGCACTTAGCAGTTAGCAGACCCGACGACGACGGCAATTGGCGACCTGCAGACCAATCACGCATGACGCAGGCGCAGCTCCGCCGTTTTTGTGGTAAATTCATTTGTAGTAAGGAACAGTCGATTTATGCTCAGAAAAATAACCATGTGTAATTTTTTACCAAACTCTAGATAAATACTCGCTCCGTTCTGAATTAATTGACTCAGATTTGTACTTGTACTAAATCTGAGTCAATTAATTCAGAACGGAGGGAGTAGCTTTGTCAGTCTGGTTGCGTGTTGCGGAGAAGAAATTTGGTGTGGATTTGAGACTTCAAACTCTATTTTCATGTAGTCATCAATTTTTATTGAAGTTCATACATTTTATCGAAGATCTTCTCTTAAATCTTTAAGTTTCTCTTCAAAGCTTGCCATATTCAAACAATATGAAGTTCTTCTAGCCTTGCTGAAAGCTCGAGGAAAAGACAGAGTAAGAAAACAGTATTGTTTAGGACATAATTGCATAGGAACTGAAAATTAACCCTGGTGGCCAAACTATCCCAATTGTTTTCGTTCTATGATAATGACATGATAAAAAAATCTCAAGAACTTTTAGTTACTCTGACATCGATTCATAGTATCCTAAAATCATATGGACAAATAAACACAAACTACACTAATACAACCTGTTCATTCGGGATGTTGTAGCTTAGGAGACAAAGTTTATGTACCGTGTATTTTTTCTTAGACAATTGAGGAGTTGTGCTATCTGTGCAGCTTATGAGTATGTGTTTCACCTTCCTGAAACCGGACCATCCTCATGGGCACGCGGAGGGTTGAAATATATGGTGTGGAGAATTTTACCCGTTGAAGCATACGAATCTATGATGCACCAATGCCCATTTTTATGCTTGCACTTAATTTTGAACCTCTCATGTTTATCATGGACAGGTTGTGATTCCAATCTAATTTAGTACATTTAGTCCTTCTTCCATAAGTGAATTCCTGCTTTTTTTAAAAAAATCTTAATTAAGCTGCACATGCTTATGGCATAAGGTGATGTATTAGTTAATCCAAAGCCTTGTACCCTTGGAGGTAATTATACTAGCCGATTGTCCAATGGCACACGTGAGCAATGCTCACATGAAAGAACGAAATTAGTTTGGTTTTTCTATAAATGTGTGTCTCCTTACCAAAGAGAATGAGCTAATTTTCACTATTTTGTGTCATATATTGGATTTATGTACACTTGATGCATATTGCTATGTACCATATTGTTGAGATATTTATGCTGCTATAAACTTGCACCAAGAAAATTAATCCACGTAGAACTTGGTACGGTCGTTTGCTACTTGTGAACTTCTCTTTTAACAGTGAAGACGTACGTTGCACGTACATGTCAACTAGTTTGGTAGGTCATCCAAAATACCCTAAAGTTGTAAATAATTACCCACTTGTGCCACCAATAAGTCTTAAAAAACTGTTTGAGCAAGGTTTTTATTTTTTTTGTCCGCATCTGCGATAACCCACCGTCACGCCAGGGACAACGACCGGCGCTCACCGGCTTCTGGCCTTGCGTCCAGCTGAGACTTGGTCGTCCGACTCCATCCCGAAATCTCCGGCCTGCCCCGCCTCCATGGACGAAGATGACGAGGAGGGATTGGAGACGGACGAGGACAGTGTCGCCTGCAGCTATACCGCCCGGCCGGCTCCGCACCTTCGCCGGCTGCCGAGTCAGGGATTCACGAGGCAGCTACCCACGATGCAGACGTGGACGAGCAAAGCCACACGAGCGGCCCCTGTCCCGCGACGGAGATATCCATGCCACAAGAGCTTCGCCGGATCGCTTGGCACAAACGGCGTGCCACTGCCGTCCACGAGCGGCAGCCATCGGGGCGTTGTTGAAGGTGAAGTTCTCCTGCCGATTAGGCCTATCGTCTCCTGGCATCTCGCCCTCTGATGCTCAGGAGAAGAACAGAGGAAGAGCGAGCAGTGCAGCAAGAGCTTCCTCTAGATGTCCTCCCGCTGTCCCTGGCGGCTGGCTACTAGCCTACTACTACCAGGATGATAAGCTCCCCAGCGTGAGCGCCTGGCGGCTGCTAGGAGAGCTCGGCGTGTTGATGCTTTGCATCTGTCCCTTCTTCATTCTACTTAATTTCTGATTTGCTGTTGCGCGTGTATGATACGCTTTAATGGCTCGTGATGCTGAAACGTTGTGATGATGCATTGCTCTATCTAGCTTAGTCTACTGCTTGGTGTTAATTGATGCCCAGATCTGTTTGCGCTATTTAGCTGCTGCACCGTCTGGACTAAGCTAGATAGAGCAATGTAATGAGCACCGTTTCGTTTTATATGTAGGCAATAATTATTCTAGCTTCCAATATAATTCCAACACGAGAAGAGGATTGTATAATTCATTTCGATTCTACAGATTCGAGCATGTGCTGCAGACTCATGAATCATGACAGCTCTTTAATCTTGGGCCACTATGGAGAAATCAAGCGATGGTGTGTGCTTTCCAAGGTAAGTTATCAGCAATGGTTGTCATGAGCAGTTAAGGTGCAGCTGGGTGGTGTGTTACTTGATGGCGGTGGCTGTGGAGATTTTGCCAATAACAATTAATAGACATGAGTTGCTGAACGTTGTTTCAGATTTTGGTGTCGATCAGTGGATGCAGGAGCATGACACGCTCAATATCGCGTCTTATAGAAGCTATTTCATCTAGCTAGGGTTGAGCCGCAATGCTTCCAAAGTGCTACTCCTACAAGTTTATGGTGTCATCCAGGACCAGTCAAACGCGTTCGGTTCTTGGGTGCTTGGTGAAGAATGGGAGGTTTGACAGCAACTTCAAGCTATCAATTGGGCTGAACATATTATGTGACCACCATATTGACTATGAATTTCACGTATAGAATTTTAAATGATGTAGAAAAATATAATTTTTTGTGTTTACGCACCTTCCCATATACTATGGCGCATAATTAAGCAGGACACAAACCGGCGAGAATCTCCCGTTGCAACGCACGGGCATGTTTCCTATGATATTTAATATCAGTAGTAGCAATATGACTATATGAGTATCACCTAAAGCATTCAAAGTTATTTTCAGTTTTTTTATGGTAATAGGGCAAGTGATTTTCTACCTAAACCATTCAAACCAGTATCCCTTTATTTTCTGAGTTGGTGATTTAGACATTCAGTAAGAAGTCTAGTAATGGTTGCACAAGAGATGAATACTGCAAGCAACATGAAAGTATTTAAGTTGTGTCTGCTCTTTGATGACAGATAATGTTATTATGAAATGCAATATGTTTCATGTAAATGTTTTCCCTTTTGGATCATTTGTTCTGGCAAATTAAATGTTTGCTCTGTTATATGTCTTGCTGTATGATTAATTGTACTTCTAGTAAAATGCAAAGCACGTGAGCTGAAATACATGATCTCTTTATGCATACAACTCGCAACCCACCCACCTATGCAGCTCACTGATCATGAAAACTCCTCCTCTACCGCGAGTCGGCTAAGCCCTCCGTCAGCCCAGCAAAAACATGGTGATTCAGTGCGAAAAAACATACCACTCCACTGCTCAGGTCTGACTATCAGATAACAAGAGTACTGCATCGATCAGTGACAAATATGTGATTAACCATCCACCTATTCCTTCGTGTGCAGGGCGATCACGCAGATTGGATCAGCGTGTTACCGGACGAGATCCTTGTTTCCATCCTCTCCCGGCTACCGATACATGACGCCGCTACCACGAGTTGCCTCGCCACCGGATGGAGGCACCTCTGGAAGAGTGTCCCCAAGCTCGTCCTCAACGCCCACACCATCGGCGTGGATGGCATCCAAGAAGAAGGAACCAACGGTCAACTCTACGAGGCTCGAGCAACCAAGTTCATACGGAAGGTGGACACGATGCTACTAACTCGTGGTGCCAGTGCCACCGGAGTTCAGGTGTTCAGTCTGTGGTTTCCCTATCTGACCTGCGCCCTGCCAACGAGGTCGACCGTTGGTGGACGGCGCCTGCGGAGAGCACGACCCAGGTGAGGCTGGTCGTGCTCCGCACTGCCGCAAGAGTCGCCATGGGAGGAAGCCATGTGGAACCGTACGACTTCCCATTGCACAGAATTGCATCTGTGGGATCCCAGATGAGGAAGCTGTGTCTTAAAAACTGCGGCCTGAAGGTGGCCCCAGCAATGGGTCCAGCAACCCCCTTCCCTTTGATGGCGGTCGTCAAGCTGGAGTTTGTCTCGATTACCGACATGGAAGTAGAAATTTTGATTGACCTTTGCGGGGCCCTGAGAAAGCTAGTGATCACCTGCTGCCACCCTATTGTCCAGCTGCAAGTCGTGAACGCGCGGCTCCAACACCTGGCTGTGGAGCGCTGCAAAAACCTACAGAGCATGAGAATTCATGCGCCGGCACTGCTCCAGCTTGACTACTCCGGTAAGCAGATTGCCGTGGAGTACGCACATGTGCCGCTCCTCCACATGCTGAAGCTCCTCTTAATGCGAAAGAACCAGAGCCCCCTAGACTGCCTGGGCACTCTCCCTGGGCTCAATACTCTGTTCCTGCAGTTCCCGTCACCTATCGTGGTACGTCAAGCTCCTCTCTCTCGGCAGAATGTCGCGGCAGTTCATCAACTTGGTTTTTGAGAATTGAGATGTTTTTTTTTTTAATCTTAGGTGTCTCCTGAACAGCTGCGGTATGACCGAAGGTTCGCGGGTCTGCGGATCATCAACCTTTTGCTCCTGAATTCTTGGGGCGGCAACATTGTTTCAGTCTCTTATCTCCTAAAAGCCTGTCGTTTAATCGAAACTCTGAAGCTCGAGGTATATTCACTTCACGTGCAGCCAACTACGTTCAAGACTTCATATGTTTTTCAAGGACGTTTTACTGGGCGCAGGTTTTGGATGATAAGCAATCTGCAGTTCTGCCGCTGGCAACGACGGAGCAAAACATTACGTGGCCTGAGGGTTGCCTGGCGAGGAGTCTGCGTAGGATTTTCATCACAGGTTTCAGTGGGGAGCCGGAGCTGACGGAGCTCGCCGTGATCCTGCTGCGGACGTCACCTGGGCTGGAAAGGCTGCGCATCCGCCTGCTTCCGTGGCGGCGGCGTGGGGACCGGGCAAGGCGCGAGCACGCGAGAGCCCTGGCGTTGGCGAAGCTGGCCCCGAGAGTGCCATCCAGGGTGAAGTTCACTGTCTTTTGATCGACCTGCAACCTGCCATGCCCATCCAGGAGCGCGTTTGATGAGAAAACCAGAAGCGCCGTAGTGTTTAATATTTGGGGGATGCTAGGCGTCGTCCAGCTGATGTGGGGATTTTCTTGTAGAGATTTTCTCAATGTGGCCACTATTAACTTTCAGCAAACTTGATTGTATCAAGGGTTTCAGATATGCAATTCTGGTTTTTTTTTCTGTTGCAGGCGATATGGAAGGAGAAAGATGCATCCAGTAACTTGTAGTAGCTGATAATATCTGTTGTTTACGGTAGATTTGCTGACAAAAGAAGAAAGATCAACAGGATGATAACATAATCACATACTTTTCTACTTCCTATAGCCAATCCTTTTTCTTGGCCTGGCACAAACATTTCTGATTACTTTAGTGTAAGTTGTAACAAGAATGCACACCATTATACACCAGTTGTTCGGTTTGATGAACAATGATCCTCAGTTGTGCCCATGTCTAAAATGTAAATCCAACCTAGGTTCTTTCGATCTATGGGACATTGTGTGGCGTATTTTATTCAAAGAAAATTTGCTTGGAAATTCACAATATCAAAAGAATGAAGACGGATGTTTTTAAACATTGATACAGACTGATGAAACTTAATCAAAAGATGCACAATTATTTTATTTTTTATACAACATGTGAAAAAGGGAAATTATCGACTTCATCTGTGTAGACCGAGACAGAATTATGCCCTCCTCTTATTAATCAAGGGATCGGCAATGACTTGAGGCTTAAAATCTGGCTTCAAGTACTCTGAAAGCAAGCTAGCGTACATGTCATACCGAGCAGTCATGCGGAAGGCCCACTTGTCTTTGATCTGGCGGCATAAGTTGAGGTCCATGTCAGATATCATCAAGCCATCTCGGTAGCGAGATAGCGACAGGGTGCAAGAAGCATCGGGCGCTGAGAAATGGCTGGATCCATAAAAATGGCCAAAGTCGGCATGCTGAGGTTTCCCATCACCAGAAGTGAATGCGTTTGCGAATACCTCTGTGCCTACCCGGTTAATTGATCCGACAAAGTAGCTATTTGCAATTGCAGCATTCCTTGCCTGAAATGGCACCAACTTAGCATTAGGGTCACTCCAGCATGAACAACAACAGAAATATGAACAAAATAATACAAGTTATGCATCCCAAAACATGTGTATAGTTTTATCTAACCTCAATAGGCCACATTGGCTCACTGAGTTCACCAACGGTTGCAGATGGGTTGAAAACTATTTCAGCGCCATTGAGGCCAAATGCAAGCCAATTAAGGGGATGATGCCTTCCATAGCAGATGTTTACAGCAATTTTGCCATAAGCTGTTTCAAACACCGGATGCCCAGTGTTACCTTCCATATAGTATGTGCTCTCATTGAAGTCGCCAACTCTTGGGATGTGATTCTGGAGTAGTGTTCAGTTAGAGACTAGAACTGCTTTCAGGTAGAAGGACAAAAATATTAAACCAAAGGAGAGGTACTGATGTGCGTACCTTTCGATGAATGCCAATTATGTTGCCATTATTTCCAATTACAACAACAGTATTCCATATAATCTCTCCATGGTTTATATCCCTTTCGAGGATTGGGCTAACAATTACCATGTTATATTTCTGTGCGAGGTCTTGAAGGAATTGAGTAGACTCTCCATCAACGGGCTCGGCAAACTCACACCACCGTTTTTCACGCGTGCAGAAGGCAAAAGGCATTGTCCAGGCTTCCTGCAATTTGGGGATATGAATCACAATAAATGATATGCTTCTATTGGAATATAAGCAAAGATATCTGGAGGATAGCAACATATAGCTAGTTTTGACGAGCGTGAGCTTTTCCAAGAATCTAGCTTTTGCTGCCTGTGGCAAAGAAGCTAAAAAAGGTACCATCTCAAAGAAGGTGGAGAAGCTGTTTGGTAAGAAGTATCATCTTTTAAGGCTTCTTTCGCTATAAGGATACTTGAGGAGAATTGCAAATGTTTTTCGTCAGTGGTGCTTGAAAAGCGACTTCCCAACAGCTTATGGCTTATTCAATTATAGGTGGAAGATGATGGCAGATTGGCAGAGAAGACGACGGTTTAATGATGGTTTGAGCATTTAGTTGAAGATCAGGATATGCCGAGCAGAGCATTAGACGCTTATACTAATAAGAGAAAGAATACTAATAAGAACGACAGGTTTGAAATTTGAAGATGTAGATACGAGTTTAAAGAGAACACAACTAAATCACCAATCCTAGAAGTACCTGTAAGCACAAGATATTGACACCAGAAGCACCAGCTGCATCTATGATGAGCTTTACTTTCTCCATGATAGCCTTCTTTTGATCAGCAAAATGACAAGTTGTTGGAACAGCAATTGAGTTCTGAATTAGACCAACTCGAACAATTCGTGGTTGCCTCATATGCTCTTTGTCAGCATTGAAACGGAATGCCTGTAACACAAGTAGCTACCAGTTTAATAATTTCAAGAAAGGGAACAGAAGCAGATAGATTCAGTTGTTAGGCGCTGCTGGTTTTTGAAGAATCGGATGTTCACGGATTACACGATCATTTCATAACCTACCACTACAATTTAAAATAGAAGCAATTTATTTGTAGATAACCTGCACATCAAAATCATGCGCCTCTGCAAGAGCTGTTGTGGCCCCAGGCAGTGAAATGGCCACAAGAGGTTGTGCACAATTCAGTCCCAAAAGCAACCGGCTTGCCTCCTGTCAGAAAGTATAGCATGTGATTAAGAGAGAGCTCGGTATAAGCCAACTGAACCTAGCTAAATACACCACTCGAAAAATGAACCTAGATACTAAGTATATCCCCAAAAGCATTCCTATCCATTTCTTGCTTACCTTGCATCCCTACCGAGGGTGAAAAAGAAAGGTACCTGAATACTACTAGATCACACACACAAATTCACATAACCCCACAATTTGGGCAAATTCAGAGATAGAAAACCTATTGGACAAATTTCTTGAACACAGGCGGGACAGACATGTAATTTGTGATCAATAACCATTTAAAATCATTCCAAGTGCTACATATAGGATCTTTTTCTCCCCACTGAATCAATTATTCTACAAGTAGAAGACTGTGGCTATCTGACAGATAACTTTTTTCGCCCAACCAGGCGGAGCGTGTGACTCGGACTGACCTTGAAGAGTTCGGGGGAGAGGTTGGACTCGAGAAGCCTGTGCAGCGACTCGTACCCTCCGATCGACCCCTCCGCCGCCGCTGCCTCCCCCTGCGGTGGCTTGCCGTTGGAGCTCTCCATCCTGTCCTTGGGCGGTCGAGGAAAGAGAAGCGCGTAGGAGTCTCCCTCTCTATCTCTCGAGATCAGAAATCGCACTCGCAATTTGGTTTCGTCTTATACAATTGCTCCTGCTAGCATGTGATTTGATTCGGTTGGCGTCTTGTTTGATTGGAGGTAATCGCGTGTGACGTGATCATGTGATCCTCGTATGATTAGCACTACCGCAGAAGAGCTAGAGAGAGAGAGAGGAGGGCTTCCCCTCGAGATACGCGAACGAGGACGGAAAGCGTAAAGTCATGGCAAGCGCGAAAGGGCACAGGAAGGCGGGTTCTGTCGTATGATGAAACGGACGGCTCAAAGAGCAAGTAGGAGTAGCAGATAGGCCTCGATAGCTGTAAACACCCCCGAGCTCCGTCCTTGACGATGGCGGCCGCCGCTGCCGCCTGCCGCCTTCTCCGGCTGGCACCGCGCCGACTCCGGAGCCCCAGGCACTCGCTTCTTACTGGAACCCCCTTCCTTCCGACGCCGCTCGCCGCCTCCTCCGGCTGGCGCCGCTACTGCGCCGCCGCGCAGGCCTCCGCGCCTCCCCCCACAGCTAATGCTGCGGGGGACATCGTGGGGGAGTTCCGGCGCAGGATAAGGGTGTCGGAAGTCAAGGGCGGGGAGGATGAAGGTGCCGCTTGGGTCGGGAAGGAGCTCACCGTCCGCGGGTGGGTGCGCACCTGCCGCGCCCAGAGGACCGTCACATTCGTCGAGGTGAGAGCAGAAATGAGACTCTTCGTGCTGCTGTCGCCAGTTTCCATGGTCTTGATGCTATAGTTTCCATTGGCCGACTGAAGTGGCGAGGCATATAGTTAGCGAATTCGTTTCTGCGGAATGACGATTGGACCCACCCAATTCCATATTGCGAGCCTGATGTGCTGCATAATCTTGTGACTTAATGGGAACCTTGACCAGCTCCATTATATAGTTTGCTAAACCATTCAATGGTCTCTTCATATATATCCAAAACATGCTTTCAAAATGTTAAATAGAGCCTGATTTGCTAAACCTTAATGTATTTGGACTTGCAAAATACTTTCAGAATATTCATTTGATAGCATTATGAATTTATGATACATATCCAGCATGTTGAATTAGAGACTGAAAAATCGATGCAACTTTTTTTTTTGTCTACATAAGGAATATTTTTTTATTGAAGGTTCTAATACATCCTATTGTTTAGGTTAATGATGGCTCTTGCTTGTCCAATATGCAATGTGTGTTAACTCCTGAAACTGAAGGCTATGAGCAGGTATGCACTTGTCTACCTGCTAGATCTAGAAGTTACATATTGTTGTATCAAGAAACTACAATCATCTGGAAGTTCGCAGAGAGTGAATGCTGTTTATGCTATGCGTCTTCCATTATTCTTATGGTCAGGAAAAATATCTTGATCAGTCAGCAGTTACGTTGTGAAAACAGCAGGGCCAACTCTGATGTTTGCTTCATGCCACCAACAAATCTTAATCTGACTGGTGATACTTTTATTAAATATTGTTCATTTGGAGAAAGACATAGTAACTAAAAGAATAGAAAGATACTGCTGTGCCTCCAACATGCATCTCAGCTTTAGGCTTGTTCTGTATATATAGTATAATTGTGTTTGAGTGGGGTAAAGTACTGATTTTACCCATAAGTGCGGTTGTCGTGATCTGTCAATTATTTCCCTATGCTTCTTAATACATTGCATTAGTTGCAGTTAATGTCTATGTGATCGTAATACATTTTACTGGTCAATATTTTCATCGATGGATGTCAGATAGACTCTATCTCTACCGGCGCATCAGTGTTAGTGGAGGGAGTTGTAGCAAGTAGCCAAGGCGGTAAGCAGAAAGTGGAGCTAAAGGTTTCGAAGATCATTGTGGTAATTCATTCAGTCTATATTTTTCCTTTACCTTGTCCTTTTGCAGTGCATGCCTCCTAAACCCTGCCTACATTCTGTATTTTTGTTTAAATGTCAGTACTTCATATTATGTGCGTTGGATACCGCAGGAAATACTTGCTCAGTAGTAAGTTAAGATCTCTCTTTTGAGTGCTAATGTTGCTAAAAAGGATTAGTGCAGTGCAGTGCGTGAATATAAGAGTAAGTAGTATTGTAATAAATATGGAATATTATTTAAGTAGGACGGAGAGTTTTTTTTTTTGAATTTTACGGAGAGTTATTTGGGGCCATATACATTGCACTAGCACTCTTGAAGTGTACTAGTGCATTAGGCCATAAAAAAACATATCTAAAAATTGTGAAATTTTCTAAAATTCATGACATAGATATAATGCACATCTAACAAGTCGTAGAATCTCATATTCAAATTTGACCACAACTACCATAAAAAAAAAGAGAAATCAGGCTATGAATAGTATCAAGCTCAGTATGAACTGAAAAATATCCTCCTGGCACTATTCTCATAAGATTTTGTTTTTTTTTTTTGGTTTCTTGAGTTGCATGGCGAATTCAGATCTAAAAATTTGTAACGTGGTATATGCATGTTGGTAGGAATGTTGTTGATTTTTTTTAATTTCTTTTGAATGGATTTTAGGTATAAACAAGGAACGTAGTGCACTAGTTCACATCAAGGTGCTGGTGCACTCAATATGCCTATCAAAGTGATAAAATTAGAGTGAGAGATTGAATCTGCATTCATTGGATTCTTAGGGGTCAAAGTACGTCCTCCTATTTAAGGGACTTCATATGTCAACTTTCAGTCAAGCAAGAAGACTAGAAGAGAGTAGTTATCAACCTATTATCTCCCTTCGTTCTCCCTAATCAATGTTCTACTGCCCAATCCCATACGCTTTGTCACGTGGCCATGTTCAATGTTAGTCTGGTAATCACCCAGTTTGTTCTACAAGTAAGGCTTCCTATGGATGCTAAGCTGTAATAGACATGGTGTAAAACCTTTTACCTCCTTTGCTAAGCTGTAAACAAAAGGAAACTCTGCTACACTGTTAATGTTGATTGTGCATCTGCAGTTGCCTTTTTGTTTTTTCAGGTTGTAGACAAACATTACACATAAATCTAAGTCCAGTGCATTATTTGTTCTGATGTAGTTTTTTATCTTTTCATCTTGCAGATTGGAGAATGTGATCCCACATCTTTTCCCATACAGAAGAAGCGAGTATCTAGAGAATTTCTGAGAACTGTGGCACATCTGCGTCCTCGGACAAACACTTTTGGTGCAGTATGATCTTGTTGCTAGCTGTTTCTTTTTCCGTTTATTTCTTTTTTGATGATATTGTTTTGAGTTCAGTTTAGAGATGCATAAGCCATGAGTCTTGGAAATTACTTATGCTCTTTTGGTCCATTACTTGACCACACATATTTGCTTGCTGTTTTTGTTATATGGGAGTATAAGTTAGAGATCTATATAAGTTAGCATGCAAGTTGTAGCATGGTTTCTTATGCAAAGATTTCGAAATAGGTGACCTTATATGGTGCTCGTGAGCTGTTCTACCAATTTGTAGGACTGCAAAACGTTAGTAAGGCTGCAGCAGACAATGGACCCATGTTGACAGGGACATGCCAAGGCAATGTGTATGATCGCTTGTCAGCAGCAATCTGACAGTCTTTGCTGCAAATGTAGCATCACTTTCTATATATTATATGCACATGTTGATAGTTGTATCTGTTAAAACGAAATGATTCTGGTTTGGAGCATATCTTCCTTACTATGCACTTACGGATATAAGACGTTGGCTACTGTTATGCTTCTTCTCTATTATATAAGTTTCTAGCGAGGATTGCTTACTGACCAGTATGGTGCTCATTTAGGTGGCAAGAGTGAGAAATGCTCTGGCATACGCAACTCATAAATTTTTTCAAGACAGTGGATTTGTTTGGGTATCAAGCCCTATTATCACTGCCTCAGATTGTGAAGGAGCGGGGGAGCAGTTCTATGTCACTACTTTGGTTAGTATTTCTTCATTGAGCTTCTCTAGATAGACTACGGTTTAAAACTTACTTGCTGCGTGGCATGTTTTGCTCATCACGTGTTTCCTTCTCCTGATTTATTATATTCACATTGTAGCAATATTTACACAAAATGGAATAACGTTCTTCTATGTTAAGCATAAAGTTCTAACTTCTGACTGGGCTTTATGCTACAGTCAATAACTATTGGGTTGGCCAGTTGCCTTATCCTCATGTTCGTACATGTTTGTATTTTTTGTACCTTCGTAACTGTTTAGAAGAACTTCACGTTGTGTTGAATAATTAGTATATGGATGAAATTGATGTTTGCAACTAGGACGAAAGCCCAAATGATAACGTGGCTATATGCGAAGTAAGCAATCAATCATAACCTTTTACTTGTTCACCTTAGTACAGGGCCTACCCAATAGGTTTAACCCCTCAACACTGGGACGTCACCTGACCACCGGAACACATGCTACCGCCATCACGATAAGAGTTTCTTAGGCTAAAAGGCTACCTCTATCATGATGGACTCCCGCAGACTTGCATCTTCCAATGAGGAACCTACCGTTGTATCTAGTGTGCACGGTAATATTGAGGCCGACCTACATGTAGCTTGGCTTTTTTTTTTTAATTTGCATTTTTAAAATCCTATGTGTAGATAATATCGAGGTCTACCACTGTGCAAAATGTGAATGAAAAATTCGTTGTATTTTGGTCTGGGCAAAAAAGACAAATGCGCAGATCTGGATCCGTGAGCAGTGCCTAGTTTCAGAAAATTGTAATTTTGCGAGATTTGTCATTTTTGTGTAGCCTTAAAAAATACGAATTTTGTCTTGAAAATTTACACAGTGGTAGACCTCAACATTATGTACACCTAGGATTTTTGTTTCGGATTTTTTTGAATCACAAAAATGCAGATTTGATTTTTTTTGGAAACTGAGCTACATGTAGCTTGGCCTCCAAATGGACTTTTCAACTCTTACTAGGACTATTACTATTACTCTGAAGCTTATTCCACTGCTTCTGGTGATAACTTCTGCCGAGCCCGACGCTGGTAACTCTCTCCACAAAAGCGTTCACAATAGAAGTGTAAGATAATCACTGAATGAGCGTGGTTCTAGATCAGTGTGTATCTGTCATTTGGTCATTTAAAAAAAACTAAGTTCTACAAATCAGTTATCTGTGTTGAGAAATTGCACTATTGTTAGTCAACAAGTATTTTATGTCCATATTTGATGAGATCATTTTCCTTAGAATGACAAGACGCTTTATACTGTTTTTTCTCATTTATTCGTGCTTAGGTTGCTCGATTTGTTTCCTTCTGTATTGCAGCTTTCAAACAGTGCTGAAGGTGGCTGCCTAGTCAACAGCATTCCTTCGAAGGATGGAAGGGTCGATTGGTCACAGGTAAACTTTAGCAGTATGGGGTCATAAAAACTTTTTCGAAGATCTCTTCCTTCTCTTCGAGATCGATTATCAATTGGAACGATTTGGTAGACAGCTTACTGGGATAGATGTAGATAAACAATACCACTGTTCAAGCATTTTTAATGCTTCCATAGTTTTTTCATTATTTTGTAACAGTGGTTATTTGCATGTAATTGTGCTAGGATTTCTTCTGTAAACCAGCATTTCTGACGGTGTCTGGACAACTGAATGGGGAAACATATGCTTCAGCTCTATCTGATGTAACTTCTATTTGCCTGATTCGTTTGAAACAGTTAGCCCTGTAGTTTTTGCCAGCTGTGACCAATCTTCTCATTCCGTTGCATTCATGCCTTTTTGACAGATTTACACATTTGGTCCCACATTTAGGGCTGAAAATTCAAACACTTCAAGGCATTTGGCTGAATTTTGGGTACCCAAACATTCTTTTACAGTTTCATTTGAGAACCTTACATTTGTTAACACTGAACTTACTGCTCTTTTTGTGTCTTGTGTTCTTGGGGAAGATGATTGAGCCTGAACTTGCCTTTGCTGATCTAAATGATGACATGGCTTGCGCAAGTGCATATCTCCAGTATGTAGTAGGTGCCCTCGTATATCAAATGTTTGTTGATGCTAATTCTGTTAGTAGTTATTTCTTTGTGCAGTACAGTGATATGGATGCTCTGCGTTTATTTTAAAGCAGATGTGTACACATAACACCGTTTACCTACTTACTGTTCTGATTCATGCAGGTAAAGTATATTCTCGAGAACTGCAAAGAAGATATGGATTTTTTTAATACATGGATTGAAAAAGGGATCATAGATAGACTAAATGTATACCTCTTAATTATTGCTTCCTTCTGTTGTTGCATATATAGCAGTGGTGTATATCTTTGTTTGACTCAATGGGATGCTTCTTACTAATCCTGATATATTGAAAATTTTCGTCCTCCCAGAATGTCGTTGAGAAAAACTTTGTTCAGATGTCATATTCTGATGCTATCAAGCTACTTATTGGGTCCAACAAGAAATTTGAGTTCCCGGTAATTCACAACTTCTATGAATACTGTTCTCATTGTTACCCATAGTGTAGTTTTGTAATTTGAATTTCATTTATAGTCTATGGAAATACAAGTAAATACTTATGCATAATGAAAACTTGGCTCCATACTTTGCTTGTTTATTGTCAACACATGTGACTGTGGTGGCTTATGCTGTGTTTCTGGCTTCATTGTTGACGAAGTCTGCATGTTAATGTGGAGTGAACAAGTTTTGATTGCTTGTTGTTGAGGACGATTTGATCGGTTCATATCAGTATCTACAAATTTATCTACGTTCTTTTTACTAGTACAGACTTAAGCTCCACGTACTGCAAAGTCTGATAGTGCTATTATATAGGCTTTAACTGTCCTTTCGAAGGGTAAAAGGCACAAATGGTTGTTATTATTATTATAAACAACGAAGGTCCTTTCTTATTCATTCTTCTGAATACTTTCCATAGGTAAAGTGGGGGTTGGATCTGCAAAGTGAGCATGAAAGATATATCACAGAAGTCGCTTTTGGCGGGCGTCCTGTAATAATTAGAGATTATCCAAAGGTTTGCATTGAACTCCTGTATTTAACTGGTTCAGTAAGAAAGTAATCATGTCTTAAATTTAGTATCATTATCTTTAGGAAATTAAAGCTTTCTATATGCGACAAAATGATGATGGGAAAACAGTTGCTGCAATGGACCTATTGGTTCCCCGGGTAAGCACATAGGCAAGACCTCAAACATCTCATCTTATTCAACTCAGTACACGAACGAATCAAGAGGAAGAGACGGCTTTTAGAAATTTGAGCCAATAGCTTTTTCATCATATTTGTGCTTTTGTTTACTTTCAGGTAGGTGAACTCATTGGAGGAAGCCAAAGGGAAGAACGTCTTGATTACCTTGAAGCACGGCTGGATGAAGCAAATCTTAACAAAGATAGCTACTGGTGGTATTTGGATCTGCGGCGATATGGATCAGGTTAAGTACTGTAACCATGGAAAAACTGATAACATCTGATAGTGCAATTATCTTGCCTTTTGTTCCTGATCATTCAAAATTTCTTAGGTAGCTATATGCTATATCTACTGTGTGTATCTTTTGTTCTTGTCATGTGACCTAACAAACTTCTACCTTTTCTCTTACAGTTCCTCATGCTGGTTTTGGTCTTGGATTTGAACGACTTGTACAGTTTGCCACTGGAATAGACAACATTAGAGATGCCATTCCATTTCCCAGGGTTCCTGGTTCTGCGGAGTTTTAGCACTCTAAGAGTGCTCATGTATAATCTCTAAATGCATTCTTTCCTGGGATTTGTAGAAAACCATACGTTGTACTGTTAATTGTACAGACTTTACCTGACTGATTTCGAATCTGGAGCAACACAGTGTATCAGCAAATCATTGTTTGGACCAATGCTCTTGCAAATTTCGTGAAATGCTGTAATTTGAGAATCAGTGTACATTGCTATTCGATAAACATGACAATTTTCCTTGGGAACTGATATCTGACATATTACGAATATCCACTTGAATTATGTGGTCTGCTGTTCATGAATGCTATTATTATTTTTTAATTATCAATAGCGCTCTGTGAAATATCTTTTGGACTCTAGATTTTCAGTAAGCTATTTACTTGATTCCTGTTA
The DNA here is from genome assembly GCA_947311845.1 of Poa pratensis. Classification (NCBI taxonomy): domain Eukaryota; kingdom Viridiplantae; phylum Streptophyta; class Magnoliopsida; order Poales; family Poaceae; genus Poa; species Poa pratensis. The sequence continues at coordinate 4,564,565 of CAMZMU010000102.1, forward strand.
TGTCTGCTAACCTAACAAAATTTGATCTTTAAATTACAAGGAGTTAGGAGTTAGGCAACTTGGCAAGTATTGGTAGAAGATGTGCTGGTATTTTTCTTGTAGCTAATTCTTTCCATTTTACCGCTATAAGTGTTCTACAATCTGATACTATTGAACTACTCAATCCTATCACAGTATCTTGTCAGTACAGCATACAACTACTTGTCTACAAAAATCAAAGGAAGCGAACTACTATACATTCTTTGACTTTTGATGTTCTAAGATATTAAAAGCATACTGCAAGATTAACGAGCTAATGTGGAAGCAACAGAGGCCTCCCCATGTCGTCTGCCGTCCCATCTGCTAGGTCTGCAGGAATAACTTGGCCCTCTTTCTTCTTTGCCCACAGAACTACATAAAGGCCGGAGAAAAGAAACACCATTCCCAGCAAGCTGCAGCAAAACACCCCCAAATATCAGCCTGCTCTTTGCCATTTTCAAATTGAAAACATGAAAACCCAGACGAACCGACGTGTATGTTGATTCAGTTGAAATGTGAATGTGATTAGTGCAGATGAGTTTGTTTCAAGAAAGTTTTATTTACTTTGATCATGCATCAGCTCTATCTCAGGCTAGTTCAGAATATCATCTTTTTCTTCAAGAAGTGAGGCCGGGTTGGAGCATGACTGTACCTTGCTGGCTGCATCGCCCGTCCCAAGAATAGCGCTGAGAAGATCGCCGAACCGACGGTCTGCGTAGGGCTAAATAGTGAGACAACTACAGGCCCCTTCTTCTCCAGCGCCCAGGTCTGGAACATGATGCACACCGAGCTCACCAGCCCGCCCTGTTAACGAATGTCAACCTCAGTACTGGTCATGATTTCCATAATTTCGCAGCAGTTGACATGATGTATGTACCACAAACACAAGGGAGAGGATTATTTCGATGCTGATCTGGGGTGTCCCAGGGCTGAGCCTCCCTGCGGTGGCGACCTGGAACATCCCCGTCAGCACGGCGCCGATCAGCGACGTCACGGAGCAGAGCGTAAACGGTGCTGGGAAACGGATCATTGTTGCCGCCTGCATCACGGGGAAGAGGATTTTTTGCCACGGTAAGAACATAGAGCCATTTGAAGGGGTAATGAAGTTATGATGGGTTTATGGAACCTGCAAGATTATCGTGCCTGAGAGCACAAGCACCGCACCCAGGAGGCACAGGCAGCCGACGACCCAGTCCCTGTGCGACTTTGCGGCGGCCAGGTCCGGCGATCTTCGGCCCGGTGTGGTGCGGCGGGCTCTGCAGGACACTCATGGTGATGGCTCCCCCCAGACAGAGAAGTGTCCCCAGTATCTTGGCTCTCGTGTACCGGCACTTGATATCAACCCTCTCAAACCTTCAATTATGCATGAGTGGTCACATTTTCTGCCCCTCAAACAAAAATAATCAGAGGACAAGGATATACCTGAGGCAGCCAGCGATGACGAAGATTAATCCCGGGGCAAGGTTTGGCATCGCGGAGGCGATGGCGGGAGATGTCTTCTTCATGCCGTGCAGCATCAGGGCTTGGAACAGAGTCACCCTGCAAGCAAAACATACATTCATGTCCATCGCATGCTGTTCTCAAATGTGAATATTTGCTTGATTAGTTTCTTACCCTCCCAGAGCAAGCAAGACGAATTGAAGGACCAGCCGGTTGCTCAGCTCTGACGGCCATTTGTTCCTGCCAAACGAGGAACAGGAGGTTCAGCAAATGAATTAGCATCGGATCATTCCATGCATTATGCATGCATGCGACACTTCATACCTCTCGAGGTTGAGGGCGACAGGGAAGGTGAGGATCCCGGTGGAGAGACTGCCGAAGGTGATGAGGAAGAGGGGTCGAGGCCGAGCGCCAGGATCGGCGTCAGCACCACCATGTACGCCGCGCCGGCGAGCTGCACGGCCACCAGCCCCAGCGAGATCGCCGCGTCCTCCCACCACCGTGGCACCGGTGTGGCAGCGTCGACGTGCGGCGCCGGTGCCGTGGCCGGGGCCGGCAGGGAGACGCCGGCCACGGTCGCGGCCATGTACGGCTGCCGGCCGGTTGGGCGGCGCTATATATCTAGCTATCCGCTACTACTCGGTCGGTCGGTCGTCGAAGGCCGGACAGGATGCCGGCCGGCGGTTGTTTTCCTCTTACTTCCCTCCTTCTCTTCGTGTTCGTGGTGCATGCGCGCGGGTGCCCCCTCGCCCTTCCGCACGTCGCGCGTTATCTTTCGCCATCAGTTTGCTATTTTGAGTCGGGACACAATAACCAACATCACTTGTACTTTTTTAGATGACAAAAATCACTGTCACATATTAGGTGTGACTCTCTTTTTGATGAAATTGCTCTCCACTAAACACGATTAACCTAGAGTTCTTTTAAGATGAGCTTTCGGAAAAAAAGATGCACATTGTTGATATAAGTATTCATTCTATCAATCCTATTAAGCCATGGGTCAAGATGTCACACGTTGTGTTCCTTAAAGTATTTTTGTGTTGATCTACTGTGAATCCCCGTTTTCAGTAAGAACGAGTTTCAAAGAAAGTAACACTGATAGAAAGACAAGAACTAGTCATGATAACAAGGTAAACAAAAATGCGGTGTTGTTGGAATTTAAAACTTTTTGTTGTTATTGAGTTTTTAAGCAAGAAAATAAGCAAAAAAAAAAGATCTAAGCAAGATAGATAACAAGAGAGTAAAGTGAATATGTGTGTAGATCCCTTAGTTGATGATGATAACTACCCGGCAACGGCGGAAGTTGTTGCTAACCCCCAAGTGGAAGGGATGATGTAACCTAGTAGAAAAAAGTTTCCTGATTGAGAACCAAGGTTTATCGAACCAGTCGGATTTATCAAGACGTCAACCAAGTAAACGGTACCTACACACATACACAAAAAACTTCGTGTCCCCAACATTATAGGAAGATTGTCAAGCTTCATGTTCTGCTAGTTATAAGTATTAAACATATGGTGTGGATGGAAATGATGAATAACAGTAAATAAATAAGTGGACCAGTATGTAGATGATGGGAAAACAAGTGAAAAGAGGATGTAAACAATAATAAAATATGGATTGAACGCCATAGGTTCACTAGAGGCATCTCTCCAAATAAATATAGCACTGCTCCGTGAACATAGCCCAAGGGGAAGTACTCACACATATCACCATGTAGGAGGATGACGAACAAGCCTCTGGAAATGGATCCCCCTTCTCGCAGAGTGCCGAAATAGGCCTCCAGATTGGATTGTCGCTGAACTGTGGCTTCTATTCCGCTCTCCAATAATAAAATCCACCCGGAAGGGTATTAGGTCAAGGCAAATATATAGGCATCGAAAGGCGGTGGAATGGAGTCCCAAGGCTGGCTCGCGTGTCACACTCGTAGCCAGGGCCACTGCCGTGAGCCAGAGCCGCACCTTAGAATTTTTTATATTTTTCACCATGATTTTTGGCCTCCGTCAATTGGGATTTTCTGTGAAGCAAAAACAAGTTGAAAACAACACTTGGCTATGGGTACTAGGTTAATTAGGTGTGGAAGCAGAACGGCCGCCAACGACCAAGCTCGGGAAGGGGAGGAGTATATCCGGCAGGGCTTGGTTCGTGAAGGCCCAGGCTGCCACCCGCGGCCCAGCTCCAGCCCGACCGATCACGGGCTGGCCCCAGGACCTAGCCACTGGCGTTGTCCTCCCCTCACCTACCTCCCCGGTGGAAGAACGGGGTCGGACCATCGGAGCGGTGCGGCTACGGGACAAAGCTCGAGTTCGGCGAGATTCATGGGATGGTGGAGGGACAGAAAGGGGAGGAAGAGAGATGTGATTTGGAAAGGTGGAGTTCAGTAAGATGGATATGTACACTTTGTTTGCTAAAGGGGGAGGAAGGTGTACATGTCAATGTTGTTTATGTAAATTTACATAACATATATCAAACAAGGTATACACGATGAAGAGAAGCCCGATACCCGTATGCCCGGGTGGAATCTTGGCGTTGGTAAGCTATTTCAATCCCGTTTCATATCGGAGAAGCGCATTGCCAACCCATAAATGTTATGGGTTACTTTCGGGGCAATCCAACCCTTGTCGTGGCTCTTTTCTCTTTCTCTTCAAGCTCTCTGATCTATGCGCTTGGCTCTCTTTCTGATCAAGCTTAGATCATGTCGACAACGGGCGACAGATGAAGAACCACACGTCAAGCCTCGATATTCGTTCGGGAGTCTCCGTGATTAGGAGAGATGGAGCAGCTCGGAGAGGGCGCCTAGTGCGTGTTGCTCAAGGCGAGGGCCGTTCCAACTAAATTTTGGACCTGGGGCGAGTTCAAGTAAATATCGTTATACTAAACTTTTGTACTTTTTATTTTTAAACATATGTTCTTTTAACAAATATATTTTATATACTATTTAGTTAGCATTATTAACCATACAATATATTTTTAATTGTTTTCCGTTATAAAGTTTCAATGTATATCATTGAAAATATATCTTACACTAGTACAGAAAAGCTAATTGGCAACGTGCGGTTTTCGCGCATAGCAACGTGCGGGCACACGTTGTCGGTGTCACGCTGCTGCTATTTCTACACAGCAATGTGTGGTTAGCGCGCCCGTTGCCACTTCCCGGGTAGCAGCAACGTGTTCCTACAAGACACGTTGGAAGTTTCGTATGTGTACCGGCAACGTTCTTTCTGCGCACGCGTTGCTATCTTATTTTTTGAATATATATAATTCATATTTGATTTATTTAATTCCAGCATTTGCACAGTAATGTAATAGAGCATATGTAGTGTACCAAATAGCAGTAATAACATACATAGTGATATAGATACGAAGTAATGCATCGAAAGTCTGGAATAGGTACATAAAAGAGTTATCCATGTGCTTACAAAGTCTCGGGATACCAAACATGAAGAGTTATTTAGGCTAAGGAAGAAGTAGTTCACTCATCATCTAAACTATGATGAGATACAACAGAAACAAAATGACAAATAGCAAGAGAGCGGTAATGAAGTTCTTCAGCCTGCGGATCGTCCAACTCCCCTCTAAGAACTCCAAGTAGCTTTGCTTCTGAACGAGTTGTGGATGTTGCTAGGGAACTTGTCCACCTGTGGGTGACAAAGATATGTCATAAGGACGAGTCACAGATAATATGAAACATAAATATAAGGTAACAAATCGCAAGAGTAAAATTGTTAACATGAGATTCAACATAATTAAAAGGATGCATAATTCATATCGTAGTAAGTTCATGTTAGAAAGCATAAAAAGTTCTCACTTTAGTTGTTTCGTCTCTTGGGCGCCCGCTCCACAAGAATGTCACCTAACTTGTTAAATGGCCTCCGGTCGCCCTGTCCCTCTAAGCGTTCTTTTACCTCCGCCTTCGTTAGTTCCTTGCCGTGGAAAATACCTTCGGGTAGGACGGCATCCTTGTAGATGGATGACGCAAGAGCATGTTGAATGCGATACAGATGATTCCTGATGACATCACCTGGAGCATTTGCCATGTCATCGCACCATTTGCGAATATGAGTTTGTTTCCTCTCACATGGCATGCGAAGCTTTTCTTGATCCCTTACGAACTCTTGTATTTGAAGCATGACGTATAAGGCATCAAGCTTAGTGTTCTCTTGATGCTTGAGGCAGGGGAAATGCGTATGATGGATGAATACTATGCTGCCCGAATTGTTGCGCCTTATTGTTTTGAGCACGTTCCCATGCATGATGAACCTAACGAGACAACAATTCAGAAGACTCTCGATTTTCTTGTACTCATCTTTCTGTGGCTTTGGGTGCGAGTCCAAGTACAAAGCTTGCGATATCTTCGGCCACAAAGCGATGAGGATGTGGCGCTTGCTGCGCAAAGTAAATGGAACCAACCATCATCCTCAAATTAACATTCATACGTGCAAAGGAATGATGGAAATCTGTGAAAGCATAAAATGACTTACTTGAGATATAAAGGAAGCAACATGATTTCCTTCTTCCTATTGTTGACCATGAACGTGTCGACGATGTACTCCAAGACCCGTTGAGTTCCTTTTGGGGTTCTCAGAATGTTCTCGTACAAGTAATAGGGGTCCGCTATCGCGATGTTTGGGATGCTATCAGCTGAGATAAGGTATGATTGTTGAAGCGCATGATAGCGTACCAGGGACGAATCAATGCGATGCAAATGAAACAGGCCGAAGATGTCCTCAAATCGCAGCAAGATAAGGTCTGCGGAAAATGTATCGACAAAGGAGAAGCCCGGTGGCACCTTTGCCACGAAAAGCGGGCGTCTATCTGTATTGGGGTCGGCAAGAAGCTGGCTCTCATATGACAGAACTCGGTCATGTAGGTGTTTCGGATCCCCAATGAATGCTGACAGCATATGAGAGGGCAGCATTGGTTATTCCCCGATATGATAGTGTCGCATATCCGGCTTGGGTATCTTATGAAGGATCTGATCCGTCTGCGGAGCCGGCTGGTTGTGGGACGTAGAGGTCTTGGTCTTCTTACATCTTTTCCGCACCTTCTTCTTGGTGGGCACGGGCGCCTCCTTCTCGTTGGGCACGGCCTCAGAGAATAACTTACTCGAACACCCGGCATCATCATTGTTCATCTTCCGAATTTTACAATTAGAAGTCGAAATCTCGTAGTAAGCAACTAGACTTAGGAAAATATATGACGAATGTGCAAGTATTTATCGTATGGACCTAAAATTTTAAACTTACATTTCAGGCACTCAAATATGTCTTATTTGTAGCTAAAAGTGATATGCCAAAATTGAAGAAAAATTTCGGCATGACCTTTGCTACAAATAGGACATATGGAGTGCCCGAATTTGCCAGAACGAAAGTTAATCAACATTCTGGCAATCTCAAGGGCCTCATTACCTGCAGACATACCAAAAATGCACCAAAATGGCACACTTCTCATTTTCGTATATAATGGCACCAAACATACACAAATCATCCAAAATATCACACTTCTCTTGTGCATCTATAATTGCAACAAACATATACACCAAAATGTCACCACAGATACACCAAAATGGCAGCAAAGATACACACAAATCATGCTGGCCATTTCAACGAACACCTTTGGGGCAGGCGTGAGCACGCTACTACGGCCAAACACACATAGAGGCCGGCGGCGAGCACAGGCATACTGAGCAAAAGGAGGGGGCGACGGCGAGCACGAAAATACTGACCAGAAGGAGGGGGCGGCGGAGTAGATCTCGGCCTTGCTTGGACCAGGGCGCAGCCGCGAGCAGAAGGCGACGACGTCGGCGAGTAGAAAGCGACAGCGAGTGGAAGGCGACGGCGAGGCGAGTGGCAGGCGACGGCGAGGCGAGTGGAAGAGGGCAGCGGAGCGCGCGGGCGGTTTTGGGTGAGTTTAAGCAAACAGATGCTCGCACATGGATTTGGGGGGACGAAACATAGTGGCAACATGTGGCAAGATGGAACACGTTGCCACTACCAAGTCTGGCAACGCGTACGTCAGACTCACATGTTGCTAGTAAACGTACTAGCAACGTTCCTTCTCTCTGCACTCGTTGCCACTACTTTTTTTCTTTTCTCTTCATGAACCCAGTGTCAACAAAAGACATACATACATAGGCATGTGCGGTATGCACATTTAGCGACTCAAACAACCAAACAACAAAAGACATACATATAAAAGTCTCATGGATGCAAATATAATATAGTGCATATGTTGCCTACATATATTACATCAGTTCACGGATGCAAATATTAATATAGTGCATATGTTGCCTACAAACATTACATCATTTTTTGCGACGACGTCGTTTCTCTTCATGGACGACGTTTCACAGTCATCTTCTTGCCTTTCTTGTTCGATGCTGAATAATTTAGCCCCTGATCGTGGCTTTTCTTTTGTACGGCTGATTTTCATTCTTAGGTAACGTTGTCTTGCTTCTTCTCGGGATGTATATTTTGTCGTCATCGTCAATGTCCCTCATGGGGTCGCCGAACTGGTCATAGTCTTCTTCGTTGACTACTCCATCAATTCCGACGATGCTCCTTTTGCCTCTCCTGACGACAACACGGCTGGGCTTGCGCGGGTCAGTTATGAAGAAGCATTGTGTGCAATGCCTAGCTAGTACCCATGGCTCATTTTTTGCAGAGACGTTCACACTTTTACTCTTGGCATCAGGTATATACATGGTAGTCAAATAACGACTTTCTCTGTCGACGTTCTTTGCCCACCTGACACGGAACATCGACACCTTCTCTCTAAGGTAGTCAAGCTCCCAGATCTCTTCGATCCTTCCATAGTATCTTTTTGTTACGTCACTGGTGGTGGATTCCATCGTCACCCCTGAGTTTTGGTAATCGCTATTTTTATCCTTTGCCTCCGTGTAAAATGTGTATCCGTTCACATCGTATGCCTGGAAAGTCGCGAGGTTTAATGAGGGGCCATGTGCTAAGGCGTATATGAGTTCTCTTTCCTTGTCCCCCTCTTCCGGGGGGATTAGCTACAAGATGCTCTTTGAACCAATGCAAGAAAGAGGAGTTGTGTTTTCCAATAATATCTGCCTCTGTCTTGTGTAGTCCCCGATCACTGAAATCTTTCTTAATGATATCTTTGTGAAGTTTCAAGAAAGGATCTACGACGTCTAGGTGTTGTAGCACTACTAAGTTTGCTCTGTCAAAGTCGTTGCGTCGACCCATGTGGTCAACATGCAATTCCCTCCAGCCAGTTCTGTGACCAACTCCATCCAGCCTACCGAAGTGCTTGTTGGTGGATAAACCAATAGGGTCTTCAACATCCAGTTAATTCGTGCAGAAAGAGATGCACTCTTCGGTCAGATAACCCTGAACGATGCTTGCATCTGGACGGGCCCTGTTACGAACAAATCTTTTGATTACACCATTCATGCTCTCAGATGCCAACATGTTGTGCATGAATGTCGGCCCTAGATCGATGATATCATCCACAATATGGACAAGCAGATGCACCATAACGTCGAAGAACGCTGGCGGGAAGTACATCTCAAGCTCACATAGTATGACAATGATCTCTTCCTTTAGCCTTTTCAGTTCCCTTACACTAATCGACTTTCGAGAGGTAACATCGAGAAAGTTGCAAAGGCCAATAAGATTTTCACGGATGTGGTCGTCCATTATCCCTCTAAGTGCAACCGGAAGTAGTTGCGTCATCATCACGTGACAGTCGTGAGACTTCATGCCACTGAACCTCTTTTTCTTATCATCCAGATATCTGCTTACCTTTCGCGAATAACCAGAACTAACTTTCATACCGTGAAGGCACTTGAAAAATTGATCCATCTCCTTCTGACTTAGAGTGAAGCAAGAGGGGGCAATAGTATTCCTTCTTCTTTCCTTTTTTGTCCTCTTCTTCCGTCTCCATATCTGAATCCTCATTTCCCTCCTTACGGGATCTGCCTCCACCAAATTCTCCCCTCAGTTTCAATATTTTCAAATCGTTTCGTGCCTTCGGGCCATCTTTGGTCTTCTCCGGCATGTTGAGCATTGTGCCAAACAAACTCTCAAATATATTTTTTGTGATATGCATTGAATTAAGGCTATTAGGCGTCTCGAGAATGGGCCAGTAAGCCAGATCCCAAAAAACGGACCTCGTTTTCCATACGCCGAGCAGAGGCTTCGGCGCCTTTCTCTTCTTTCCCGCGGCAGGGTACTCTTTCCAACTCAACAAAGAATCGATATCAACACCTCTCCTTTTACGTGGAGGTCCTCGCGTCTCCTTTGTACCATCAAACAGATCTCCACGCCTTCTCCACGGGTCATCCTCCTTTAGCCACCTTCGATGCCCCATGTACACAGTTTTTGAAGATCCGGGGTCTTGTGGTAGTTGCAAATACGCTGTATTATCCATGCACCTCACACAACCGCAAAATCTGTGGCACACCTGCCCTGAGACATATCCGCAACCGAGATAATCGTGCACTATTGTTAATTTGTTATCAACGTGGCTCTCGTAGGAAAATAGCATCCTGCGCTGGCATCCCATGTGGTGACCCCAGGCTTCTCCCATAGTGTGTCTAGCTCCTCTTTCAGTAGCTGGAGATACAGATTAATATCGTTCCCCGGTTGTGTCAGCCCTTGGATTAACATACTCATGTGTATATACTTTCTCTTCATGCACAACCAGGGGGGAGGTTGTAAATCCATACAAACACTGGCCATGTGCTATGTGTGCTGCTCTGATTGCCAAACGGATTCATTCCATCAGTACTCGCACCTAGTCTGATATTTCTTGGTTCACTAGCAAACTCTGGGAACTCATAGTCTAGTGATTTCCACTGGCTAGCATCTGCGGGGTGTCTCAGCTTCGGATCATCTTTATCATCTATCTTCTTCCTTTCCGCGTGCCAACGCATGAGCTTTGCTTCCTTAGGGTCAACAAACTAATGCTGCAAACGGGGTATGAGCGGAAAGTACCATACCACTTTATAGGGAGCTTTCTTTCCAGACTTGTATCGATTAGCCTTGCACACTGGACATTTGGTCTTGTCAGCGTTCTCGTTCCGATAAATGATCTAATCGTTCTGGCAAGCATGGTATCTTACATGCGGTAAATCTACAGGGCACACGATTTTTTTGGCATCATCGATACTACGAGGGCACAAGTTCCCCTCGGGGAGAACTTCCTGTAGATACTTCAAATGCTTACTGAGGCTTTCGTCGCTCCATTTGTATCTTGCCTTCGTCTTCATAAGATTCAGCGTGAAACTCAACCGGGTCTCATTGGGTTTGCAACCAGGATATAATGGAGTCTTCGAATCTAACACCAGTTGCGCCAGCTTGGCTTCCTCTCTAGAAGCAGCTTTAGCGTTAGTCGTCTTCTTGCGAAGCAGGTCACGAAGATGAGGGTCCTGCATGACTTAACTTAACGATGTAGACAGCTCTGGGCCCCCTTGATCTTGTTCATCCCCTTCAGCCTCTTCTTCATGTTCTCCAACCGGTTCATTCCATACTTCATGATGGTCTATATCTTCTTCCATATCCACATCAGCTAAGGGATCATCATCTTCACTTATCCGCTAGCAGATGCGCCTTCAATGTGCCTTTTTCAAACGGGTCGATCAAGTGTACTTCTTTGCAACTTTGACATGGACATCTTATCTTTTTCTCTTTAATACGAAGAATTTCGGCAACCGCGCCTTCCATAAATTTATTCACAAGCCTTCCATCTACCATGATCGTCTGCACTGTATAAAAACGGAATTAGTGGACAAGCATTAATTCATGAAAAAATTCGCCATGACCTTTTCTAAAATGCGGACATTTTGAGTTGTGCCCGAAATTTGCCCGAACGGAAGTTAATCAACATTCCGACTATCTCAAAGGCTACTCATTTCAACCTACATTCCACAACATCGACATTATCATACATACATTCACAACAATCACATAATTGATGAATCATCACATCATCATCGCTTAATCTTCACACATATATGTATATCACATCTCCACACATATAGTACTCACCGATTAACCGAGAGAGAGAGAGAGCAATGGGGCGGCTTGCTTTGTGCACAAAGATCTAGTGCAACAAGAATGATGATGACGAGGGGTTAACTCATCAAATCCCATGGTTAAGGACCTAGGGTTGAGATTACGAGGGAGAGAACGTGGTAGAGCAGGTAGTTTCGTCGGCTGACAAGCAAAAGCAAGGATTTTACCCAGGTTCAGGCCTCCGGAGAGTAACACCCTACTTCCTGCTTGTCTGGTATTGATCGTGTGAGATTATGCGGGCTACAATGGGGTCCTGGCGAGATGTCGATCTCCCTAGGGTTTTGGTGGTTCGAGTATTGCGTGTCCTGGATCGGCGGCCCTCCCAGCCTTTATATAATAGGCTGGGTCTCGGGAGTTCGCAACCGATCCTGTTTACATGTAAGGAAAGTCTAAACCGACTATGTCTATGTCTAATCTTGAAGGGTACTCCATCTTGTTGGGCCTTTCGTCATGGGCTTCATGTAGGCTCTTGATAGTTGGGCCTTAGTCGACACGTGCACCAGGTACCCTTATGGTAGGGTACCCGGGGTGTATATCCTTGTCAGTAGCCCCCGAGTACTTGTCTGACTCGAAGAATCGGGCATGGACTAGTTCGTAAGTGCATGTCATATTCTTTGTACTTGTGTTTATAATTGGAGTTCCTGTATGAATAGCACATGTTCGCTATGTCGAGTATTTTCATCGACTTTGGTTTTTGCCTATGATAATCAAGGGATAATAGCTTAGTAGGCCCGGTACACTCGACGGATCGGGACCGGTTAACTACACATTCGGGTAAAACCTTACTAGCTTTCAATCAAACTCGAGTCCCCGGACTCGAATTTGGAACAGACTGGTCAGACTCGACTAGGCCGCGGAGGTCTTACTGAATCGATCTGCAGTATAATTTTGAAATTTACCCAACGCGTCCGTCGGGATTTTTATCATGTCTGCTGACACGGAAAGTTTTAAGGATTAACGTTGCTGGAACGGTCCTTAGCCCAGCTCAAAAGTCCAACGGGTCTTACCTTTGCACTATGCATGCAGCATCCGAGGTTATTTGCGGCGGACGCAACTCGAGAAATTTTCGAGTATGATTTTGCATCAAATTTTGCATATGAACTGAGTCGAGTCTTTTGTCGACTGATACTTTGTCATTATTCTATCGGGTGCGCGACAGCGCTCCCGATGGGAGTAGCCCCCGAGATTGTGCTTTATAGCTTGCAATGGAGGATAATCTCAAATCTTTTTATCCCATATATTCTTAGTCGAAGAAATTTTTGATACGCTCCCGATGGGAGTAATATGCCTCAGTCGAAGGAACGGTCGAGTGACCAATTTTGCCTTAACATTACTTTTTCACACCCGAACCAAGCAGGGCAGTCGAGTGACCGATATGCGTTGGGCGGACTCGAATGCTTTTCTGAACAAAGCGCTTGCAATGACGTCAGGGATGACGCTTATGGCGACTGCGCTGTCTGACACGCGGTGGCGTGCGTTATGCTGTGATGGATGGGACGTGACACGTGGGCCCCAAGCTGCAGTGCTGACCGAAGACTTGTGCCGTTTGGACTTGTTTTTTACCGTTTTGACGTGATTTTCGCGACGTCGTGATGATGGCTTCCTCGTTTCCCATGCGTAGTGGGCGGAGTGGCCGTCGACGGTTGCCCTCCACGTTCGCCACGTGTACGGTAGGATTCCCCTTGGAGCACACGATTGTGGTTTGTACGGTTGTGATTGATTTTGCTTTGTGGTAAATAGGGAGGACGGCATTGGCAGAATTTTTTTACTAGCCATTTGCCTCCTGCGCCGCCCCTGTTTCATCTTCTTCCTCGCGCTTCTCCTCCATTGCTCTTGTGCCAAAGCTTTGTGCGCTCCACCACCCTCTCCTTGACGATGAAGAAGGTAGCGGGCAACAAGCGTGCTGCCGCGACTGCTGCTGCCGTGACCGATGCGGTGGCGGTGAAGGGGAAGAAGGTTGCGGCCAGCGCATCTGCGTCTGCCGCCGGCCTGAAGAAAAGCGACGGGGGCTGGGTGAAGTCTTTGATCAAGGAGACGCACCTCGACAATCTTTGCGAGGACGGGCTGCTACCTCCCGCGGACCAGCTGTTCGTCCGCGCGTCGTCGCCCAAGGAGTTACTCCCTGAACCTTGCGCCAATGAGCGCGTTTGTTTTGCGGAGTTCTTGACTAGGGGGTTCGCATTCCCCATCCACGATTTCATGCGTGGTTTGATGTATGCCTATGGGTGCAAATCCATGATTTCACCCCTAATGGCATACTGCACATTGCCTATTTTATGGTTTTGTGCGAATGCTTTCTGGGGGTTTCCCCTAGCTGGGCGTTATGGAAGTCCATTTTCCTCGTCCGGCCGAACAAGAGGGGTGGCCGCACCTATCCTCTGGGCGGCTGCGGGATCCAAGTGCGCAGCGATACGCGCTACTTCGCCCTGAAGCCAGTCGACTCGGCACAAGGGTGGAGGAAAAAGTGGTTCTACGTCCGCGTCGACCAGGAAGGAATCCCGGTGTTCTCGACTGCCAGTTCTCTTCCGAGGACCAACGCCTGGGATCATCAACTGTCAACTGAAGAACAAGTGGAGGCGGCGCCTCTTTTGTCAAAGATTGGGAAGCTGCTGGGCAACATCACAGGTGCGCACCTGATTGCCACCTTTGTGAAGATGCGAGTGTGGCCAATTCGCGCCCGAGCTCACCCCATGTGGCAGTATGAGGGTGTGCTCGACTCCAGTCGAATGAGCCAGGAGGAAGTGTCAAAGAACGAGGTAGTGGCGCATGTGTGATCCATTACCAGCATTAAGTCAAGCGACCCTAGCAACGTCGACTGCCCTGTCACTCCATATGGGCCGGACAAGCCTTTGCCAGAGGTTAGTACAACCGTATTTGTTATTTGTCATATGGCGTTACCACTCAGTGATTTTGCTTTCTTAGCTTTGTACTGTTATTTGTGATATGCAGGGTCATTCGACTGCGTCAACCCTTCCTCCCCTTCCAGAGAATGGCCCAACTCACGAAACGGAGGTGCAAGAAGTAGAAACGAAGGGAGGGGATGAATCGCCTCTACCTTCGGCTACCACATCTCCGATGGAAGAGGTCGAAGAGGAAGAGGCAGAGGAAGTACAGACTGAGGAGCCGGCCGCGACTGATCATGTGAGCGAGGTTCCCACTCGCAAGCGTCGTCGGGTGGCCCAAGGTTTGTCTTCTTCTATGAGCTCACCCGTGAAGGAGTCGGATGTGAAGGATGATGGAGACTCGGGCTCCTCACCTTCTGCCAAAGCTGCTCCTTTGGATGTGAGCCCGTTGAGCTCAGCTCCTCCTCCAAAGTCGGGTGAGGAGCTGCTTTTTGGAGGCCCAAATTTTGACAACCTCGACAGTGAGGAGGAAGAAGAGCACAGGTTTGCTCCTATGCTTTCTGTACTGAGTTTTTTCGTTTTGGTATTCGTGCTTATGTTGTTTGTCTTCTGTCACTCGTAGTGCTGAGACTGTGCATCCTCCGACTCCTCCATCCGACAAAATTTTGACCCCTGAGCATCCGGACGTCTCTCCTGTTGCTCCTGAGATCATTCAATCAGTAGCCACGGCTACTGCCATTGAAACGGCCAAGGTTGCGAGTGCTGCAACCCCAGAAGTCAGGACATCTGCTGCAAAGCCTGCGCCTTGGATTGAACACGTAAGTGTCTTTTGTCGAGTCCGCATACGGGACTGGTTATGTATAACTCATGCTGGTTTCATGTGCTTGCAGCCCTACTACCTCAACCTGGTGGAGTCAGGCAAAGCTTTTATCCAGGTGGAACAGGAGAGGGACAGTCTGCGTGCTAGCTTGGAGCAACTTACCCGTAAGTGTATTTTGATTCTGTACCCGAAGTTCTTTTTGCACTGTCTTTACTTAGTCGAATGTTTGAGTTACTTCTTGCCATCAAATTCAGGCGACAAGGCATCGGCTGAGTCCCGGGTGAAGGAGCTAGAGGAGGCACTCGCCTCCCAGCGCGCCGAGTCGAAGAAAACTTTGGATGCCACCAAGGACGCTCGGGATGTGGGAGGTTAGTAACTTTCCCTTTGACATTTTTGTGTAGCCTCTGAGTGCTGTGTAGTGATTTGTGCTCTTTTTGGTCTTTGTTGAAGGAGTTATTGGCGCGCCAGCACCTTCTGACGTGGTCAGTGATGAATTGTCACTCGACCACATGATAGGTGACCTTGATACCATGTTCGTCCAGGCGAAGGATGCTCTCGCCAAGTCCACCAGCACACTTGGCGCCGTGTACAATGACGTGCTTCCGCTTGGCGAGCAACCGTCGACTGTTGATGGCTTCGCCAACGTTCTTGGTCCAGGGACTTCGACCATGGCGAATTTTGCTCGCGCCCTCACGGTACGCGGCTCGGAGTCCACCCTCAAGCTGATATTAGGTCATGGGATAGAGGGTAACTTCGAGGCGGCTATGTCTGACTTCCCTCGGAAGGCTGGCGGGAAACTAGTATCTCTGAAGCATGTTAGCGAGCCAGCCGCCCGACTGGCCAGCATATTTATGACCACCATGGAGCGCCGGGCAACAGAGGTCGCCGCCCGTTCGAGTAGGGCTAGGTCGGAGTCGGCGTCATAGTTTTAAGGCAGCCGAACCTATTTTTATGCTCTGTAATGACACATTATGATCACGCGAGTATGCGTGTACTTTTGCTACACTTTGTATGAATGTCATCTTTAATGCCTTTTGCGTTTTCACCTGAAAGGCTATGTGACGTTGACTCGCTTGACTTATTTGCTTGGTTTCTCATTGTCGCAACAGTGAAACATGGGGTTCCCCTAGTACTACCAAAGTGGGTCCACCCCATGTGGGCCCAAGTTGAAGATAGACAAGACCAAGACTCAAGTCAAGCTGGCGGGTTCACCGTCAAGACACGCAAGGCCTGCATCGACTAAGGGCTCCGGTCCTGGGGACCTTCCAGGTCCCCGAATCAAGCAAGAAGGCCAGGAAGGACCCGAGAGCCCGAGTTCCCGGCAGGAGGCCAGGCTCCCTCCCGGGTACCTCCTACGTACTTGTGGATAAGCACTCCACCTCACCACGGAAGACTTGGGAAGCAAGGCGAAGGAAGCGTGGGTGGGAAGCACGCCCCGTGGTGGTGTCAGCTCCTGTCCACCCCCAAGGCGGACGCTCCCACCTAACCCAAGGGAGACGCTAGGCTGAGGAGAGGCTACGTCTCCCCCTAAACTAGATGAGGAGGGTCCTTCACCCCGAAGGACCCTCACGCCCCTCACGTGACCCTGTGGCAACCCCTTAGCCTATAAAAGGAGGACCAAGGCACGGAGGAGGGGGAGGTCGAACCAAGGACGAACACAAGCTAGAACCAGAGCAAGACTAGACTAGGGCTGCGAAGGTAGAGAGGAAGGTGATCTCCTCCGGGTCAGGATCTGTCCTTCTTCTACCTCGGGCCAAAACCCTTCCGGGTACCCTGCCCGGAGGTTCCATTGTAAGCCACACTATGAAGAACTCATCAATCCAGACATGCAGGAGTAGGGCTTTTAGCCTCTGGGCGGCCTGAACCTGGGTAGCTCCTTGTGTCCCTTTGGTTGCATGCTTTGATCGTGGAGAGGAGAGCTTGATCTAGACTCCGCCCAAGAAGACGATTCTCAACCTCCTTCGCGCCCCGTGCCGAACCTAAAAAGGGGGTATCCTATACTCCTGGTGTCCGTGCAACGAGACACGATATCTGGCGCGCCAGGTAGGGGGCGCAAGTGCTGGATTCATCTTCATCATGTTCATCGGCAAGTTCTTCGTCAAGCATGCCTCCAAGGAAGAAGGGAGATCCTGCGGCGTCCAAACCGGTCTCTCCCTCACGCACCCAAGCTTCAGCTGAACGTCGTGCCGCTGGCGCACGGCGGAGCGCCTCTCCGTCTCCGCCTCCCATGGAGAGGGTGGCGCCGGACGAAGTAGACGGTCGCGACAAGGACAACGGCCCTGGCGGAGCGGCGGCTCCAAAGGGCGCCACCATGCCTCCTCCTCGCTCAGGGAGAAGAGCGTCTGCAACGGCACCGGCAAGGAGCCCACCGCTGGAGGAGGGAACCATGGCGTTCGCCCCAGCGTGGGTCCACGAGCATCCAAGAGCAAGACCTCCGCGCACTCGCCTTCGGACGTGCAAGCTCGCCATGATGCTCTAGTCGCTGCCAAGGCCCTGATGCAGTTCCCTCCAAGCAGCGGCGACCCCAAGGTCTACCAAGAATGGAGGACTCGCGTCGAGAGGCTCCTCGACTTCGCCGATGGTGGTCCGTGGGTCGAACCCACTCAAGCTCCCACCGTCGACAACCCCGGAGCAGCACAAGACAAAACACGTGATCCGCGAGGCCAGCCTCGTGGTGAACGTCAAGCCAAGACGGTGCCTCCTCGCACCGCGCCACCGATGGCTGATCGGCTAAACCACAATCACGGCGAGGCCATCTCCATCGGGTTGTCTACCTCGCGCAACCCAGATCTCCGTGACGAGCTCAACAGCCGTCAGAACCAAGATATGCGCACCCGCATCGAGCGTCGCCGAGAACGTCACCGCCGGGAAGATCGGGGCATCGACCTCGCCGAAGGCTGCCTCGCCCTCGCTCCCGAGTTCCGCCACTTCAACTGGCCCAATAAATTCAAGATCGACGGGCACTGAAGGAGCAGTTTCTGGGGGCTTTCCAAGGCGGGTACGAGCGCCCGGGGGCTCCCAGTGATCTCCACGACTTCAAGCAGTTGCCGGGTGAAACTCTCCGCAAGTTCATCCAGCGCTTCACCCAGAAGATGAACACCATCCCGTGCATCAAGGAGGAGTTGGTGATCCAGTCCTTCCACGCCAACGTCCGCAACCCCAAGATGCGCGAGAAGCTGAGCATCCATCGCGTCGAGTCTGCTCGTAAGCTCTGGGAGCTTGCAGACCGGTGCGCTCGAGCTGAAGAAGGAGCCAAGTTCCCCGGGGAGGATGAACCCGAGGACAAGGCCGCTCCAATAAGAACAAGAAGCGGGACCCTGGACCCGACAAGCGGATCTTCGTCACCGAGCCTCTTCCGAAGAAGACCAAGCCCGCGCCGACTTCCGAGGAAGAAGGTGAAGGTGATCCCTGGTGCCACATCCATCCAGAAGGCAACCACTTGCTCAAGGACTGCCGCATGCTCAAGAACCTCGCCGTCCGAGAGCAACGCCGAGCTGATGGGGTCAGTCAAGACGGTTGCTACAACTGCGGCACTGCCGGGCACATCGCTCGTGACTGTCCCACGGGTCGCCAAGGCGGAGGCGGCCGTGGATGGTACCGAGGCGGTGGCCGCGGGGGCCTGGAGGAGGACGCGGCGGTCAAGGTGGTCGCGGGTACAACACTCCGGAGGCCGCCCACGTCGGCAACGGGGAAGCTCCGGCTCCCCAAGGAGGCAACGGCGGCAAGTATCAAGAAGTCACGGGAGTTGTCGGGTGCATCCACGGAGGGTCTTCTCTGCCTCCCTCCAACGGCGCCTGCAAGAGACTTGTCCGGGAGCTGAACGCGGTTGCTTCTGCTCCGTCCAAGCCCCTGGACTGGTCTAGTCAAGTCATCACCTTCGACCCAGAAGACCACCCTGCAAACACTGCCGGGGTCGGGACCCTGCCGCTGATCGTGTCGCCCGTCATCCACAACTACAAGGTCACCAAGATGCTGGTCGACGGAGGCTCCAGCCTCAACCTGCTGACGGCGAAGGTCCTGGCTGTCCTTCAAATCCCCCTGTCTCGCCTACAAGACACTGGGGTGTTCCAAGGCGTGAACGGAAGTGTTACTCGACCCCTCGGGAAGATCACCCTTCCGGTCACCTTCGGCGACTCCAAGAACTTCCGCACCGAGGAAATCGTCTTCGACATCGCCGACACTCCGCTACCGTACAACGGCATACTTGGCAGACCTGCTCTGGCCAAGTTCATGGCCGTCTCCCACTTCGCCTACAACATGCTGAAGATTCCGGCGCCGTGGGGCGTGATCAAGGTCAGGCCGACATCGACGATGCTATCTACTGCGTTCACCAGCTGAACCAGACGGTGGCAACCACGGCGGACATCCCTCAAGGTGTACAGGAGGATGATGATGGGGCTCTCCCCGGGGGCGAAGGGCACCCCGGGGGCTCCACATCTACTCCACCCAAGAAGGCGCCATTCCATGGCGATCCGCAGCTGACCAAGAAGGTGGCGCTAACCAGCGACGGAGTTCGCTCCATCACCATCGGCGCCCGCCTCACCGACAAATAGGAAAGCGCGCTCGTCGCCTTCCTTCGGGAAAACTCTGACGTCTTCGCGTGGGAGGCATCAGGTTTACCCGGCGTACCAAGGGAGGTGATCGAGCACAAATTGGCGGTCAATCCGGGGGCTCGCCCCGTGAAGCAGGTTCTCCGGAACCAAAGCAAGGAAAAGCTGGAATTCATCATCGCCGAGGTGGACAAGTTGATAGAAGCTGGTGTCATCCGGTCGGTTCCCCACCCAAGCTGGGTGGCCAACCCCGTGGTGGTACCGAAACCCATGACCTTCAAGTGGAGACTCTGCATCGACTTCACAGACCTGAATAAGGCCTGTCCCAAGGACCCTTTCCCCCTGCCGCGGATCGACATGATCGTGGATTCCACGGCCGGGTGCGAGCTGCTGTGTTTCTGGATGCCTTTTCCGGGTACCACCAGATCATGATGTCACTCGAGGACCAAGAGAAGACGGCCTTCATCACTCCCAAGGGCTGCTACTGCTACACCCGGATGCCTTTTGGCCTCCGAAATGCCGGCGCTACCTTCCAGCGCGCAATGCAAGCATGCCTTGGGTCGCAGCTGGGCCGCAACGTCGAAGCGTACATCGACGACATCGTGGTCAAGACCCGGTACAAGGACTCCCTCATCCAAGACCTGCACGAGACCTTCGAGAACCTCCGCCGGGTCAACTTCAAGCTCAACCCCGACAAGTGCGTGTTCGGGGTCCCCTCCGGCAAGCTGCTGGGTTTCCTGGTCTCTCACCGAGGGATCGAGGCGAATCCGGACAAAATCAAGGCAATCGAGCGCATGGAGGCGCCCCGGCGGGTCAAGGACGTACAGCGCCTCAACGGGTGCATCACTGCACTCGGGCGCTTCATCTCAAGGCTTGGGGAGCGGGCCTTACCGTTCTTCAGGCTGCTCAAGAAGTCAGGCCCCGTGGAGTGGACCTCCGAGGCCGAGGAAGCCCTGCAGTCCCTTAAGCGCTACCTCGCCTCGCCACCAATCCTCGTGGCACCAGAAGAGAAGGAGCCCCTACTACTGTACATTGCTGCCACCAACCAGGTGATCAGCGCTGTGCTCGTGGTAGAGCGTGACGCTCCTCCGAAGAAGTCAAGCAAGATCAAGGGCAAGCGACCCGGGAACTCTCTTCCGGGGCAACCGTGCAAGAAAAGGCTGCCGGGTGACCAGGGGTCTCATGATCCTGGCGTCACTGCAACTTCACCAAGCGACGCGGATCCCGTCGGGAATGGAGAATCTCCCTCCGACGAGACTTCGCCGGGGGCTACATCGTCCCCACCCCAAGACGTCGACGAGGGGAAGCCGAGCCCTCTCAGGACTCGGCGACCCGCAAGGTGCAGCACCCGGTCTACTTCGTCAGCGCAGTGCTGCGCGACGCCCGGGAGCGGTACCCCATGATGCAGAAGCTGCTGCTGGCAATCCTCATTGCCTCCCGCAAGATGAGGCCGTACTTCCAAAGCCATCCCATCACGGTGGTGTCCAAGTACAACCTAAGAAGCCCCCTGGAGAACCCACTTGCCACTGGTCGCATATCATGGTGGGCCATGGAGCTTCAAGGTTTCGGTCTCAAGTTCGAGCACACGGACAACATCAAGAGTCAGGCGCTGGCGGATTTCACGGCCGAGTGGACCGAGACGGCGTTCGACGACCCGGAAGAGGAAACCTGCCTCCCCGGGAAGGAAGATCCTAGCGCCTGGATCATGCACTTCGACGGCTCCTACACCAAGGGGAAAGGAGGTGCTGGGGTTGTCCTAACCTCACCAACCGGGGACCGGCTGAAGTACGTCGTCCAGATGCACTACCAAGGGAACATCTCCAACAACACGGCGGAGTACGAGGGCCTGCTCGCAGGACTTCGTGCTGCCATCGGCCTCGGCATCAACAAGATCGTCGTCAAGGGTGACTCTCAGCTAGTCATCAAACAAGTGAACAAGGAGTACGCGTGCCCTCAGATGGCACCATACGTTGAAGAGGTCTGGAAGCTGCAGCGGCGCTTCGACAACTTCCGGGCTGTGTACGTCCCACGGGGAGAAAACACGGCCGCGGATGAGCTATCGCAGGTGGCGTCCAAGCAAGAACCAGTGCCTCCCGGGATCTACATCGAGGTCCTCAGGCGACCTTCGATCCCGCCCGAGAGGCTCGCGACAAGATCTGCGCCGGGGGCTGGCGACCCTTCTACCTCGACAACACGGGTAGCCAGCCCAGAAGCTCAAGACCCGGCAGCCCCTCCAGCGGAGGAAGCTATGCTTTCTTTCCGTCGGATGGTGCTACCGGTGGAAGGAACCCACCCACCCTGGGCCCGGGACATCGTCAAGTACATCATGGAGCACGCCCTCCCGGAGGACGATCACGACGCCGAGCGGGTGGCTCGTCAAGCCAAGCTCTACGTCATGATCGACGGCGAGCTCTACCGGCGACGGGACAACGGAGTCAAGCTCCGCTGCATCCCTCAAGAACAAGGCCAAGTACTGCTACGGGACATCCACGAAGGCACATGTTCAAGTCATGTGGCATCAAGATCACTGGCGGGTAAAGTTTTCGTCACGGGTTCTACTGGCCAACAGTCCTCAGTGATGCGGAGCAGCTAGTCAAGACCTGTGAAGCCTGCCAATACTATGCGAAGAACATACATCAGCCGGCGCAAGCTCTGCAGCCAATTCCAATCTCCTGGCCGTTCGCGGTCTGGGGGCTGGACATCGTGGGAAAGATACCGAAGTCTGTCGGGGGCCATGAATACCTTTTCGTGGCCATCGACAAGTTCACAAAGTGGGTGGAAGTGATGCCAGTACCAAGACAGACAGCTCAAGCAGCCATCAAGTTCATTGAAGGGATCGTGTACCGCTTCGGAGTACCCAACAGAATCATAACGGACAATGGCTCTCAGTTCACAAGCCGATCCTTCCTCAACTTCTGTGAAGAGCTGGGAATCAAGGTGTGTTTTGCCTCGGTGTCCTACCCAAGGTGCAATGGGCAAGTGGAGCGAGCCAATGCGGAGGTCCTAAAGGGTTTGAAGACCAAGGCCTTTGACAAGTTAGAAGACAAGGGCAAGAACTGGATTGAGCATCTACCAAGTGTCTTGTGGTCCCTCAGAACCACACCAAGCAGAGCCACTCAAGAAACACCATTCTTCCTTGTCTATGGAGCAGAAGCCGTCTTGCCAACAGAGCTCAGGCATGGATCCCCCCGGGTACTTGCCTATGATGAAGACGCACAAGCTGAGAGGAGGATTGATGACATCAACTTCCTGGAAGAGGTGCGGTGCCGAGCTTCCTTACGATCTGCTCGATACCAGCAAGGGCTCCGCCGCTATCATGATCGCCATATCCGTTCACGGGTACTGGAACCCGGAGACCTGGTTCTCCGCAAGAAGCAGAAGCTTGATAACATGAACAAGCTGTCCTCCAAGTGGGAAGGACCTTATCGGGTGACGCATACCCTGAGACCCGGAGCTGTTTATCTGGAGGACGAGAAAGGCAGGCCGGAGGGCAACGCCTGGAACATCGAGAATCTCCGGAAATTCTACCCCTGAATACGAACATGAATCGCAGATAGTTCGAGTCAACTAAGCACGCCCAAGGGGCTAGTGTTCTGTATAAGGGTGTAAGAATCGTCGCCAAGGAATAAAAGATAAGTTTTTCAATTCCGTGAGCCTCTCTTGTTGTCGTGAAGTGTGTTATCCGTAACAACCCCCAAGCAGGGGGCTGACATGGTGCCGGTGGCTGACAGGTCGAGCGCGAGCAGCCTATCAGTAGGCGCTGCCACCTGATCGTGCCGTACTGCCGCGGTAAGAAGTGGAACGGGCAGTGCTGTGTTTTAAAGAACCTAAACACAGAAATGCACATTCAACTTTGCTTGCGGGTTGCTCCGGATGAAACACTTTCACGACATGTAAGGGAGGGTCCATTCTTTTCCTACTGAAAGTGTGTTGTGTGTAGCGCCTCTCCCGGGACAGGAATGGATGCTGAAGAGCGGCTCAGGAGCTGGATACCCGGGAAGGACAGAGTAGATCAAGGACACGGCAAAAACCAGCTAAGTCTTTGCATGTGCATCTGGCATTCTAGGCATAATATCTCGCTCGGAGTCAATATACCACCAACCTGCGCATGCTTGACAGTTGATGAGAACCTTTGCGGGGGTAATGCGTCCTCCCCGGCGAACGGTCAGATTTCCCTTCTGGCCTAGTACCCGTGGCTGTGGAGTGGACTCCCGGAAGGCATAGTGCTCTTAGGGGTGCTGCTACTGGTGCGGGCGGTCAGAGCACTTGTCACCTAAGAGATCTCCTCAGAAAACTTGACGGCGCGTTAGTGCAAAGGGAGGTTTGGGAAATGACCCCGGGAGTTGAGCCCTAGGATTGCATTCATCTGAACTTACATTCTGAGTTTACAATTCTGGATTACATTCAGTCGAAGCTTTTCCTGGATACATATCTAGCCTATGCTACTAAGGCCAGCTCAGGGCTCCTGGCTGTGCAGCTCTGTCTTTCTGTTTTATTGCCTGCCGGGTGCACTCTTCTCTCCGGGGACGCCTGGGTGAAAAGATGACACGCGTGCAGAATCTTGTCAGGCGCGTCGAAGAGCTCGACCCCTTCTGCCGACCAGGGCGCTCCAGGGCCAAAGAGACGGAAGATTCCGTCCGCCAGTTCGCCTACGGACTGACTCTCGGCCTGCAAAAGTCCAGATCAAGATCAAGGTCATCCAAGAAGAAAGGCGGAATCATGGAGAAGAGCAAGCAGTGAACCTGCTCAATGGCCTCGAGTTCAGCCACAACCAAGGACAGCTCCGGAATACCGGCAGTCCTTTCCTTCAGGATGGACCACAGGTGCGTCCTCCTTACTGCCCTAATCCTTGCCTCTTCTTGGGCAACAGGACCAGAGACGGCCGCCAGGCGAGCAACATTCTGGGCAGCAGAAGGACGGGACGCAACCTCGCCGTCAGTGGCTCGGGCTCCAGCTTCGCTGGGTGCCTCCGCCGCTCCTCGAAAGACGGACTCCGCCGTCGACACATCGGACAAGGCCCTCTCTGCTTCGCCGGACATTGTTCTGCGGGACGAGGGGAGGCAAAGGAAGAAGAGGAGCGGAGCAAGGCGAGAAGATGTGGCGAAGGGGTGGAGTCTGGATGGTCTTTTATAGGCCTCCCTGCTCCACCTACCCCTTGACGCTACGGCTGCTGCAGTAATGGGAGCGCGTTTTGCAAAAAACTCGTTCTCATTCACACGGACGCGACACGAAGACAAGGAGGAAAACAAGATCTTCTTCATTTACAAGGACTACAAGGGGACGATCTTTTTTACAACAAAAAGGTTGGCTCCCGCCGAACAAGGAGCACCGCCGTACAATGGAAGACGCTACTTCCAGAAATACGACGTCAAGGCCGCCAAGGAGGAGGTCAACGAGATCTCCATGGCGCCCGTCCGAAGCTCCTCGCCTTCAGGAAGACGAGCTCCCCTCGACCTTGATGTCAGATGAGTTTTCCTCATCTTCATCCTCGTCGTAGGAGCTCGAGCTGCCGCTGCTGCTCTCCATGCAGCACTCCACGCGTCCGCCATCGACACCGAAGATCTTCACGGAGAGCGTAGCATCTCCGTCGTACCGGAACACCAAGCACTGCCCCCTGGACAGGCGGCGGGCACGGGAGAACGACTTCCACCCCGGACCCAGAAGCATGGCGCCTTCAGTGGTGCGCTCCGCCATGGCCCAGGAGGGGCCATTGGGGCAGCCTTCCACCTGCAGCCAGAAGCCGGAGGGTCCGATGTCCTCCGTCGCCATCGCGAAGGAATCCGGCAGAGAAGCCGGCTGCGAGGCCTGCGGTTCAGATCCACGGCGAACTCGAACGGCGCGAAGCTGGTATGAACCATGCTCCTAGGAAGAGGGGCAGCGGTGCCGCGGCCTCCACGGCCGCCGCGACCGCGAATCCCACGACCTCGCGGAACAGCTCGACCACGAGTGGAGGGGCCACTCTCCGCAGCAGCTGAAGAAGTACGAGGGCGCCCAACTCCTCTCTTCGCTCTCGCCATTGGCGCTGGCAGCTTGTGGGGAGGCCTGGAGTTGGACCAAGGAAGAAGATGACCGAAAAGGCCAGGGGTGCGCCTCGCTTTTATAGCCGCGGCAGTGCCTCTGCCAAGCGTCTCCTCGGTTCTTCCGTTAGTGGGAATCGAGGGGGCCCTCGCAGTTATTCCCCCGAGCGGAGTAACTCCAAGACCTTCAAGGCCATCAGTGAAGCGAAGCTGAGAAGACCAGGTACCCGGGACCCACTTTGACCTATCTTTAGGCCATGGCCCCGGCAGCTGGAGCAAGAGCCGCCGGGACCATGCCCGGGGGCTACTGTCGCAACAGTGGAACATGGGGTTCCCCTAGTACTGCCAAAGTGGGTCCACCCCATGTGGGCCCAAGATGAAGATGGACAAGACCAAGACTCAAGTCAAGCTGGCGGGTTCACCGTCAAGACACGCAAGGCCTGCATCGACTAAGGGCTCCGGTCCTGGGGACCTTCCGGGTCCCCGAATCAAGCAAGAAGGCCAGGAAGGACCCGAGAGCCCGAGTTCCCGGCAGGAGGCCAGGCTCCCTCCCGGGTACTTCCTACGTCCTGTGGATAAGCACTCCACCTCACCACGGAAGACTTGGGAAGCAAGGCGAAGGCAGCGCGGGGGGAAGCACGCCCGTGGTGGTGTCAGCTCCTGTCCACCCCAAGGCGGACGCTCCCACCTAACCCAAGGAGACGCTAGGCTGAGGAGAGGCCACGTCTCCCCCTAAACTAGATGAGGAGGGTCCTTCACCCCGAAGGTCCCTCACGCCCCTCACGTGACCCTGTGGCAACCCCTTAGCCTATAAAAGGAGGACCAAGGCACGGAGGAGGGGGAGGTCGAACCAAGGACGAACACAAGCTAGAACCAGAGCAAGACTAGACTAGGGCTGCGAAGGTAGAGAGGAAGGTGATCTCCTCCGGGTCAGGATCTGTCCTTCTTCTACCTCGGGCCAAAACCCTTCCGGGTACCCTGCCGGGAGGTTCCATTGTAAGCCACACTATGAAGAACTCATCAATCCAGACATGCAGGAGTAGGGCTTTTAGCCTCCGGGCGGCCTGAACCTGGGTAGCTCCTTGTGTCCCTTTGGTTGCATGCTTTGATCGTGGAGAGGAGAGCTTGATCTAGACTCCGCCCAAGAAGACGATTCTCAGCCTCCTTCGCGCCCCGTGCCGAACCTAAAAGGGGGTATCCTATACTCCCGGTGTCCGTGCAACGAGACACGACACTCATTTCTTACATGAGATTTGTGTGATGTCTTGAACAGCCACGAGAACCCGCTACTTCAGCTGGTTCCTCGCAACCTCAGACTGCCACCCGATCACGGGCTCAGGTGGCCAATGATGCCAGTGTAATGGAGTATATGAAAACTCGATGCGTGAGACTGGAGCGAGAGCTAAAGAGTGCCCAGCGCGAGCTGGATACACTGAGAATGAGACCAGCTCCAGCCACAGAACGAGAAGATTATGTGCTTGGCGAGATGGACCTTGTAAACAGGCAACTCGAGTGTGAGTACAATCCTTTCTCTGATTATGGATTGTTTGGCTACTCTTATTTCGAGTGACTTGATTTGTTATTTGTGCAGGTTTTGTCTCTGACTTCCAAGCAGAGCAAGCTCGCGTTGAAGAGCGTATGGATAATACCACTGACAACCCGACAACTGGCCATCAGCATTTTTGGCTTGATAGGTTCCGAGCGCGCACACTCGCTACTTTGAAGGATCGAGCGTGGCGAAGCGCTCAGCTACTCGAGTTATGCAGGGCGGCTTTGATTCGCATCAACCAGACCCTGTTTCCAACAGGACCACAACCACAAGGTATCCATGCCTTGCTCGATCTTTTCCGTAATGCAGGCCCCATCCGGGAGCTGCTTACCCAGAAGCTTGTGGTTGGAGCCAACGCGGTGATGGCGTATGTGCGGAGTCGACGTCCCAACTTGGTGTTGCCGCCACCCGCCGTTGGAGCGACTTTGTCTCAGGAAGACCTTGATGGCACCATTCTATCTGCAAAGATTCTGGTCGAGCGATGCCATGACCAACTCTTTGGTCCTGTGCTACCCATCAAGGACGAGCCTGAAGACTAGAGGCTTTTTGTGTATAAACTTGCAGAGGGGGCAGCCCCCGAGTGTAAATTTGCCACTTGTATATAATATGCATTATTTACTTTGTGTTTCCTCAGCCCCCGAGTCTATCGAGTGGGGTTTATGAAAATATTTCGAGTGTGAACCAATAATTGCGCAGCCCCCGAGCGTTTCGGGTGCGGCCAAGGTATGTACTAATGAGTTATGCGAATAGTAAATAGAGAGATAGGAGGAACATTTTGATTATATTCCACTTTTGAATGTTAAGCTGCAGGCCGCCTCATTAAAAACCTTCCAGCCCCCTTAGGTACCCTGGAAGGAAAAGAGCACGTCTGAAACCTGCAGCCATCCGACATATGTGCCTATTACATTGTGCGACTGAGCAATCTAAGCATAGAAACGGCGCAGCTGCGCAACGTTCCAAGCATTGTGCGAGAGTTTGCCTGTCTTCGCGTGCTTCAGTCTGTATGCTCCGCCACCAATGACCTCGGTGATGAGAAAGGGTCCTTCCCATGGGGGAGCGAGTTTGTGCACCTTCTTTTGCTTCAGTTGAAGTACCAGGTCGCCAACTTTGAAGGACCTGGTGCGCAGTCGATGGCTGTGGTAGTTGCGGAGGTCTTGCTGATAGACAGCTAAGCGCGCTAGCGCCGTGTCGCGTGCTTCTTCGAGCAAGTCGACTGCATCTTCGAGTGCTTCATCTGC
The DNA here is from genome assembly GCA_947311845.1 of Poa pratensis. Taxonomy (NCBI): domain Eukaryota; kingdom Viridiplantae; phylum Streptophyta; class Magnoliopsida; order Poales; family Poaceae; genus Poa; species Poa pratensis. The sequence continues at coordinate 4,593,080 of CAMZMU010000102.1, forward strand.
GTCTTCTTCGTTGTATGCTTCGACTCTTGGTGCATTGAATCTGACATCTGATGGCAGGATTGCCTCTGCGCCGTAGACCATGAAAAATGGGGTGAACTGTGTTGAAGCGTTAGGAGTTGTGCGTAGGCTCCATAGCACATATGGGAGTTCTTCGACCCAAGCACCCGCGGCTCTTTTGAGTGGCACCAGGAGGCGTTTCTTGATTCCACTTGTCACGAGTCCATTGGCTTTTTCGATTTGGCCATTGGACTGCGGGTGTGCCACGGATGCATAGTTGAGCGTGATGTCTTGCTCTTTGCAGAAGGATCGGAATTCTTCAGCCGTGAAGTTTGTACCGTTATCAGTGATGATGCTGCTTGGTACGCCGAAGCGGTATATGATGGATTTTATGAAATTGACTCCTGTAGTGGCAGTCGAACTTGTGATAGGGACTGCTTCAATCCACTTGGTGAACTTGTCGACCGCCACCAGAAGATGAGTATGCCCTCCATGGGAGGATTTTCTGGGTGGCCCGACCATATCGAGCCCCCACTGGGCGAAGGGCCAGGCCAATGGTATTGTCTTCAACGCCGATGCGGGTGCGTGCGGCTTTGTGGCGAATTTTTGACAGCCGATGCACCTTTTGACTATGTCCTCCGCGTCTTTGAGTGTTGTGGGCCAGTAAAAGCCTGCGCGAAAGGCTTTGGCTACGAGTGATCGACTGCTGGCGTGATGCCCGCAGGTACCTGCATGAATATCACGAAGGATGGCCTGGCCATCTTCGAATGCTATCAATCGTTGGAACATACCTGATACGCTGCGCTTGTATAGTTCGCCGTTGATGACGGTGTATGCTTTAGATCGTCGAGTGACGCGTCTTGACTTTGTTATGTCTTCAGGTACCTCGCCGCGGAGTATGTATGCGAGGAAAGGTTGAGTCCAAGTTGGCTCAATGAGGAGTACCTCGACTGGTGGGTCCTCTGTGCTAGGTGCTTTGCTCTTGGCTGGTGCGGCTGATGTAGGAGATGTTCGTTTTGCTTGATGGATCTGTGCTCGATGCGCCCGAGTAAGACACCAGGTGGAACTTGTGCCTTGGTCGAGCCTAGGTTGGCTAGCGTATCAGCTTGTTCATTGCTTTCTCTCCCTATGTGCCGCAACTCGCAGCCTTCGAAACTGCCCTCCATTATGTTGTACAGGTCGCGGTAGGCGATCATGTTGTCTGCGATGGCATCGCAGGCCTTCATTGTTTGCTGCACCACAAGATTCGACTCACCATAAATCATCAGTCGAGTGCACCCGAGGGATTTGGCCATCCGCATGCCATGGATCTGGGCCTCGTACTCAGCTTCGTTGTTGGATGGTAGCTCGAATCCCATCTGCAGGACATAGCGAAGCTTGTCGCCTTTTGGTGATATGAGGATGACACCTGCGCCTGCGCCTTCGTTCTTCTTTGAGCCGTCGAAGTACATAGTCCATGAGTTGGACACATCTGGTGCTCCTGGCAACTGAGCTTCGATCCACTCGGTATGGAAGTCAGGTAAGACTTGTGCTTTGATGGCCTTCGGGTAATCATACCTGATATCTCGTAGTCCTAGCTCGATGAGCCATTTTGCGACTCGCCCAGTTGCGTTGGGATTTGTGAGGATGTCCCCGATCCCTGAGGTGCTGATTACAGTGATCGGGTGCTCTGCGAAGTAGTGCGTCAGCTTCCTTGAGGACATGAACACGACGTAGGCCAGCTTTTGATAATGCGGGTACCGCTGCTTTGATATGGAGAGGACTTCACTCAAGTAGTAGACTGGGCGTTGTATGCTTTGGGCGTGTCCCTCCTCCATGCGTTCGACCACCAGTACGGTACTTACCACCCTGTTAGTTGCGGAGACATACAGGTATAGTGGCTCACGTTCCCTTGGTGCGACGAGGATTTGAGGGCTTGTGAGGACTCGCTTGAGATCCGTGAAGGCTGCTTCGGCTTCTGGCGTCCACTCGAATTTGTCTGCTTTCTTCATCAGCCGATAGAACAGGAGTGTTTTTCGCCCAGTTTGCTGATGAATCGGCTAAGTGCTGCCACTCGACCTACTAATTTTTGTACGTCTTGGAGCTTTGAAGGCCTTTGCATTGTCAAGATGGCCTGTATTTTCTCCGGGTCCGCCTCGATTCCACGAGCTGAGACTAGATATCCCAAGAGCTGCCCTGCTGGCACGCCGAACGTGCACTTCTTCGTGTTGAGCTTGATGTGGAAACGTTTGAGGTTTGCGAACGTCTCTCGCAAGTCATCGAGTAGTGTGTTTTCCTCCCTTGTTGTTATGATCATGCGCTGGTAGGTTGAGGCTGCGTTCTTGAGCCCGAAAGGTATAGTTGTGTAGCAGTAGACCCCGAGTGGGGTTATGAACGCCGTTTTCTCTTCATCTTCTTCCTTCATCCTTATCTGGTGGTAACCTTAGTAAGCATCCAGGAAGGACAGGCGAGTGCACCTAGCGGTGGAGTCGACTATCAGGTCGATTCGAGGTAGTGGAAAGTGATCCTTTGGACAACATTTATTGAGTGCTGCGAAATTTACGCACATCCGGAGGATATCTGTGACGAGGGGTGGACTCGGCAAATCCCTGGGTCGTGTACCCCGGGTTGATTGAAGGGGAGAGATGAGCGCTGGTGATCACGACGGCTGACAAGCGAGGCGTTTTACCCAGGTTCAGGCTCCCGGAGGATAACACCCTACTTCCTGCTTGTCTGGTATTGAATGGCGAGTTGTGGCTACAATGGCGAGATGGCAATCTCGCTAGGGTTTGTGGTGGCGGCTATGAGCTTACCCTAGACGAGGGACCCTCCCAGCCTTTATAGTAGGCTGGGTCTCAGGTGAACGGTGCCGATGGCGTTTACAAGCATGGTAGGAGTCGCATGACCTATCCGTCGACTATCTTGGGCCGCACGTCGTCCTCCTTGGGCCTCCCTTGGGCCCTCGTCATAAGGTTGATAGGCTTGGCGTGCCCCAGGTATCCTCACCGTGGGGTAGTCGAAGAGTAACCCCACGACAATCTGTGTGCTTCTTCTCTACAAGTATGGGGTTAGCCACCCATTGTGATTTCTTGATTTCTCTGATGAAACCTGCTGCGAGTAGTCTGTCGACTTCAGCTTCGACTGCGGTTCTTTTCGGGCCGGATATGCGGCGCATTGTTTGCTTGACTGGCTTAGCATCTGGAAATAATTGGAGAGAGTGCTCGGCGAATTCTCTGGGAATACCTGGCATGTCGGCTGAACACCACGCAAATATATCCCAGTTCTCACGGAGGAATTCGATGAGCGCGCTTTCCTATGCAATAGGCAGACTCGAAGAGACATTGACTGTCTTGGTCGGATCGGTCGGGTGCACCTGATGCGACCTTGTGTCATTGGTGGCATTGAATGCTCTGTCGACTGGCACCTTCTTGTGTTCCGGCATAAGTGTTCGATCATTGGAGACCGCTAGATCGGCGAGCGTTGCTTCCATGTTGAACATCTCAGAGATTTTGCTAAATTCTCGGTCACAAGAATCGAACTTTTGGAAGTTTCCTTTGACTGTGATTATTCCTTTTGGTCCAGGCATTTTCAGCTGAAGGTATGCGTAGCGCGGGACTGCCATAAATCGAGTGATCGTCGGGCGTCCAAGTATGGCGTGGTATTGTGACTTCCAGTCGACGACTTCGAACTCAATCGACTATGTCCTGAAGTGGTTTTTGTCCCCGAACGTAACGTCGAGTTGTATGGTGCCTTCTAGGCTTATTGCTTTGCCTGGGACGATACCGTGAAAGTTATTTGAGGATTTTGGCAGGTTTTCGACTGACCTGTTCATTTTGCGGAGCGTGTCCGCGAAGATGATGTTTATGCCGTGCCACCATCCATGAAGAAATTGGACATAGCGTAACCTCCAATTTGGGCGTCGAGTACCAGAGCAGAGTGCCCTGGACGAACTACCGATGGTGGGTGGTCCTCTCTGCTGAAGCATATTGCAGTTTCGGATCCCTTCAGGAATTCAGTTACGGCAGGAGGTGACATGACCGCCATATTTACTTGTCGAGTGCGAAGTTTTTGCTCCCTGTTGGAAGGGCGACCTTTCTGTATCATGTACATCTGCCCTTGGGGCGGAGGGTACTGAGGTTCGTCCACTCGAGGTACGGGTTGTATGGCTCCCGCGATATTTCCGCCTGCGGCAGGCTGTGGCGGTGGAGGTGGTGCCATCAGAATGGGCACATTGTTTGGCTGAGGCGCAGGTGCGTGTGCGGCTGCTGCCTTTCTGAGTTGCACGTAGTCATATGCTAGTTGTTCGAATTCTCTGCAGTTTCTCATCGAGTGATTGGAGCGCAATTTTCCGCCGTCCCCCTTGTACAGGTGTAATCTGCGATCAGCATCCATCTTGTCATCGAATGATCGCTCGTTTTGTGCGTCGGAGCGCGACTTGCGCCAATCTTTCTTCTTGTAGCTGTCGCTGCGTTGGTCGCGGTCTCGACTGTCCCGGCGATCATTTCGACTGTCCCGGCGATCATCTCGACTATCCCATCGATCTTCTGACCGTCGGTCGCTTCTGTCTTGGTCGTTGCGGGGTGTGGAGAATCCAGCCGCCATAAATTCGGGTATGTCGTCGTCGTAGTGACGTTTTGAACGTTTGCGCCTCCGATCGTCTCTGTACGAGTCCCTGCGGTTTCGACTGCCGCTATCATGATTGTCACGGGGTGAGGACCCGCGTGTGGTGCGCGCCATGTCTTCTCCGTCTGCCCACTCGGTCGCGATCTTTAGGAGGTTAGCCACAGAGGTTGGCTTTTGGCGACCAAGTGCTTATTTGAAATCTCGCCTGGCGAGGCCCATGATGAAAGCATCCATGGCCATATCTTCTGAAATTACTCCAACTGAGTTGCGTATCTCAGTCCATCGTCGGATGTATGACCTCAACGTTTCGTCCGACCGTTGAATGCAGGGTCTCAGTTCTTCGAACGTTTTTGGTCGCTCACATAGAGGCTCGAAGTTTTTGATGAAGTCTGCGCGGAAGTGATCCCACGAGTCGTATGTTGATGGAGGTAGAGCCTTGCGCCAGTCGCGGGCTGTGCCTTCGAGCATGAGTCGTATGTATTGCATGGCTGTGGTATTCGTGCCTCGCTGGCACGAGACAGTCAGTCTGTAGTCTTCCAGCCATCCTGAAGGTTCCTGTCGACCCGTGTATTTGGGTTGTTCAGATGTGAGTTTGAACCCTTTGGGCATCCGTGTCTCGCGGACGAGTCGAGTGAAGCACAGAGCTCTGCATGGCTCAGGCTCCTGATCAGAGTACGAGTCGCTACTGTAAGTTCTGCGTGATCTGCTCCTGGACCTGCGCCGACGTGAGCCGCTCCTTTCCTTCGAGTGGTGACTGCGACCACTGCGATTATGTTCTTCACGATGCGGGTTTACTATGGCACGGCCTCCTGGAGTTTTTTGGATTTGGCGTATGGCCTTTGCCGCTAAGGCGAGTGATTTGATCTGTTGGCGATGTAGTTTTTCATTGGGGTCATCCGCTGGAGGCTTGATTGCCTCTAGGTATGCTGCAGCAGTAAAAAGGGCACCCGCAGCTGTTTTGGGTACTGGTACTCCCTCTTCGTCGAATGTCATGAAAGAGTGGCATAAGTTGCGGGTGAGCGCTTCCCTCTCATCTTCCGCGACGCGTGGCAGTCTTGATATGGGTCTTGTGTCTGCTCGCCCGGTGGAGCTCATGGAGAGCTGTCTTCTCCGTGCACTCGACAAGCTAGCTTGCTTTTTACGTTCTTCGAGTGTTGCTCTGATCTGCTGCAGTCGAAGTGATTCCAGCCAGTTGAAGTACTGGAAGGTCAACATCTCCTCTCGTGTTGCGTCCACAGGCATCATTGTGCACTCCTTGATGACTTTATCTGTTTTTGCTGCCATCTCAGCAGTAATTGTGAGAGTTGTGACTCCATCCGGCATAGTAACTGTGCACGGAAATTCTGTAGGCCTGCGACTGGCCGCAATATCAGATGATTCTGCGGCGAAGGCAACGTAGACCTGCTGGGGTATCACCCGAGGGTATGTGTATGTGTTTTCGAGTCCCGTCATGGACTCGATGTCTTCATCGAGACTCATATCAGAGTCAGTATGCCAGTCGAACAGCCCATCTGGGCGAAGCTCGCCGTCGACGTGTTCATCGCCTATGCTCATCTCGGTGTCGGCGAAGTCGTTATGTATCTCGGAGTTGAGGTTGTTGCTGGTGCAGATCTCGGAGTCGACGTGGTTGTCGATACGAGTTTCGGGCTCATCGAAGTCGCTGAGTGAGATCCCACAGTCGAAGCTATCCTCGAGTGGAAGATTGAGCTCAGGATCGTTGTGCGGTATGTTGATTCAGCTTCCTCACCCTGGAGTTCTTTCGCAATGAACTCGTTGATCTCTCGAGCCGACATGGTTGTTGCAGACGAGCAGGCTTGGAGGACCGACGATGGTATGGACGCAGTTGATGGATCCGCAGTCGAAGGAGCCGCAATCGATGGAGCCTCGGGTGCAGAAGTCGCGAGTTGGCGTGGATCTATCACGTCCTGCATACCAAGCTTGTTTACGAAAAAATTGAATGAACCAACGGTTAAACCCAAACCTGACTCGAGACCAGCGAACGTCTCCTGGAATTCTGGTGAGTGTGCCTCGAAGTTCATCAGAGGATCTGATGTGCTTTTTGCAGGTGATGTTGGCGTGCTGCCGTTTGTCGAGTGAGTCGGCGAGTTGCCGTGTGCCATCCGAGTCGGCGAGTTCTGGTTTTTCGATGCAGCCGGCGAGTCGCCATTTGTAGATGCGATCGGCGAGTCGCCGTTTTCCGATGGAACCGAAGAAACCGTGAGTCCGACACTATTCTTTCCCACAGACGGCGCCAATTGATGAGGGGTTAACTCATCAAATCCCATGGTTAAGGACCTAGGGTTGAGATTACGAGGGAGAGAACGTGGTAGAGCTGGTAGTTTCGTCGGCTGACAAGCAAAAGCAGGGATTTTACCTAGGTTCAGGCCTCCGGAGAGTAACACCCTACTTCCTGCTTGTCTGGTATTGATCGTGTGAGATTATACGGGCTACAATGGGGTCCTGGCGAGATGTCGATCTCGCTAGGGTTTTGGTGGTTCGAGTATTGCGTGTCCTGGATCGGCGGCCCTCCTAGCCTTTATATAATAGGCTGGGTCTCGGGAGTTCGCAACCGATCCTGTTTACATGTAAGGAAAGTCTAAACCGACTATGCATATGTCTAATCTTGGAGGGTACTCCATCTTGTTGGGCCTTTCGTCATGGGCTTCATGTAGGCTCTTGATAGTTGGGCCTTAGTCGACACGTGCACCAGGTACCCTTATGGTAGGGTACCCGGGATGTATATCCTTGTCAGATGAGCTTTCTCCAAGGGAGAGAGTGTGAGAGTGGAGAGAGAGAGGGACGTGCAGGGTGGTCGGCGGCCGGCCGGGTAGAGATAGAGAGAGGAGCAAGTGTATGTGAGTGGAGAGAGTGTGTGGAGATAGAGGAAGAGCAACAAAATGGTGGAGAGAGAGGAGTGAGCAAGAGAGCAGGAAAGCAAGCTAGAGGAGGAAGAAAGAGTCCAGGTCGGCCGGCCGCGCGCGCGCAACCAAGTAATTAAGATCCAGATCTGGTCGAACATGTAGCAACGTGTTACGCAGACGGCACGTTGCTAAGCGGAGAGAAATAGCAACGTGTCACAACCGCACGCGTTGCCAGGCAGATGATCGGTATAAACGGAATCTACGAAAAATACTACTAACGTGTACCTACAAGAAACGTTGCCACTACTTCGACATTGGCAACGTGTAATATAAGGACACATTGCGAATATCGAAACATTGGCAACGTGCGTAACGTGCGCGCGTTGCTAATAATTAATGTCGAGTCTCGCGGGCAGAATTTTTTACTGGCCACGTTTGTCAGCTTATGCACGTTGCCGGTACATGACTATTTGCAACGCGTATAAATTTTGAGCGTTGCTAAATCCTAGTGGCAACGTGTTGATCCCATAGCACGTCGCAAACCAGATGTTGCCACTAGGCTATTTCCTACTAGTGTTAGTTGTGCACGATTTTTTTTTATTTGTGATATGTTACCCTTTACAAGAGACAAAACCATCTTAAAATTAAAAAAAAAGGAAAAACACATGTCTATGTATAATTGTGTAAATGTTTATCTACATTTTTAGTACTATTAAATATGCTGGTACAATATTCAAACTATACAACGTAATAAATATGTTAATAGAGGGGTGTAGTGTATGGTTATGTAAGAAAATATATGTATAAAGTTTTGTAGTATAACTTACTTTTTTTTGGCATGACCAGTTTTCCATAATCAAATGTGTCTTATAGGTCACAATAGATGATAGTATGTTTAAAATCTATATTTTGTTATTGAAGTAGCATTTCATATAGTAATCAACGACGATACGGGTGCGGATCATGTTTAATGTACTAGAAAGATACCCCGCACGTTGCGGTGAAAATCTGTTTAAAAATATTGTTGTGTAAATAAAGTTATATAAGACATATGAAATATGAAGTTGTTTATAGACATATGGAAGATTCAGTTGTTCACATTGTCGAAAGGCTAAATTTATTTGACATGATATTTTTTTGTATTTGATGGTTAAAAATTGGTGACGTGGACAATTGGATCAATGAAAAGTAGATGATGTGGATATGTTACATGCAAGAAAATAGTGGCCTTAATTGATCTTAGTGGGATGACATGGAGTTTTGGTTGGCTAGGAGAATGAATGATGTGGATAGCTTGCATGTTGAGATAGAAAAATAATTAATGCACTTAGTAGGGTTTTGCTTTATAAGAAGTAACATGATATTTTTTTGTATTTGATGGTTAAAAATTGGTGACGTGGACAATTGGATCAATGAAAAGTAGATGATGTGGATATGTTACATGCAAGAAAATATTGGCTTTAATTGATCTTAGTGGGATGACATGGACTTTTGGTTGGCTAGGAGAATGAATGATCTGGATAGATTGCATGTTGAGATAGAAAAATAATTAATGCACTTAGTGGGGTTTTGCTTTATAAGAAGTATAGATTGCTTGCTGCCTATTAAAATATACTAATAATGATAATTTATTTCTTCCAATAAAAATTGATTGATTACTCATACATTGCTTTTGTACAAACCGGAGAAGAGTTGCATGTATGTTGAAGAACGAACGCATGCGAGAAAAATATTTTCAACCTTTGGCGCTCTCTAGTATATTGCATTTGGATAGTCTTTTGTTTATATAGTTTACATACTGAAATTGTATTTCTTTGCACATATTTTTCTGCAATTTGTTATTCACATCCGGTCCAAACCCGTTCTGTTTCCGATCTGAATCTGTAGTCTGATATAATCCGTATTCGAATCCGCATCCGGTCGTTATCCGATCTGCTCCGCATCCGACCAAGAAATATGGAAAAGGATACGGAGAGGGCAATATCCAATCTGATCCGTTTACATCCCTACTTATAAGTCACAATAAGATGATAATATGTTTAAGATCTATAGTTATTCTTGAAGTAGCATTGCATATAGTGATCAACGACAATCATAAAGTAATATAGATTCTACTAATTTTGCAGACATAAAATTCAATTTATATGCTCACCACAATGCATCTCTGTATCACGTGGTTTATTCAAATGCTCATGTTAGTTTAAAATAGTAAGTTCTGTATGAAAATTAAAAATTGGAAATGTATCAAGCAAATACTAGGTATTTGAACGCGGCAATGCCGCGCGTATGTTTTTGAATTTGCATTTGAAAATGGTGATGTTGTAAAGTTGACTAAGTTTGGAAATCATTAAAATTGAAAAATGCTTTCGTTTTAAAAATGGTTGGATTTTGGAGATTGCTCAAATTTGGGAATTATTGTAATTCAATTTCAAATGTGTTTTTTTTTTTGTGAAAATATTCCTAAGTAGTTAGTTTTTTTTTCTGTGAGTTGGTTCACACATTTTAGAGTTACGTTAAATGTTTAGTAAGGTGGAATGGTTTTACATGTTTGTATGTGTTTTTTTTTTTTTTTGTGTGAAAATATTCGTAAGTAGTTAGTTTTTTTTTTGTGAGTTGGTTCACACATTTTAGAGTTACGTTAAATGTTTAGTAAGTTGGACTGGTTTTATATGTTTGTATTTGTTGAAATATTTGTTTGGATTTATTTGAACTACGTAATTAGGGAGAATGCAATATGTAAGATAATATATGAGATATATATATTTTAGAGTATTTCAATTTTTTGTTCTTTTTTTAGCAAATTGAATTTTTCAAATGTGTTGTATGTATTTTTTTTGTGAGAATTATGATATATTTTATCGTAGAGAAAGCAATTTGTCATATCGAGTATTTTTAGATATTTAGAAATTTGGAATGTTTGGATATATTTGAAGTATAACATAAAATTTGCGTCAACTTCATAATTAGGGTGAATGCAATTTGTGAGATATATTTTAGAGTGCTTCTAATTTTCTAGCAATTTAAAATGTTCGAATGTGTTGTATTTTTTTAAACGTCTATTTTAAATGTGTTTGCCTTTTTGTAGGAAAATACTTTGAAATAATTAGTATTTGTGAGTGCCTTCATATTTTATCTCAATGTTTATTTTTTTGTTCATGTTGATATATTTGTCGTATTTTTCGGACGTATAATTTGAAATTATTGTTATATTTCACATTTTTCTTATTTTTTTCTTTTGCTCAAATAATATTCCAAACATTTGTGTTTTTTTTCTTTAGACAGGTGTTTTCGTTATTATAATTTGAAACATTGCTTATGGTTTTTAGACAAATTATTTCATTATTAAGAGAGATGCGATATGTTTGGAGTACTATAAAAAAAATGAATCCATTATCATTTGTTTAAGAGATGGGAACATTAAATAAACAGTATCTCTTTTTTTATCTTCTTTTTTTTGCTTAAACAATACTCGGATTATTTCACATTTCTTTTATCTTTTGTAGGTCATAAAAAAATGATTGTTGAATTTAAATAAAAGCATCTATTATGCTCCATCACTTAGTAAAGCCCACCGTATACGTTGTGATTAAAAATGGTAAAATTTGTTAAAAGTAGAAAGTTTTTTTTGTTTTTCTATTTTACGTTTACTGAATGATTGGTTTTGAAAGGCACTCAAAAATTGAATTCTCGAATTTAAATTTTTGTCATATGACTTAAATAGGCAGTGTTTATTTTTGTAGTCATGTTTTTTTTTCTTACTTTTCGTAAATAATGTGGTGTAAAGAATTTAAATTTGGAAATATTTACGTTCGATGGTTTATTTGATTTGGATCTATTGGAATTTAAAAATATTTTGTGTTTCTAAGTTTGTTATGAATATAAAGAATAGAAATATATTTAAATTTGTGAAATATTCAAACTTGGAATTTGCTTATATGCTATAAGTAGCAACGTATATTTTTTTGTGTTCATGTTGTTATGTTTAATGCTTTTAACATTTACGAATTGAATTTGATTTGAAGATGATTTAAAATTTTAAAGTACTAAAATCTGAATTTTGAATGCTCGGTTTGGAAAGGCATTCAAAAATATTATTATCGAATTTTAATTTTGGTCGTATGACATAATTTTGGTCGTATGACATAAATAGGTAGTTTTTTTTTGTAGTGTTTTTTTTTTGTCGTATTTGTGAATAACGCGGTGTGAAGAATTCAAATTTCTCCGAATATTTACCAAATTTGGAAATTCAAAAATATTTGTATTTTGCCATAAATAAATAGCATGTATTTTTCTGATTATTTTGATATTTTTTTCATATTTTTCTGGTGGGTAGGTTTAAAGTAATTGATTCTGCAAATTTAAACATTTTCTGTAAAAAAAAATTAACACGTGGGGCCGCAGATGACGTCACGGCGGAGCACGGCGGCGCCGGCGACGCGTCCGCGCGTTCCGGGACTCACGCGGGGGCGCTCCCGACGCGCCTCGACGCGGTGAGCCCGTAGGTGGCGGCGCCGCCCCCTTTAGGTCGCCGTAGCGCCGCCGGCGGCGTGCGGATGCGGGGGAGGCAGCGCGGCACGGCGGCGGCGTTTCCGGCGACAGCGCGGCGTCCCGGCACCGGATTCGCGGCGAGGAGATGGGGGATGCGGCGGCGAACCTCGCCGTGGCCGCCGATTCGAGGGAAGAGGGCCGGAGCGGCGCCGGCACGCGGCGACGGCGGCGGCGAACCGTGGCCGCGCGTGGGAGAGAAGAGAGGAAAGGGGGGTCTGTGGATATTTTTTCTCGGAGAACCCTGGACTTTTTCCGATTTGCAAATAGGTCCTTTGCGGGCGGTTTTTTGCAAAAGGTGCGCCGGAGCGCGACGTGGTAGCGCGTGATTGGTAGATATTCGACTGCTACAGTATTACTGTAGCAGCTCGCGATCTGGGACGTCCGACGGTGCGATCAAAGGGTCTGTGTTTCTCGGGCGACGTGGACGGCGAAATGGGGCGTGAATCGGACGTCCTTTTATATATAGTAGGATGTTTGCGGTAGACGTACGCTGAACGAAAGAAAAATGCACGGGAGACGTAGGCGCGAGACGTAGGCCGAGTATGGATGACGCGTACGCCGTTCGTGAGGTTGCCTTGCGCGTGACGAAGCTGAGCTGTGGGAGCTGTCACCAGCGTAAACGCGACGCGCAAGCTATTTGAATCCCACCCGAACTCGGATTCGCGCGGCCATAAGTGGCGTCGCCATCTTTCTCAGGGCAAACCCACCCTTTGCCAATTTCCCTGCTCTGCTCTACTCTTGACACATCGCCGCCTCTCCGCTCTTCTCTGCTCTCGCCCGCCGTTTCGATCGAGCTCAGACCATGTCAACGGCGGCGGCGATCCGCAAGCGCCCGGCGCCGGATCAAGAACCGCGCGGCGGCAAGAAGCCTCGGTATTCGTGGGGGAGCATCCTCGACTACGAGAAGCTGGAGCAGCTCGGAGAGGGCGCCCACGGCGTGGTGCTCAGGGCGCGCGACCGCCGCACCGGCAAGAAGGTCGCCCTCAAGCGGCTGCGCGGCCCTGACCTCCGCTCCATCACCCTCGAGGCCGGCCTCCTCGCCGCCTGCCGCGGCCACCCGTCCATCATCGAGATCCTGGACGTGGCAACGGACGCCGAGACAGGGGACGTGTTCCTCGTCACGGAGCTCGTCGCCGGCGGGCAAACCCTCCGCCAGCAGATCTGGAGAATGCTGTCCGAGGATGTCACCCGCGTGATGATGCGTCAGCTCCTCGACGCGGCAAAGAAGATGCACGGAGCCGGCATCGTCCACCGGGACATGAAGCCGGAGAACGTCCTGGTCACCATGTTCGGAGCGCTCAAAATCTGCGACTTCGGGTCGGCGACACGGCAGAAGCCGGCCGGAGTGCCACACGAGGAGTGCCGTGTCGGCACGATGATCTACACCTCGCCGGAGCAGCTCGCGGGCGACCTGTACTACGGCCAGGCCGTGGACATGTGGGCGCTTGGGTGCGTCATGGCAGAGCTCTTGGCTGGCGAGACCCTGTTCGTGGGGAAGACAGAGGAGGACATGGTCGCCGAGATGTCCAAGCTGCGAGACCAGATCACCTCTACTGGGAAGCTTGATTTGGAGTTCTTCGAGGAGCTTTCCGAAGCCGGGCGCGAGGTCCTGATGGGCCTGCTTGCCTTCAACCCCGAAGAGAGGCTCACGGCGGCCGAAGCCCTCCAGCACCGGTGGTTCGACAAGTCCTCTGCTTCCGCCGGAGAGCAGCACCCTGGCTTTGTGACTCTCTTCAGTTAATTAGCTTGATTTAGTCGTTGATAGGTGTAGTGGTCGACGACACTGAGTTTTGCACTGCATTTGCAGTTAGCTTAATTAACCTTGTAATTTATTCTTTCATGTGTTGTTATGTAAGCTTAATTAAAGGGGCAGGAACCTTAATTCTGGGTTCCTCCTTATGTAATTCTTTGAACAATCAAGGTCGCATGGCGATTAATTAATTGAAATACATTTTTTTGAATACAGTACAATTTCCACTTGGTTTATAAACGGTTTATTTTCATCCTAGTACAACATTGTGCTGTATGAAATCAACTTTTCTCCTCGTTATTATTGTTTGAGATATCGAAAAAGTGTGAGGAAAAGGATTTTCACTTCCACAATGATTATAGATTATTATCTTCAATCATGATGTAGCTGTGAACCTGCTTTTCTCTTCTTATTACACACTAGTCGTGATGTAGCTGCAAACTGCAATTACATCTTGGCTCCCTAGCAAAATGGAAGCACTGAGCTATTGAGTTGCTTAAACCTGAGAAAGAATACACGAAAAGCGTTCAGTTCAGGACTAGCACAGTAAGAAATAACATACTTTCCCATCATAATACCACTAGCACTGTTGCACATGGAATTCGCTATCAGCATCTCTGGAGTCTCATATGAAATAGTAGGTAGGTGCAGGTTCAGGACTCCAGTTTCGCCTACATGACTCACTCAGTGATAACATGGGTTAAAAACTTGCCTATGCCTACTCTACTCATCGGTAGCAGCCTAATCTCACAGCACAAATAAACCGAGATACAGGTAAAACATTGGAATCGTCGATTGGTGAACCCGGCAGAAGCTTCATTGCAATCCATGTGCAAGTTCCTGAGAACTGGAGCCACTGAACATGATTCCTCCCCTTGTCGCATCTTCCTACTTAGGTTTTATCTGTAAGGCTGACAATGGATTTCACGATGCCCGGGCTGATTTTGTCCGCAAGGGCACCTTTCTCTGAGATCACGAATGATTTCTCCTTGACAAAGCTTTGCAGCTTCTTGGTGTCATAGTCTAGACGTTCTTGATCTGCATCGTTAGGAAACTGCTACCATCAGTATAATCTCAAGAAGGATTGACAAGAATATAGAGTAGGTTCAACGAAATAGAGTTTCAGTTCTGCACAAAAATGGAAGCAGTTCTTTGCCGACTTATCCTTCAAATTTTAACAAGAGTACTGAAAAAATGATTTCAAGGGTCTGACATATTGACACCAATCATTCGATTAAGCAAGCTTTTCTTACAGAGACATGTTAACAGTTTGCATTCAAAAGAGGCTGCAAGAAAATGCGAAGTTTAGAACACAGGCACAGAGTCAGATCAGCACTTTTTCATATGTTGAGGTTATCAAAATCTCACATTCGCAGTTGCTTGTGCTCGAGCTAATTTTTGCTGAAAAAAGTAATTCGGAAAAATATAATAAATCATTTAAACTTCTAGCTGATCAAGGAACACGTGGGAAAAAAAATTTAAAGCCTGATCCTCATGAATATTGAAACGGATGGTAGCCCAACTATATATTGAACCCACTTCAGTAGTAAATTCAGATGTATCTGATTGCATGGATCAACATCCAAGAAGGTACCTTTATCCAGAACTGTGTGCGCTACATGAAATGGAACACGAGCAAAAATATCAGACCCTGGAAACGTTAGCCAGGTATGTTCTTTGGGGTCGTGGTTACCACAAGTCGGGCATATCTCCTCTACTAGCTGTTTGCCAGAGGTTCCTTCCATCTCTTTCATTATGATCTCAAATGGAGATGGCACGCTAGTTTTACTTGTCCTGGCTCTTTTACGGAGGGCCGTCAGGGCCTCCCTGTTAGCATTCCTCATCCTATCGTTCTCCACTAGCTGATCATATAAGACCAATCAAAACAGATAAATATTTAAACTTTTAACATGAATAACTCAAGCCAGAAGCGTATGCAAACCTGATGCCTTGCGAGAAGAAATTGTTCTGCGTCTGTTTCTATGTCAACCAGAGCCTTTTGGAGCTGCTTCATGTTGGGATCCATGATAGAACTGCAAAACACGTCAACTGGTTGATATACTGAACTACTTAATAAGAATATAACCATCTGTACATTAATATTCGAAAAAAACAAAAAAAACTTCAATGGTTTGATTTCAACTTTTCAAGTACGATCCAAATTATGTCACAGAAGCAACAAAATGCACACACTAAATGCACAAAAATATGAGACCTTGTCACTCGTAAACGGATCTAATTTCCCCCGGTTGCGTTCATGTTCTGCTATTTGCAGTTTTGGTGTTTGTTCCTGCTACGAATCCTCTAACCATGCGATGAATTGCATTTATCTTACTAAAACAAATATACCAAAAGTATCCAACTGTTGTAACCGCTTAGAGCTTCGAAGGTAGTAACGGTGGGTCACGAGAGGATGAGTTCTTCCTGTGTGTAGGTGCCGTGATTGGGGAGTTGAGAGAGATAGCCGGGGTAGAGATGATAGAGGGGTAGGGATTAGCAATAGGAAGATTGAGGGTTTATTACTGATTTCCCTAAAACACACGGGATACACATCCTCTTATAGGAGGACCAGCCGCCAGGAGACCTGGTGCACCAAACCGACTACAATACCTGTCATACACAACTAGGACTCTATTTTGAGTCTGACAATCTAACTCACGTTACCCTATCTATTTTCCCTAACTGTTTAATCCTGTAGTAACTGACACAAACTACTATGCTACTAAGGCCACAACACCAACAAAAATGGATACAATTATCAATGTTAGCAACTGACCATAAAGAAGTTCATTCAATTATCAACGTTGCAATTGACAGTAAAGAAGTTCAAGCATATAGGCCGATCGACATTTCTCACTGAACATTTCTGGTCAGCAGATAGAAATGGATACACAGCCTTCTCAATTATCACTATAAGCGCAGCTGGTGTATGTTGAGTATGATGCAAGTTTCACAATGAACTGGACTGTAAAACATACATGCAGTTATGAATGGTACAGAAACTAAGTAGAGTCACATGCGTTAGTCAACTGTGAACTAAACAAAAGGGAAGTATAAGAGCACATTAAAGTGATGAACAATGCATTCCAAATTGAGCAAACAACTAATATAGTGACATGAACATAATGATTTAATACAACCAATCAACATTAGTGACTCTGTAAGGGTTATTCTAGTTCTACAGTTACTCACTTTTAGTTACATGACTTACATCTACTTTTACTACTCAGCAGGCTGGCTGCTGGTGGAATTTTACACCAGGCTGCTAGCATCCACCACTCTAATCAAGCTGCTGTTCTACAAGAGGCTGCCAAGCCACCAGATGTTGTTGAAGAAGACGTATTGTATTATCTTTAGGAGAATAGAGGCTTTAGTTGGGACAAAAGGCTGTGCTGTTGTTATAGACTAGAGTGTTTACGCATTCGTGTGAAAGGGTCAAGAAGCAAAGAGTTTGACGTGAGGTGGCACAGTGGCAGCAAGAATTACTTATTGAAATCATAAGTGCAAGCAGCAAGTAGTCATTGTAAAAATTTGAAGGTACTTCTAACAAATTTTACCTCAAACTGAACTGAACCCTTGAGTTTGGCAAAGTAGGTCCAGTTATACCCTTAACAATGACAATACAGAAAGGTCTGTCCTTGAGTGAAGGTCAGAATCAAATTCACTGGCACCACAAGGTTTCTTTTGTGCTGTGGCTGTGTGCATGTGTCACCTTCTTCAGTTGTGTAAGTCATATGTCCAGCACTCTTTGCAATGGACTTATACTATAAATATCCCTAGAAGAGGGTATTAGCCTGAATGCATGAGACCATAGTCATTTCACTCAAGTTAACTAATCACAACGCTAAATTATAGATATGGAAGTAAACTCAGCTCATTGCAGAATGCAGATTTGAAGTCAAAACTTTTTTTTTTTCGAGGAAGAACTTATGATATGCCTAATGTTGCCCTTGCACAATCACAATCTAAGCAATTTAGGACATAGTGTGAACTTCTGTTTCAGAATTGAGAGCGAAATCAGGAACACAAACCCAACAACAGGCATGGGGTTATATATCTTTGCTTACTGCAAACACGACATTTAGCAATTAACATGTAGTCCAATTCTCGCGGCACAACATAGCACATCCGATTCTTGTAGCATAACGTACTCTAGTTTATACCAAGCTAACAGTTGTACAGACAGCTCATAGCGTTAAAATGTCAAGGATAACAAGCAAAGGGGGAGAAAAGAGGGAGCAACTCAAGGACAAATTTCTGCATATATGCTATGTATTCCTTACATATGATACACTCTTTTAGTCACTTAAGTAACCACAGATTATAGAACCAACGGAACAGATTAAATATGTTCACTGATTACTATCAGTAAACTTCTAGGCTTTACATCATGTGAACAGCATTTTTATTATTTCCATCCAGTTGTCCTATCAGTATCAGATTGTCAGGCATATTTCAGGCAAAAAAAAAAGTTATGCAAGTTCAGTTCTATGCACTGCATCAATGCGATGTATAACTACCATTCTCACGCGAGGACGTGGTGCGCCATCGCTGCCACTCCTCCGTGCTCACCGCACCGCCGTCTCCAGTGCCGGCGGCAGAGAAGGAAAAGAGGGAGCCCCAGGCCCCAGCCGACGCGGGGGGGGGGGGGGGGGGGGGGGGGGGGGGGGGGGTGGGTGGGGGCGGCGGTGAGGAGACGCTCCGGCCGCAATCATCGAACGAAAAGGGAAGATCAGATGGAGAGCTTACCGGAGAGAAGGTGGTCGCCGGATTGTCGCCCGGGGCAACGCGTCTCCGCTCGTACAGGACTCTGGCGTCGCGTTCGTCCCCTCGCACTCGGTTCCACCGGTCTGAGGCAATATTTTTGGGGAGACCCCATCTGCCGCCTTTGAGAAGCGGCAAATAAGGGTAGCGACTAGGTTTGGGCCGCCCAAATGAAGTCCATTCACTAGGAGTTCATTTTTTATTTATTTATTTTAAATATCAGAATTTATATATGTTTCATATCATCTTAATAATAGGAAAAAAGGCATGTGTTTTGGAAAAATATATTTCACATATACTCCGCCGTTTATAAATATAACCTTTTTAAGATTTTTCCAAATTCGTACGAATCTAGACCACTCATTTCAGTCTTTATTTAGTATATATATTGAAGTGGTCAAAACATATTTATAATTTGGAATAGAGAGAGTGCCTAATAACTTTCCACATGTATCTAAAAACTCACCACAAATTTGCATAAATATTTGAGTATTTGAAAATGAATATTTAATTGTTATCAAATATGATCCTAAGAAAGCCCACTAAGATTTCTATTTCGTCCAAACTAAACCCTAATCTCACAAAAAAAATCACATCCTATCGACCAGAGAAAAACGGTGAGATGAACAAAATAAACCGGTTCACTCAGATAAGGTTCACGACAAAACAGATACGACTAAGTTACTCTTTCAAGTATCCCACCATATCTCTGAGTCCAAAATGCTTCCACTAACATTCAGACTCAAGTCGATAATTGGTACTTGGTACCGACTTCAACCAAAACATGCCAACTCATGAGTATCGTAAAGTCACCACGACTAACCTTCACAATGTTTCATATGGTGCATTCCCTTTGCATCACGATATATATTGTCAAGCTATAGGCGAGTACTTGTCATCCTTTAAAAATTGACTCTCTTCACGATCTCGTGATATAGATTCCTTAGACTAACTCTTAGTCTGAGTCCTCGGTTAACACTTAACCGATTAGCATGGCCATACTTGCTAAATCAAATCATTCGAGGGGGGCCATTGACTAAACCTCCAAGTTGGAGGGGCAAATTTCATCTTGATCAATCACATCACGTAGCTTGCTTCACGGCTAACACAAAATCTACCCTTGTAACTACCTAGTCGTTCCAGAGTAGCATTTGATAGACCCTAAGCTACTTGATTCACAACTTGGGTCATGCGAGAATCTCGGGCCCAAGGGCATGGCATACATTGTTTGAGACTAAAATTGAGAACTTACTCGTTGCGTCTCAAAGTGGGTGCGTGCGACCCACTAAAATCTTTTACAAAGTTAGTGCCATTGGATTGACATCATCATGCCTGTGAAGTGTGAAACTGAGTCATCAACCTATCTTACAATAGTCAAAAATATGTTTCCCCATGAGAGTACATATTTGAACCTAGGGATATCTACACCCGTTTAAAAAATGCATTTTAAATACGTTTTGAAGTGTCACAAAATTTCGAAAAAATATTTATTCGTACATCTCCGCAATATATAGGCATGTGCTAGCGTTAAGTTGACGAGGGAATATCTCCCGGCAACGGCGCCAGAAAACGTGTTGCTAGCGCTAAGTTGACGAGGGAATATCTCCCCGGCAACAGCACTAGAAACTATGCTTGTACGTCACACGTCAGTTGGGAACCCCAAGAGGAAGGTATGATGAGTGCAGCAGCAAGTTTTCCCTCAGTATGAAACCAAGGTTTATCGAACCAGTAGGAAAACGAGGTTGCTTCGAAGGTGTTGGTGAAGGAGTGTAGTGCGACGCAACACCAGGGATTCCGGTGCCAACGTGGAACCTGCACAACACAATCAAATTACTTTGCCCCAACTTAACAGTGAGGTTGTCAATCTCACCGGCTTGCTGAAAACAAAGGGTTAAACGTATCGAATGGAAGATGATGTTTGTTTGCATAAAACAGTAGAGAACAATGATTGCAGTAGATTGTATTTCAGATGTAAAAGAATGGACCGGGGTCCACAGTTCACTAGTGGTGTCTCTCCAATAAGATAACTAACATGCTGGGTAAACAAATTACAGCTGGGCAATTGACAATTGATAAGTGCATATAACATGCATGTGTGAGTTGTGGTGTCTACTATGAGATTCATTTGGGCATTACGACAAAGTACATAGACCGCTATCCAGCATGCATCTATGCCTAAATAGTCCACTTTCCGGTTAACATCCGTACCCCTTCCAGTATTAAGTTGCAAGCAACAGACAATTGCATTAAGTAATGTGCGTAATGTAAACAATACATTCATCCTTGAATAAAGCATTGCTGTTTTACCCCTAGTGGCAACAACACATCTACAACCTTAGAACTTGCTGTCACTATCCCAGGTTAAATAGAGGTTGAACCCAACTATCATGCATAAATACCCCCTCTTGGAGTCACAAGTATTCACTTGGCCAAGGCTTCAACAAGTAACGGAGAGCATGCAAGATCACAAATGACATAGACATGATAATATAATATTCAGCTCCACATAGGTATCAATATAAGTCAGATCCCAGCAAACACAACATGTAGCATTACAATAAGATGATCTTGATCATGATAGGCAGCTCACAAGATCTAAACATGATGGCACAAGTGGAGAAGACAACCATCTAGCTACTGCTATGGACCCATAGTCCAAGGATGAACTACTCACGCATCACTCCGGAGGCGGGCATGGCGATGTAGAGCCCTCCGGTGATGATTCCCCTCTCCGGCAGGGTGCCGGGAAGAGCTTCAGAACCCCCCGAGTTAGGGTTGACGACGGCGGCGGCAGCGAATATGTTCTGGATGAAAGGCTCGGTGTTTTAGGGTTTTCACGTCTCGGGGAATAAATAGGCGAAGGGGCGATGTCGGCGGACCCCCGAGGGGCCCAAACCACCAGGCGGCGCGGTGGGCCCCTGCCGCGCGAGCCTGTGGTTTGGCCACCTCGTGGCTCCCTTCGTCTCTCCTTCGGACTCCGTGTACGTGTTGGAAAAATAGGGACTTGGCCTTTTGTTTCGTGCAATTCCGAGAATATTTCCAGAAGTAACTTTCTGAAACCAAAAACAGCAGAAAACAGGGAACTGGCACTGTGGCATCTTGTTAATAGGTTAGTCCCAGAAAATGCATAAAAGTGATATGAAGTGTATATAAAACATGTAGCAAATGGTATAATATAAGCATGGAACAGCAGAAATTATGGATACGTTGGAGACGTATCAAGCATCCCCAAGCTTAGTTCTACTCGTCCTCGAGTAGGTAAAACGATAACAACAAATAATTTCTGAGGAGACATGCTTTCACACAATCTTGATCAATATATTGCAAGGCTCATGTCATGAATGAAGTGACTCAAAGCAATGGCTATAGTTTGCTAACAAATAGATAAAGAGTAAACAATGAATCATATAAGCAAAAACTTTTCATGAATAGTACTTTCAAGACAAGCATCAAAAAGTTTTGCATAAGAGGTAACTCATAAAGCAATAGATTCAAAGTAAAAGGCATTGAAGCAACACAAAGGATGATTAAGTTTCAGCATTTGCTTTCAACTTGTAACATGTATATCTCATGGATAGTTGTCAACATAAAGCAATATAACAAGTGCAATAAGTAAACATGTAAGAATCAATGCACACAAAGTTGACACAAGTGTTTGCTTCTAAGATAGAAAGGAGTAGGTAAACTGACTCAACATAAAGTAAAAGATAGGCCCTTCGCAGAGGGAAGCAGGGATTAAATCATGTGCTAGAGCTTTTTAAGTTTTCGAAAGCATATAGAGAGCACAAAATAAGATTTGAGAGTGTTTTTGTTGTTGTCAACGAATGGTAGTGGGCACTCTAACCCCCTTGTCAACCAGACTTTCAAGAGCGGCTCCCATGAAGGACGTTATCTCTACCAGCAAGGTAGATCATCCCTCTTCTCTTTTGTTTACACATGTATTTTAGTTTCTTTATAGATGACACTCCTCCCAACCTTTTGCTTACACAAGCCATGGCTAACCGAATCCTCGGGTGCCTTCCAACATTCACATACCATGGAGGAGTGTCTATTTGCAAATTAAGTTGCTTACTGATAAATCAGGGCAAAACATGTGAAGAGAATTATTAATGAAAGTTGTAATTAATTGGGGCTGGGCACCCCGTTGCCAGCTCTTTTTGCAAATTATTGGATAAGCGGATGTATATGCCACTAGTCCATTGGTGAAAGTCTGTCAGAAGTAAATGACAAGATTGAAAGATAAAACACCACATACTTCCTCATGAGCTATAAAACATTGACACAAATAAGGAGTAATAAAGTTTTGAATAGTTTAAAGGTAGCACATGAAATATTTACTTGGAATGGCAGGAAATACCACATAGTAGGTAGGTATGGTGGACACAAATGGCATGGGTTTTGGCTCAAGTTTTGGATGCACGAGAAGCATTCCCTCTCAGTACAGAGTTTAGGCTAGCAAGGTTGTTTGAAGCAAACACAAGTATAAACCGGTACAGCAAGAATCACATAAAAACATATTGCAAGTATTATAAGACTCTACACTGTCTTCCTTGTTGCTCAAACATTTTACCAGAAAATATCTAGACCTTAGAGAGAACAAATATGCATCCCAAGTCTCAACAAGCTCTACGGTAGTTCTCCACTACTAGGCTTTAACTACATGATGCAAGAGCTTAAACATGATCTACTTGAGAGCTCAAAACAATTGCAAAGTATCAAATCGAAACAAGACAATGATCTACAAGAATGCATATGTCTTTTCCAATACCAACTACTACATGTAGCATTTTCTTTCTTCCAAACAAACACCAATCAATTTATTTAAACATAAACTCTCCAAATGATAATATAATGCAGCAAGAGAGTATTTATAAACAAGTGCTAACAGCTCGAAGAGATGCATGAAAAACAGGAGCTAAAAGCACTGCAGTAGCTAGTTAAGAATACTCAACAAATATAAGTGAAGAACATGAGTATTCACATGAAAAAGCGGAGCGTGTCTCTCTCCCACACAAGGATTGCTAGGATCCGAATTTATTCAAACAAAAACAAAAATAAAAACACACAGACGCTCCAAGTAAAGCGCATAAGATGTGAAAGAATTAAAATATAGTTTCACTAGAGATGACCTGATAAGTTTGTTGATGAAGAAGGGGATGCCTTGGGCATCCCCAAGCTTAGACGCTTGAGTCTCTCTGAATATGGTTGGGATGAACCACGGGGGCATCCCCAAGCTTAGGCTTTTCACTCTTCTTGATCACATAATATCACCCTTCTCGCTTGATCCTTGAAAACTTCCTTCACACCAAACTCAAGACAGTTCTCATTAGAGGGTTAGTGCATAATCAAAAATTCTCATATTCTGTAATGATACAATCAATCCCAAAGCTTCTGGACATTAGCTACAGCCACCAATGCTTTGTGGAGCAAAGAAATCCACACAAACACAGTAAAAGAGCGAATGCAAAACAAAAGGCAGAATCTGTCAAAAACAGAACAGTCTGGAATGACGAATTTTTTCGAGGCACTTAAGTTGCTCAGATGGATCTGGCCTAAAATAATGAAAGTTGCGTACATATCTCAGGAATATGCGTGATTTTTTCAGAATTTTTGAATTTTCTACAGGGAGATAAGCTCAAATCCGTGACAGCTAAAAATCTGTCACTGCGCAGAAATCCAAATCTTGCATCAACTTTCAATATAGAACTTTACTTGGCACAACATTGCGATAAAATAAAGATACAAAGGAGTTGCTACAGAAGTAACAAAACTCCTTGACTCAAAGAAAACAAAAATAACAGCAAATAAAAACGATGGGTTGTCTCCCATAAGCGCTTTTCTTTAACGCCTTTCAGCTAGGCGCAGAAAGTGAAAATCAAGTGTTGTCAAGAGAAGAAGCATCAACATCATAACTTGCTCTAACAATAGAGTCAAAAGGTAACTTCATTCTCTTCCTAGGGAAGTGTTCCATACCTTTCTTGAGAGGAAATTGGTACCTTATATTACCTTCTTTCATATCAATGATGGCACCAACAGTTCGAAGAAAAGGTCTTCCCAAAACAATAGGACAAGATGCATTGCATTCAATATCCATAACAATAAAATCAACGGGACAAGGTTATTGTTTACTGTAATAAAAACATCATTAACTCGCCCCAAAGGTTTCTTCATAGCATTATCAGCGAGAAAAACATCCAAATAACAATGTTCCAAAGGTGGCAAATCAAGAATATCATAAAGCTTCTTGGGCAAAACCGAAATACTTGCACCAAGATCACACAAGGCATTGCAATCAAAATCATTCACCTTTACCTTAATGATGGGTTCCCAACCATCTTCTAATTTCCTAGGAATAGAAGCTTTAAGTTTCAACTTCTCCTCCCTAGCTTGCAAAAGAGCATTTGTAATATGCTTTGTAAAAGCCAAATTAATAGTGCTAGCATTGGGACTTCTAGCTAATTTTTGCAAGAACATAATAACTTCAGAGATGTTACAATCATCAAAATCAAAATCATTATTGTCAATGGTGGTGGAACCATTGTCTCCAATAGTTTGAAAAATTTCAGCACTTTTATCAGAAAAAGTTTCAGCAGTTTTAGGCAATTTCAAACGCTTTGCAGAAGTAGTAGAGACATTACCAACACCAATAACATTACCATCAATAGTAGGAGGCTTACTAGCATGTGAAACATTAGCATTACTAGTGGTGGTGATAGTACAAACTCTAACTATACTATTCTCTTTTTCAAGTTCTTCCTCTTTTTCCCACCTAGCATGCAATTCAGCCAACATCCTAATATTATTATCAATTCGAACTTGGATGGCATTTGCTGTAGCAAATGACTTAGTATCTTTAACTTCATTAGGCATAACTTTCAGTTTTAGAATTTCAACATCATGAGCAAGACTATCAACTTTAGAAGCAAGAACATCAATTTTTTCAAACTTTTCCTCAACAGTTTTATTGAAAGCTTTTTGTGTGCTAATAAATTCTTTAAGCATAGCTTCAAGATCAGAGGACACACTTCTATTGTTGCTGTAGGAATTACCATAAGAATTGCCATAACCATTTGAAGGATAAGGCTTATAGTTGTTGCTACCAAAATTATTCCTATAAGCATTGTTGTTGAAGTTGTTGTTTTTAATGAAGTTTACATCAACATGCTCTTCTTGAGCAACCAATGAAGCTAAAGGAACATTATTAGGATCAACATGAGATCTACCATTCACAAGCATAGACATAATAGCATCAATCTTATCACTCAAAGAGGAGGTTTCTTCAACAGAATTTACCTTCTTACCTTGAGGAGCTCTTTCGGTGTGCCATTCGGAATAGTTGATCATCATATCATCAAGTAGCTTTGTTGCTGCACCTAAAGTGATGGACATAAAGGTTCCTCCAGAGGCTGAATCCAATAAGTTCCTTGAGGAAAAATTTAATCCTGCATAAAAGGTTTGGATGATCATCCAAGTAGTCAGTCCATGAGTGGGACAATTCTTCACCAAAGATTTCATTCTTTCCCAAGCTTGAGCAACATGTTCATTATCAAGTTGTTTAAAATTCATAATGCTACTTCTCAAGGATATAATCTTAGCAGGAGGATAATATTTCCCTATGAAAGCATCTTTGCATTTTGTCCAAGAATCAATACTATTTCTAGGCAAAGAAAGCAACCATTCTTTAGCTCTTCCTCTCAAGGAGAAAGGAAAAAGTTTCAGTTTTATAATATCCCCATCCATATCCTTATACTTTTGCATTTCACAAAGTTCAACAAAGTTATTAAGATGGGCAGCAGCATCATCAGTACTAACACCAGAAAATTGCTCTTTCATAACAAGATTTAATAGAGCAGGTTTAATTTCATAAAATTCTGCTGTAGAAGCAGGTGGAGCAATAGGAGTGCATATGAAATCATTGTTGTTTGTGCTAGTGAAGTCACACAACTTAGTGTTCTCAGGAGTACTCATTTTGAAAAACAAAATCAAACGAATTAAACAAGTAACTAATTTTTTTGTGTTTTTGATAAAGAGAGCAAACAAGACTAAATAAAAATAAACTAAGCAAGACAAATAACAAAGTAAAGAGATTGGGTGTGAGAGACTCCCCTTGCAGAAGCAATTCGGTTTTCCCCGGCAACGGCGCCAGAAAACGTGTTGCTAGCGCTAAGTTGACGAGGGAATATCTCCCCGGCAACGGCGCCAGAAAACGTGTTGCTAGCGCTAAGTTGACGAGGGAATATCTCCCCGGCAACAGCACCAGAAACTATGCTTGTACGTCACACGTCAGTTGGGAACCCCAAGAGGAAGGTATGATGAGTGCAGCAGCAAGTTTTCCCTCAGTATGAAACCAAGGTTTATCGAACCAGTAGGAAAACGAGGTTGCTTCGAAGGTGTTGGTGAAGGAGTGTAGTGCGGCGCAACACCAGGGATTCCGGTGCCAACGTGGAACCTGCACAACACAATCAAATTACTTTGCCCCAACTTAACAGTGAGGTTGTCAATCTCACCGGCTTGCTGAAAACAAAGGGTTAAACGTATCGAATGGAAGATGATGTTTGTTTGCATAAAACAGTAGAGAACAATGATTGCAGTAGATTGTATTTCAGATGTAAAAGAATGGACCGGGGTCCACAGTTCACTAGTGGTGTCTCTCCAATAAGATAACTAACATGCTGGGTAAACAAATTACAGCTGGGCAATTGACAATTGATAAGTGCATATAACATGCATGTGTGAGTTGTGGTGTCTACTATGAGATTCATTTGGGCATTACGACAAAGTACATAGACCGCTATCCAGCATGCATCTATGCCTAAATAGTCCACTTTCCGGTTAACATCCGTACCCCTTCCAGTATTAAGTTGCAAGCAACAGACAATTGCATTAAGTAATGTGCGTAATGTAAACAATACATTCATCCTTGAATAAAGCATTGCTGTTTTACCCCTAGTGGCAACAACACATCTACAACCTTAGAACTTGCTGTCACTATCCCAGGTTAAATAGAGGTTGAACCCAACTATCATGCATAAATACCCCTCTTGGAGTCACAAGTATTCACTTGGCCAAGGCTTCAACAAGTAACGGAGAGCATGCAAGATCACAAATGACATAGACATGATAATATAATATTCAGCTCCACATAGGTATCAATATAAGTCAGATCCCAGCAAACACAACATGTAGCATTACAATAAGATGATCTTGATCATGATAGGCAGCTCACAAGATCTAAACATGATGGCACAAGTGGAGAAGACAACCATCTAGCTACTGCTATGGACCCATAGTCCAAGGATGAACTACTCACGCATCACTCCGGAGGCGGGCATGGCGATGTAGAGCCCTCCGGTGATGATTCCCCTCTCCGGCAGGGTGCCGGGAAGAGCTTCAGAACCCCCCGAGTTAGGGTTGACGACGGCGGCGGCAGCGAATATGTTCTGGATGAAAGGCTCGGTGTTTTAGGGTTTTCACGTCTCGGGGAATAAATAGGCGAAGGGGCGATGTCGGCGGACCCCCGAGGGGCCCAAACCACCAGGCGGCGCGGGGGGCCCCCTGCCGCGCGAGCCTGTGGTTTGGCCACCTCGTGGCTCCCCTTCGTCTCTCCT
Source organism: Poa pratensis (assembly GCA_947311845.1). Lineage (NCBI taxonomy): Eukaryota > Viridiplantae > Streptophyta > Magnoliopsida > Poales > Poaceae > Poa > Poa pratensis. The sequence continues at coordinate 4,621,210 of CAMZMU010000102.1, forward strand.
TCGGACTCCGTGTACGTGTTGAAAAATAGGGACTTGGCCTTTTGTTTCGTGCAATTCCGAGAATATTTCCAGAAGTAACTTTCTGAAACCAAAAACAGCAGAAAACAGGGAACTGGCACTGTGGCATCTTGTTAATAGGTTAGTCCCAGAAAATGCATAAAAGTGATATGAAGTGTATATAAAACATGTAGCAAATGGTATAATATAAGCATGGAACAGCAGAAATTATGGATACGTTGGAGACGTATCAGCATGACACAAAGTTTCCCTAAAATATGACATTTAATATTTCCTCAGCAAAAAAGTCAAATTTTGGTGATGAGAAAAACTTTTTAGGAGACATTTGTTGATGAGGACACCCCTGCTATAGATGCAACCACGACTACTACACCACCTCAACTACAAGGACCAGTAACTAGAGCTCATGCACGACAACTACAAGAGCAGGTACTTTCGTTTCTACAAGCTACTCCTAATATACATGAGAATATGATACTGCCTAAAGTAGATGTGTTTGTTTCTCTTAGGAATGATGGACCAAGCATGGACGAGAGGGACAAGCTATGGAGCATCTACGTGGAAGGAGATGGCATCAGAAGTGCCAACGATGGAGATGATGCCACCAAAGGAGACTAACGCAATTTCAAGACTTGGACGAATTGCTCAAGCCTACACTTCATATTTTTGTCCATAGTCACATATGGTGTTGTGTCACCTTTATTTATGGGCCAAGGCTCATGTAATTTCGGAGCAGAAGTTTTAGAGCGTTTTTAGAGTCCGTATTGAGGAACGAAAGTCCTTTTAGGGTTGGATTCGGCCACCCCACAAGGCTGGCCGAAACCCCCTCATTTCCTCCTTATATACCCCGTCTAGGGTTTCGTTTAGACTCGGATTTTGTTTAGTTAAAAGAACTCAGCTATTTGCTAGTCTTCGTCATAGGCACGAGTGTTGGCTAGACCTCCTGTATGACGCACTTGCAGAATCCCACCTTCATCAATAAAGTTCATCTTCTATCCGCAATTCTTGATTGCATTATTAGTTCTTACTTGTTCCTCGATCGCAGGTAGAACTAGACCTATTGGTCAGGCCGATTGTGCAGCTGCAGGGTTGGTAATTCCCGGAGATTGGTCTAGTGATTGCATTGGCGCTGCGTACGTGTGCGTAGTAGTCGGATCGCCAAGGTCGAACTCCACCAGAATCGACGTATCATCATCTCATCGAAAAATCGGACACCTTTGCCCTATCATTTGTTGTCTTTTTTTATCAAGGCAACCAAAAAATCGTTGTCGCGCGAAACTTTTTGTGGGCAGATAGAACGTGGAGATGTAGGCGTGCACGTATTTCCCAGAATTTTAACACATTTAGAAATGTGTTTTTCAAAAACGGGGCAAATGCCCCCGTGTTCAGCTATGCATTTTCCGTTTCCCCATAGCCTTATTAACTAGACACCATTAGAACAAGCATCATATCATATAAATATGTATTTTCACAACTGAATCATGCATTTGATGATACATATCATTTATATTGTTCAAAGACAATTACGTAACTTATGAATACATTAAGAAATATAATCATCACATGACTGCCTCTAGGGCATATTTCCAGCGGTCATTGGTGAAGTTCTTGCGAAGTATGTAATGTCAGTATTGTCCCTTTTTACATCAAAGACTAACTATGTTGTCCAAAGAAACCTGAAGGAAGGAGATGTTTGTGCCTTCAAGTTTAGAGTCAAAAGGACTCTTTGATTGTGGTGGTGCATTCGTCAGCTTGAACCTATTAGTGTTAGTGTTGTAGCTATATATTTAGGCCAACTATGGACTTATTGGGTTGAGAAGTACTTTCTATGTATGATATGCGCTAACGTCCATGTTGTTCCAGTTGAAGTTGCATTATATGTGTTATGAGATTTATATTATGCATTTGTCTAATATATATTATACTACCACGAAGATGGCAAGGGGTAGGGTAAGGGCTTCGTAGTGAGAGAATCCTCTCTGGTTGTTTTGTCGGCATGTTTATATTTTGTTAAACTTTGTCCATCTGTTATGCTGAACTTTTTAATGACCCCGTTCGTCTAAATATGTTGTCCGATAAACTTTGTGAGTTTGTTCCGCAAATATAAATATGTTGTCCGATGAAAGTTGCATTGCATATTTTGTCGAGTGAGATCTACGTTGTACGAGGTTGTATGGTTTTGAGGGGGACGACCGCATAACTGCACATTTAAGAATTTGTCGTCCTTTCTCTGCGGTTACGACGCGTGCATTTTATTTCCGAAATATCAACGTGCGGTCAAAATTACCGAGTACTCGGTTTTTTTTTGAAACAACTCTTCTTTATTAATATCAAATAACACTTACATCGTCAGCGAGCAAGGTAGAGATGCACTCTTAGACAACATCACACACATGATGACACATCAACTTCGGTCCAAAATCTGAAGACAACGAATGGGGTCAATCACTGTGCTGTGTCAACATTATTCGTTGTTCCAGCTGGAGTAAATTGCAAAAAAACCAGCACAATTGGGGAAAAGTTATCAACGCTTCAGAAAAGACCACCAGAAAACATGCATTTTGGTGGGTGTTTGATGATTTTTCCTCAAATGCGGTGGTTGTTTGCAACTAGATTCGAACGGCGCGGCTTGCCGCGCGACACTTGTTAATTCATTTAGTTTTTTACCCATGGTTATCACATTTTATACAGATTATTAAAAAAATTGTTTATATGTATATGTATAAGCAAAATAGGATGGCAGTACCAGTCACGCTGAGAAATCGTTACTCAAACTTGTACCATATTAGGTTTGTGCACAGAGATGAGAAAGTTGATCATAGGTCTATCAATTGGTTAAGTCAGTATGAACTACAGCGATAGACCATTCAACGAAATAAAGAGAGAAACGGGGATTTACATGCAAGAGGGTCAAATGCAGTGAGGTCGTGTAGAGCCGAGGCTGCAACTGGACTCGACTGACGTTCCATGCGAGCTCGACTGCAGCAGCCACCAGCTTGTCCCATTGAGCGTCGAAGAGGAGAGAGAGGCAGAACAGACTGCCATGATAACTCCACACAAAACAATATCATTTTGTATGCCCAGGCAAACTACTAAATCGAGACAGTATACAGAATCAAACGGTTTGGGCAAACTTTTCTAAAAGCAATGTAGATTAGGTACAGTATTATCATAAAGGCAGCAAAAATGTAATGGTTTTCTATAACTCAACATGAATTTATCTAGATTCGAAATCTGTAATGACCAACTATATTTTGATACTCGTAAGTAGTAGGCAATGTATTATCAGAAGGTGATTCAAATGGAAACTTTAGTACTGCTTTGTCAAACCAGAGAGTGTTCACCAACTTGATGGGCAATAGCACAACACTGCCAACAATATAAATGTCGATGTTTATTTCAGAAAGCATGGTTAAAGCATCCAACTTATACTAACTGCGGTCAACATATTTACTTATTTATAGTAGATAGTAGTGATGCTTATTGATGCTATGGAAAGGTGAAAGTGCATGGTGTCCCCATGTATGGTTTTGGTAATTAATGACAATCCTTATGGACTAATGTTTGTGTTGAGTTATTCTTATAGGTTTGTCCATTGGTATCGTTGAACTCCATGTATTGGATTCAAGGTGGTATGCCATCAAGATCATTGATTATAATGGACATATTTGATATGATTAAGAAGATGAAAAGATACAAGGTTGATCAAGACTAAGTGCAAAGAATAGATTCAAGTTGATCAACACACAAAGCTAAATCATATACCATGTGGGATCATGTGATCCAATGGTATGGTAAGAATTTGTCCAAAAGTTATTGGGTTTACAGTTTTCGCACTGGAGGTTGTCGGAATATCCGATCCAGGTTGGCTCGGATTATCCGATTCTCAAGGTTGCTCGAAATCGGCTAAGGACTTCAAGCAACCAGTTTTGTGGCACTCTGGAGGTTGTCGGAATATCCGATACAGGTTGACTCGGATTATCCGATCCTGACTTGTGTCGGAATATCCGACTCCCCTGTCTGCAACGGCTACATTTCTGGGAGGGGTATAAAAACCCCTCCACCTACATCCAGCCAGCCAGCTTTGCCCAACACGTTTTTCTCTCTCCCCCACCATTGTTGACCTTGGAAAGCTTGCCCCTCTCTCAATTCCTCCCATGATTCTTGCATATCTTCGAGGGAAAAGAGAGAGGAGAATTAGATCTACATTTCCACCGTTCCATCTCTCCTCTAAGTGAGGGGAACCCTTTCGATCTATTTCTTGAAGTTCCATTTGTTGAGTTCTTCTTTGTTCTTCCTCTCTTCTCCCCCCCATAAGCATTAGTTGCTTTTGGTGGGATTTGAGAGTGAAGGATTTGAGCACTTGTGCTCTTACCATTGCTTTTGTGCATCGGTTTGCTCTCTCCACGAGGATTCGTGGAAGTGAAAGTTCGTGAGCTTGTTACTCTTGGGTCATTGGACCCTAGAAGGTGTTTGAGACCTTTTGTTGTCACTTGGGAGCTCCCAATCCTTTTGTGGGTTGTGCCTCAAGATTGTTGTAAGGGACTCGATTTCCGCCCAAAAGGAAATCAATAGTGGAAGGTGAACCGAGCTTTTGTGCGAGGTTCATCGAAGAATAGGGTGAGGCCATTTGTGGCGTCTTGAGTTTGAAACTCACACCCCTCCAACGAGATGTACTCCCCTAAAAAGGAGGAACTCGGGAATACATCATCGTCTCCGCGTGCCTCGGTTATTTCTATACCCGATCTTTACTTATGCAATTTACATTGTGATAGCCTTCGTGCTTGAAGTCTATATCTTGCTATCACCTTGTTACTTGTCTTGCTTAGCATAAGTTGTTGGTGCACATAGGTGAACTTAGTATATTTAGGTTGTGTGCTTGTTAAATTAAAACACCTAGTTTTATTCCGCATTTATCAAGCCTAAACCGGAAAAGTTTTAAATCGCCTATTCACCCCCCTCTAGGCGACATCCTTGTCCTTTCAAAAGGGTCTTCACTTCATTATATAATTTCTAATTAGTTGATGGATAGAGAGAGTATCAGTTGGACAATATATATCTCTTAAACAGGCACTGAATTATTGGAGGTAAAAATGATGTAGTAATAGAAACAAGATGACAGACAGGAATAATTCCAGCAGTATGAACGATGTGAAATCAATCGAAGTAACATGAAATACTGTGTTCGGTACTCAAAACTAACATAGAGAACTGAACTACGCTACGAAAACCTCCCTCCACTTCAGATCCTAAAACAAATAATTCGTTAAAGAACTTCAAGGAGGGAGCAAGGGGACTTTGAAACTGCCCTTGAGGATAGACAAAATCATCATTATGGAATATATCGTAACTGAAGAGGCATACAACCATAATCATCAAGTTGAACAACCTTTAATTATTTAATCAAGTGTCATGGTGTATCCTACCATGTTTCCTATCACCAAACAAAGGGTCAGTATAAGAAAAGTATCATAGCGAAAGAGCAAATAATGTAATACACATAGCAAATACAGGACGCTAACTCAACAACAAAGAAAAAATGGTCATCTCAATTCATTTAGTAGCTCACGAGAATCATAGAACTAACAGTTTCGTATATTGATCCTCATGCTGGGAATAAATGTTATTCAGACCAGCTGAATACAATGCACATTATGACTGGTCTATAATTTACAGAGCTAATTAGGCATACATAATATATATATTATCTCTGCTGAATCTTAAGGAGAACAAAAGAACCTGCTGGCTATAGTTGGAACATCAATATTCAGTAACTTCAGTGTGGTCATGTTCAATGCTTCCATTAGAGTTCTTTCCTGCCATCCTACAGAAAAGTACAATAAGGTTAAAATCGAAACAGACCAGTAGCAATAGTACACTTTTTCACCTTAACAAATTGTAATCAAGAATTATTAGAATGCAAGCAAGGATCAGAATAACATGCCAAATAATAAACGTGACACTAATTTATGCTGATCACATTACTTCGATTAATTAAGACCACAAAGGGAAAACTTAGTTTAGAAAAAATGGGAGTAAATTTTCAGCAATAAATATTGAGAGTTAGCAATAAGCCATACCATAATGATCTCGGATCGAGCATGCAAGTGGAAGTCCAGATATCAAATTGAAATAGTAAGTTTACCTCTTGAGTCTTGATATAAACTAAGAACTAATACTATCTGGGGACATAAAATAGCATAGTAGTTCCTAGCCCACTACTTCAGTATCCACTTCTAACATAGCAGAAGTAATAATTGTAACAACAGAACATGGTAAAATCAAATAATAATCGGGATACCATCAAGAATGACGATCATAAACAAAGAAGCATATATTATGGAATTTTGAATGGGCTCGGCTAAAAAAAATAAAAAGCAATGGCCTGCACTGGATTCATCTTTTAACGGCAATGAATTGGACTAATTTGTTAAGTATAATGACATGAACTTATTGTTCACCATAGATGCAAAAGCTGTACAATCGATGTCATCTGAATAGTTTTGTTTTTACTAAATATCAAAATTAATGTAGGCAGAACACAGAGTCGAGGGCGCATTTACACACATAAAACATATATGAGAAATAGGCCTACATTTGTACTAATGTATATTTGTCAAGGACATCAGCCTGAAGTGAAAAAATATCAGAAGGCACTCGGTGCGCAGTGACACGGGCAACATCGGGATCTTAATTTCTAATGATAATAGATCCTCACAATATATATATATATACAAAACTGAAAGCCTGAAACCATGTATGTGAAGTTCCTATCAGGTACAGATCCTAATCATGATTGATCTTAGTAATATGACAAGACAGTCTTAGTAACAGAGACATCATGTTCATAGATGAATCTGCGTTGATAAAATGGAGCTGAAGGGTATGAGCTCAATGGGCTCACTATCGTTGACAGCTGCAACACCCGTTGTCGCAACACCAACACTTATGTCTCTGTGCCCTCCCATGCCATCTCAAGAAGCCAGTGAACTGTAAGTCAGCGGCGCTTATCCTCGGGCTGGTGTCCTCGTTTGTCTCTTCAGCAAATCTATACACAATTCAAAACTGTGACTTAAAAAATAGAAATGGTTTCATAAGGAAGAGAAAACCGGAACAATTAGTTGATTTTTAGAAATGATCCCAGAAAAAACACATAAACATGTGCTTTGATGAAAAATGCCATCCGATGCATGTATATTTATCAATTATACCTTGCACGGGTAAGGCACATAAGTACATAACCGAGAGACAATATATTGTACACACAAGTCATGTAACTGAGAGGGGCAATGTAGTGTACATGCATGCTATCGCCAATTGAAGCTAAATAAATTTCAGTAAGAAGACATTGAGTAAATAGCGGAAGCCTAATATTACATGGATTAATATTCTTTCAAAAAAATAGCCTCTTTTTTCAACTAAAAAAACATTTGATTTTTCTTGACATGTCAATTTATTTCAATCTGACCTAAGAGACTCGAATACAAAACTGATCACTCTATCTTAGATACAAAAGGTGATTCAAACATGATAGGCAATTGGAGCTTACATTTGAATAAAACCACCATCAGCGCACCAAGGCAGACAGTCACAAACAGCCGACGCACGGAAGAATGACTCTATGATCATAGTAGCACAAAATCTCCCAATTCCCCTCCAATTATGATCAATCAGGGCAAAGTAAGAAGAAGAATTGAGTAAATAGCGGAAGCCTGAATATTACATGGATTAATATCCTTGCAAAAAAAACAGCCTCATGTATCATTGACCGTCTCATGTATCATTTGCAGGACAATAAAAGCCCAAAAGAAAACTGAACCATCAGATGTATTAAAAGTAGCCATTTCCATATTGGTACCTCCGGTGCCAAATTTCAATCGATAACCGCAACGACAATTGGTTCTTCTATTTATTTTATTCTTCTTAGCAACACCGGATAGAAGGAAGAAATAAGTCCATGTGTTCAACAAAGGGACGTACCAGATCAAAATAACGTGCACCGAAGCTCAAATCGGGATGTGTTTTTTCCACACAAAATCTGCACAAACAGAAATTGGAAGATCCGTTGATTCAATTTGGTAAATCACAGAAGACCAACATGTTGTGCTAGCTGCCGAAATAATCAAAATAAAAAAGAAAATGCACGCCATTTACTTCAGTTTGGCACATCCGCATGCACTGCATCGGTTCTTGTTCAAGGAAAATAGGGGATCGGAAGAGAGGAAGAAACAAAGAGAAAAGTGGGGGTACCTGCGAATATGCCTTGCAGGGGTGCACTATACATTCAACTCTCTAGGCAATCTGAAAAGGCAAAACTGCATCTTAGAACACCAATATTGTACATTGGCCTTTGTTTACCCTTCTTGCAATATCCAGTGAAACAACAGGAATCTCTTGTTAGTTCATGTAGTATGCAATTTGGTCTCAGACTGCAGCCACAATAACATTGTGTCAAGAATAATTTGATCTCTAGTGATGCACTAACAAAGCCATCAATATAAATGGTACAAAACAGCCAGAAAATGTGAAAGTGTGATCATATGAATCAATATTCTTATCATCTTCTCTGATTCTAGGATATATTATTAATCGGGTGACTATATTCTGATTTTATTCATGACATCCTACTCACCACTTATCATACCAACAAATATGACATCACAATTCTTCCATTCTATAATTGCAAAACTGTACTTAGCAACCTGTAGATTTATTTAAAAGATCCAATTGAAGATCCTGAGAAACAATTCTAATACCACAGCAAACAATACATACTAAAAGGCAGTGGCCAATTGGTCCTAATATATCTCTTTGCAGCACTAATTTTAGATATATATACACCATGCAGATTATTCAAAGCCCAACATACATTAAAAACTGAAAAGAAAGTACAATATTGAAGAGCATTGATTGTTCTAAAAATATATTAAATTGACTGTTCTAAAAAATGACATCTAACTAAAAAACTTATAAATTGCACAACCCTGAATATACCCAATGGGCAGACCAAGATGTTGTGCAAGTATCTGAACAAATGAAAAGAAAAGGAGAGAAATTGAACCCCACGTGGAGCAGACCAAGATGTTGTGCATCCACCAAACATGAGCATGTACACACGAAGATCAAAGGAAAATATGCACATATGTGCACCAGTAAGAAAAAACGGGAGACTTCGTTGAAAAAGCATCATCAGGGAGAGAAAACTATCTATTCTGACACAATATAAGAACACATAGAGCTGACTGACCCATACACGCACACAACGAAACCTTGAGACGTACCTGTCAGCGTGTAACACCTCCCGCATACCCAAATAGCACAGCCACCTGCAGAACAAACAGATTTTAGAATGTCCCGTACCACCAAGTGATGGAGCAGATGAAGGCAACAAACCTGAATCGAAGAAGTCCACTGGAAGGCTAGCAACCGATGGATAGATCATAATCTGCAAGGAAGAACATGACCAGGCTATATGTCAATGCAAAGAGATACTTCTGATGAGATCTGCAAGAAACAAAAAGGGCAACCAGGGAGTTGGTTATATGCGCAAGCTGGGTACAAAATAGAAAGTACACAAGCAATTATAGCAAAAATACCAAGGAATAAATACCTAGTTATACATCCACTCAAACCTTTGCAGCATATAAGCATTTTTCTTGTTTTTGGTCTGCTTTGTACATGTATCATTGATGGCCATAATCCTAGAGCAACGGAAGCAAACATGAATCACGAATATGAGATGTTAATAAATGAAAGACAAAAAAAAGGAGATCCTAAGGAATTGAAAGTAAACATATGGTAATATATCTAATGCTAAACCCCATATATGGGTAGGAATTACTAACCAATTTTTGAATAAAACATGTGAGATCAAATGAGTCAATGAGAAGGAAAAAAGAAAAACCTTGGTCCATTGAAATCTGCAGTTCCATCTGATGTTCATAGTGTTTTACCTACTTCAAGAAGTATCACAAAAAATTGGCCTGAAACACAAGAGTATTCAGGTTTCAGATTTTTAATGTGCACGAAACTGAATCAATCTCGTGATTGAAGAGGGGATATTCTACCTACCAATTGGTCTTGTGACTGAATTTTTTTGGCCTCAAACAATCCTGCCGGAATCTAGCATATCACCGCAGTCTCCTTGTGCATCTTTGCTGAGGATCCTGCTCATGGTCGTGGAGGATGAGAGAGTGCAAGAAATATGAGAAGAGGGGGATGGCAGCAGGTAAACTGGCAGCAGCTTACCTGGGCATGCGTCCTCGTCTCAAGCTCTGTAGCAGCGGAGACAGGCGGAGCACCAGCGGGAACGGAAATAGTGAGTGTCACGCATGTGCAGCCAGCTGCTCCTCCCTGCGACGGCATGGCGCGCGGCGGCGGTGCGAGCAACTGGCTGCGCTGCTCCCGCCGGACACCAGCCGTGCAGGTCGAGCAGGCGCGCCATGGAGGTCCAATCTCAGGCACAAAGGCGCATCTAGAGAAGCAGAACGGTGCAGCGACGGGATAGGTGGACAGGAAGCACGGGGCAAGGGAGCACGGGGCTAGGAATTGCTGGCCGTTATGCACGTCGTCGCGGCGGCGGCTGGACGACAAGGACTGTTGGTGGAAACCCTAGATCAAGAAATGGACATCTAGGGTTCAATAGCGTGGAGGCGAGGAGCATATGGCCTCGGGCGGCGGGCATGAAGGGCAGGGGCGGAGCGGGGCACCGCCTGTAGCTCCCGTACCCGGCGTCACCTCCAGCTCCGCCACGCGCGTACAGCCGTCGTCGCGTCGCCATGCCCTTGGACGTGAAAAGACGATTTTGCCCCTGGAGTTCATTCGAATCACAACCCCTGCCCGCGACGCCCCGTCCCGCAGCGCACACAGGAACGACCTACCACACAGGATGACATGTGGGTTCGGAAATTATCTGGGGCCAACAGCAGTGACTCGGGGTAACATCCGGATGGGTAGAAATTGACCTGCCGATGGGGAAAGGTAGCAAATGGATGGCCAGGATTGCATCTGGATTCTATAGGACGGCCAGGAATGCTTAAGCTCTGAGAAGCCTCCTGGCCGCAAGGATGTAATCTTTAGATTCACTCTTTCCAGCTGTTACCATGACATCACAAATGGGGTTAACCAGTGGGTCCACACGCTCAGCCTCACAAACCACGCCGGCAAGCCGTAGAGGAAACGGAAGCGGGCAAACACTCTCGCCGCTTCGCGCAGACACACGCGAACGGCAGCCGCAGTTGGAGCGCCGCAGGGCTCGGCGCGCAGGAGATGGAGGAGGAAGCTGCCGGAGGAGGAGGGGGTGCGGGCGGCATCGTCGCCGTCGGCGACCGCTCGAGCTTCGTGATCGGCCTCATCGAGAATCGAGCCAAGGAGGTGACCCCCTTAAACCCTCTCCTCCACCCCCGCATTGGTCCAGCCAGGTCGTCGCTTTCGTCCCGCGGCTTCCATTTCGACCGATTCGACCTCCGTCCCCCGCCCGAATTCCTATCTCCCAGTGATGGCCGCAGATTCAGTCGAAGGAATCGCTTCGGGCTGGTATCTGCCCGTACGATGTTTCTCCGTTGGATTGCTCCAAATCAGCCTGGCTGGTTTGGATGATAGGTTTTGCGGTCGGTTGCGTGTTTCCGCCCTGGGTAGAGATGCTTAGCTGCCTCGGTGATTTTCTTAGGGTTTGGGGTTTTCAGGATTGACGATTCGTGTCATGACGATGGCTGCACGGCTGTTCTCTTGCTGCATTTGCCGTTCGTATAGATTCGAGATTGCGTGATAGTAATGATAGTAATTGTACCCTGACGTGGTCCAAACTATTAGTAATTTACTGTTGGTGCATTATTTCTACACGGATTTGGGTGCTTTGTTTGCGGGGCCGGATTTGGGGGTTAATCTCCGGCCAAAATGTAGACTGTATTTGAATTTTACTATGCTAAATTAACTCGGAATGTATGCATATATAAAAATGATTTCCTTATTATGGCTCAATTTAGGAATTTCTTTTGCTGTTTGTTTACAAATAACACTATCTCACATACATATGCAAATCTTAATTAAACTTATATATCTAGGTGTAGAATGTGTCTAGTTTTAGAGGAATCTCAGTCTCTTCACCCCATTGAATGGAATATCAATTTTTTTGGTGCGCCAGTAAATGTTCTGGTTGTGTATGTGGACATCTGTGGCTGTCTCTGCGTGAATACATGAAAGTGCAGCTCTGGCTACTATATTATGCTTTATTTTTTCATGCCCAAAAGAATCTCCACCTTTGGCGGAAGTAGAGAAAGCCAATTCTGGGCTTAAAAATGGTTCTACTATTTTGCTACCTTAACTGGAATATGTTTTAAATGTTACAGGTTGGTGTTGCGGCCTTCGATTTGAGATCAGCCTCACTGCACCTCTCTCAGTATATTGAGACGAGCTGCTCATACCAGAATACAAAGACACTGCTGCATTTTTATGATCCGATGATTGTAATTGTGCCCCCAAATAAAACAGCTGCAGATGGTATGGTTGGAGTTTCAGAGCTGGTTGATAAAAATTGCCCATCAAACAAAAAGGTGATTAGCGTTTATGATATTCCATCCATATTCCACAGAAGGGTAAAAAATCACTGCATTCTAGTCTTAAGAAAAACTCACTTTGCAGGTCACGATGGCACGTGGTTGCTTTGATGATACAAAGGTATTATGCTTGGCTTTCGTTCACTGGCACGGTTGTCGTTTCAGTTATTGGGTGAATGGTACCGCTTCATATAATTCATATTCTCTTCTATTTAAGGGGGCTGTTATGGTGAAAAATCTTTCAGCTAGAGACCCATCTGCACTAGGTTTGGATACTTACTGCAAGCAGTACTATCTTTGTCTTGCTGCGGCCTCTGCAACAATAAAGTGGTAAGTGTTCTCAACACATGAATACAACATTACTCTGGACTTCTCCCCATTCAGTAATAAATCAACAACACCTTAAGCAACAACGAGAGTGAATTTCCATAACATGTCATGCATATAATACGGTTTTGTATCTAATAAGAGTACTAACATTTACAGCTCATTTCTTACTGCTTACATCATTTAGTATTAGTCATGTCCTAGCACCTTCCTCTTCTTTTGAGGATACACAATTTTAAAAATGGCCCTGCATGATCCTGAACGAATGGAACATTTTAAAATGAACTTGAACATCAAGATTCACCTACCACCTTGTTTTTGTTGTGGTTATCGATAAGTAAGCATTCTTGTTCATTGAAAAGAAACAAGGGTGAGGCGCCATGCTTTCTTCTAACAGAGAGGAGAGACTAAGTATGTCATGAGCAGTGTTAGCCTAATACTTGTTTTGACCATCTTTTTATTATTTGAACATCAAACACCTTATGCCGAAAGCTAGCAGTAAGTAACATCCATTTTTATTATTTTCCTGTAATCACATTTTTTTCACTCATCTTCTATTATGGCATCTTTCAGTTGAAATATCATTTTGGTATATGAACTGCATCTGTTACCTAATTTCTCGAATTTATTTCATTTTCTACAACAAAGTTACCCAGCATCACATGAGTCTTATGAGAATTTGTTCATATATGTTTGACAGGATAGAATCAGAAAAAGGTGTAATTATTACCAACCATTCATTATCAGTAAGTTCTTGAAAAACAATCTTTAACATATTTTTTATTGCGAGCTTTTGTTTCACTTTTAAGTTCATCCCTTATTAGTTATTTCTCATTAACAAGTGGACAGTCTGATGCCTTTCTGTTTATTCTCCATTTGATGAGCTATTCCCGATATTGTATGCTGGTTATGCATACCTGAAATATCTTTTTTTTGTGGGATCATGCTTGAAATATCTTGTATGCATTGTCTCAATAAATTGTCTTTTGGAGTGACATTAATACGTTAGTGTGTTAATGGCAACAAATTGTGTGACTGTTGTAGATTTATGATGATTTATCATCCAATATATTATTGCTAGCGTCTGCAGGGTGCTCTACTTCTACGCATGCAGCCATGTGGCATGTGCTGTCTTTATTCTGAAAGCTAATGCAGGTTCCATGGTTTAAGGTTTCTTTCATGAAACCGCCACTTAATCAGGAATTATATTATTTTAATTTTAATTCACATTCCCTGGGTATTTATTTAGTTACACACTTTGAAACTGAAGATATAATGATTTACTGCATATTTCATTTCTAAACCAATGTATGCCCTCAAATAGTCAACTACCCTATTTCATGTGTTTCTAGACATGGTTATTTAGTCCTATGTCCTGTTAGCTCCATAAAATAAAAGTTGAAATATTGTATTCTGTATTTTTCTATCTATTATGGCCATATGGGCTCATGGCTTCCCATAACTGGCTTCCTTAAAAGTTGCTTTTGCTGTCAGGTTACATTCAATGGCTCGTTTGACCATATGAACATTGACTCAACTAGGTATTTTTTACGATACACCTTCAAATTGTATCAAGTAATATAACCCGAGTAATCTTCAGAACTAAAAGAACTTGAAGAACATGTGTTCGACAATTCAGTTGCTTGATCTGAATGGCCTGCATTGTTTGATGTGCACCCAGCAGTGTTCAAACATTAGAAATTATTGACCCTCTCCATACTGAACTGTGGGGGACTAGCAACAAAAAGAAAAGTCTCTTTCAGATGCTGAAGACTACAAAGACTACAGGAGGGTATGCCTTCACAACCCCAAATTATCCCCATTTACATCATGTTGCAATGTAGACAAAGCTAAACATCCTTTACTTTCTTAATTCTAAGTATCCTGATTAATAGTTTTGCTATAGGATTAATCATTTCATATTGCAAATTTCAACCAATGTTTGGGTGACCAAATGATACTGCAATCTTATGTCAACTGTTTATTCATGCCATATAATGTTTATTTTGTTTGGCTTAGTCTGTATATCAAACTTCAACATGGTTGTCCCAGGTCTAGACTACTGAGAGCCAACTTACTACAACCGCTAAAAGATATTCAGACTATCAATACTCGGCTTGATTGCTTGGTAAGTAGACTTGGTTTTACGTATGACGTATTTGTGAAGCACTAAATTGATCTATTCTTGATATATGGTATTTCTAATACACAGAAACTACAGTGTCAGTCCCCAAAAACAAAATGTAGTAATGTACAAAAAAGCTTGATAAGGTGGTGGCTAAGGTCCCTAGTTGGAAAACTAGCATGCTCTTGGCGTCTCCTCTGAAACTTAGTGCACGTTCTAATTTAATATCATAAATTTCAGGATGAGCTCGTGAGCAATGAGGAACTGTTCTTTGGCTTAACACAAGGTCTCCGTAAATTTCCAAAAGAATCAGGTTTATCTGTGCCCTCTTCTCTTGGCGTGCTGTTCTCTGGGTGATATGATCTTCAATCTTACAAAACCTTTGCCCCCTTACAATGTCCTAGATAAGGTTCTCTGTCACTTCTGCTTCAAGCCTAAAAAGGTCACTGATGAGGTACTGAAGCCTGCCAATGGTAGAAAGAGCCAATTGTTGATATCTGACATTATTGTCCTAAAAACTGCTCTGGATGGAATACCATTCCTCTCCAAGGTGCTGTACTCAGAATGTTGTTTTGGTATTTACATTTTATAATTCGATATTAGTCTTGAGTTCTGCTGATTTATAATTGTATTTCCACTAAAAATGACAACACTAATTCTCAAGCATGTAATGTGTAGCTCCTCTCATGCAGGTTCTGAAGGGATCTAAAAGTTTTCTTCTTCAGAACATTTATCAGACAGTATGCGAAAACCCAAAGTATGCAAGCATGAAAAAGAGGTACGATTTTATGCTCTCTTACCTCCTGTTCCAAAGGAAAACTTAGATTCCCTCTATTCCTTTCTTTTGCATAAGTGGTGTACACATGGTCTTATCCGATACCTGTGAAAATGGGACACTAGAATACCCCTAGTGTTTGTGCCTATCGAATTTCAAGGTGCTTTTACTATCAACATTAATCAAATATTATTCACTGATGTAAATTGCAATGTTTCCTCAAAATTTCCAATAGTTAATAGCAATAGCATAATCTGAATAATCACGCAACATTCACCATCGGCTTAGTTCTGCTCGTATCTTGTTGCTAGTCTATGAAATACTGATCTCATCCTGCACAACAGGAGCACAGGTAGTTGTGTTTTGGTATTGTTGAGTATGATGACAAATTGACAATGTATTAACATCAGGTTCCTTCCGAAGGTTTTCATTTGTGCCTTTTCTTCTTTTTTACATTCCTGCTTTGCCTCTGTCTATCCACTTTTATTTGCATCGCCATATTTCAGTATTTGCTAACCACAGATATATTCATCTCCATTGTAAATAATTCTGTGAAACTTGAACCATGTTTCTAATGCTTGTGTGCTCTCTTCTGATCCTAGAATTGGGGATGTGATTGATGAAGATGTTGTTCATTCAAGGGCTCCTTTTGTAGCCTGCACTCAGCAGTGTTTCGCTATTAAGGCAGGAATTGATGGGCTGCTTGACGTTGCTCGCCGATCATTTGTGATACCAGCGAAGGTGCTTATCATTTCATATTCATTGTTTAATTTGTGTAATGCATTAACTTACATATGATGCTGCAGCCATACATAACCTCGCCACCAAGTACAGGGAGGAGTTTAATATGCCAAATCTGAAGATACCATATAACAATAGACTGGGGTTTTACTTTATTATTCCCCAGAAGGACATTACTGAAAGGCTTCCAAATAAATTTATTCAGGTATGTAGATTTCCCTTTGAAAGTTCAGCTTCCTAGTTGCATGCTAACCAGTTGTGAGTTTTAAATGATCATTTAGGTTGTTAGGCATGGGAAGAATGTTCATTGCTCAAGCTTTGAGCTTGCTTCGGTAAGTTCACTTTTCCTTAATTTAATATTCCTAGGTTTTGTTGGTAACTGGGCACTAATTGCCACACTGCAAAACTTTACCATGCGGTTTATTTTTCTGAAGTTCAAGTTTCCAGTGGAGTACATGTTAGCCTAGCCAACCGGGTTTACCCACTCAGTAGCCCATTCTATGTTATTTTTGTTTTTATCTCAAAGAAAGTTTACTGTAATTGGGAGTTTTCTTCTTTCTATAAAGATCAGCTCCCAGAACAGGAAAAGGTCAAAATAATTCCGTAGAACTCAAATTACTGCATGCGAGCAGATATTCTATTATATTTTGTGCAGTCTTGGCAGTTACTTAATGTCATGTATTTTCTACCAAGTGCAGCTAAATGTGAGGAACAAATCGGCTGCTGCTGAGTGCTTCTTGCGTACGGAACATTGTTTGGAAGGTTTCTGCAACAATTAATTGCTATCATATCACGCATGGTTCTTGTTTGAAGCCATCATTGGAGTTCTGTTACTTTTGTCGATTTCAAGAATGTGCTTTCATCTTTATTCCAGTTAATGAATAACCCATTCTTACAAGTTTATATAAAAAAGTAGTCCTCAATATAATACAGTGAATGCATTTGTTACACAGAGAGTCACTATCTATATTGTATGACATCCTCCATGTAGGTAGCAGCGGTTAGCTGTTGTATAACAGAGCAGTATCATTATTCATAGTCTATTTATGGATCGGAAAACACTTCCTAGCTCCCGAGCTCCAGTGCTCCTGTTTTTGAAAAAATGAAAAAATAGTTTTGCTTCTCAAAAAAATCCGAAAAAAACATACATGTACATATATTTCTACTATGTACGACCAAATTTGCAGCGAAATATCTTTTCATATGTGATCTGCACAAAAAAAGACAAATGTAGCAAGTAAAATGACTTATTTTTCACCCTTTTCAGAGCCATGATTTTGTGATTTTTGTGTAGCCTACAATACAATGTATTTTCGAGCAAAACTATGCAGATATGTAGATTACATGTAAATTATTTTATTTTTTTAAAACCTCAAAATACCATTTTCGACTTTTTAAAATATCAGGATCACTGGAGCACGCAATTTTTTCCTGTCAACCAACAATCATGTCTCTGGTGGGCCTTTTTTTTTGCCTTACGGGCCTCTTCTGGCTGGTAATAAACTTGCATTGGCCACACCTTTCCAGGTTGGCAATCATGCACTTGGATGGATGACAGCGCAAACTTAAAAAAAAATTACCTCACTAAGTTCTCATTCGATTTAGCTCCTAATGGTTGTCAAGGCTGTAGAAGCTTGTCGGTGGGCACTGGACACTGGACTTTTCATGCAATATTACATGCCAAACTTGTATTCAAGCGCCTATCATCTATCACTCTACAAATATTCAAGTTGGCTAAGCCTCTTTTGTTGTTTCAGGACTTATTAACGAGATCAGAGAAGATATTGGTATCTTAACAATGCTCGCTGAAGTATTATGTCTTTTGGACATGATTGTAAATTCTTTTGCCTACACAATATCTACAAAGCCTGTTGATCGTTACACGAGACCAGAGTTTACAGGTGGGATTTTAGCTCAATTCTTGTAATTTCACTAGTTTAATTCCGACTTCTTTTATTAGTGGTGTTCATGGAATCCTGAAATGTAGTTCATACATAACCTGTTGTTTTCGATTAAGCAGATGATGGTCCAATGGCAATCAATGCTGGACGACATCCTATCCTCGAGAGCTTACATACTGATTTTGTTGTAAGTTTCTTTACTATTTATTGATTTCGCAATATTTACTTCTTAAGCCATATTTCTCGTTATTAATGTTATTTGAATGTCAATGGTGTGACATACTGTCGCTGTCATGCAGCCTAACAATATCTTTCTTTCCGAAGCATCAAATATGGTTCTTGTCATGGGGCCAAACATGTGAGTCACAATAACATTGCTTCTGTAGTCTACTACTTTATTTATGCAAGTTTATCTAGTATCTGCATTGTCTTTGTTGTTGTAGGAGTGGGAAAAGTACATATCTTCAACAGATTTGTCTTATAGTCATTCTTGCGCAAATCGGCTGTTATGTTCCAGCTCAGTTTGCATCATTAAGAGTGGTAGATCGTATATTCACACGTATAGGCACTGGAGACAATGTTGAAAACAACTCAAGCACGGTACGGCGGTACGCACACTCATCTTTTTGATAAGGTTTCTATTTTCTAGTCTTTTTTTTGTTTTGAGATTTCTATTTTCTAGTCACTATCTTTGTGTATTGCGTATATGTACTTTCAGTTTAGTTAGTGGCTCAGTGCATGAAACTGAAAATAACATATGGGCTTGAAGGTTTTAACTTAAATGTGGTACCTGTTGGGCCTCAAAATTATATTTGTGTAATGCTCAAGTAGTGAGATCATGTGGGTCCTAAAAGCCATTTCTATCTAGTAGCTTACACTTAACCATTTTATTGTAATATTAGTTACAATTCTGAGATGTTATTTTGAATTGTTCTCGCAGTTTATCTTTTGCATCCTGTCTTCAGGGTGTAGTGGTCCGCATTGGACATTTATTTACACATAATGTTTCTTCTCTCTGGTCTGTCATCTCTCTGGTCTGTCATCCAGTCAATATAGTATCTGTCTGCAGCCTGTTCATGTATTTAGTATACATGTGAAACCAATTTGCCTGCCTGAAAAGTGGAACTTGATTAATTTTCCTGACTAGTGAGTGCACAGGTTTTCTAACTACATGTTGCAGCTATGATTTTCCATCCAGTTCAGCTAATGAACTCAGGCACCTTACGATTTTTGGAAACAAGATTTTTCTTAAATATTCCTAATTAGCTTAATTTCTATTTGCAGTTTATGACGGAAATGAAAGAGACCGCTTTCATCATGCAAAACTTTTCTTCAAAGTACTACTACCCCACTGCCATTGATTGAAATCGAATATGTTTACTGTTTGTCTTGTTTTCCTTCTGATGGCCATGAACATTTGAGTTACAGGAGCTTGTTGTAGTAGATGAGCTTGGAAGAGCTACTTCTTCCTCCGATGGGTTGGCAATTGCATGGAGCTGCTGCGAACACCTGCTATCCCTCAAAGCGTAAGAATTAGTAACCTTTCGTAAGTACAGATGTGGGTTCTTAAGCATGTCTAAATAGAAGTCCAACCTCATATAGTTCTGCACTGCCCATGTCCAAACATTTTATAGTCACTTATTTCTTTAAAGGAATATTTATTTCTTAATCAAATAAAGAATGTCCTCTACCCCATAAATAATACCCAAGAATGTGCATTTGTCCTCTTGTGGCAGGCTGTGAACCATCAAATTTCAAACACCAAATTACCTCTATTTATATGGTAAGTGGAGATTTTTATATTCAATTACGAAGCTAGGAATTATTTCAGCGGGAAACAGATATAGTATCCTTCCTGAGTAGTTAGTGCCACATAAAAATTTAGTAGTGTGAATTATGTGATATTGTTTTCCTTCACCCATGCAGCTACACTGTGTTTGCCACACACATGGAGGGCTTGTCAGAGCTCGCGACGATGTATCCGAATGTGAAAATCCTTCATTTCGAAGTCGACTTGAGAAACGACCACTTGGATTTCAAGGTAGGATTCAATGCACTGAAGATCACAGGCATTCCGTTTTCATATCTTTAACTCTGCACTGCCGCCTCCCCCAACAACAGTTCCAACTGAAAGATGGTGTCCGACGGGTACCTCACTATGGACTTCTGCTAGCCAGAGCGGCTGGCCTCCCTGCTTCGGTGATCGACACCGCAACCAGCATCACTTCATATCACAGAGCAGGTACTCCAATTTGGTCACTGGTCTTAAGACACTGATCTCGCTAACGCATATGATGCAATTCTAGTTATCTTCCAAAGTATGATACTCATGTTCCAACTTGTGTTTGTTGTTTACTGCACAACAACATCACTTGTTTCCTTCACTAGAGGATGGTCTCTTTTAACTGTTCCTCATCGATGGAGCAAAAATTTCCCTTGTTTATTCCTGCAGGAAATGGTTAGGATGGATGAGAACTGTGAGCAGTACCGGTCTCTCAAGATGGCTTACAATGCTGCGCAACGGCTCATCTGCCTGAAGTACTCAAACCAAGGTGATGACTACATCCGTGAAGCGTTGCAGGATCTCAAGGAGAGCTATGCCGTAGGCAAGTTGACATGAAAAAAGAGACTACCACGTATTGGATCAATAGACGAGGAGTCAAGGAGACACGTGACGGCCCCACCAAGGAGTCGAGGAACTTATAAATGTCCGGCGCCTGCCCCGCCGACGCGAGCACTGCCACCATCACACGGGTGTCTAATAGGTTCCTAGGTAGGGGTGTTTGTGTGGCTGCAATCGATAAAACGCACGGTCAGCTACAGTCTGTCACGGGAAATTGCTGAAGATGTATCATAAAGACGACTGGCTATCTCTTTTTTGCCTCCCGTTTCTGCATTTCTTTCATGCTTAATTCATTCATGGTATATGCAAATGCATGTTGATGGAGTGGAGATTTTTTATTCCTGAGTTCCAGTGCTCCCTCCGGTTAAATAATCGAAAATTCTATTTATAACTTTCAAGATTTTCTGAAAAAAAATCCGGATGTAGCCAATGATACATCCCACAAACGTTCAAAAATATCAACTTCAAATAATATATATCTAAGCTACACAAAAATGACAAAAGTGTGAGTCTGAGTATGCATATTCTTAAATCTCTAAATTTTATCATATTTTGATAATTTTGTGTGGCCCATAATATAAAGTATTTTAATCTAATATTTTGCACGTTTGTGGGATACACCATTGGCTACATATACATTTGTTTTAGATTTATTTAAAACTCACAAATATTTTTTTTAATTTTTTTTTAATTGAAGGGACACTGGAACTCAGGAGCCAAAGACACTTTCCGTGTTTAATGTTGTTATTCATGTGTTACATCGTTGTTGGAGATTGTGTGTGCTTCCTACAATCAGCTCTCTTAAGTCTTAATATTGATGGTATAGTTGTATTTTGGGAAAATTTGCTAGAGGACACCGTTATTTTTTGACCTTTGCCGAAACGTGTCTTTGTCCAGTACCATTATAATTTTTTTTTTTTTTTTTTTTTGAAATCAGTACCATTATCCATAATTTGGTCACATGTTTGCTAGAACACACCGCATAGCCCAGAACGGAAAGTTTTACTTTTCATGATTGATATTACCATTTTACCCTTAGACTAATCTGCCTGGCGGATCGAGGAACGGAAGGAAGTAGGAAAAATATCTCGCACAACGACGAGCCGCCGTCATGTCCAGCTACCCTGCCGCTGTAGCCCCAGCGCTGCTTCTCTCCCCCCAGCGAGCCGTCTCCTGGCCCCAACTCTCGTCTTCCTGCATCCCTGTCCGACGTCCGCCGGCCAGGCCCCATGGCGACCAGCCACAGGGTCGCAAGGTGCTACTCCGTACTGTGCAGTTATCGACGCCCTCGCGCTGAACCACGACGATATCCGCGGCCATTGACGGCGACTTGGCCTGGCTGCCAGACGTCTATATTTCTTTCCCAGTTGATCTAAACAGACCGCAATGTAGTCTTTAATTAGTTCATCAATCAGAAATTCAGAATTGATGTTCGGATGTGTGTGTATGCTGAATTTAGTTGACAATGGGCTTATGGGCATGAATCGATGTTTCCGGTGTGTGCATAGGACGTGCAAAAATGTCAAACTTTCCGTTTTGAGCGCTGCGATGTGTTGTAGCAAATGTGACACAAAATTGTAATGGTACTTGGCAAAGACACGTTTTAACGGTGTGTTTCGGCAAAGGCAGGAAAATAACGGTGTCCTCTGACAAATTTTTCCTTGTATTTTCTCTTTCTGTTGGCCAGTACTCCCTTCGTTTAAAAAATATTTGATATAAATTTATCTAAATATGAGTGTATCTACACACTAAAATACATCTAAATATAACCGTATTTAGATAAATATGCATATTTTAGGACGAAGGGAGTAGTTGCTTCTTTAAATACAATCAACCTTACTCCACATGAAACTATGAGGTGAAAGTGTTGGCAAGGTTAGGAAACATAGAGGAGATTTCACTCAAGTATTACGAGTCATGAGGTTGGAATCAGAGTGCGAACTGGGAGCTATGAAGGCAGCAAAACCAATGGAGATACCTCACTCGAATGGTTGCGTCCGGTAGTAGCACCGGACGGGCGCTATTGGTACCGTCCGGACATGCTGCGGGCTATTGGGTGCGCCGCCGCTCTCCACTCGCGGCGCCCAATCGGACCTCCCAAAAGTTTTTTTGTCTAATTCAAATATTTTGACAAGTACAAATCAAATGTATATGAATGTTACATAGTTTTCAACGCATAAAACAAAGTTTTACATTAATTTAAAATTAAATTCAATTACTCATACAATTCAAATATGTTGCCCTCCCGGGGCCGCTGCCATTCCCCGGCGCGCCCATAAATGTTCGACTATATCATTTTGAAATTGATGATGAACAATTTCATCACGAATATCCATATGCATGGCGAGAAAATCAGCAAAATCTGCCGGCACGTCGTGATCAACATCGGTGTGAGGACCCTGAAAGTCATACGGCAGATGATCGGCACTGGATGCGCACGCTCACTCTCAATGATCATGTTGTGCATGATCACACACGCATTCATCACCTCCTACATCTGCTCGTTCGACCATGTCAGAGCAGGGTACCGAACAATAGCAAACCTTTGCTAGAGCACTCCAAATGCCCGCTCGACATTGTTCCTGGCATTCTCTTGTTCGGAGGCAAACAAACAAGCTTTGTTGCCTAGAGGGTTGGAGATTGTCTTCACAAATGTTGCCCACCTTGGATAGATACCATCGACTAGATAGTACCCTTTGGTAACTTGTGGCCATTAATCTCATAGTTGACTACCGGAGCATGGCCTTCAACAAGTTTCACAAACACCGGAGAGCGTTGCATCACGTTGATGTCATTGTGAGATCCTGCCATGCCAAAAAAATGTGCCAAATCCATAGTTCATGATCTGCCACAGCTTCAAGTACCACACTGCAATATCCTTTATGGCCGCCTTTGTGCAAGCCTTGCCAATCAAATGGAGAATTCTTTCAGCTCTAGTGCATACAGTCTATGCTTCCAAGCATCGCAGGAATCCTCTCGATGCGTTATGTGCCATGGTATGAGCTGTTTCTTCTTCATGCGGGCCAAACACAGACATCATTGCCCTGCAATATATGTACATTGATTTGATAGTTCTAGAGTCCGACATGTGCTCCATATGCAAGCATCCTCATGGCAGAAGTGCAATTCTGGATTGATGAGAAACCAACCATTCACACAGCGTCCTTCTTCAACTTGAACCATGGATCGTACTCCCTGACAGCATGCACGATCCGTAAGAACACCTTGCAGGCACGACGGGTCGCGCGAGGTCGCCGTGGCGGTTTGTGCCCGGAGGAGTTGACGAGCGCTGGCGCGGGAAACCAAGTCGAGATGGGGGCGGGCCAGCGGTGCGATTTTTGTATCCTCCTAGGGTGTGAGATGGGGGAGGTGTGGGGACGGCGTCGTCCAAATCACGGCGAGGAAAGGCGGCCGGACTGAAGTGGGGGAGAGGGAGGGAAGATAGAGCACATAAGGTTTTGATGTGTCTATTTACAAGGTTGGCCCGCCTATCAGGGTCATACGTGGCGTCGCGCGCTGCTTCATCTAGCGCGCCCTAGCGGCTCCCCACGGGGAGGGTATGGGCTAGGTGTGTCGGGCGTAATATTTGGCGGGTCTCAAAGGTGATCACATAGATCTTCGGTGAAATCAATTTATTGCGAGAAATCACAAAGAAATGCATCGTCACCTTGACGTCGTGTCACGACGACGGGCGCCTCTGCGAAGTGAATTACAGGCGTAGGGAAATGCGTGTTTAAGTGGGGTGCATGGCATGTGGGCCAGGTGACGCTGTGTGTAACTGTTTGCACTGATATTTAGGGAGTCGGTTGGCGGAAAGTGCTTTGGGCTCCCAAGCTCCAATACTCGATTAAAAAAAATCAAAAATGATATTTATGAGTTTCAGAAAATTCTGAAAAAAAATCTAGATGTAGCCAATGATGTATACCACTACCGTGCAAAATATCAAGTTCAAGTACTATATAATATGGGCTACATAAAAATGACAAGATCTGAATTTTTTTTTTGAAGCGCATTACCGTAGGGGAATCCCCTACGGTGTAATTTTCAATTATATATAAAAGGGTGAAACATAATCAAGGTAGTCACCAAAGTGGTGACCGCCTCGTTACAAGCGCATCAAAAATCAGTGAGGGTCGAAGAATTTAAAAGTATACATAAGGCTCAAGATGATACACTCCTAGTCCAAGCCACCAGAGGAGCCACCAATGCAGTCTTCACTCTATGTTGATGGAGCAGGAGATCACTCTGAAATTTCACCCGCCAGCCACGTAGCGTGGTTCTTTCTTTGTTGAAGATCAGATCATTCCTCACCTTCCATATGTTCCAGGTGACACAGGCCATCACCTCCATAAAGCAGGGACCAACAAATGAGGACTTAGCAAGTAGAATCCGTTGGGAGCTCGGCAACAGAGGGTTCCATGATATATTAACCGCCATCCAGCACGAGACAGCAAATGGGCAGAAGTAAAAGAGGTGGTCTCTAGTTTCTCGTTCCTGGTTGTTACAGAGTACACAATTGGGGCCACCTTCAAAATTCCAGTGTTTTCTCAGCATTAGATCTTTTGTATTAAGTCTGTCATGATGTAAGAGCCAGAGGAATATGCGAAGCTTAGGTAGGCATTTTGAGGCCCAGATTAGGTCAATTGCCTTGTCCCTAGGAGCATGAGCAAAGAGGAATTTGTAGTATTTTGCTGATGTATATGTGGTGCTGTCCCAGGCAAATTTCCGCATATCCAGAGCAGTTGGGTCATCGGAGACAGCCTCAAGGAGAGTACCAATCTGAGCATGTTCTTCAAAGGCTTGAGCCGATAGAGGGAGTGCATAGACTGTATTCATATCTGTCATCCGGGCCATGGTAGCAACCGAGGCATCTTCATCCAGCACATAGGAGAATAGGTGCGGATAGGTATCACAAAGTAGTGCATCATCTTGCCAGAAATCTTTCCAGAACAGAGTTAACTCCCCATTACCAATAACAGATGAAGTAATGCTTCTGTATATATTTATTAGGCTGAACACATCTCGCCACCAGAAAGATCCACGTGGGGATTGTGCTTGAGGAGGTGCATCCGTATATAGTGACCAAACCAATTTCACCCACGGTATATCAGCCTTGCAGAAAAACTTGTGTAGCTGTTTTAGTAACAGAGCAGTGTTTTGTATCTCCAAGTTGATAACACCCAGGCCACCATGATTCTTAGGTCTACAAACCATGGACCAAGCAGCTAGAGAAAATTTTAGAGATTTGAAAATATGCATACTCAGATCTACAGTTTTGTCATTTTTGTGTAGCCCGAAATACATAGTATTAGAAATTGATATTTTACAGGTTAGTGGGATACACCATTACCTACATCCGGATATATTTTCAGAATTTTTTAAAACTCATAAATATTTTTATTTTTATTTTTTTAAACAGAGTGAGCACTGCACCTTGGGAGACAAAAATCTTCACTCGTCAGCTGAGCCGTTAGCTGGTATCGATAAGTATTGTAATATCTAAACTACCCTCCCGACTCTCATATTTCTTCTTCCTCTACAAGACTATCTCTACCTACCCGAGATCTACATCTAGTTAATCGAGAATGGGTCATAAGGGCATGTATAATGGTATGAAGGCGTGTCTTGTTTTAGCCATCCACGTCCTATAGAAAAAGCAACAAATAACAGTTGTACAATGTATTATTTTTATTGTCATCTCTAGCCATTAATGAGAATTAATTAAAATTTAGTGTGAAATTATGTAAATAAGGGAGCACATATGATAAAATAGAGAAAATAGCATTTCTTAATTTTTAAGAGATTATCTAGCTAAGGAAGGACCACCATGTTTTTTTTTTCTAAAGTAAAATCCAATTGTAGACCGGTAGAGAGACGTCAACCCATTGTACACCGGTAGACATTGGTAGAGACAGGGTCCTATAACCGGGCGTGTAACTCTGTAAAAAAATCACAACCCACTCGGTCCGGTTCTTCGGGGATAATACCGAATTCAGGATTCCTTCTTCGCCTCCTGCGATCACGGGAAAAAAGAAATCTCTGGGATTGAGTCCCTCCCAAGATTTCGGCACGTCGTGTCAATATTGAAGCTCTCTCGCCACCCTAATCCCTTCATACGAAGTACTGTAGAAGATAACACACGAGGGGCCTCCCTAGGGAAAACAATCTCGATGTCTCCCCGGCGCGAGGTCGTGAAGTCAGAGTATGAGAATCTCCGCGTTTTCTCTCTCGTCACTCGTCATCTCGCGGAAGCGACGTGAGGCACACCGGCGGGAACTGCTCGTTGCCGCCGCTGGGGATTAGCGAGCAGGACAAGTGCGCCGCCAACGCCGTAACATCTAACATCCACCAACGCCGTAACATCTAACATCCATTGCTTCCTTCATCACCACATCCAAGCAGTAGCACTAGCCCACTAGAAAAGCTCAGCGTGGCAGGCTGGCAGCGCTCGTGCCGGAGCCGGAGGAGAAGATGGGTACCGCGCAAAACCTTGTCGGAGGCTCGGAGCACGGCCAACGGTCGGCGTCATCATGTTCACGAACGCGTCCCGCATTGTCCTCCTAGGCCCGGTGCAAACGAAGGTGACGCGCCGAAAGCCTGGGAGGGGCCCAAGGAGGGATGCTGCACGGCCCAGCTAGCCCAAGACGTTTTTTCTCTCACGGATACGGCAGTGGCGGCGCGCGGTCAGGAAATTAGTACCACACTGCTGAAGAAAGTGTCGCAGCACTAGTTTAAATTGGCGCGCAGGCCGTATCGCTTCGCCTACGGCACGTAGGCGAGAGCAAGACAAAAAGGTGTATGTATGTGTACTGTGTACAATACAAAAAGTACAGAAAAAAGAGTACAGTTGTGTGTACATGTGAAAAATGTACAGCTGTGTGTAACATGTAAAGCCTGTACATGTAAAACAAATGTACAGAACATACGTGCTAGACATTAGCACGGAGCAATTTTTTTCCTCTATCAAAATATTAGTGGTACTTTTTCCAACAAATATTATTTAATTTCAAATTACGTTATGTAAATTTGCATGTTTGGCTGACTTGCAAATTGCACTATGATTCTGAGGCACCGCCTAAGAAGGGACTGCATTCCCAGGCACCATGTCACTCAAGGGATTCTAAGACACCATGTCAATCAATGGATTCTTAGGCACCATGTTAGGCAAGGGATTCTTAGACAGAGAGTTAGGCGCAACGATGTCGTACAGTAGGTTGATACGGTAACGATGAACAAACCATGTTAAGCATGACTGAGAATCGACCACATCCTAACCGCAGAATAGTGAATCCAGGCTCTACAGCAGATCTAGCACATGGTCACACTTGTAAAGGTAACAAGAACAAGAGTTAGAAGAGTTAGAGGATACAACCACCAGATGCAAGACACAGTTGGGAAAGAGCAAGGAGCAAGCTTGCCACCAACGAGCTCCGTCGTCGCCATCGTGCTAGTCAGTGGAGTCGGTGAAGAGGGTGCCGCCATCACCATCGCCATGAAGCTCGAAGTGGGGAAATGGTGGTTTTGGATTTGGGAGGTGAGCGCGGGTAATAGAGGACGATTTAGGCAGAGCGATGACCGAATTTCTCCCGCCGCGAGTTCGAGCTAGCGCCATCTCCGGTGCCTGCAGTTTGCACGCGGCGGTCTCGGGGTTGCACGCCGAGAGCCTGGCTCCATGAAAACTGTCGATTCAATCGTTCCCGGCGAGACTGGCTAAGAGCTGCTTTGTAGTGTGTGCTTACCTGGCCTCAGAGCTCTCGCGGGCAACCAAACACTAGGCTTTTGCAACTGACAGGGCTGGTCTGGAGAACTGATGGGTACCAAACGCGACCTTAGACGGCAATGGGAACGGTCGACGAGGCCAAGCTTGGGAAAAAAGGAAATGGGAAAAAAAATAGTGGCCAATGACATGTGGCCACGTTATTTTATTTTATTTTATTTTTTGAGGATGTGCTTCACGGTATCTATTCTGAAAATTGTTTCCAAGTATACTCCAAAACGCTTTTTGAGTAACCATTTTTTGCGTATCCGGAGTTGCTCTAACCACCCAGCCAAGCCACGGTTTCAGTTCAAACTGCAACATCACCAAATATAAAAATCATTACTCCATCCTCCTGGGTTTATAAGCGCACAGGTATTTTGAGATCATCAATTTGAAAAATGAGGTCAACAAAAAAAACGTAACACTGCGCGACGCGTGATGGCGCGGGTCAACATGACTCATGGCAATGGCAACTCGTCTTGCTGCTTCTAACGTTCGTACCATATAAATTCCAAAAACAAAAGTTTGTTAGAATATCATGTCAATTAGAGCGGCCACATCGCGGCGCTTCAGAGCTGGCGCTAGGATTATGATCCTGGTCAACTGGTAGTTAAGGGCGGTCGGCGATGGTAAGAGCTTGACTACCTATTTTATCTCGCTTGATTTATTTTTAATTCTTAAGCACCTAATTAAGAGTTGTTGCATTGTGGATAAATACTTTGTTGACACACGAACACGTCACGTGTACCCGCGGCGCCGAGGGAGATACTCCGCAACTCACTCCGCGGGAGGCTCGCTGGAAGCGCGATACGCAAGACAGTCCGGCGGGCGCTTTTGTAGACCCGAAACCCCGCTTGCCCGGGAGGGACCCCGTCAGGGCTCGCGGCGGTGATGGGCTGCCCTAGGTCGGCCTGACCGCCCCTAGAGCCTCGTGGATTCGCAGCCTCCAATCTTGAAGAACGGCGAAGAACGAGAAAAAAAGTAGATGAACACGAAAAAATAGTAGATGTGTTTGTTCGATTGGTGTTGGATCAATCAGCCGTCACCCCTCATGTATATAAGGAGCGGCTGGACTTCCCGTGCAAGGAAACAACTTGGATCCACGTCCAAAACCCTAATTTGGGTCCAATTCGGATAGCTGAGCCGAACTTTCCAAAACAGTTCGGTCTGCACCTTTCGGGTCGTTTTTGAGGTAGTAAACGACTCCGGATCGAAATCTCGTAAAAAGAGAAGTTGTTCGTCTCGAAAAAACGAAGAACTTTCCTTCGTTTTTCCATTTGATGCCATCTGGACCTCTCGAATTCAATCGAAGCAAATCGATACGTTTTTAGTATTTCCCGATTGCACTCACCCGAGGGCAGAGGACGTCTATGGTCGGGCGACCTGCCTGTGCCCAGCCTCCTTCGTGTGACCCGAACCTTCCAAAACTGTTCGGTCTGTACCTTCCGGGTCGTTTTTGAGGTAGTAAACGACTCCGGATCGAAATCTCGTAAAAAGAGAAGTTGTTTGTCTCGAAAAGACGAAGAACTTTCATGTTATGCGTTTTTCCATTTGACTTCATCTGGACCCTTTAAATTCAGTTGGGAGAAATTCGACTCGTTTTTAGCCTTTCCGAATTGCGCTCACCCGAGGGCAGAGGGTGTCTATGGTAGGGCGACCTGCCTGCTCACCCGAGGACAGAGCATGTCTATGGTTATGTGCGCTCAGTATTTTGGCTCCACAAGTTGCATACGACCTCGGATTGAGATGATCCAAAAACCAAAGTTGATTGTCTCGACGATACGCACAACTTTCGTTCACATTATATTTTCATCCGAGATCATCTTGGTGACACCTCCTTATACGCCAAAATCGGTCGTCAACCGCAGCAGCGTTTTCTTTGATTTCCTTGCCACGAACCTGATGGAACGGGGTTCTCCGCCATTCGCTCACCGCTACCGCGACAACCACTCCACCGATTGCTCTGTCATGGCTTGCTCGTGCACCCGATACTACCGAGTTGTCGTGGCATCGTTTCAGTCCATTCTTCTGCATCCCAGGACCGAAACTCCGACAATGAGCCAAATTTGACCGTCAACACATGCCCCCCTGTTTTTTGGTAAAGCTTGCGTGCCAAAAAATAACTTGCACCATCACGCTGCTAAGGACGATGCCAACACTCCATCGGCCATGTGTTCTCAGGGCGATAATACTTTGCTGTATGCTCGGGTTGTACGTCACCTGAACTTTTGACTCGGATCCTGCAGATAAGAAAAACATATTTATTTCAGCCAGTCATCCGGCTTGCACTAGATCTTCCGTCAGTGGCCGACTCAATAAACAAGTCGTCCTTATAGGTGTTGGCAAAACTGAGCACCGGCTTCCAGGAATCAAATAAACCATGAAGAATGCTCCTAGCCAGATGCCGGCTTCGCCAACACAATGCATTCTTAGGGCGATATGCAAATATCGGCCGTGCGTCCTTATCTTAAAGGACCTGGAGAACCCGTCCACCAAAGTGTGAATAGCCGAAATAAATCAGATGTTTCGGCTGGGGATAAATCATAAGGTGCCGGCTTTGATGGTACGGTTGAAGAACATGAATGACACACCGTATGAGGCCTCCTATAGCGAGATGAAGATCGCCGGCTTCGCCTGTCGACTTCTTTCTTG
Source organism: Poa pratensis (assembly GCA_947311845.1). NCBI lineage: Eukaryota > Viridiplantae > Streptophyta > Magnoliopsida > Poales > Poaceae > Poa > Poa pratensis. The sequence continues at coordinate 4,652,685 of CAMZMU010000102.1, forward strand.
TCCTCTTTCCCTCTTGCCGTCTTTGCAACAGTGGGTAGTGCATCCTTCTTGATTTGAGGGCTTCCTTTAGGAACCCACGCCATGTTCCTCTTCTCCAACTCATCGGCTCTAAGCCGCTTGAGCTGCCACTCTTGCCAATGTGATAAGCCGAGTGGGCATCCCGGCTGCGATTTTATTTTTTGCACTGGCAGTCCTTTCTTGGCTTTGGGCACTTCTCGCTCGGCCCGTCCAGATTCGACGACTGGGTCTTTGAAAGTTACTCGCTTCACTTCCTTGCCCTTTGCAGCCAACATTGACTCAGCTGGCTTTTGGTTACTTGGAGTCGGGTCTGAAACAGCATCCTTGCGGCCATCTCTTTTTACTTGATAGACCTGCTTAATCACCTCCTTCCTCCTCCACGCGCTCCTGGCCGACTCTTGATTAAGTCGGTTCTTGACATATGGTTGCCGGCTTGATTCCCTTGGAGCTACATAAACTTGGCGAGGTGATTTAGCATAAGATGAATGGTGTGCCCGTGAATCATACCTGTCCCGTGATTGATATGAATAGAAGCCGGCATGGGAAGGCATGGACGACTTCGGCATTGGCGGCCCAAAAGAAGTTTGCGTAGTCGGCGCGTCGGGCTTCTTCTTTTGCCAATACTGGTCCTCAGATTTACGCCTCGGGGGTGACTTGAATGTCTTTGCTTCAGTTGGCCGATAAGCACTTTTTGCTTCGCTCATCTTCTGATACTTCTCCAATAATTGAGCGAAGGTCACTTTAGATTTCCTCCTTCTATGCTTATCGCTGCCTTTGTCCTTTCTACCATTGCAGGCATCGGTCTTTGAATATGCTTGTTGCCCCCCAGTGTTAGGCATCCTTGCTGGAGCTTTGATGGAACGTTCATCTCAGGATTGCCGTCTTGGGAAATTTCTTTGCTTGACGAATCGATCCCATCATCTTCAGCATATACCCGTCCGTCTTGGGATGAACTGGCATGAAGCAGCCGAGTCAACACGTGATCACCGTCAAGATTAATATTAGCCGTCTGGCTATCAGCTTGTCCTTCAAAAAATTCCAATCGTCCATCGAAGGCCGATCGTGCATCATGAAACACATCGCAGTCTTTGATGTTCTGCGCGAACGAATTAAGCATTCGCTCTTGTCTTGACGGCTCGACATGGTCATCTTCTATGATAATTGGATTAGTCGGTGATGCACCGACACTGTGATCACCCATGCCTGGACTGGAGGTACATTGTTCATCCTTTAGCCGATATTGGAATACCGGCTTTGAAATTAGGCAACCGAGTGGTGCCGGCTTATCGTGGTCCAACTCGGCTATGTATTGTCTTCTGCCCTCCATTCCCGATTCTTCCGAATCGGCTATGTCGAAGGACTTTGAACCAGGCTTTATGTTTCTGCAACCAAAATGATTACAAAATATACGTCTCATCTGAGACCAAATGTTAGCCAGGCATGAAACAAGCGACGTTGCCCATATGAATATAAAGCTTAGCCGGCATAATGGGAACAACATTGGTTGCGACAAATTTGCACTATTAGCCTCTACGAATGATACGATATGTTGACCGGCATAATTAGTGACAAGACTATTCCTAGCAAACAAGTTACTCATCCCGATTGGTCTTTCAACATTAATTAAAATTGTGTTGGAAAATGTATCAACAATATGATTATGACCAAATCTAAAGATAAGTAAATTGCCGACTAGGCGTACCTCTCCGAAGACGCTGGGAGAATGTGATGGTTGCATGGCCTGAACAATATCTTGCCCTGTCTTTATATAATTCTCCAACACCTTGCCTTCTTCCTCTTCTGGATCTCGTGCCGAGTCTATTGGAGCCTCCTTGTCAACTGAACATTTCTCGGCTTCACTTTCTAGCTCCTGATGTTCATCATTAACCGAACTTAGTTCGGTCATCTTCTTTTGTTCTTGATGCTCATCAATCTCCTTGGTACGGAACTCGTGGGATAGCAGGTAAACTCCCTTACATCCAGAAAAATCAAGCACGGCTGTTTTACTAAGCTCGCCATGCTCTTGTTCAACGAAGCTTGCTTCTTTAGTAGATTCGGCACATGTACTACTTGGTTCGGCTTCAACAACCGAAGTAACCATACTTTCCGAATCAATCTTATTTTCTTCATGTATTATATCAGTTTGCAAAGCTTCTTCTTCTTGCCTTAGCACTGCCAAGGTTTCAACTTGATTGTCGCATGGAGGAATAGATGCTGGAATATCTTTCTTAAGAGTTGCGTAGAACATCTGCAAGTCTTCCTCATCACGCTTTTTCTTGAGCGCTTCGAACTCCTCTTTGCGCTTCCTCCTGATAACTTCATAGCCTTGACGCTGCTCGTCTGATAATTGCTCGAACGTTGGCGTAGTGAAGTCACCGGTGTTAGCCTCTATAAGGCGAGATTGCCCCCCGACTCTTTCAGTTTCTTTCGGCCATGAGTTGCCGAAATTTTGTAATTGTGCAGGGGAAGTATCATACGCCACATTGTTATAAGCCGGCACATGGGTTCCTGCAGAATCATCACTAGTTCGGCCATATCCGTGAAGGTGAGCCGAATCGCGAATATCGTTAGCAACATAAGGTGACGAATAGGTAGTTACATGAGGCGCAGTATAGGTCGGCTGGGAGTAACCGGCCAAGTCGCTGGTACCAGCATAGCCGATTCCCCCATCCATCGGCCTGTCTGGGGACGACCCCACATATTGCGAGTCGGCAGCCGATGGATAAAACCGTGAAACATCCTCTTGCCCTTGAGGTGTTTCATACTGATATGTCGAATAACCCATGTTACTCATCGTCCTAAGATATGGGGCAGCCGATGCATGAGAATTCGAAAATATATATTGCACGTTGCTAATATTATAAGGATGTGAAGCATAGAGATTATTTTGCATCGGCTTTTGCGCATAGTGTAAACTAGGGTTAGCCGATACAACACTCATATCAAAAGATCTAGCAACATCAACATAAGAGTAATTAGCATCTACATAAGGAGATTGAGGATTCATGTTACCGATGTAGATTACAATCTCTTGACGGCGCTCTCTTCGCAGCAAGAACGGGCTGGAGACCGTTCGAAGCTTCGTGTCCCCAGCGGAGTCGCCAAAAAGTGTGTTGACACACGAACACGTCACGTGTACCCGCGGCGCCGAGGGAGATGCTCCGCAACTCACTCCGCGGAAGGCTCGCCGGAAGCGCGATACGCAAGACAGTCCGGCGGGCGCTTTTGTAGACCCGAAACCCCGCTTGCCCGGGAGGGACCCCGTCTGGGCTCGCGGCGGTATGGGCTGCCCTAGGTCGGCCTGACCGCCCCTAGAGCCTCGTGGATTCGCAGCCTCCAATCTTGAAGAACGGCGAAGAACGAGAAGAAAGATACAAGGGAGAAGGATAAAAGTAAATGAACACGAAAAGTAGTAGATGTGTTTGTTCGATTGGTGTTGGATCAATCGGCCGTCACCCCTCATGTATATAAGGAGCGGCTGGACTTCCCGTGCAAGGAAACAAGTTGGATCCACGTCCAAAACCCTAATTTGGGTCCAATTCGGATAGCTGAGCCGAACTTTCCAAAACAGTTCGGTCTGCACCTTTCGGGTCGTTTTTGAGGTAGTAAACGACTCCGGATCGAAATCTCGTAAAAAGAGAAGTTGTTCGTCTCGAAAAAACGAAGAACTTTCCTTTTATACGTTTTTTCCAAAAAGTGTGTTGACACACGAACACGTCACGTGTACCCGCGGCGCCGAGGGAGATGCTCCGCAACTCACTCCGCGGGAGGCTCGCCGGAAGCGCGATACGCAAGACAGTCCGGCGGGTGCTTTTGTAGACCCGAAACCCCGCTTGCCTGGGAGGGACCCCGTCAGGGCTCGCGGCGGTGATGGGCTGCCCTAGGTCGGCCTGACCGCCCCTAGAGCCTCGTGGATTCGCAGCCTCCAATCTTGAAGAACGGCGAAGAACGAGAAGAAAAGATACAAAGGGAGAAGGATAAAAGTAAATGAACACGAAAAAGTAGTAGATGTGTTTGTTCGATTGGTGTTGGATCAATCGGCCGTCACCCCTCATGTATATAAGGAGCGGCTGGACTTCCCGTGCAAGGAAACAACTTGGATCCACGTCCAAAACCCTAATTTGGGTCCAATTCGGATAGCTGAGCCGAACTTTCCAAAACAGTTCGGTCTGCACCTTTCGGGTCGTTTAAGAAAAAATGAGGTAGTAAACGACTCCGGATCGAAATCTCGTAAAAAGAGAAGTTGTTCGTCTCGAAAAAACGAAGAACTTTCCTTTTATACGTTTTTCCATTTGATGCCATCTGGACCTCTCAAATTCAATCGGAAGCAAATCGATACGTTTTTAGTATTTCCCGATTGCACTCACCCGAGGGCAGAGGACGTCTATGGTCGGGCGACTTGCCTGTGCCCAGCCTCCTTCGTGTGACCCGAACCTTTCAAAACTGTTCGGTCTGTACCTTCCGGGTCGTTTTTGAGGTAGTAAACGACTCCGGATCGAAATCTCGTAAAAAGAGAAGTTGTTCGTCTCGAAAAGACGAAGAACTTTCATGTTATGCGTTTTTCCATTTGACTTCATCTGGACCCTTTAAATTCAGTTGGGAGAAATTCGACTCGTTTTTAGCCTTTCCGAATTGCGCTCACCCGAGGGCAGAGGGTGTCTATGGTAGGGCGACCTGCCTGCTCACCCGAGGACAGAGCATGTCTATGGTTATGTGCGCTCAGTATTTTGGCTTCACAAGTTGCATACGACCTCGGATTGAGATGATCCAAAAACCAAAGTTGATTGTCTCGACGATACGCACAACTTTCGTTCACATTATATTTTCATCCGAGATCATCTTGGTGACACCTCCTTATACGCCAAAATCGGTCGTCAACCGCAGCAGCGTTTTCTTTGATTTCCTTGCCACGAACCTGATGGAACGGGGTTCTCCGCCATTCGCTCACCGCTACCGCGACAACCACTCCACCGATTGCTCTGTCATGGCTTGCTCGTGCACCCGATACTGCCGAGTTGCCGTGGCATCGTTTCAGTCCATTCTTCTGCATCCCAGGACCGAAACTCCGACAATGAGCCAAATTTGACCGTCAACATACTTTACTCCTATAACATATCCAAAAATAGCATAAAGATTTATGAAATGAAAGAATTTTGCAAACCAAATGCAACTATAACATTTACCAATCCATATATTTTGGTATATATTAGTGGTTAAAATCATGCATCAAAGGCTATGCAAAATAAAGGGCGCCTTACATTTTGTGGCGGAGGGAGTACTTTTTGTGGCACATAGAACATATTCCGTTGGGTATGTGCGAACCTTATAAACTCGGAAGGGAAGAGTACCATACAATTCATTCCCAATTCCCAGCTGGCTGGACCTATCTAGTGGATTGATTAAGAAATTCGGTAAAGCTTATGCAAGACTGAGGATAAAAAACCTGAATGGCACAACATGGTAAATTCCAGCAATCATGCTGCAATCTAATCTTAATAAGTTCTCAGTCGAAAAAATGCATAATAGATTACCTATCAACCCAACAGATCTATGTTTTCTGTCACCTCTAAAACTTGTCCCAGCAGCTCACCTCACTAGAGAGCGGCAATCTGTGTTTTTGTCGAATCGATATATGCTTTCAGAAGCCTCTCCGGCTGCTGGGTCCAGCTCCCTACCCTCGGCTGCCTGGGCAGTGTCAATGTATTTACAGCATCGATTACATACCAGGGCTGCATACACTCACAGAAGGCGGGTCCGCATTCCCGAATGCTGTAGAAATCAAGCACGTTTGTTGTGGCCCTTCAGCGACGTGATAATGCTCAACAAGAACTGTTTTTCGCCACGGTATCTGTTCGAGAAACAAGACACGTCAGGATGATTAATAAATGTTAAACAGAGAGAGTATCCTTGTGTAGTTGATATAGTGCTTACATCTCAAGCAGCGAGAAGACCAAGCACATGATGCCTATCGCCATGTGAATGGGAAGTGTCTGCTTGAACCTATTTCTATTAAGAAACATCCTCTCGGAGAAAGCTGTGGTCACACCAGAAATGAGCAGAACGCCCCAGCCCGCTGGCAAGCAGCGGCTGAAAGAGAATGAGCCCTGTAAAAAAATGGCATCGGATATATTTGCTAAAAATGCAATCCTTAGAAAAAAAATCCCAGGTGGAATATTACAGAAAATTTACCTTAAAACACTAATCACGAAAGAAAGAAAAAATTACCTTAAAATAGTCTTTGATGAAAACTGCAGAATATGTGATCCGCAGTACCATATCTTTACAGACAGTCAAGGCACCAAAGAAGTTCTTCAGAAAAAGACCGATTTCAAGTAAACAAGGATACTAGAGTTATTGACCAAAGGATACTGACAGAATTCGCAGCAATCAACCCGACAGCTCCAGCAGACTTAATAAAAACCACATTTAGAACAATATAAATTGCTGAGAAGAGAGCAACATATCGTTTGACTGCTTAAGCTGGTTTTCATTTGCAACAGAATGAAGGAAAGCTTCAGATGTGCCTGAAAGTAATCAAAGAATGATACAAGGCATTTATGCGGAACTTAGTTAACATGCACATTTAACCAAATACTACATAGCTGGGTATACAATCAGCACCACCAGGAGCATGTTCCTTGTTCGTACAGTAAATTAATCCAGAAATGTCAAAACCATGTCGAGACAATGAATAGTACAATTTTGTTTTCATTCAAGTAAAGTTATTTTTCAGCTATAATGTTATGCAGTTATTGAAGAGCAATTGACAGCTTTCAACGGAGAGGTCAAGTCATAAGTTGGGTGAACTTAATTGCTAATAACTTGACTGGAAACACATATAACTGCTCCTCTTGTGAAGTTGGATATGATTATTGTGCTATATGCATCATAAGTTCATAACTGAAGCAAATCTAAACACAGAAAGGGCAAAACCGGGGCTGTTATGCCCAGTGTTCCGAATTCTGGGTTTGCAAAAACTAGTTTCAAATTCTCAAATTTAGATACACAATTGGGATTTGGCAGGTTCCTGCCCAGAGCTAGTACTATTCATCAATGAAATATTCTTCAATGTTATTAGGAAAACTACTGTAGAAGATTGTAGAATATAATATGCAGAGCAGCTACATAGAAGTACAAACCATTCATCGCTAAGCAGATTATGTAAACACAGTAGTAACGAAGAACAGTTGTAGCTTCGCCATCACTATATCTTCCTCCATATAGTAGATTCAGGAGGGTGTATGAATAACTTGGACCAAAAGAAATGACCACGAGACCTGCATAATTACATGATGATTATATTCAAGAGCTGTTAACATATTTAATATCCAAGGAAAACTAGGAGATCGAAATTGATAGCAACTAAAACATGTTTCCTACAAAGACTGCGTGACTCAATTGCTTGTCTCTTATTCAGTGCGAGGACCCAAAGTAGGTAAATGGACTAATATAAACATTACAGCATTCAGTATTGGATAGCGCACCTATCAGCATAATCAGCTTTAGAGCTCCCAGCAAAGAACCTTCCAAATTGGATATATTTTGAGGAGTTTGTCCTGTGGATAAGGATCCATCATTAGCTCGCTCAGAGAAATATAAATCCAAAGATAATGTGCACAACATATTGTTTTAGAAATCTTGCTAAGAATTCTAATATTAGCCAGCTATAGTTGTAAGGACGAGTGATGGAACAGCACCATACAAACCAAAATATGCCAAAATTTATACTTTCAGATAGGTTGAGATATAGGAACGGCCATATCAGCAAATAAACTGAAATTGTGGCAAACATTATAGTGTAGGATAACAAGGAATATGCCAAAAGGATTATCTTGTTTGGTTGCATTCGCGGCAATGCTTAGCTTAGCAATAATAATAGATTATTTATGGTACTTGTTAGAGGATAAATACTGAACAAACAATATAGTAAACAAGCGGAAAGTGTGCAGAAATATCAAATGACCGACAACCGATCCATAAATCCTTCAGAAGAACATTGTCAGATGGCCAAATGAAACTAAAAGGAAAAATATAGTTCAGGAGTGTTTTTTACCAGATACCAGCATAACTACGGTAACTTCGATTGAGTAACCAATTCAAGAGATGCTCAATAGGCTAAACTTAGACTACTCCAGAAGACAAATGATGCGGGTGTGTGAAATTGTATCTATCAGGCCAAACGGATGATAGGCAATTCACTCTTGAGCTGTGATAGTAAAATGAAACTTTAAATTCATGCAAAAGAGCAACCTGATGCCAACTGGGTGAATGTAGCATAAGAACTCTCCTCAAATGGCAGGAAAACTATTCTAACAACCAGGCTCCCTGCAAATAAACAGAAGGTCATTAGAGATTTTTGGAAGGTGGTTAAGTTATTATTTTGAATAGCTTTGTCCTATTTTTAGTAAGTTAATTTGTTGTTTTTGTTGGAGTCTTAGAGATACTCTACCAAGGTGAGAAAGGGAGGTGGAAGGCATGGACAAACATGCCTCACCAACTCCCAATTATCTAGTATACGAATTTGAAACATAAGGTGTTTGGCGTACTTGCCTAATTTATCCACAAGTCCATATGCAGCCTGGTTGTATGGAGTATCAAACCAAACAAGAACAAATTTTTCGCCTTCTTGGAGGATCAGTTTCCTGAACGTCTGGCCTGTAAACAATATGCACATGTGCAATAACTGTTTATCATAGACCATCAGGGTTGACAACCTGAGAATTGCGTGTTTTTGCATCAATAAGAAATATAACTAACTTGTGATCAATTAAACCTAACTATACAATGAAAAAAGACAGAACAAGAAGAAACCTGAATGGAAGGAGATCAAAAGTTTTGATATTAGCAAATAAAAGGAAATATGCCCAATATCCAATGAAGATGCAAGCTGCATAGACAACCTGAGACAGAGCAAATACGACCAACTTCTCCTGCAAACAAATTCACGATTGTAGTACTGTATTGATTAACAGATGCAACACAAAAATAATGACGTGGGAAAGCATGAATTGATGTGTGAAAAAAAGTGCCACAGAATATTATCAATTGGAAATGAAACTCGGCAAAAATATACTGTTTTTCTTGCAAAGCTCTATTATTTTTTAAGAGGGATGTGTACAGCAGAGGGAAAGTAGTGAACAAGGCAGCTGTTTGCAAGGAAAAACTTATTAATTGGGGCGGTTGTATTTCTTGACCAGCCACAGAGATACAGAAGCTGAAACCTTCAGAGGATATACACGAATATTATCCTTGGTACACAAAAATAAAGAATACAGTACGCAATACAAATTGAATATGGTAATGTCCTGGATTATTTGTTCGTCACAAAATTTGGATGTATGCAGACAGAATGATTTGTGACCCTTTCAAGTAGAATTAGAAATGACAGAATTGTGGGCTTATGCATTTATGCCATCGGCAATAAACTGGAGCAAAAGGCTAATGTGACATTACCACTTTAACATGACCTTTTATGAAGATATAAGTTGTTATACAACGTAGCAGAGTAGCTGCAGGCTCGGTATACACTCGTATTATGTAGTATTTCTTCGTTTGGGAAAGTATATACAAAGGTTCTGCCAGTAGCTCCAAGATACAAGCAAATCCTGCATTTTGGACCAAATAAATACATTAGCGCTCAATATGGGGGAAGTGAACAAAATATGAAATGAGAAGGCAAACTAGTTTAGGAGTAAAAGCACGTAAACAGAAAAGGCAGCCCGTGATTGAGCATTTATGGATCCTATCCAACAAAAACTAGTAAATTTGATTTATTTTTATTTTTTTAGTTAACCATCTAAAAAGAACTATAGGGCTATCTACTTGAGATGCTCTGGAGAGCTGCATAACAGCATGAAATGCTTGTCTCCAATTTATATATTAAGAGCTATTTATATATTAAGAGCTAGGCGTTCAGCATTTAAATCTAAGCTAGAAAAAAAAACCAATCTTCAACCCTAAACTCAAAAACCGTTTGAGTTGCAACCTTGAACTGTCGAAACAATCCGTTTTGACTTTTGAGTGACATGGAAACCCACTACCATATAAGAAGAAACCCGCCATTCCAACCATTTCTTATATAAAAGATGCTGGACATAAGTAAATGGTGGAAACTGATATTAAGTCAAATTTGGTGACACATTACATCACCAAAAATTACTTGTGAGACCACGCACGGGTGAAACTGGATTGTCTCAGTAGTTCAAAGTTGCAATTCAAACAGTATTAAAGCTCACATTTGAAAAGTGGGCTTCTGCAGGAGTTCAAGGTTAAAAAGTGGAATTTTCTATAAAATAAAATATAGTAGTGCCTCTAAAATTTTATTGTGGATGGTTATTTTTCCACTCAATCGAACTGATTCAACTAACTCACTACTTCACTCCGGAAATATCAATTATCATGCTAAGAACCAATATACAAATATAATTACTAGTAAATTCTGGTTAACGGAAGACTTACCAATGATTAATGTAGCTTTCGCATAAGGGTCAGAACACTTCAGTTTCTTCACCCTGAACACAAATAGACTGCCAATAAAAGTAACTAACAAGCCAAACGGGATGATCATCCAAGCTACCTTTAGTATCTCTTCATCACTTAACACATCACCACTGTAATATAAATATTAAGTTATCAGTTACAAGTATACTCCAACGAAGCAAGTATAACGAAAAATATTACAAGATCATAGAAAAAAATGTCCTCAAATATAAAATTCATGTGAATATAACAACAAATTTTCACAAACATACAAAATGTGAACACGGTGAGGCATGGCGCACATTATCACGAGAAAACTTTTCACGTGTACCCCACTTCAAGTTGGTGAAAATAGCTATGAGAAGTCAATCTAAAAAAAAAGCTATGAGAAGTCTGACACCGAGCATGGTTGCTTCATACAATTAAGGTGTTCAAACAATTCATGAGAGCCCAGCCCCTAGGTGTGGCTATGCTCAAACATATCAACTCGCTTGGGCTTCTGCCCTCACTTCTCCAAAAACGGTTAACCCGAAGTTATCCATTCAGATCCACAAGCATTATATGCTAGCTTACTCAGCTCCAACTTAAAACGTAGGACTAACATGCCACTATTTAACACATGGACCACTTCGGAGATGGCCTATGTGGCCCATGGTGTGTAGTGGTGGTGCCACAGTCCAACATTGTATTTTAAATTGAATAGTGCTAACACATAATGCGAAAGGGTCCAAACATAATAACTCTGGATTAACCCTTTTTGACGACGGGAGGAAGCCCCGAACGAGTGGTAAGCGTGCAGAAGACTGTCTTCCAATGGGCACTGGACTTGGTGAGTTTCGGGCTCTAGGATGTTCCAAAAGCATAAGAGCTAATCTTTACCAAATAATTTCAAACTCCCGTAGCTTAGTTTGTTGGGCAATTGTGGCATCAAACTTTAACAACCTTTTCTCTTGTTCTTCTTTTCTATAAACTTGAAGAGAATTATACTACATCTCCTAGAGGGCACATTTTCTCTCGCTACATTTACCCTTCTTTCCCTCCTGAATCATCCTGCCAAATGGTCAAGTCGCTGCTGTACATACAGAAAAAAAGTGTGCTCAAGCGCCACTAGAGGTCAAGTTTTCCATGTTTCTTGTCATGTAATACTCCATACATCTAAATTATAGTGCATTAAGACAAGAACCTGTGGTAGGAGCTTTTGCACTTCACAACTCGCTGTATCTATCTTTTGTGGCTAATTTTGACAAAGAGAAATCTTCAAATAAATATGTGTTATTTATTGTATACAAATGCCGCAGTGGTGCTGATTAATCCCATTACACGGATGAACCTATAAAATTATTGTACATTTTGTAGTACCTCCCAGAAGTATTACGCAGACAAGCACGCCGAAACCCCTCTCGGCTTAAAAATAAGACGCAGTTGATGAAAAGAGGAAGCTGCAATGCATATGCCTGCCAAACAAATGCAAACATATTAGGCAACTTTAAAAACGAGAAACATCTGTAAGCGTAGATGTAGTGAAACCTTTTCTTTAACGAATAAATGGAGGGTTCTCAGTTCCACTTTCTCATAGAAAACCAGTTAAGGCCAGTCATTTATCCTTTTTTGTTTTATTTTTGAACTTTGCATATTTCGTATTCGACAGATGGTCCATAAACCACATGCAACTATATCCCTATTGGTATAAGAAACAAATATAATGAGGGATTCGGTGGGTGGGTTGGGGGACTGAATGAACCAATAATGCGTACCAACAAGATGTACCTAGTCCGGTTGCAGTTTATGGACTATCCATAGCCGAGGTTTTCCAAACCCAGCACAGAGGGATCAAGGGTTGAGCACAGTGATGTGACCAAGGTATTCTATGTGATCATGTCTACTGAATCATTCATACCCAATTGCTAATGGAAAAGATACGGAAATCCCATAGTATTTTTGCATTAAAACCTTAATCACTAAGTAAGACATAACATTTCAAATCCCCACCACCTAATGTAAGCTAAATCTGATTAAGCAAAATCACCATTTGATATACTGAGCTTGTTACAGAAACAATGAAGAATCAAACTTGAAAAATAGCATGGGTATTCAACGTTCACCAAAACGAAAAGATCCCCGCAACTCCTAGCTCATAAAGAATACAAGGAACAAATAACAGCAAAGAGCCATCAAATGTATACACATGAACAACTCAAATAGTTGAAAGCAACCACTATAATTATTAGAGTATAATATCAACTAGATGGCATTATTTTGTGCAGCACAAACGATAATGTTGGAGTACCATTAAATATAACAAATTCACCAGAAACCAAACAACTCCGCAATTAGAACTAGAACTTCACTCCACACAGATCCCACGCCTCTACATTAGGACAGACCACCAACTTTTCCACTTCCAGGATTCATTGTCAAAACTCAGAACTGCACACATAAAGGGAGTACACGACTGTACTTAAACATACTAAAAAATATTGAAAAACATTAAATAAGCACTAATGCTAAGTTCCACGCCAAAATCAACTACCCCACATTCAATCACCAAATCGGTTGCTAACTGCGCTGAACTGAGAAGGAAGAGAGGGGCAAGGGAGATCCGGACCGCGCAGTCGTCGGCGCTGAGCTGGCGCACGAACCAGCCGTTATACAAGAAGGGGATGACCCTCGAAAGGAATTGCGCCGCTACAAGGCACAACACGAGCACTGAGCTTTAGATCCCCAAAATAAAGCACCCAGAGGTAGGCGGGGAGGCGAGAGAGGCGCACCGAAGTTGTACTTGAAGACGTCCATCACAGCGGCTCCTGCGGCAGAGTCCGGACTAGGGGTCATAGCGGCGGCGGTCTCCACGGCGCCCGCGAGTAGAGCCATGGCCTGTGGCGGACCCACCGTAGAGGCAAGCAAGGGCGGCCGTCCCGGGTCTCCGCCGGCGGAGAAGGTTCCCCTGCCTATCTATATTCGGCGGCGGTGCAGAGCAACGCCATTGGAGTTTTCTGCCCGGTGTTGCTGGCCTGGTCACGGTGTGGTCGAACTGTCATGGAAGGAGGAAGAGAGAAGTTGGGCCTATTTTGCTGGAATGGCCTACGTTTTTTTTAAGTGAAAGCCCACATATTTCGTACGAGAAAACTGTCGCGTACGCACGATGAGGGCTAGCGGGTGCCTCTATACATCGACCTGTGCGACGCTAGGCCGCTCCACCTTCTTCCTCCCCTCGCCTCGCCGCACCATTCTTCCTCCCTCGCCTCGCCGCGCCGTTGCTCCACCGCCGCCACGTACCGCCGGCCAGGCCGCCTGCCACCGCCACCCGCGCCCGGCGCCGCTCCTGCGCCGTCTCCCTCCCCTCCCCTCCCCTCGCCGCGTCGCCGTCTCCTTCTGCGCCGGCCGCTGTCGCGCCGCTCCTCGCACCAACTGGGCCAGGCCCACGTGGGGTGTGCGACGACTTGTTATCGTCGACCTAGTCGACATATAGGGATTGCCGGGCTAGCTGCTGCGCCGCACACAACAACACGTCAACCCTTCTTACCGGGAGGTGATGTACGTCGCCTTACGGCGACCGATTGTGGCCGCGTCGCCTACTAAAAGCATTATTGGGCCGGCCCCATATGCCCGCGCTGAATAATGTTTCTTCATTATTTTTCTTATTTTATTTTTTAAAAGTCTCAAACAAATTCAAATATCAACAAATATCAAATCGAAACAATTTCGAATCTAAATAATTTTTGAATATGAACAATTTTCAAATCTGAACAAATTTGAACAAATTTTTAAAAACTTATTTGTTCAAAATCTGAACGAATTTCAAAATCTGAACTAATTTCAAAATCTGAACGAATTTCAAATCTGAACCAATTCCAAAATCTGAACAAATTTCAAATCTGAACGAATTTCAAAATCTGAACGAATTTCAAAATCTGAACGAATTTCAAATCTGAACGAATTTCAAATCTGAACCAATTCCAAAATCTGAACGAATTTCAAAATCTGAACGAATTTCAAATTCTGGACGAATTTCAAATCTGAACAAATTCAAAAATTGTTCGGATTCGAAAATCGTTCAGATTCAAAAATCGTTCGGATTAGAAATTTGTTCAGATTCAAAAAATGTTCGGATTTGAAAGAAAAGCGAAAAGAAGAAAAGAAAAGTAAAACAGAAGAAAAATAAAAGAAAAAACGAAAACAGGAAACGAGAAAAAAGCAGAGAAAACAAATAAAAGAAGAAACGTCTGATGGGCCGGCCCATCCACGCCTCCCGCAGGCGACGCGCGCCTGAAGCGTCGCCTGCGGGCGATGTAAAGGATTTGCCCTTCTTACCTGCTATAAAAATGTGGGAGGCAGAGCCGCATCTGCCTACCCTTCTTACCTGCTCCTTATTCGCCTCCTCTCTTCCTCCTTCTCCACAGTGTCGATGGCTGGAGGGGATCACGCGGGTCGCCATGGCCGTGACCCCTCGCTCGTCTCTCCCGCTGCGTCCGCATGCCCGCCTCCGAGCGGCCGAGGCAGCGACCGACAGCGCCGAGGTCTGGGCGGTCGCGACGATGTCCATGGGAGCGGCTCTTCTCGCGCCTTTCCTTCATCCCCTGGCCTCCCCAAGCTGTCCTTCGAGTTCGTCCTCTCACTCCACGGGAAGCTGAGGAGGCGGCTGCAGCTTCCTGAAGCCTTTGCGGACTCAGTAACTGAGTCCGATTTGCAGGTGATGTGGATTCGGGTGGAGGGCTGCCCCAACGGCCCCACATGCCTGGAGACGGAGCGTGATGCCGACGGGAACTTGTTCTTGGTCAAGGGTTGGCGATCCTTCACGCGGACCCACGGTGTGAAGTCCGAGTACGTCGCCCAGTTCAGATTCGACGGGCTGGGGACGTTCTTCGTCAAGTTCTTCGACCACTCCAACTGTCGCGCTGCATGTTGCGTGGAGAGCGACAGCAGCGATGACCCCGCCCCGGATTCGGACTCCGAAGAGCACGAAATCCCGGACTGGCCTTGACGTTTGGAGCGCGCCTGCCTGCGGCGTGTGATCTCTTATGGGATGTGGGCCTCGCTCCAGCGAGACCGTCCCTTCCACTCTCCCTTCCCCCCACCTTTGTTTCTTTTTCTCTCACTTTTTTTTAGGGGGAAGGGAGGGGATGTCTCCCGATATCAACGGATTACGCCCGATCCCGGCCTGGTTGATCTCCCACTACGAGCTCCTGGGGACGGACCCGCCTGCTATGGTAGCGACGGAGTCCTTGTTGGTAGCGCGCTGCGCGCACTGCCGCCCGGCACCGGATCTCCTCGAGGAGGTTGACGTCGTCAATCCTCTCTTCCCGCTACATTTCCTCTTGGAAAGCGCGAGTTCGAGGAGACCCGTGTTTAAGCTCCGTGGTAGCACTGCTTCCACCCCGTAAACGAGGAAAAATGGTGTTTCTTCGGTGGCCCGGCTCGGGGTGGTACGTAGCGACCACACCATGAGGGGGACCTTTTCAATCCATGCTCGCCCGCAACTGTTGAACCGTTGGAAGGTCCGAGTCTTGAGGCCTCTGAGTACTTCAGCATTGGCCCGCTCCGCCTGTCCGTTGCTCCGGGGGTGGGCAACGGATGCAAAGCAAATCTTCGTCCCGAGGTTGTCGCAGTAGGCCTAGAACAGTCCACTGGTGAACTGAGAACCCAGGTCGGTGATGGTGCGGTTTGGTACGCCGAAGCGGCATACGATTCCCCTGATGAACTTGACGGCCGCCAGCGCCGTCTGGGACCGAATAGGTTCTGCTTCAACCCACTTGGTGAATTTGTCGATGGCGACGATTAGGTACCGGTACCCGCCGGTGGACGCAGGGAACGGCCCGACCACGTCTAGCCCCTAGACCGTGAACGGCCACGAGAGCGTGATTGTCCGGAGAGCTTGAGCCGGCTGGTAGATGTTCTTGGCGTGGAATTGGCAAGCTTCGCATGCTCGCACCAGCTCATCTGCGTCTGAAAGCGCTGTCGGCCAGTAGAAACCATGCCGGAAGGCTTTACTAGCCAGGGCCCGGGCCGCAAGGTGACTCGAGCACATGCCGTGGTGGATGTCTGCTAGGAGCGCTCGCCCCTGCTCCCTGGGTATGTAGCGGAGCTTCACACCACATTCTCGCCGCCGGTAGAGCTCTCCATCGATGATGACGTACATCTTGGCTCCGGGCAATCTGCTCTGCCTGCTGATCATCCTCGGGAAGTGCTTGATGACGTAGGTATTGGAGTATGTCGGCGGCCCACTCGGGGTCACCTGCCTCCACAACATACGCCACCTGGCAGCTCGCCGCCGCTTCCCCGGGATCCCCCTCCCTTGGGTTCCCGGAGGTTGAGCTTGTCCTCGTTCCCGCAACCGTGTTGACGGAGGGCTTGGTGAGCCACTCGACGAACACGCCTGGGGGAACGGACTCCTTCCTGGCCGCCATCTTGGATAGTTCGTCGGCAACTCCGTTCTGCCCGCACGGTATGTGCTCCAGCTGGATTCCGTCAAAACGCCTCTCCAGCTTGCGGACTTCGTCTACGTAAGCCTGCATCAGAGGACAATTGTATTCTTTCGTTACCTGATTCACCACCAACTTGGTGTCTCTGCGCACGACGATGCGTCCGATCCCTCAGCCCGCTGCAACCCTCAGCCCGCTAGTAGCCCTTCATACTTCGCCGTGTTGTTAGAGGCCAGCCCCCGGTCGAAGTCCATCTGGATGACGTACTTCAGTTGCTCCCCGTGGGGGAGACAATGAGGACTCCAGCCCTCGTGCCCTCATAGGAGAAGGCCCCGTCAAAGTACACGTACCACCGACCGGGCTCCTCCTTCTCGGATAGGCTTGTGGGGGATTCCTCCTGCAGGGCGGGGGTTGGCGTCCACTCCGCGACGAAGTTGGCCAGGGCCATGCTCTTGATCGTCGTCGTGTTTGCGAAACGCACGTCGAATCCCGACAACTCGGTTGCCCATTCGGCGATCCGTCCCATGGCACTGGAGTTGCGGGGAACTCGCTCCAGCGGGTATGACGTCACGACGGTGATAGTCCGCCCCTCGAAGTAGTGCCTCAGCTTGCGGGAGGCGAGCAACACCCCGAGTAGTAGCTTCTGTATAGGGGGATACCGTTCCCGCGCATCCCGTAGCACGGAGCTGACGAAGTACACGAGCCGTTGTATCATCTTCCGGCCCCTCGAGGTGTCGTAGGACGCTTCTTCCTGTTCGGCCACAAGGACCGCACTGACCACCTGATCGGTGGCCGCCACATACAGGAGCAAGGGCTCCTCGGGAGTGGGGGCCACGAGGACCGGGGGCGAAGACAGGTATTTCTTCAAATCCTGCAAGGCTTCTTCAGCTTCCGGGCTCCATTGGAAGGGCCCCTTGGTCTTGAGCAACTTGAAGAACGGGAGGGCCCGCTCTCCTAAACGGGAGATGAATCGCCCCAACGCGGTTACACACCCGTTGAGTTGCTGCAGGTCCTTGATTCTCTTCGGGGCTTGGATGGCCTCGATGGCCTGAATCTTGTCGGGGTTAGCCTCGATACCCCGGTGTGACACCAGGAAGCCAAGAAGCTTCCCGAAGGGACCCCGAAGGCGCACTTGCGGGGGTTGAGCTTGAGTTGGATTATCCGCAAGTTGCCGAAGGTTTCCCACAGGTCCTCCACTAAGGTTGCCTGGTGCCTTGTTTTTACGACGATGTCGTCTATGTAGGCCTCCACGTTTCTCCCCATTTGGGGGCAAAGGCAGGCCCGCATGGTTCTCTGAAACGTGGCCCCTGCGTTCTTCAGTCCGAAGGGCATGCTAGTGAAACAAAAGCATCCCTCCGGCGTGATAAACGTTGTCTTCTCCTCGTCTTCCCGAGCCATCTTGATCTGGTGATAGCCGGAGAAGGCGTCCAGAGAGCAAAGCAAATCACACCCTGCCGTTGAGTCCACGATCTGGTCAATTCGTGGCAACGGGAAGGGATCCTTGGGGCACGCCCGGTTAAGGTCCGTGAAGTCAACGCAGAACCTCTTCTGCTCCGTGACTTTTGGCACAATTACCGGGTTAGCCGTCCAAGTAGGGTGGATTACTTCTCTGATGATCCTCGCCTTCTTCATCTTGTGAACTTCTTTTATGATGAAGTCGTGCCGATCTTGCGCCTGTCGCCGCACCTTCTGCTTTACAGGGCGGGCATCGGGACACACAGCCAAGTGATGCTCGATAACCTCCTTGGGCACCCCGGGAAGGTCCGTAGATTCCCATGCAAAGACGTCCGCGTTTTCCCTCAGGAAAACGACGAGCGCGGTTTCGAGCTCCTCCGGGAGGCTGGCCCCGATGGCCACCATGTGATCGCCGGGGCACCCCAAGGAGACGGTCTTGGTCAGGTGCGCCTCCTCCCGCAGTCGCTTTTTCCGGGACGTTGCCCCTCGGGGCTCTTCTCCCGTTCGAGTCTTCACTGCCCCCTCGGCCGCCTGAGCCCCCGGCGACTCAGGGGTTCCCTTCATCGCCGAGCCGATCCTTGAGCTCCCGAGCGCGCAGGCCTCAGCCAGGCGGCCGGAATCCGGGCACGTGCGCCCCCTACGTGGCGCGCCAGATGTCGCGTGTCGGTACGCGGACACCGGGGATGTTGGACACCCCCTATTTGTTTGGTAGGAGTGTCGGTGCAGTGGGTCACGGGGTGCCACACGACACCGGCACGCGGGGACGTGGCCGCCTCGTGAGGAGTGCCGACTCGAACCGAGCGCCCCCGGCCAGGTGGTGTCCTTGTGTTCTTCACTATCTGTCATATCCCCAAGAGAAGCAACTACTCACAGTTGCATGTTTATGGAGCTGGTGGTATGAAAGAAACAAGACGAGACATGGGGAGACAAGGCTGTCAGTAAACGAATTCCAATTTACCGTCAGGCATCATGTACAAGAATGGATTGATTTAGCTAATCTGAAGAAGCAAAATGGAACTAGTCCTACGACCCTAACATGGCAACCACCAGCACCTGACTGGATCAAGATAAATACTGATGGTTCTTTCCGTGAAGAGAATGGAACTGGAGGATGGGGAGCAATCGGAAGAGACAATAGTGGAGATGCAGTTTTTGCAGCAGCTGGTCACGTTGATTTTGCCTCTGGGCCTATGCACACGGAACTTGCTGCTGTTGTAAATGCTATCCGTATCGCTGACCAGTTGGGTATTGGCCGTCCAATTTTCGTTACAGACTGCAAGAACCTGAAGATTGCTCTAACTTCAAATGACGAAGACGCCTCGATGATTGGCCCGCTCATTACACATGCCAGATTTCTGCTAGCTTAGAACTTCATTGAGTTTAAGATCGAGTTCAGCCCGAGGGCTTGTAATAAACCAGCACATGTGCTGGCTGCTATTGGTGCTGGTTATGTTCACGGGAACCATTCTCTGTGGCTTACGAACATACCAGCGGATGGCCGACGACATCGTCGTGCCCCAAGTTTAATTGGAATATCTGTGTTCCACGTCAAAAAAAAAAATTTGTATTAGAGTTATCCCTACAACATGAGATAATTTTTTATTGAGTCCTAATGTGTCAACTAGACATTTACATTAACCCACAACTAAATACAGTAAAAGGATTATGGTGTTCTTTTACTAACAACACTAATAAATTTTGGTTTAAACATGCATTATTTTAAGATTAACGGATAGAGGGACTTTTCTAAAAAGGATATATTATTTGTATTTTTTACAAATATGAAGTAGTTATGAATTTGCAAAATTATAAGAAATTTACGAATTTCTGGAAATTAGCAAACATGGAAAACAATTTTCTGCCCTCGTCACTTCTAGCCATGCTCGTTGATTTGTGCTCGATGGATCCATGCTAGGGACATGGCTGATCAGGTCAAGCTAACCAACGATCCCGGGTCGCCGGCCATACCATGGCCACGATGGGATAGGGCTCCAGGCCTCGGTATGATTATGCATGCTTATTCAATCATTTCACTTTCGTTCACTCTTCATATTTTCCTTATACCTCGAGGACTTTAGGAGCTTGATCAAATAATATAGGACATGGTGAATTATACATTGAGTGTTATCTCTATGCCAAATGTTGTGTCTTGTAATGAATAGGAGCTCGATCAATAACTTTTTGGTTGATTAGTAATAGAAACAGTGAGAGATCTGAGTTCCCACATAACAGGACTTGGCTGCTTTTTTTTTTAGAAATCAAGGACTTGGCTGCTTGATACGTGGTGTGTCTTATTGCGAGATTTTCCCATTAATTAATGGTTTGACGGCACTTGTGAAGCGGTAGTACTTATATACGAAACCATATATCTGTAGCGTGTGGGTTAATTATAACAACAGATGAAAAAGACTCTTATGGGTATAGTGTGAAATATTTGCTGTCAATGATGAACGTTTTTTGGGGATGATTTACAGAAATTTCCATTTAAAAGCATGATATTGACACGTCGATGCTTTCTTGACGTACAATTGTCGTTTGGGATGATTTCGGGTTGCCATTCTATACTCACCCATTGTTTTGTTTGTGTCAATTCTTCAATATTCGGTTATCCTCGTTCTTCATATTTCTTACACCTTCGGACATCACGATAACATGTATTCCTTCGGAACGCACAAGCATCTTAATAGTAAATAGTACATTGTGGTCTTTATCAGTACATATATTTTCAAATGTCTTGTACTGAACTACAATTTTTTCGCCCGCAAACCCGAGTTTAAGATATTGGTTTTCAAGAGAGGACCAGAACAAGGAAGAAGAAATACAATTTCTATGGTCATGGATCGTCCTTCGGACATCACGATAACATGTATTCCTTCGGAACGCACAAGCATCTTAATAGTAAATAGTACATTGTGGTGTTTATCAGTACATATATTTTCAAATGTCTTGTACTGAACTACAATTTTTTCGCCCGCAAACCCGAGTTTAAGATATTGGTTTTCAAGAGAGGACGAGAACAAGGAAGAAGAAATACAATTTCTATGGTCATGGATCGTCGTACGCTTGAGTTTCACAGGACACACACTTGTGACAGGAAATAACATTATTAATAAAAACCTATAAACATAGACATGGATGACCTAAAGTACACTACAACAAGAATGAATTGATATAAACACAAAAAAATTCATTATGTACACACCGGAACCTGTAAAAGCAAAGATATTCACAAGTGGCCAAAACATAAGGATAACTAGAAGGATACCCCGCGCGTTGCGGCGGGGCCTGCAGAGAAAATTTGTGCATATATTTAACCTCTATAGCATAATTTGGTTAGAATCTTTGAATGCTATTCAACAACTTGAGATAAAGGAGGCAATGAAGTTGAGTGTTTTATTTGATGGAATGATTTCATTATTTCTTATGTTGGTGAGACTAAGTATAGACTCCATCAGGAGCATGTACTGTAGTTAGAGCGGCTTCATGCATTCTGATATGAAAAAAGGTCAAACTTCACAGAACTGTGTGGTTAAAAAAATCCCAATCTCTTCATATGGTGAATCACCCGGGAAGTTAATTTCAGGCAAGATTGCTACGTTGTGGTTACCGGAGACAAAGAAAATATGGTTGGACTTCTTCGTGCACAACAGCAGAAAACCTTTGAAAGAGCACCTCCAGACCAAATAAGCCAAAGCAGGTATAACCATAATCAGCAACCACGGGAATTTACGTAGAAAATTTTCTACCGTATGCTAATCCGATATGTTAGCTAGGAAATGGCACGATCCGCAACTACTCCCTGCAATCCAACCAAAACCAACCAGTCAAATGCATTAGAGGCCACAATGTATAGCAGATTAAATTCATCCGCAAAACATAAATGTATAGCAGATTAAATTAATCTATTTGAACCAAAACAGGGAGAGGCACATGCTCACATTTGCTGAATCCCTTACATGCATCTCGGTTGAGGACCAACTCGGTGTGAGATTGATAGTGTTGTAGATCAATTTCTCCTTCTCTACCCTCTTCTACAAAGCTGGCGGCTGGCACCGATCATGGCTGGGCACGATTGCCCGGACGATGGTGGCCTAGCGGTGAAGATTGGACGTGGATTTGTTGCTGCTATCCTTCCTTGTATAGTTGTATATAGCAAGAGGGAGAACAATAGTAAACATAGGGAAGACGAAAAAGCGGCCGAAGACATAAACGCGTCGTCGACTTAAGTGGAAAGAGTTAAGTAGAGGTAGAATGGCAGAAGGTGAACCAATGGTGCTTGGAGAAGATGAACAACGTCTGCGATATAAGGTAGGTTGGAACTGAACGTGCATTTCTTTTGTGCTTAGGTGGCACATGTGGGAGACTGGCACGGGTTAGGACAAATGACAACATAAATGGACGAGAGAGAATGCAAATCGGACGGCTGCGGTTACTTGATGATGTGGATAGGCTGCATGTAAAGATAGAAAAATCATCAATGACTATAATGGGATTTTGCTTTATAAGAGGTATAGATAGATAGATATATTCAAGAGCGACCAGAACAACACGTTAGAGGAATAATGACCTCCCAGAAAAAGAACAAAGAATATTTTTCGGACGGAAGATGACTGGCCCAGGTGACATTATAGAGCCAATTTCCCGGCCCATGATGGGCGTTAGCCCAGACGTCCAACCATTCCAAAACCCTAGCCGATCCGACGGCCACTACGCGCCCGTCTCCTCAATATAAGTTCCCCTCCACACTTCCAACCAAACCCTAGGTTTCACACTCCACCTCCTCGCCGCCTCCGGACGCAGCCGCCGCCGCAGCAGCCATGGGTTAGCGCCTCCGTCTCCCAGCTCCTCCTCTCTGCCGCCATCTCGCTCCCTTTCCTTCCCGCGTGGATCCTTACGCGCCCGTTTTCATTGATTTGTGGTGGCAGGCGCGTACAAGTTCGTCTCGGAGCTATGGAGGAGGAAGCAGTCCGACGTGATGAGGTTCGTGCAGCGCGTGCGTTGCTGGGAGTACAGGCAGCAGCCGGCCATCGTGCGCATCACCAGGCCTACCCGCCCCGACAGGGCTCGCCGTCTCGGCTTCAAGGCCAAGCAGGTTTGGTTTCCCTCACAGATCCGACCCTATCTTGTCTTGTCGATATGATTACCTTCATGGATGCATGTTGTTTGTGGTTGCTGGTGTCGGAATTGTAGTTTATTCCTCTGTAATTTGTTTTTTGTGCGGCTGTTTCGCTATTTCTTAGTTTCGTGTGTAAATTTTCTCTTGTGTGCATCTCTTGAAGCCATGCGTCGTTTTTGGTTTGTAAGGTTTATTAAAGTACGTTCAGGCGTAAATCTAAAATTATACCAGTCATGATGCAATTCGCAAATGTTTGTATACCCACTATTTGTATATCCGCAAAAAAAATGATGCCATTCACACATGTTTGATGTTTCTATACCCAATATTTAGCCCTTTTTTAATATTTAATGTAACACTACCAGACTCATTTTAGCTTAGGTACCAATTTTACTGGTTTTAACTCTATAGAACCAATGTTGCTAGTTGTTCCTGATTATTCTTAAGCTATGCTTCCATTGGATGGTTTGCAAAGTTTATATTTAAATCATTGTGCTGCTTTAGTGTTAGATGCCAGTTCAATTGTTTTTCTAGCACACTGGTACATCGAGCAATTTAGTAAGGTTTGTCCATGCATAATGTGTTGGTGCTACTTCCGAGATTAACTGAGACTCAGTGTTATATCATCCAATAAAATAGATTCTTGCTTGATGAACCTGAAGACTGGCATCGTGATTCCACTACTCCTTACTTCAATGCTGCTTGCTTGATGGTAACCCGTGAATAATTTTATATCCTTTGCTTACTTATGTTTTGCTTGTTTCCAGGGGTATGTGGTCTACCGTATCCGTGTCAGGCGTGGTGGCAGGAAGAGGCCAGTGCCCAAGGGTATTGTCTATGGTAAGCCCAAGCACCAGGGTATCACCCAGCTCAAGTTCCAGAGGAACAAAAGGTCTGTTGCTGAAGAAAGAGCTGGACGCAGGTTGGGTGGTCTTCGTGTGCTCAACTCCTACTGGGTGAATGAGGTATAAACTTGTTAAATGCTTGGAAATGGTAAAATGTCATGACTTCTTATCGTGCTATACACTAATTCATCGGTTTACCCATTTCTGCTAATGTAGGATTCCACCTACAAGTACTTTGAGGTCATCCTTGTTGATGTTGCACACAATGCTGTCCGCAACGACCCAAGGATCAACTGGCTCTGCAACCCTGTGCACAAGCACCGTGAGCTGCGTGGTCTCACCTCTGCTGGAAAGAAGTTCCGTGGTCTGCGTGGAAAGGGTACCCGCCACCACAAGAACAGGCCGTCAAGGAGGGCCACGTGGAAGCGCAACCAGACCGTCTCCCTCCGCCGCTACCGTTAAGCTTATGTGCTTTGCTGTTCTGTCTCTGTGGAATCTGTCCTATGCAGACCTTGATAGTACTTGTTTGAGCCAGTCTATTTTTGCTACCTTCGTTCTGAGACTCCTCGGGCTTTGTTGAACTATTTGCTATTTGTCTGTGTTACTGCATGATGAAACGTATTAGTAATCTAATGTTGTGTGCAATCGTGTCCATTACCTGTTGTTGTTTTCAACTTTTTTGTTTGATCTTTGTTCTTCTAATCTTGTTTACTAGACGGCATTGATTATGTTGCGAGTTTTTGCCTATACGCTAGGTGCACCATCTTTCTTTTGTTGTCGTGGGACTCTGTTTGATAGATTCAACTTTTGCAACACCTGACACCAAGGTTTATATTGGTGAAAAGGAAATTCTATTCCAGGTTCATGTTTTCGTGAGCCACTTGTTCAGGCACCAAAGATCATTTATCCTTTTGGCTTTGGACTTGGCACCAGTCAGAAATGTTTATTGCTATGTTATTATCATTCTCATGGATAGTCGGGAATGTTCTGTATAATTGAAATAGTGTTCGAAATGTGTAGTTTATTCTTAACGTCCACACTGTATCTACAATTATGTCTTAATTATGTTAGGCTGTTCAAATCGTCCCTTGTGGAGTCTTGTTCTTGTTCTCCTAAACCAAGCAGCGCCACGTTGGTGCCCATGTGGTTGCCGGCGTCGGCACCAGTGGTGAGGTGAAAAGGAAATTCTATTCCAGGTGCTCGACACTTTTTCCGTACCAGCTCCTTCTACCTATACCGCAGTTGAAGCACCTATTGTTCATGAGGAAAAGTCTTAAAGGTGCAGATTGGTCTCGCATGTAAGTTGACGGTTGAGTCAAACGGTGTGAAAATTCAGCGCCACTGTGGGAAAAGGTGACCGAACCAAATTCTGGACTGATCGTTGGATCGCTGGCCAAAGCCGTGCACAGATAGCCCATCTCTTCTTGAGTTCGTTCGTGGTCGTGGAGCTAAGCTCACATCAGTGGCTGATGTATTACAAAATGACAAGTGGATTCAAGACATTAGAGGGGAGTCAACCATTCAAGCCTTAATGGAATTCATAGACCTTTGGAACCTGATACAAGCCCAACCGCCTCTCAATGACACAGAAGATACCTTCAGTTGGCGGCTTACCGCTAATGGAGTTTCTTCTCCTTCGTCGGTATACTGGGCATTCTTTCATGGCACTATTGAGCCAGACTATGCAAAATCCCTATGGAAGAATCGCGCACCACTCAAAGGCAAGCCGTTCTGCTGGCTCGAAGTGCGCAATCGTTGCTTGACTGCAAAGAGGCGTCAGCTCCGTGGTCTGGACCACCTAGATAAATGCACCCTATGTGATCAAGTTCTTGAGAACATTGACCATTTCCTTGTGCAATGCCCATTCTCGAGACAATTCTGGTTCATCCTGTGTCATGACCTGGGAGCTGAAGACATTGTTCCCCAGCCACATGAAACTGTTAAAGGATGGTGGCTCTCCTTGTCTAACCGTCATCCAAAGAACAAAATAAAGGACATCATGACATTGGTGGTTGCTGGTATGCGCAGATTCTGGCTTAACGCTCATACGTTTGAGAATTGAGGCATGAATTTAAATCAAATCATTGGGCTCACTAAAGAGGATCTGAAGCTATGGGAAACTGCGAAGGAAGCAGCGAGCAGACATGTCGCGAGGAGTAGGATTATTTGAACTGTGTGTGTGGTTGCCAGGGGCATGTGTGTAGTGGCGCTTGCGCCTTGTAATTCAAACTCCTTTGCTCTCTCTTAATGGAAAGACACGCAACCATTGGCTGCCTGCTCTAAAAAAAGTCTATCAATCATAATTGCAATGCACTATTTTCATGTTTACGCACACCATAATAGTTTTCTTTTGACATATCTCACTTACGCTATTAAAAATGTAATAACAAGATATCACACAACAATGTATGGGAAATCATGCAACTCTTTTATAAAATGTTGTGCTAACAAATCACTACAATCCTACGAATTAACCAATCGCACGGAGAAAAACTAACTAAGAATTATGGCACACACCACCACTAGTCTCCGCCCCCACAGTCCCCTCCTCCCGAGCATGAGTCACCTCCTCCCGAATCTCCTGAGCCCCACGACCACGAGCTACTCTTGTCCCAGAAGCGTCCCGACGATCACGATGAGATGTCGGTGCTCGACTCTAACGAGGAAGAGGTCTTAGCAGAGTCCGTGGAAGATCCTCGGGGAAGCTTGATGTCATCCCAAGACAACGTTGTGTAAAAAGAATCAGATTGTTTGCCGTTGGAGAAGCCATGTCTGACAAAGATGAGCAAGTGAATTAACCAATAAAGATGCCAACAAGTACATTTAGTCGATTACTGAGCTTCGAAATTAAGATGGAAAATCTAGCAAACCTTTGTTGTGTGCGCCGCCGTTGTGCCTTTTCAGCCTCTTCTTTCTCAGTCTCATCCATATGACGCCTCTCCATCTGTAAACGTAACCATTAGACCACTTACAGTGCAGAGATGCCTATTTGATACTAAAATATAGAGTAAAATAACTGATTAAACATATTTTTTAAACGGGGGCAAAAGTTTAGCCCAAATCTATTAATTAAGAAGAAGAGAGTTGCCCAGTTAATTAACGGAAAACCGGGAGAAAACCGTCACAACAAACACCACAAACACAACTGAACAACACACCAAGCAACCACCCGACCGCCAACACACTTGCTCAACTTATTACGACCACGAACTAAGACAACACGTGGAACACCTGACTAGCAAACAACTGTGGGAGTTTTTCTTTCGGCGCCAATCTTTTTTCTTGTTCTCTTGAGAGACTTCGACACCTTTCTTATTACGCCCTCCAATGCAAATGGAAGCAACTGTGAGTACTGAGTACCTCCAATGCAAATGGAAGCCTGCGGATACACCGTTACAGCAAGCAAAGATTGTTTTCACTGACTAAAATATGTTAGTTGTGTGAAGTTGATAGCACCCAAATTATTTCTGACAAGTAGGACTATTAATTATTTTATGTGCCATGATAATTTGGTTGACTTTTAGCACTGTATACATTGAGTTAGTAAAAGCAGCCAATATTAATTTTCGTTTATCTATGTTTTGAATCATATGAACATTATTTATGTTGTAATAAGAATATTTTTTTTAACAATTCGAACATGTTTTGAACTCGCAAATAACATGCTTGTGTTTTCGATCGACGTTGAACCTTATGGCAGCTACCATGAATAACGAATCACAAAGTGAGAGGATGCGGTTTTGATGTTTTTTCCATGAATGAAACCAGGGCGCCGGCCCTTTTCTCTAATGAAAATCACATAGCAAAATCGGACGACCAGCCAAACCGAAAAGCAGAAATTTTGTTCATGGAACCGAAGAAAACTTGCAAAACGACGGCCAGATGCTGACTCCATTGCGAACAAAGGCATATGCGTATACCTCAATTTCAGTATTTCCGTCATAGAGCCAGTGCGAGATAGATAGAGCAACTATCACTCTAGGGTATAGTGGTATACGTTACTTACCCGGCCGGCGGCGATGTTGTCGCTGAACGATACGGCCGATAGGCTCGATGGAAGCCTCAGACTTGCCGAGGATCGCCGGAGCATGAGTCCCCCGAAGGAAGATCGGACCATCGCCGCCATTGCAGACCCAATCTCTACCGATTTAAGTTTTCTAGAGCAACTCGCAGACCATGGGCCGCCTCCTGCCCGCTCTTCCAACCTTTTATACAAGGTACAGTTAAAAAAAACTTTTTATAAGGTACATAAGTTTTTTTTTCTTTTTTTTTACGAAACCTGTAAGGTTTTAAGCTTCTTGATCAAGAAGGAAACCAAAAGTCCAGAAACTAGACGTCTAGCCCAGAGCGAACGTACGAGCGCGCGCCGCCTCTCTCAGCGCTCGATGACCGGACTTCGCAGTTTCGCTAGCTCCTGGTCGGTTAATCGGTCGCTAATCAGATAAGCATAATAACCTGCTTGCACTAGCTGACGCGCGATTGAGGAATCTAACTGCTCGCCTGCTAAGATCGATCCGTCAAGGATTGAGTAATGCATCTGATGCGGTCTCCAGCAACCAACTATAAGTACTAAGGCTGTGTTTGGGAGAGCTCCTCTCCACTTAGCTTCACTCCACCTCTAAACTCTGAAGCTAATAAAAGTGTTTGGGTACCACCTTAGCTCCAGATCCACATTACATACCACATTACCCCTATTTTATTGTACTCTGCCTTGTACTATTTTCTGTTCTATTTTGAAGATGTATCCATCGGTTCCAGATGGTTGTAGGAAATTGTATCAAAAATTAATATTTGGCCATAAGTTTTACAAGCATTGCTCATCTGCACTCTAACTACATTGGTTAGTTTTGTGACTGTCATTATCAGTCATTTGGAAGGATCACACGATGTTGGCGGTAAGTAAATCAATTGTCACCCACAAATGTACAGATGATAATATTTGGTTAATTTCACGTCCAAATCAAACAATCATACATTCAGGCTAGGGCAGATTCAGAGGACAGTAGTATAGAATTGCTGCACTAGCCATCTAGACCAAAAGTCCGAACTGATGGAAAGGGACTAGGCAATATATTTATATTCAACACTCCTCCTCACGTCTAGTCTATTTTAGTCCTTAGCGTGGGATATGAGCGGGCCGCAGGATCTTTTTTTTTTAATCCGCGTGAGCAGGGTCTCGAACTCGAGATCTCTTGGCTCTGATACCATATAGAATTGCTGCACTAGCCATCTAGACCAAAAGTCCGAACTGATGGAAAAGGGCTAGGCAATATATTTATATTCAACAAGTAGCACGTAGCCAAACATCGTGAATCATGATCTCCACATATTTATCATCATGATTTTCTCTGAAATACATAGATGGTTTCCGCGATAGACCAAATGCATCCGGAGTTCCACATGTCAATACAAGGATATGCATGTGTAATTGCTAGATCAAACAAGGAGCATAAACTAAGATCCACAGAAAGTTGGAGAGCTGGTATGTTTTAAACTCAGGCTTCAGACCGCCTGAAGCAGCTACAACACAAGAAAGCAGCCACCAAATAAAAACCAATTAATCCATCAGCTACCAACCTATGATTTATTCTCAATCAGGGGTAATTCAGTTGGCCAAGAGAAACATTTAGTTACCACCTCCTTTTTTCTAAGTCTGTCTCCCTTTTTTGCTGCAGCCAATCTTTTTATCCAAACGGGTCTTGAAACTAATATTGATTTCATACTGAGCCCCCAATATACGAAGCCGTTTTAACCAGAAGAACTTCTTGGGCAATTCATGTGTCTCCGCCATTTTTTCCACGAATACTTTCTTCACGTGCATCGAGAATTGCTCCCTGGATTTCTTATCAATATGAGGTGATCGTAGCACAGTGTATAAGGATCGCGATTCAGGCAACCCAACCTTGCGCACGTAAGGCTCAAGACTACTCAGATTGTTCTTTTGGTTATTGAAAGATTTCATCACGATTCGTATCTTAGCAGGCAAGCTCTGAGAGTGCTTCTTGCTTTCCTCAGTAGGCTTGTCAACCTACAGCAGTTACAAACTTAATATTATTAGTTACAAGAAAAGCCGTAGCAACGTGTTCTCTACTTTTCTTCTCAAACATTTAGACTTGTAGTCTTTTTTCTAATATTATTTCCTTTTGCAAGATATCGTACTGAGCAATCCAGTACCAAAAGTCACAGAAAGTTCTGAAAAATTTGTACACACAGTTCTAGTATTACTCTACCAATCTTTTGAAATGTTATTTCAAATACAACATATGTAGGAGTAATAACTAAAAGAAAATTCAGTCAGGAATAATGCTGAAAATGGTTACAATTTTCTTGTTAATGTTTGCTCTGAACATAGGTCGTGTTTAAACTTCATTTAGACATAGATAGACCAAATTTTAAGATATATTAATATCTGCTTCAGAAGTTTTTGCAACTTTTCATAATGGATTGCTTTAATGTTCTCACTCAATATTTTTTCATCAATTTGCCCTACTTTGTTAATTTCAGTAAGCAAAGTGCCTACTTTTTAAGTTAGAGTGGTCTTTTTTTTGTCGCTCTAAGTGTATATGGCAGGAGTTGTGTTATTAAAATTGTATAAAAAATATGAAAGTCGCTGTGATGTGCTAATGGGTCACGTGTTATATAGGTTACTAATCTCAACCAAAAAAAAATCTTCAAGGAGGCTGGAAATGGTCAATGAATTAAAACATAGAGACTCCAAAAGATATATTAAAAATGAACAAACAACTAAAGGTGAGGAAACATTAACAGAGGTAAAATCATACTTCCAAACAGAGGAGAGCAGTTCTCTTCTAATTCAAATTCGACATGAACGATCAAATGAATGAATTCCTTCAGATTGGGATTTCTATTTGCAGGCCACGATCAGGTATGTACCAAAGCAAAGCTGCCTGAGAATTAGAATTAAGCCATACTCTAACAAGCAGGGAGCCTAGCCTAGGCTCTGAACTGACTTCCCTCGTAAGCCAACTTCATTCACATGTATAGCCTAGTGACGTATTAATCAGATCTAATACTATAGTCCTAGTCCAGCATTTGATTCGAGCTTGCTAATACAAAATATGTTGTTGGGGAATGAATGAACTGATTCGAGGTAAAAGCACATACCGTAGATCTGGTGTTGCTGGATCCAATCGGTCTGCCATTGCTGAAGAAGCGAGAGCCCGCCGCCGCCGCAACAGCAGCAGGCGGAGGCGGCGGCCGGCGGAGGAGCGCGAGGCCAGCGGTGGGGCTGCTGCATCCAGCGCTGCCGAAGAAGCGCGATACCGCGGCATCAGGTGGTGGTGCCGACCGGCGAAGCGCGAGGCCAGCGGCACACCGGAGCATCGCCATCGCCGATCCGAACTGAGAGCTGCTCGCCTGTTCCTTGGACGTGCTTGGTAGGGGAATGGAACGGAAACCTACGGTCGATTCCGGAGAAGGGCCGATTCGGGCTTGGTTTGCTTCCTGGTGGGTGTTTTGGGCTGCCTCGTATCGGGCCTTTTCTGTCGGCTAATACGTTGACTCAGTATTCCATGCACCTTCACCAAAGCCCGTCACAATTTGGGCCACCACACAAGAAAGTGCACCTTCACCAAGCCCGTCATTTTCCCCCCTATGAATTGAGCTGACGAGCTGTTGCTTTCATCTGCAAAAAAAAAGAAGACGAGCTGTTGCTTTCTTTTTCTCCTCTTTTTTTTCTCCATATTGTTTTGCTAAGAAAAATGCATGTTTTTTGGAAAAGGTTCACCGGTCAATTGATAATCATCCGTAGTACTACAAAAATCCCAGAAAAAATTACAAATAGGTTCTTAGACCATCTAGCGACCACCACACATTGGCGCGAGCCGAACGCACGCCGCCGTCCTCGCCCCTCCATCATCAGAGCCGGGCAAAGTCTCTCATATTAGATCTTGTTATAGTAGAAAAATGAGAAGTCGTCGTGCTAAGCCCACAAAGGAGCAGCACACCAGATCAACAACCATCGCTAAAGAAGAGACTTGTACGTCAGAAGAGCCAGACCTGAAACCACACCAACAATACGAAAACTGAACGGATCCCCGGAGACCCGCCTGACACATAACTCCACCCTCCGCGAGCACTAGACGCACCACCGAAACGAGGTTAGGACGAGAAGAATCTTATTCCGACTTCCAGATGTTGCCGCCGTCTCACCATTCTAAAGAAGAAACTAAAAGGCAAGCTATGGGAACCCTCCCACGGCAAGGGCCGTGTTCCGCCGCGCCTTCAAGGCCCCAAAGCCACCAAAGACGGAGCAGACCGACGGCGAGGGATGGAATCTATTTATGATCGTCTCCCAATCGCCTCTCTCTTCTGGACTTTCTCGTATGCAACAAAAAAAGTGCATGTTGAGCGCTAATCATATTTGTTACACAAAGCTAACCAGTTATTGTCCCGTAATTTTACCTCAACTTTGTAGCATGACTAGTGGTATTTGGCGCGGCGCACGCCGCGCCCTTGATGTTAAATTTTGATGATGGTTTGGATTTTTTTTTTAAAGAAATGTTCAGATTTAAATTGTTTGAAATGAAGACAAAATGTGTGAGTCTTTTGTAAGGCATTTTTTTTGGAATTTTCGAATTTGATTTTCGGCAATGTGGCACGTAATGTTAGCATTTTTTGCGTGTTGTTATGTTGGTATGTCTTCATATTTTTTTTTTGATGAGTATGCTTGAATAGAAAATTCTTGATGAATTAATATATTTGCATTTTTGATATATGTAGATAACGTTTTTTCTATAGCACTTTTTTGTATATTTTATGGAATGTCGGAATATTCGCGTAAATTTTGGCCAAATTAGAATATTCAAACATGTTTTTAATTTTGTGTGAGTATGTAGCAATTTTGACGATCATTTTTTTATATGCTTTGTACAATATTTAAATGTTTAGTAGTTTGAAAAGTCCAAACATGTTTGTATTTTGATGTGAACATTTAATCGAGATTAGGAGAAGTGCACATGAACTATCTCCAAATGCTGGTATTTTTTTTTAATTGGAATCAGGAAAAAGGCATGTGGATCATCTCTAAATGTTTTCATTTTTTTTAGCGTGCCGTTACGCCACGTCCTTGGTATTTTTTTGTGCTATATTTTTTTTTTGTTAACCAAAATGTTGGCTAAATTGGTTGTTGGAACATTTGTTTGTTTTGTTATGAATAAGTAGCATTTTTTGCATGCATTTGTGATATGTTGTGTACAATATTCAAATAGTTGAAGGCTTGAAATGCTCAAACATGTTTTCTTTGGACGTCAATATTTAATTAAAATCAGAACAATCCATTTGAATTTGATTCCATATTTGGGGAAAGTTTGCTCGTGTCGAGTTGAACTGCTAGCCAAATTGAAATGTTGAAACAAATTTGGTATTTGTTTTGAGTGCACTCCGGTTATTTTTTATGAGCATTTTGGTTTTTATTTTACGGAATATCGGAATATTCGCTCAAATGTTAGACAAATTGCAACTTGAGAGCATGTTTTCTATTTTGTTATTGTAAAGTTGAACAATACATGTAGTTCTTAGATAAATGACGCCATTATTAAGTGAGACATGAAGCATTTGGAGTGTTGTAAAAAAATGATTCCATTATCATTTGTTTAAGAATTTGGAACATTGCATAAAAAGTCTTTTCTTTTTTATCTATTTCTTTTGTTTAAACAAAACTCCGAATATTTTATATTTCTTTTATTTTTTGTAGACCATAAGAAAAGATTCGCTCAAATGAAATATAAACAGATTTTATATTCCATCATTAAGTAGACCCCATCTGCGCTTGTGTGATTTTTTTTTAATTTTGAAATGTGTAAATAAGTTCGTATTTTGGCATTAATAAGTATTATTTATTTTGGTGAGCATGTAGATATATTCTGTAGTACCTTTAATATTGTAGGAAGTTGTAATATGCAAATATACTTCTATCTTCCAAATAATATTTAATGTAAGTACATTGTTAGTAGTAATGCATTTTTTTTTTGAATTCGAGTCAACAATTCGGGAAAGTTCATTTATATTGCATCTAAATATTGACTATTTTGAATTCTGTAAATATGTTTTGTGTTTTGCCATAGATGGTTAGTGTTGGTTTTTATGAGCATTTGTTATATAGTTTAGAGAATATCCAAATATATAGCAAATGGAAGTATTTAAATACGTTTCTTTGTTGGCATGAATTTTTAAATGTAATTAAAAAAATGTATCTGAGTTAGAAATGTTCGAACATGTTTGTATGTTGGTGTTAATATGTAATTTAAATTAGGAGAAGAATGAATATGTATTATTTCTATATGGTGACAAAATTTGAATATTTTGGGGAGAAAAATCAGCGTAAGTATTTTTCGTCATATTTTTTTCTAATTGTTTTGATATGTACCTGTATTTTTCAGTGGATATATTTAGGGACGTTCATTTACATTTTGTTTGAATTGTAAAGTTGATGAAAGTGGGAAGATATGTGTATGTTTCCTTTTTTTTTTGTTGCAAATTATCAGGTTTAGAAGATATTGGAAATTTTGAAGTTTTCAGTTTAGAAATTTCGGACATATGGCATAAATAGTAAATGTATATATTTTATGTGGTCATGTTGATATATTTTTTTTCCCAACAGTTAAGTTTAAAGATATTGGTCTAGTTTATATTTCACATTTCTTTTATCCCATTTCTTTTGCTGAAATAACACTTCAAATATTTGGGGGTTTTATTTTTTGGAGTGATGATTTTGTTGTTGTTAATTACTGTCGTGTCTTTGTGAGAAATAGTTGTTCTGATTAAGTTTTAATTCGGAATTTAAAACTTGCTTAAATATCACTATTTGGAATTTGTAAGTTTTTTTTTTTGGGAAGACCTGATTTGAATTTGGTGTGAGGTGATTTTAATTTGTGTCTTTCGTCGTGAACATTTTTTCTCGAAATATTTGTCCTATTAAACATTTTTTTGAGTTAAGTGTCTATTATAATTTTGTACAAATTTGTAGAATTTGGTCTGAATTGATTTCGAATTGTTGAGAAGTTTGGAAATGAGATTGCATTTTATCGGAGTATTCATCTAATTAAACTTTTTTTTTGAAATGCAGTGTCTATTTTATTTTTTATAAATTTGTAGAATTTGGTCTTAATTGATTTTGTTTTGATGAGAAATTTCAACAGTTTTGAAAAATAGAAAAGCAAAAAAAAAGGAATCGCATTTTGTCTCGAAATATTCGTCTTATTAAACATTTTTTTAAATGCAGTGTCTATTATAATTTTTTACAAATTTGTAGAAATTGGTCTCATTTGATTTCGAATTGTTGAGAAGTTTGGAAATGAGGTTGCATTTTATCGAAGTATTCATCTAACCAAACATTTTTTTCAAATGCAATGTCTATTATATATTTTTTACAAATTTGTAGAATTTGGTCTTAATTGATTTTTTTTTTTGAGAAATTTCAACAGTTTTGAAAAATAGAAAAGGAAAAAGAAAAGGAAGAGGAAAAAAAAAGAGGCCGAACCGGCGGCCCAGCCCAACAGCCGGCCCGCCTGGCCAGCCCAGGCCCACTGCGACGTCACGCTGACGTCGGCAGTGGCCGGAGCTGCCGCGGCCACGGCGAGCTCGGCGCCGCCGCGTCGAAGCGACCTAGGAGTCGAGAGCAAGCGCATCGGGCGCAGCGCGACGCGGACGACCTGCAGGTGGCGGCGCGGCCGCAGATCGTGGCCGGAGCGTCGCCGGCGAGCACGGACACGGCGGCGGATGCCGACGGACGGCGGCGAGGATTGCGACGCGATGCGGCCGTCCCAGCACGCGTGCGTCGGCGGAGATGGAGGGCGCGCGACGGCGCACCGCGCCGTGGCCGTCGATTTGGCCGCGGAGACGTGCTGCGGCGGCGGGCCGCGTCGGCGTCCGCGGCGAGCTCCGCGCCGTTCGCGAGAGAGGAGGAGGAGGGGGCGGTCCGTGGCACTTTTACGAAAAACGACCTGAACTTTCGCGTAATTGCAGATAGGTCCCTGGCACGGAATTTTCTGTGAAGAGTATGCAAATTTCGTCCGCACGCGTGCTTCCCCGCAAAATTCCGCGGCCCGCTGTGTGGCTGACGCGCGGGGCCCACCCGCTGCTGCAGCGCACTGTAGATTTCTACAGTGCGAACTGTAGCTATCTACAGTGGCGCGGGGCGCGGACAGGCCGAGAATTTGCACGCTCATTATACAATCGATGATTGTAATGACATCGAACAAATGTAATTTGCCGATATTTTTCTTTTTGGCGAACGCTGGTCCATGCACGGTCCCACTCGCTACCCTCCTGACAGCCTAGGGCCCACGTGGAGGCGTGTCAGGTTCTGCAGCCACCGAGAGTGACAGCCTTGAACCGTCGCTGTCACAGCCGTCACACGCACAGCGCTGGATGGATGGGAAATTGGGCAACGGGATGGATAGGCCCGAGCGGAATTGCGGAAACCCAATACCGTTATCTCGCCTCCGCCATTGACTCCTCTCCCTCTCTCTCTAGAATCCAAAGCGCACAGAAAATCGTCTCAATATTTTTCCATTTCATTTCGGCGGCCGAGTCCTCTCGCTTTCTCTCTCCCCACCTTCGTCCTCCTCGACTCGATTCGATTCGGAAGAGAGGTACTGATTCGGATTGGTTCGATTTTACGGCGCTACTAGTTCGGAAGCAGCTCCTATCCCGTGTCCTGTTTCCCCCCGTTTGATCCATGCCTTTTTTGTTCTGTTTTGGGGCTAGACCAGCGCAGCTTGATTTCGATCCTGGGATCGCTCTTGGATCAGTAGCCATCTCCTTGCTGCTGTTGTCTTGGTCTGCGCGGTTTCGGTTAGGTTTTACACTCGCTAGTCGCGACTACTCCTGTAGGAGCGAGGGGAGGGAGCGCGTGCTCGAGTAGTTTGCTGATCTAATCTGCGATTAGTTTAGTTTCGAGCTTCTGTGGGCTTTGGGGCGAGGACCTAACGGATATTTTGATGTCCTGGTACTTGCCGATTCCAATTTCAGAGTATGTGTTGCTGGATATAATTTGTTTGCTGCCAAGCAGTCAGGCAGACGATTGCTTCAGATTTGCGCGTTCCTGCTCTTGGTACCTTTCGTGCACGATGGTTTTTTCCCTGATTTGTACGTACTATTATGCAGGTGGTGATGCCGCTCGTGGAATCGCCTCAATGGCGCCAGAAGGCCACGAGTTTCTTCTCTTCATCTAGTAAGTGCTGCAGCAACTCTCTCTTGGTTTACTCTAGATCATGCTGTTTCAGTGTCTACTTATCTCGAACTGGCATACAGAAACTAAACATAAAGAATAGGTACCATCACGCCATTTCAGATAGGCCATTTTCATGCACTTCTGAATCACTCGAAGTGCTATTTTTGTGCCCAATATTTGTGTTCTAGCCATTTATGTGGATACCATAATACTCTTTTGATTCTGAATGTTTGGATGTGGATGTTTTTGGGGGGCAGGCTTCAAGCTGAAGCAGGCAGGGCAGTCTGCAGGGGATAATATAGCTGATGTTGCTGGGAAGGTTGGGTCAGTCGTCAAGAGTCGGTGGGCTATCTTCCAGGATGCTAGACAGCGGCCGCCGCCACCAGGTGATACCGTGCAGGAGCGCTTCATCTCTGCTGCTGCCAACACTGGGGTGATTCTCAGGAAGGGCATCTCAGAGACTAAGGAGAAGGTTGCAGTGGGAAAGGTCAAAGTTGAAGAGGTCTGAGCCTTGGGGCAAAAATTTACTTCCAGTTTTTCTTCGTTCAGCTTTAATTGTTCCATTACGAATGCAGAATTTATACTTATATAGTTTTGCAATCTACTACTCTTTAGATCAAGACCGATTTACCTGAAACAACTATCAATAGTTTACCACCTTTAGTGATGGATTTTCAAATTAACCCATGTCATGTATGATGCTAACAGTAAGAATGTCTCATAAGTGGGCTACATCAGACTTATGGAGAAGTTGTACAACTTGATTATTGACATCCCAGGACGCACTCAGGAGATAGTTGAAATCTGCAGACCATAAATACCTGAATTAAGAACATAATCTTAGATCTGATGTTTAGTTTTGTCTTCACGTGCTTGCTATGTTTCCTTCTGTTAAACAAAAGTGCTTCATGAGACTGAATTTGGTGGTTCTGTCCTCTGTGCTTCCTTGTAGACTGCTAAAAAAACTGCGGACAAAAGCAAAACTTTATTGAGCAATATTGAACGCTGGCAGAAGGTTTGTGGTTGAGCTTCTGTTACTTGGCAATATAATATCACTTTACTGGGGTAGGTGCTGATTCTTAGTTTCTTATTCCTTTTCACAGGGAGTTGCCAGTACTGATGGTAAGTTTACAGTTCATTGTCTTAAGATTTTATCTGGAATACGTATTTGTCATGGTTCTTAGTGCAGCTTAAGTTTCTTGTATCATATTGTAAATTCTGCAACTGTCAGCATCGAGAGCAGCTACATGATAAGATTAATTACCTTTTGTTATTCTGCAACTGTCAATAACTTTGCCTTGGATGCTTGCAGTCTTTGGTGTTCCTATTGAAGCCACCGTACAACGCGAGCAATCTGGTAAAGCTGTGCCCCTCATACTGGCGAGGTGTGCAGACTACCTGGTTATATCAGGTGAAATCACTGAAATTACATAGACGTTGGTTTAGTACTACATGTTGTGCCAGATCTGATGTCAGAGACTATCTGATTATTAGGTTTGAGTAATGAGAACTTGTTCAAATCTGAAGGTGACAGAAAAGTTCTTCAGCAATTAGTTTCACTTTACAATGAGGGTAAGGGTCCTCAACTCATATTCAAACTTAACTTTTGCAGTCATTATTCACTATTGTGGGGTTTTATGAGTTTGTTGCTTGCAGATTCGGGTGCAGCTTTGCCTGATGGTGTAAGCCCTATTGATGTAGCTGCACTGATCAAGTGCTACCTTGCCAGCATCCCTGAGCCGCTTACTACATTTGCTCTTTATGATGAGCTTAGAGATGCAAGGGTTAGCATTGAGGATCTTAAGAACATACTGAAGAAGCTTCCAAATGTGAACTACATGACCCTAGAATTTGTTACCGCATTGCTACTGCGAGTAAGCCGTAAATCAGCACTTAACAAGGCATGTCTCATACTCTGATACTCTCATCCCTTATTTTGGTACTTAACTCCCTGTATAGTTTCGTGAGTTGATTCTCTTTTAATTATTGGGCACCGGAAAAGCTGAACCAAATAGTAAAGCTCAGTTTAGTGTAGAATGGAAATCTATGAACATGATCATGGCCATTCAGCAACACTCTGGGAAACACCTTTAATTTCATTATGGAAGACACTTGTGTACTTAGAAACTTATAAGTAATTAACTCATGGCTTGTGCACCACATACAATGTCTGAGAAAACGGCCATTTGACCAGCCAACCCTTGGTTCATGCTGCTAGTTTATTTCTGGTTTCCTTCGGTAACAACTTTATTAACAGTTAGAATCCTATTGTACATAAGCTAAAGGAACACTCAAATCAGTATGAATCTTTTAATAGAATGCACTGAGCACTTAATCCATAAATCAGTAGTTCTTGTAGAGTTATCCACAAATTCTGTTGCTGATTATGCAGTCATGTCCTGTCCAATTAGGCATAAACATGCACAATGTATGCACTAAAGGACAACATGATAAATGTGCAAGTACCTGCTTACCTGTCTTGACTAAAATGTTTAGTACTACCTCCGATCCATATTAGTGGGCACAACTTTGTCTAGATACACATGTATCTAGTCTAAATACTTAACTAGATACATATGAATTTAGACAAAGCTATGCCCACTAATATGGATCGGAGGGAGTAGTACAAACAGCAGTGCACAGATCTGAGTTTACTACTCCACAATTTAGACAAATGTGTGTCAACCATTTCTGATCGGAGGGAGTAGATGATTCTTGCAGTTCCGTCTGGATTGAGAAACCACACTGTGCAGCTCTCCACAATTATGTTCTTCATAATTTAGTACTCCCTCCGTCAAAAAATAAGTGTCTCAAGTTTGCCTAAAAGTAGATGTATCTATACATGAAACATGTCTAGATACATCCACTTTTGGGCAAACTTGAGACACTTATTTTGGGAAACATGTCTAGATACATCCACTTTTGGGCAAACTTGAGACACTTATTTTGGGACGGAGGGAGTAATTTTGTACTCCCTCCGTCCCAAAATAAGTGTCTCAAGTTTGCCCAAAAGTGAATGTTACACTTATTTTGGGACGGAGGGAGTAATTTTGTACTCCCTCCGTCCCAAAATAAGTGTCTCAAGTTTGCCCAAAAGTGAATGTATTTAGACATGTTTCATGTATAGATACATCCACTTTTGAGCAAAGTTGAGACACTTATTTTTGGACGGAGGGAGTAGTATAAACTACTAGTGAAACTTGATGGTTTATTTCTAGTTTTGAAATTGATCTTATTTGTGTTCATTCCTCAAGGTGATGTATTCAGTCTAAATAAAAATTTGCTTCTGTTGGAGGGTTTGATCAAATTTGTTGCCATATGCAGATGGACTCTCGTACCCTTGCTGTGGAGTTCACGCCTTTGATCATGTGGCAGCAAGGGGATTCTGGAACAGATTTGCGGAATCATCTCAGATTCACACTAAAACCACCTCCGAAAATTGTGGATACAACATCAAATACCACTACATGGGACCTGCTAGGTATGCAAATCTACTTTTCATTTTAATTCAGAGAATCCAGGAAATTTGATAGCGATTAAAGGCAAGTAAGTGTATTCTTGCCTCATTTTATGAAAGAAACATGCTTGATGCCCTATATTTAGTTGTCAAGTAATGGTGAATGCTAACTATCCAGTATGAGTTAATAACTGAGGTTTTGCTAACTGCCAAGAGAGTTGTCGCTGTGAATGAGGTCTTAACTTTTTTCTAAAAGCCAACACGAATGTTAATCTGCCAAGCAAGTCATAATTGTGAAGAGTGATCAACTGAATCAAAAGGCTGGTACGTAAGTGTTAATATAGCAGCCCACCTCTAAACTAAGTAAGTCGTGGCCGTGAATGAGGTGTCAACTTAATCTGAAGACTGATAAAGAAATGTGAATACAGCTGCCTAGTGACTTGACACCTATGTCCGAGCTAACCCAAGCCTTTTCATTTAGTGGTTATAATCCAACACCTTTTCGCTTATATGATTGCAGATGAAGATGATGTGGATGCTTCCTCGCAAATCCCCTTGGATGACGCTTCGCCCCCAGACTACAGCGCCATTGAGGTCATCCAGTGCCTGATTGAGCACCACAATCCCATATTCACCGACGCGAACGAGACCATATGGAGGTGACCTGGCCGGCATCTCCTCGTTAGGTTTCTCTGGTGTTTAGCTCGTGCTATGTACAAGTTCCAGGTAGGAGGATAATTCTCAGGGTCAAGCATTTTGGTCCGAACTTTTTGTTGGGAGTAAAAGTAGGAACTGTATATACGCTAGTGTTAACTCTCCACATGACAGAGTTGTCTTGTGGCTTTGCCCGTCAATAATGTAGCATTGTTATTCTTGTGCTGTATGTCACTACTTTGGGATTTAGACAGATCGCTGGATGTGACGTTATCCTTGATGCGTTTTCTGAATTCGGTTGAGGCAGGTAGGTGTACCATCACTGTGCGTGCTCTTTACCTTGGCAAATAAGTGCATTCCAGGATGGACATGGTGAACTGATATGCACTGCTACCGTGTCGACGGTAGAGTAGGTTCTTCAGTGCGGTCATCGAGTGTGATGTGGATCACAACTTCACTGACCCTCACATTTCGTCTCTATCTTTCTGCTTGTGTCCGCAGGACAACAATCAGTCCATAAGGATGACTCCAACGGGGCGACGCAAACGGACGCGTGTTTGGTCCGTTTGCGTCGC
Source organism: Poa pratensis (assembly GCA_947311845.1). Lineage (NCBI taxonomy): Eukaryota > Viridiplantae > Streptophyta > Magnoliopsida > Poales > Poaceae > Poa > Poa pratensis. Next base: position 4,694,898 of record CAMZMU010000102.1, read on the forward strand.
CAAAAGGACGCGCGTCCGGCCTAGGTCCACCCCTTTCCGGCCACTGCGCCCAACGGGGCTGACGCATTGAGTCCGCCCGGGCAGGATTTTTGATCATTTTGATCATTTCAGGCCAGTGTTTTTGATCACATTGCAACAAAACAAGTATAAGAAGCAAAATAAACATAATCCCGGTCTCACACAGGCCATGTCTGGATACATACCCAAAATATACAAATCCCGGCCATTGGCCATGTTTTTCCGGCCATATCGGCCATAGTTCAACACCGGCATGCAACATAATAAATAGAAGGACCGATATTTGATCAATCTTGGTCCATGTAGTACCTTTGCTTCTTCATGTAGTAGGCCTTCTTCCTAGGGTGAAGGCCGAGAGATCCATGTCCATGATCCTGGCCTCCTCGGCGCGTAAGGCGAGATCAAGGTCCTTTGCCTTCAGGTCGACCTCCTTCTCCTTCACGTCGGCTTCCCTTGCTCTTACCTCGACCTCCTTGGCCCTAGCCTCGGCCTCCTTGGCCCTTGCCTCGGCTTCCTTGGCTCTAGTCCGAGCGTTTTCCTCGTCTATATCGAGCCTCTTCTTCTGCAATTCGAAGAAGAGCTTGGAAGACGTCTCTCTCTAGGCGTTCCTTTTCTCTCCTTTCCTCCTTCTTGTCACATGACTTGTCCTTTTGGGATAGGAACCCGTTCAATGTCGCTTGCAACGAAAGGGTTGTTGCATCGCGTTTCAACTCGGCCTTCGAGTTGTTCTTCCCCCTTGGCCTCCCTCCTTCTCCGTTGTGCCCTCTTCCTTATCATCTGACCGTCCACCTTGCTTGAGGGAGGCATAGAGGTCCTTCCACTTCTGTTGGTCCTTGAGTGCCCGGTAGCAATGAGTCAAGTTGAAGGTCTTCTTATGTTGAGCCTTGAAGGTTTCCAAAGCTTGCAACACCTGTGCATACAAGGTTATAGCAACCAAAATCATTGCAACGAAAATGAATAAGAAGGGAAGAGGAATTACCAATTCCTTCACTCCATAGCCACTTTGCGGCCGGGCTTGAACGTTTTCAACGGAGCCGCAAAACTTGCTCATCTCTGCTTGTATGTGGAGCCACCTCTTGGAGATAGATACCTCGGTCCGCTGCGTTTGAATGTTATTGGGCGGAAGGATTCTGCACTCATTGTAGCGCTTGGTGAACCGCCCCCAATATGCCGTCCCTCTTTGCTCGGCCCTGAGAATTTGGTTGGTTCCAACCTCGATCCAAGACTCGCAAATGAGCACGTCTTCCTCGGGCGTGAATGAGGCGTCCCTTTGGCTGATCTTCCTCTTCATGGCCTGGGCTTGGGTATCGAGCTCGTCATCAAAAACCGGCTCAGCATCGATGTTGATCACATCGGGGCCGGTCGGCGGAACTTCATCTTCTCCGACATTGTAGTCGTCCTCGGCGTACTGATTGTTGTCCCTGACCATGTCCTGGAGGACGTCCTCCCCGTCGTAAGCGTCCTCCTCCTCCTCATAGTACCTAGGGTCACCCGGCGACGACCTGGGCAAATCGCCGAACAGGTTACGTGCGGCCTAGGCGGCGACCACTGCCGGGGCAGCTGCACGCGCAGCCGCAGTCTGCGGCGCGGGCGAGTGTGCGGCCAATGGTGTAGCGGCCGCGTTGAGATCAAGGGTAGGTACCTCGACCGCGGAATCGGCTGAGGTAGGGGAAACCCGCGGCGGCATGGTTCCCGGGAGGTACCCGTACGCAGGCGATGGTGCCGTCGCGGAAGATCTCGACCTTGGCGGTCGTGCCGCCGAGGCGTTGGAGCTGGCCGCCGTAGTCGCGACCCTGACCGCGGCCGCGGTCGGGGTAATCCCAATCAGGAGGAGGGCAGCGGTCGCGGCCCTGGACACGAGGTCAGATTCGTTCGCCTCGCCCTGCTGCTCGGCGGCGGCCTTCTTGGCGGCGTCGAGCTGGTCCTGCTTCAACCTCTTCCTCCGGGCGCCCCGCTTCTTGGTCTCTGCGGCCCTCTGCTCTGGCGTGAGTTCCTTCTTTGGTTTCTTTTTAGCTTGGGGCGCAGGTCCAGCGGCGGCAGGTCCAAACTCGGCGGCGGCCGCGTCGGAGGCAGCGTCGGCCATGGCTAGGGCTGGAGTATGGACTGGGGTTTTGGGAGAGGAGGAGAGGCCGGAGTGTGAATTTCGCCCAGAGTGGACTGGAGGAGGACACAAAAGCGGTCCGCCGCGCGTCCGGGGCCGACGCATCAGTGGCCCAAATTTGGGCCAGGAATGCGTCGCGGCGGACAGAAAAACGGACCGTGTTTTTGGCTCCAACGGACAGGAACGGACGTGCGCGGACTCGATGCGTTGGCCCGTTGGAGTCATCCTAAGGGCACCTCCAACGGAGGCCCACATACGGACAGGCCCAGTCCGAATCTGTCCGGACGGACAGAGGAGCCGCTCCAACGGGCCGGCGCAAAGGGACAATTGTCCGCGCGGACATGTTTTTCGCCCCAAACCTGGCCCAAGTTTGGTCCAGATTTGGGGGAGAAACGGATAGGCTCTCGGTCCGTCCTTGTCCTCCCTTGGCCGCGCCGGGCCCAGGCGCCTGCCACACATTCACCTCTTTCCCCAAACCCTCTCCTTCCCCAACCCTCCCGCGACCGCCGCCGCCCTAGCTGCCGCCCTCGATGGAGGACGGACTCTCCAACGCCACGGCCGCAACCGGCGCCGCCCTGTTGAAGGTGAAAAAGGAGCGGTTACCGGAGTTGGACAAGAGGGCAGCTCGGAGGGAGAAGAAGCGGCTCAAGGACGCCGAGACCAAGGCCGCCTTGGCGGCAGCCGAGGAGAAGGAGCGGATTGCGCCATCCATGCCCTCGCCGCGACCGACCTCATAGCAACCCAGGCCGCGGCCCGAGCCGTGCTTCTTCTCAAGGGAGAGGTACTCGACGGCGTGTTCGCCGCCAGCATCGCCCCCGCTGTCGTGGCCTCGGCGGCGAGTTCAGTCTCTTCCGCCAAAGGGAGGCCGCCACGGTCAGCATCCCCTGGTCTTTCGATGGCCTCGCCGGCCGTCATCCACCCCTCGGGCGCGATCTCGCGGCTCGGGTCCCGCGAGGCATCGTCGGAGATTTCGTCAGTCCCGGCGGGCCATTCGGTGCCCCCATCGATCTCAACGTCACGCCGGCCGCCAGCGAGCGCGACAAGACGAAGACCCGGTCGATGTTGGCGGCGGGCACCATACCCGATCCTCGCATGCTCGATTTCGAAGAGAGGCCAGCCGTGACGCCGTCCAACCCGGCCTTCTTCGATGAGGTCGACAATGGCGATCGTGTCATGGATGACATGATCTACAACGGAACAATGTTCATCAACCCCGAAGACGCCGAGACACAAGACCCGACCGCGGTCATGACCGAGGGCGACACCTTTGGTGAGACACAACCGAGGGTGAGACACAAGCCGAGGGTGTCTCCATTGACGATGAGCCACTCGACTTTGATGAGGAACACGCCAACCTCGTCGCCAATCTCAAGAAGAGGAATGCCCGGACGACATCATACATGGACATGGAGGATAAAGTCCTTTGCGAGACGTGGATGACAGTCGGCCAAAACGCCACCTTTGGTGCTCAACAAAAGGGCACAATGTTTTGGCATCGGGTGTGGAAGCATTTCCATGAGATAAGGAAGTTGCGTCCTTACCAAATTGAGAGTGATCGCAATGAGGGCTCTCTTAGCAAGAGGTGGGCACACATTCAAACCGAATGTAGCAAATTCCAAGCCTCCTATGATCGTGTCAAGGCCCGGAAGGTGAGTGGCGTTGGGATTGATGTCCTTGTTCTCCAAGCATTGGACTTCCACAAGAAGGTGTACAAGACCAAGTTCACCTTGCCCCATTGTTGGGAAATGATCAAGGGATGCCCGAAATGGATCGATCTCTACAACTCTTTGAAGAAAGGGGGCGGCGGCGATGGATCGAAGAAAAGGGCCAACGGAGATGATGAAGAAGTCGAGTGCGGCCAAGGCTCCGGTGGCCGAGCGGTGCGGCCAAGAGGACACAAGGCCACGACCCAAGATGCCAAGCACGACGCGGCCGCTGCTGAATTGCAAGAGACGTTGAAGGGATTGATCGCCAACAAGGAGTCGTCCACCGCCGCAAGGTATGTCGAGAAACGCAAAGATAAAGACGAGGCCATGGCATGCTATGTTGAGATGCAAAAGAAGAAGCTAGAGATAGAAGCGGACCGGATCAAGAATGAGGCGGAGCGCGTCAAGCTCGCGGTGATGGCCGAGGAGAACTGGATCATGATAGCCGACTTGACCATCATGGACCCGGAGCAAAGAGCTTGGATACTCAAGAAGCAAAAGATGATTCGCGACCGCGGTGATGTTTGATTTGCATCTCTTCTTATCATGCTATTCAAACTCATTTGTATTTCGAACTATGTATCATTTGGTATCATTTGGAACATGTCTATGTCATGCTTGGTTGACAAATATTTATATTTTATGTTTGAATGTCATTCTATGGTTTATTTGTTTCAAATTTGGCAAAGAGGCAAATTTGGTATTCATTTTTTTAACACAGCGGACCAGTTTTGCGCCGGGCCGTTGGGGGCACCCCCAATCCCAAACGGACAAAGGACCAGAAACTGTCCGCGGTCCGCCCCAAACGGACATGCGGGCCTCCGTTGGAGGTGCCCTAAACTGACAAATTGTCTGTGGACTGTCTGTTTGTCCTCAAGCTTCATGAGGTCAAACTGACACCCAGACTTCATAACAGTTTCTCTCCAAAGCGACCCCATTAAAAAGGGAATAGTGCACAAGCACTGTCATCGCTCAATCGTCATTGCCAAGTATAAACAATAAAGGCTTAACCTAGAGTTTTCATCCTGGATATACATACTCGTTACTCGAAGAGACTTGTAGAAACAATCACGCAGCCACACCGTGCCAACCACACCGCATGGGGACCACAAGCATAGCCAAGCACCAACCACGCTAGAAGGTCAGGACCAACCCCACTACCAACATATCTGGGGACTTCCAGCCGCACGCCAATTGTCACTACCTTGCGCCTCCTCCCTTGATGCCCAACCGAGAACCAAAGAGGAGATTAGGGTGCTTTATCGTCATCGACCCGTTTCATGTGTAGATTCACTCATCTCTATCTAGTTTATATTGAAATGTCTAAAACATCTTATAATTTGGATCGGAGTGAGTAGTTTAAAAGACAAGCTTAGCAGTTGCGCATCTAATCATGTGTGATCGAAAATAGTAGAGGTCTCGGATCTAGAAACAACAAATGTGTACTGTACAGTGTACATCATGGAGCAAGGATTAGTGGCAAGTGGGAACCATCACAAGCACATGAATTATCTGAAATATTATGTACTCCGTAGCAGTTATTTATACACACATGAATTTTCAAATTCATCATGCCTACATTTGCCGTGGCGAAAGAAATTTGAGGACCGTGGCAACACACAGACATTTTAAAATAACACCCAAGGTCATGTCTAAATAGACTAGATATGCGAGGATAATCGTAAATGGCACCATGCACTTTTACTAATTTCATTTTTGGGGGTATTGCAAATTTGTACTCATTTTGAAACTATTTAAAAAACTGCTTTTCAGTTTAGTTGAGTATTGTAGCGGTAGTTGAGTTGCAATTTTTTCAGTTTTGAGCTATTTTCGAAAAAAGAAAAGTTTTGACCAAACTGTAGATGCAGACAGTCTGAAAAGCCCTAACCCCTGGTACAAGGTGAACAATGGCGTAGACCAGGACCTCACGGCGGCGCAGCAGCGACATGCCATTCTTACGCGCCGCGCTCCGCCGCTTCCTCTCCACGGATTCGTTGGGGATCCCGAAGCTACGGAACCTGCCGTACCGACTCCGCCGCGCCGCTGTCCCCGCCGCCCGCACCGCCGTCTCTGACTACCTCATCGCCACTCGCTGCCTCCCCTCCTCCCATGCCGATTCCATCGCCGGGCTCGCCCCGCGCTCCCTCCTCGCCTTCATCGACGGCATCCCGGCCGTGCCCAGTTCCTTACCTTCCTCCGACCTCCCCTCCGTCCTCCGCCGCTACCTCTCCTTCCACCCTCTCAACGAGCTCCCCTTCTTCCTCGAGTCCATCGGCCTCCCCCCTTCCACCGAATCCGAGCTCATGTTCCTCAACGACCACCCGTCCCTTATCCCCGCCGTCGCCGCGCTCGCGCATTTCGGCTTCCCGTGGTTCCGTCTCGGCCTCTTATTCCCCAATATCCTCCTCCAAGTCCCTCCCGACCTTATCTCCGCCCGCCTCGTCGCCCTTGAGGAAAGTCTCCGCCCATTGCTCCGTGCCGCGATCATCGCTGCCTGCCTCGCTTTCCCCTCGCTCATTGAGAGTGATCCCTCCAGCAGTGCCCCCCTCGTCGATGATCTTAGGAGGGCGTATGGAGGATTGGGTCCGGATTTGGGGGCAAGCAATGACATTGATATGTTCTTGCGGGTCTGCCGCAGGATGCAGATGTTCTACGATGCTGGGGTGAAGATTGGGAGCATCGGGGGGCTTGTTGGGTGCAATCAGAGGGTGTTTCTTGATCTTAAGGAGGAGGTTATTAGTGAGAGGTTGAAATTCTTCATGAATCTGGGACTGGCAGGGGAGGAGGCAGGGAGGTTTTTACTGAGCAATCCTGGGGTTTTCGATCTTGATTTTGATGGCGTGGTGATCTCAGTGCCGGAGTACCTGAAGAGAGTAGGATTGGTTGATGATGAGGTTGATGCGGCGGTGAAGATGCACCCGTATGTGGTTGGGAGGAACAGACTAGAGAACCTCCCTGGTGTGCTGCGAGCAATGGGGCTGAGCCATCGTTTCTTGGAGAAGATTTCTGGTGGCGGGGAGAGCTTGCGGTATCTGTCACCAGATTTTGTGTTGGAGGATGCTAGTTATGATCTGGAGGTCGAGAGAGCATTCTTGGATAGAATGGTTAAGGTGAAGGCGGAGAAGAATGCACAACATGTAGACGCCAAACTGGAGTTCCTGAAGAGCATCGGGTATGGTGAGAACAAGATAGCCACACACGTACTCCCTGTTCTGCACAGCACTCGGGAAATGCTGCAAGAGCGATTCGACTACCTCCTTGAAAGAGGGGTGGAGTACACGATGCTGTGTCGGATAGTGAGTGTGTTCCCAAAGATACTGAACCAGGGCAAGGAGATGCTCAATGAGAAGTTGAACTACTTGACCTTGGAGCTGGGATACTCTTTGGAGTATCTTGATTGTTTCCCAGCACTACTGTGCTTTGATTTGGAGAACCGGGTCAAGCCTAGGTATGCAATGCTTCGGTGGCTCCAAGAGTACGGTCTTCTTAAAAGACCACTAGCCCCTGCAACCGTGCTTGCTAACTCAGAGAAGAAGTTCATTTCCAACCTCTACAATGTGCATCCTGCAGCGCCAAAGCTGTGGCTGGAGTGCTTCTCTTCAAGAATACACATGGAGTATTACCTCAATAATATACAACAGCAGCATCCAGATAATGAATAGTTAGATGGACTGAATTATATTGGCATGATTGTGAGAGCCAGAGAGGTACAGAGGATTGTCATCCTTTCCTTCCACAAGGTACTACTGAGTTGTTGCATCTTCCCATGGTGCAAAGTTCTTTGCTCCTGCATATTTAGCTGTAAAGCGCAGGATGTAGGATGAAGTGGAATATAGCAATTCAAAAGCCAACCATGTAATTCAATTTTGACAAAACTGTGTTGTACATTGTAGATCTAGGACTATGTCTTCGCCATTTGGCGGTTATGCATTGGACGGAAAAACATAATATGTGATTTGAGGTGATAGACTGTTACTGATAATAATTACATATTTGTTAATCGATGCTTCCAACATCGTCATTTGGTTACATCATGCTGAAATCATGTTTTAATTTATGAAGAGTTCTTTCACGTGGATGGTATTTTTTTGGGTAATCACTCTACCATGCCGTCTTCGTTAGCTATGCAATTGTAAGAACATGCTATATTAAACAAAGCTCGCTTGCCTCTAACAGGGAAAAAACTTAAACTGTATTTGTATCACAATGATGTCAGGTGTGAACTGCTGAACATTATGTCTTGCAATATTTTTCAATGTGATGTTATGTCTTATATTTACTTCAGGAGGTACTGTATTTTGTACTTCAGATTCATGGTAATTTACATTTTTGTTATTATTAGTTACCCTCAAATGAAAGGCAATCAGTTTAGAACTTATAGTATTAATCCAATCCTGTCAGATGCACCTGTGTTACCGGAGTTTGCCCTATTCAATTGAAAATTGTCAGATCCTGTTATTCTTTGAAATTTCTATTGTTACTGCCAAAATGAGGTCTTGAATAAACCAGGCCTGGATTGCAAACTTTGCATTTCAAGTAATTGGTAACTATGAGTATTGTCTAAGTTGTTCAGAAATATGAGATGTTTGTCATATTCCAACATTTGACTCCCTATATCTGTGAACTGTACATGGACAGCTAACCACAACTCACAAGTATGAAATATGCTACTCCCTCCATTCCAAATTAGATGATTTCCATTTGCCCACATGTGAATGTATCTAGACATGTTACAAGTATAGATACATCCAAATTTGGACAAATAGAAGTCATCTAATTTAGAACGGAGGGAGTAATTGCCAAGCATATGGCGGAAGCGGAACGGACTGGACATTATTCAAACAGTTAACAAAGACTGAAATTCTGGTAGTAAACAACTCTGAGCTACACAAAACCAATTGGAAATTATGTAAACATTTAGTGGATTCTGGAATTCTGGTAGTAGACAACTCTGCAGGCTGGTAGGTCCATCCTCTAATCACTAAAATATGTTGTTCTGTAATTTGGACATCGCCAGTCTTCAAGCTGAAACTTTGAGCATCAATTTCTATAATTTTTTTGCGTCAAACAAAACTAATTATGCATTACAAAAGTATATTCATAACGGATCAATACCAGCTTCATGTTATCAGTGTTGGTAAACTTTTCTTAAGTGAATCAGTGATGATCAAACCTAAGAATGTTTGACTTACCCAAATCCTCAAACGAGCAACATCTGTGGCAGATGGAGTATTTAATCATTGATTGTTGATTTGGAAATACACTAAAACTAAGATCCCAGCATGTCCAAAAGTGCCATAAAAAGTTGAATTACTAATTATCAGTAGTTCTAGTCTGCAAACTTAGTTTGTACCAAGAATCTAAACTTAGATTTCGAGGGAACACCTAAACAACTGGCATCGTTTATACTTTATAGTCTAACGTGTTCAGACTTTGTATCATGGTTTGTCCTACTCCTCAGGGACTATTAAAATTGGAAGTCCAGGACAACCGGTGATCTAGAACTTGTACTAGGAATGTCGAGTTCTTATTTTGAGTTGGGCGACGCGAAAGGTTTGATTCTAGATTGCCTATTTAACTAGTAACAGTGCAGTGGAGAACTAGTTTGCACCGCTGTTCTACACTTCGGTAGATCAAAAGTATGCAGGATTGTATGTCTAGGGGAGCAATTGAGCGTTAGTCTAGCAGGAACGTCAGAGCATAAGGATGGAATGTGATTGGATGATTGTAAATTGAAGGTGCTACGACTTTTCTGAACACTGACAGCAAAGGCAAATAAGCGGAGATGGATACAACAGGGCAATAAATTTCTGTATCTATGTATGTCATATACATATCCCCTCAAATCCGTGGAAGTGCAAAGTACCCTTAGTATTCTCCATTCTCGTGGATGAAACTGAAAATATGTAAATGTCATAACACCATATTTGAATTGAGATAAAAAGGAGGAAAGGCAAGGATTTCGCTCTGGTAACACCATATTATTGAAGGAGGGTTACACGGTGTGGTCGTTCACCTACAAGATAATGTCGTATGTTGTATGTATAGACGCACACAAAAAATCCATACTGTGGGATAGTTTTTCTGATCAATTTCTTTATCAATCACCACAAAGTTATTTTATTACTACAGATGGCAGCCTCACTAAGAGCACTAATATTTCTGTGGTGATGTATCCATCATATGTTGCATGTTCAAGCTCTGTTCGTGTCCTCTAGCAGTAGCGGCGCCGGTTGATCAAGCAAAGTCGTATCCTCACAGTTAAGGCAATAGCAATGAATTATACCAGGACCCTCCCCAGAATAAAGACATGTCCCATTTTGGTACTTGTGTTGTATGCAAAAGTTCATACACTTTATATCATCACAGGGATCTGGCAGCTTGGAGCGGTCAATATGCGCACACTGGGCTTCTGTGCCTGTTATTAGAAATCCATCAGGATGAATGTTTATAGTAAAGCTCTGATACTATATGTTATTTACTTACCGTAACAGAAGAGGGCTGCTAATACGAAGATAGATACAACTACTACTGCCATCTTGCGTGCCATGGTGAATACCAGGATTGGTAACTTGAGATGTTGAAGGCAAGTGTTGGATACTTGGATTGATAAGTCGAGTTGTAGGACACAAGAGTCGGTACACATGTCTATTTATACTGTAAGTCATGTAACTATATTTGTGTTGCGTTGGGAGCCATTAAATGATAAATAAATATCTACTCCCTTTAAAAGGTCAAATTGGCAGAACCAAGAAAGAATTAATTTGGCGTAATTAAGTGCTGATTTTTCTCCCCGACGAAATTAATTACCATTTGAGTTCGGCTCAACCATCAATTCTGCAGCTTTCTATGTCTCCAAATTACTACTAGTAATTCCCATTTGAGTACGGAAGAAACAGATATTAGTCCAATGCAACGTTTTGACTTTTGAGCAAAATTACTTAATGGGGTTCTAACTTTATGTGCACATATCTTGTATTTTTACAAAATGTTTGTCATATCATTATGAGGACAGGAATTATAAATCCATTGACTAGAGCCACGCCATAAGCGACCAATTTTGTTAAAGTTGTCGAGATCTCTATCGCCTGTAACCGAAAGGACATAATGTTTAACCTAGGGTTAGTTAAAATCTTTTTTGAAATATAATGTTTGTTATAAATTAGGTAATCATTTTATGTAATGTTGTTGTGATGAAATGAATGCAATCGACATGGGACCAAATGGGTCGGAAGTGTTGGGTGCACTGGCCAAAAATTAACGACGTGGGCCGGATGGTATCCGTTTGGCGATGCAAATGGACAAAAAAAAACAAACAAAAAACGTGTCCGTTTGGGTTGGCCCCTTGGAGTTGCCCTTAGAGCATCTACACGGGCACCCAAAATGGCCCCAAGACCTTTGGGTCCCGACAAAAAAAAAAAGGACACAGCGGTACACTCAAGTGTTTTAGATCGAGCTGGATTCTGTTTAGCACCGCCGAGAGGGGCTCCAAACTTGCCAGCCCACATCGTAGAGGCAAACTCTAAAATTTTAAAAATGACAAAAAATCAAAATTAAGTTATGGTACTCTTAGTCATTGTTTAGTAATGGGGTTCTCTTAGTTATTGTTTAGTATTTGCTAAAGCATTGCATATCTTAAGTTATGGTACTTAGATATTTAGGAAACACATATCTTAAGTATGCTAGGATGCTTATCTGCCCCACTCTCACCGATGCACCATCGAGCCACGCCATACAGCCGTCGTCCTCGCGCCACATGGCATCGCGTGGAGAGGCCCGACTGGGAACATGTCGCGCTTGTGCGGCGCGAGCGCCGACCGCTCCAGCGACGCTGCCATGTTGAGTACGAGCGCCCGTGTCCTGCAGTTGTGAGCGGTGAACTTGGCGACTATCTGCAGAGTGGGGTCGGTCCTGCCGTGGCCGCGGTCGCGACTAAAACTTGGAAGATCGCGGCGTCGCAGAACGCCATGGACTGATGGACAGGGGCGTCGAGATCGTCCGCGACTACCGGGACAGGATCCTCGCCGAGCTCCACGAGCTTGGGCATGGACAGGAAAGCGAGGAAGCTGCACGCGCTGGCCCTGCGGAAGGCCAGCGCTGAGACGCCGATCTCCGACGCATGTCACGGGAGGGAAGCCGTCACCGACACCAGTCGTCGCACCATCGTCGCGGCGCGCACCGGCGCACAGGGACAGTGCGGTACGCGGCGACGCTTGTCGTCGTCAGCATGGACTCCACGAGCGGCGAGGAAGGTGACATGGAGGCCGGCGTCGTCAGCATGGGCTCCACCACCTGCTCGATCGAGCGCCCTCCCACAACAACTCCATCGCCTTGTACAGTTGTACGTATGGCTGCCTACGAGCAATATCCCGCAGTAAGCAGCTGGGTTGCTGTCCAATTTCAAAATATATGTAGGCATGTCTCGAGTGGAGCTTTTTGGCTCCCGAGCTACATTGCTCCCTCTAATTTGAAAAATTCGAAAATCATATTTATGAGTTTTAAAAAATTCTGAAAAAAATCCGGATGAAGTCAATAGTATACACGAACGTGCAAAATAATAATTTCAAATACTTTTTATTCTGAGCTACACAAAATTCTAAGCTACGCAAAAATGATAAAAATGTGTATCTAAGTATGCATATTTTTAAGTCTCTAAGTTTTATCAGATTTTATTATTTTCGTGTACCCCATAATATAAAGTATTTAAAATTGACATTTCACATTCTTGTGGGATACATCATTGGCTACCTCCGGATTTATTTTCAGAATTTTTTGAAACTCACGAATAAAATTTTATAACTTAGGGTTTAGTCTTTAGGAGATATGGCCGTGATGAGATATGGCCATTCAAATCCTTTCAGACGGCTCAAACAGATGAATAAGCCCACTAAGTTACGATCGAGGATTATTTTAGATATTGCACAAGATGGACCTATGAAAATCTCAGGATTGACTCCGTTGGAAGGAAAAGAAGAAAACTAAGAGAGAAAAGAGAATAAGTTGTAGGAAGAGTTTGAGATAAACCGGCGGGTGTTCCTTTATAAGGTTGTGAAGTTCAGATCACTATCTTGTCTCATTCAAACTGTGGTTTCATCATCATTGGTGAAATTATTCCAGCCTCTAACTCTCGTGCCTCATATCTTGTTGTTGCATTCAAGATCCGAGATACCTCGATGTATCAGATACTCTAGTGCTTTTTACAGAAGAACTTTTTATCTCCCACCTTGTTAATAGTGGAAAAAGATTTGGGTATCTTTGGCACGGGTTTTTCCTCTCAAATTGATAGATTTTCCATGTAGAGATCTCGACAACTTTAACAAAATTGGCCACTTGTGGGCGGCGATGGCTCGCGCCTATCTTGTCGGGACGGACTTGCAGGCTCTTTCGATTGCAGGACCGTCTGCGGGATGGACTAGTTGGCTCCTCGAGCCCTCCCCATTTAGTGCTAGGGTTTAGGTAGTGGTGCCAGCTATTTTAACAAAATTGGTCGCGTGTAATAGTCGGCGCTGCCAGCGGTTGCACGTCTTCAAGGGGAGCTACGGGAGCATCCGACCCCTGATGCATCCTTGGCCTCGCGGGCACGCTTGCGGCGACCCGGAGCTCGCGGACAAGCTTGGCTCACCGGGCTCGATCGGCGCGGAGGGACTCGAAGGAGGCCCTCCTGCACCCTCGCTGGTCCAGGCGAACTCGGAGTCGTCTTCGTCGGTGAGGCTGACTGGCAGGCCAGGGAGTCTTGGGGCGGACAATAATCGCATCCGCATGTCCGCCCCGACGCAAAATCAGCTCAAATTTGGACCGGAAATAGAGCCACATATGGATGTATCTAGACATGTTACAACTATAGATACATCCACATTTGGACAAATGAAAGTCAATTAATTTGAAACATAGCAAGTACACATTGAACCGTGGATTTCCCTAAAACGGACACATTCTAACAGAAACGGACGCGTCGGCGTCCACCGGCACAAAATTGACCAATCCCTCGATCCAGGTACCTCGCCAAGGAAATGCAAAACAAAAGCGCACCTATGCCCGTGCGGGCCCACTCCCAGGTCGTCGCCAGCCACAGGTAGCATCAACCCAGGATAAGATGATAGCACAGGGCCAAAACAAATCTTCACAAGCGCGCGCGCGCACGCACGCACACGGTGCAGTGCAGGCATCGCCCGTAACAATTCAGCGGACAGCGAGCGCGTTGCAGTTAGCGAGCTGCGGCGGCCTCGGCAATGGCAGCCACTCTTCAGTTCATCAGCCTCCTGGGCACCTCCTCTCCCCATCCAGCTCCGTCCTGCAGCAGCAGCGAGAAGCAGCAGTGCCGTTCTGTTCACATGCCGCAGCAGCAGAGGAGGGGGAGGACGCTCCGCGCCGCCCGTGCCGTCGAGACGGACACCCCCGGTGCCGAGCCTGCAGCCGCGCCGGAGGAGCCACCGTGCGTCGACTTCGCGTTCGTCAGCGTGAGTCCTTCTGTCCTGCCTCGATCGATTATTGGTTCTGCATTTTCTTCCTTCCATCGCCGTGAATCTTGGGGATGATGCCGCACGCGATTGCAGCCTCGGTTGCTGCCGGACGGGACGCCGGACGTGCACTACCGGACGGCGTGCGGCGGGCAGAAGCTCAGGGACATCATGCTCGAGGGATACATCGACCTCTACGGCCCTTACGTGAGTGCTGCCGCCGGTGATCTCTCCTTCCTTGATCTCCGTGTCTTATTGGCCATGGCCTGATGCTACCGTTGTTGTTGTTGTTGCTGCTGCTGCTGCAGGATAAGCCGCTGTCCAACTGCTCAGGAGGCGGCGAGTGCGGGACTTGCATCGTGGAGGTACGGAAATTCTCTCAAGCGCATAGTGATCTTAAGCCAAGCTTACAGTTGCAAGTGTTGAATCGATAAGCATCAGCGTCTGTCTAGAATTAATCTTTGCTATCAACTGCAACTCAGAGTGCACGATTTTTTATTCCAGGTAGTTGAAGGCGGTGAAATGCTTTCTCCGAAAAATGAAGTAGAAAAGGAAAAGCTTAGAAGGGTATGTGCACACCTCTCCAATGATTAGAACAGAGAAATAACAACAGTATAGTAATTTTGTACTAAAACTCTGTTGTTGATCTTCAGAAACCCAAGTCGTGGAGACTAGCGTGCCAGGCTACGGTTGGCAAACCAGATTCGACAGGACAGGTAAGTCAGTCCACTGTGCTTAACGCTTGCATCCTGATGATTGAATGTTGTGAAAAGACACTGTTTCAATTCATTTTGTTTCCCAGAACGACAGTAATTAAGAGCATGGCCTTGATTCTTTGTTCTGTGCAGATGGTCATCCAGCAGCTGCCGGAGTGGAAAATACACGAGTGGGAGAAGTAACTAGTGTGTAACATTGGAGTGATTATGGAGTAGATTTCGTGACCAAGTTGAACCAAATACACGGGAGCTGCACTTGATCAGGAGAAAAACTAGCGTCTGTCAGCTGGTCGACGCCGCAACGATGAGGATATATTGTGAAGGATAGAGAGGCGTCCAAAGGAATCTCTTATGCATGCTAGTATATATACCTCGCTGAGCATGTGCATGTCACAGGCAACAAAGATAACAACTGAAACCTTTGTATAAATTTTGTTCAAGGATGTATCATCATTTCTCCAACATCCTCACTAGGTAGACATTTCCTCCCTCTGTTATTTTCATAACACTATATTCCCTCCCTCCCAAAATGCATTGCCAATAATTTTTAGTCAAAGTCAAACTTTACAAAGTTTGACCAAGTATATAGAAAAGTAATAACAACATATAAGATATCAAATCACGCAAACTGCAAATGACTTCCGAGTTCCAGGGAGCTCGTTTTAAAAAAAATGAAATTGGCACTTTTGATTTCAGAGAAAAAATTCCCAGATAAAATAGGGAAAATTTCAAGTTTTCGAAACTGTGTACTTTTTCACCACCCAGATCCACCCATTTTTCGTTTTTGCCCAGCCCACAATACAACATATTTTGATTTAAAAATGTGCACACTTGTAGATCATATCATTATCTATATCTGGGATATTTTATTGGTTTTTGGAAATTTAAAATGTCATTTTCAAAAAAATAATCAAAAAATGAGCTCCCTGTATCTGCGGAGTCATTTGTCCTCTGTCATCAAATCAATGCTATTAGAACCAGTATGAAATATATTATCTTGATATTGTAGATGTCAATATATTTTTCTAGATTTGACCCGTTCCTCTCGCTACAGTAACCGAGAGCTCGTTTTTGGATCTCGAAGCCGATCCGCCTCGCCGGCGTCGTTGCGTCGGGTCCCTCGTCCTCCGGCGGCTGCCTCGGCGGCGGGAGGGCGGGGGAGCCTCGTCTCACCCGTGTTTTTGTACAGGTTTGGTTTCTTCCAGCCGGTGGCGCCGAGGAGATGACGGCGGCGTCGGTGTCGTGTGGTGTGGTGGGGGTCGGTCCCTCCGGCCGTGAAGCTCCGCGGAGATGCACGGCAGACCTCCACCCGTTTCTCGCCTGCGGGTCCTCTGATCGGCGGCGCGAGGTGTCCCTCGCCGGAGCCCGCGTTCTGGCGGATCCGGCACCGAAGAATAACAAGGCCCTGAGGTGGTTCGTCCTCGTCGACGGCGTTGGTGGTCCTGGGTGGAGGCTCGTCGGAGCTGAGACGAGGCGTCTTCCCGTCCGCTGGGGGATCCCTCCCGAGTCAAGGCCAGAGGGGAGGAAAGGCGGCGGTGCTACGCCTCATTGTCCGGCCCATCGGCGTTGTTGTCGGCGTCCGGGAGAAGAAGAAGGACTTCTTTGTAATTCTTCGTTTTTCTTGGACTGTTCTGTAAGAACCGTTGGATGAATTCTAATCAGGCCCTTTTCGCAAAAAAAAAAAAATATTTTTCTAGATACTCGGGTTTGATTCTGACAAAAAATAATACGTCAACCTATTTTTGGTAAGGAGGAGTTTAAAACATGTACATGACGTTACATAATCCCCTCCCTCCTTTATCACTAGCGCCCCGTGTTGGGACGGCAAGACATTCTGCCGGCGAGGACTCGCCGGACTGCGAGAACAGGAGAGCAAGGAGAGCGCAAGACAACAGAACAAGGGAGATCGGGAGAATGTGGTTCAGACAAATAAAAAACCTGAATTGATTTCCCACGCTGCCCTTTTAGGCTGCTTACAAGTAGGCCGGTCAATCGACGCGCTTTTTCCTATTATCTCCGCCTCCTCCCGCGAAATTGAACCCGCCTCTTCCCTCCTCCTACTATCCACGAAACCCTAATTCTCTCTTGATCCACCAACCCACCACGGCGCTCGCAGCGGACTCCGCCGTCATGGACCGCGACAAGAAGGGGAACCCTCAGGCGCTCTGCATGTTCGCCTCGCTTGTGGAGGCCGAAGCTCGCTATTGCGCCGACACAGTCTATGGTTGTAGGACCGGCGCTTATTTGATTTCGCCAACGAGGTCCAGTTGGATATAGTTTCCTATTACATTTAATTAAATATATTACATAATATTTCTACTAAAAATAAGATGCAGTATTATTTGTTATACAATTATAACATTTTTTCATATCATATTTCATAATTTTAAAAGTATTTGCCGGTGAATCTCTTTTGATGTGTCGTCTCTTACAAAACAGTTGAACGTCATAGTTGTATCCATGAAAAATAATAGACAAAATCACATACCTCCATAGATTAATTTCATGCACTGAACTAAATCATAGGGTATATAAATGTATCGGTTCCATTTTGCATATCTAAATACTTCGACCAATAGCTCTAAAGCCTTTCATATAAGGAATATCTCACAAGTTCATAATGTCTATGATTGCCTATCTTGAAGTTTACGAATAAATTTAAAAAAAACTGTATAATATATGCTTGTGAAATAGATGCTTCTAGATTCCATGATGTGTCTGCAATGTTATGCGTGCTAATACATTAATATTGTATCAAATATCATCAGTCTTTTCAGTAACTTTCTAATATGATCTGCCCTTTCTCATGTTCCAGTGGCAGATTGGTTGGGCCTCAATCACCCCAATGGTCTTTCACATTAAAACTAACGCGTAATTAATGGCTCCCAAACCGACCCTATCAGATGACCCAAATAACTTTGCGAAAATATCCAAGGCTGATGCATAACGCGTTTCGTAGAGATGTCCTGAGTAAAAAAAAAAAAAAAGATGTCCTGAGTAAGCGGGTCATTCGCCAACCTCTTTTTTTCTCCACGGAGGTTCTAGTATTAGGGCATGTACAACAGTATCTAGTCAGGAGTCTGTAAGGCCTTCCACAGCGTACGCGGTGCCCAAACCATGAAAATTGTGTCAGCTCGTCAGCGATGCCATGCAAAATTAATCAGGCACCTGTCTCACAGCGTGTTGGTACTCAAAACTCAAACGTGGGACCTACTTGAGGATAGAAACATTTGACCAAACCAAGCTTTTGTAGCTACAGTTCAATAGTATATCAATATTTAATTGACTAGCAAACGTGCCCGTGCGTTGCTACGGGGTGAAAAGTAAGTTTTGATTGCAAAACATTGACAAATATCAAATTTTACCCCCCACCCGTATAATAATATGACCTCTTGCTATACATTGATGGTAGATGTGCTAACTTTCTCTTCCGTTGCCACATATGCAGGATGCTCCATCACAATTGAATCTTTGCATGGTGTGTTGCACCTAAGCTCTATTAAATCTTCTTATTTCTCTACCTGCATATTTGCATATTTCTTCTTTTCTAACACGAAGTTTTTTGTCTTCTATTCTGGCTCTAAAAATCTAGATGCATTTTTATTTTTTCTTGTTTTTATTCGTTGGTCATGTGTGCATACCAATCTCTCTATATATTTTCCTTCTTTGATCTTTGATATCCATGACTAAATATTGTACTACCCAATTGTTTGGCTGCATGAGAGTTTCCTATACTGTATTGTATGAATATGTCATTGACAGAAAAATAAGAAACTTATTAGATTTTGTGCCGCACTCAGTCCGCCGAGATGCGCACATACAAGCTATCTAGCAATCATGCTGGTTGCTGGATCAGGTGGACATGCACGTATTGGCGCTTTGCTATTAGCCTATCTCATTACTTTTCTAGCTTGACGTACAGATCGAACTGGACTGCACGTCCGTGTTATTTCCAACAACGCACTATAGAAGCTCCCTGTTGGTGCCGGCCTGCTGCATGACTCAGAAGCAGGTGGTGACGATGGACCTGCGCCGTGGAGGTTGGCGAGCGCGTAGGTGGTGCGGCCGCGCACGCAGGCGAGCAGCACGCCTCCACCGCTGCACGACCCTAGCTGGTGAGGAGAAAGTAATTAACCCACTAATCGCGCCTGGCAATCCATCTAATTACTACAAACCCATGCCATGCACGCTGGGCCCTCTCGCGCGCCACACGCCGGCCATTGATCTCGATGGCGCCATCGATAGAAGTCGGTGGAGAAAACTGCAACTTATCGCCGAGGCCCTTGGCTAATATCTCACGGCGATGCACATAATCGGTTCGTCAGCTATGCGGCGTCATGGTGTTCTCCAGGTATAAGTACCTCCGATCGGCCACCTTCGGCTGCTGCCCGAGAAACTTGAGGTTTCTGTCGAACTTGGTCTCCACAGGTCCGTGTCGATTAAATTGTCTATCAGGTACCCGGCGCTCCACAGCGTCTCGACGTGCACGACGCCGGCGGTGACTTTCTCGGCTTCTACACGCATATCACCCTTCTCGTGAACAACTCGACGATGGTCTTCCAGAGCACGCCGTCGTCCTGATTGATCAGGTTCTCTTTCCGGAGTTGCTCGATGTGGTACTTGGCGGGCTCTCTCCCCTCGCGGTCGTACTTCCTACCATTGCTGAAGGCCTTGTCTGCGCCAATCTGTCGACTACGACGATATTTTTTTTTTGTTGGGAATCGAGTCGAGACACGAATTGACTGATGAATATTCGATTTGATCACGAGAGGAGGCGGCTGCCCTTGTTCGTTCGTTCCTTGGCTATATGGGTGGGAGGAAGGATCCGTTTCAAACTACCGTGGTGGAAGGATCCGTTCACGATACGAAAGCATGCGGGAGCCAGGAATTCCACACCGATCTGGTCTTCGACGTACCAAACGACGGACGAAAAATGTACCAAAAATTAGGAGGAAGAAACCTTCCTAATATTATATAGTAGAGATTGGTAAGTTTGGGCATCGGAGCAAGTAGGTGCTCCGGTTCCCACAAAAATATTTGGGGCACCGGCTGAGCAATGGAGGGCATTGATGCCTGAAGCCTGAAAAGTGGTTTGGGCACCGATGAAACCACACGCTGTGGAAGGCCTAATAGTGGCCACGTCAGATATCTGATTAGGTGGAGGAAGAAAACCGATGAGAGAGAAACGGTTCGTCTGTATAATAGCAGACCATCTAATCCCAGAAATATCTCTGCTTCGCGACGACATTTATCCCGTTGTACGACGTGGTGTCTGTATTCGGCAGTTTCGTCCTCGATTGATCCATGTTTCCCCGTAATTGTAGAGCTTATAAAGACAGTTAAATAGATAACGCACTGGACCAGAAGTCTGTAGTGCAATCCATATGTGACGTGGATAGCGATTATAGACAGGAGCTATGGGGGCTCATTCCTCTTCTTTCTTTCTCTCTCTTCTCTACAGTATCTTGAGAGCTCCTCTCGCGTTTCCTGGCCAAGCCGAAGCTCTCTTTGGCGGCGCTGCCGTCGGGAGTGGCCTAGTGATACGTCTCAAACGTATCTATAATTTTTGATGTTCCATGCTGTTATTATATCAATTGCTACATGTTTTGGCTATACTTTATATCATTTTTATGCATTTTCTGGGACTAACCTATTAACAAGATGCCACAGTGCCAGTTCCCTGTTTTCTGCTGTTTTTGGTTTCAGAAAATCTATTAAGGAAATATTCTCGGAATTGGACGAAACAAAAGACATCGTCAATAATATCACGAGGAGATCACGGAGTCCAAAGGGGAGTCGGAGCAGACCCACCAGGGGGCCACGCCACACTAGGGCGCGGCCCAGGGTGGGCCCGCGCCCCCCTATGGCGTGGTGGCCCCCCTCGGCCACCGACGCCGCCTCTTCGCCTATATATTCTCCGCGACGCGAAAACCCTATTACGGTCGATCATATTCCACGAAAAGTTCCGTCGCGGCCGTCATCGTCAATCTCAGATCGGAGGAGTTCTGAAGCTCTTCCCGGCACCCTGCCGGAGGGGAGATCATCACCGGAGGGCTCTACATCACCATGCCTGCCTCCGGAGTGATGCGTGAGTAGTCCACCCCTGGACTACGGGTCCATAGCAGTAGCTAGATGGTTGTCTCTCTACCTTGTGCCTCCATGTTTAGATCTTGTGAGCTGCCTAACATGATCAAGATCATCTTATTGTAATGCTAGATGTTGTGTTTGCTGGGATCCGATGAATATTGATACCATGTTTATTCAAGTTGTTTATCTATGTGCTCTTGATCTTGCATGCTCTCCGTTGCTAGTAGATGCTTTGGCCAAGTAGATGCTTGTGACTCCAAGAGGGGGTATTTATGCTCGATAGTGGGTTCAGTCTCTAGATATCTGGATCAGTGACAGAAAGGTCTAAGATGGTAGATGTGCTGTTGCTACTAGGGATAAAACATTGGTGCAGTGTCCAAGGGCACTTGTATTGATTACATTACACACTTTACTTCATGCAATAATCTGTTGTTAGCAACTTAATACTGAATGGATGCGGATGCTGCCTTGAAGGTGGATTATTTAGGCATAGATGCGGTTGGAATAACGGTCTATGTACTTTGTTGTAATGCCCAACTAGATTTCATAGTAGACATCTTGGCATGTATTGCATTGTTATGCCCTCTCTATTTGTCAATTGCCCAGCTGTAATTTGTTTACCCAACATGCTAGTTATCTGTTCTGAGAGAGACACCACTAGTGAACTGTGGACCCTGGTCCAATTTCCTCATACTGTTTACACAACCTGCTGCAATCATCTGTTTCCTGTTACTTGCTGTTTTTCCTGCTGTTTTCCACACCATACGTTTAACTCTTTGTTTCTGCAAGACCGGAGAGATTGACAACCTCTCTGTTTCGTGTTGGGCAAAGTTCTGGTTTGTGTCTGTGCAGATTCCACGTTGGTGCAAGCTCCCTAGCGCCAGGGGGAGTCAACATCAACAACCTTCCGATAGATCGTCAAGTCCTACTGGATTGATAACCTTGGGTAGATTTCTCAAGGGAAAACTTCTGCTGTCTACATCATAACCTTCCTCTTGGGGTTCACCAACACGTAGCCATCAAGCTGTTTTCTGGCGCCGTTGCCGGGGAAGTACTCATCATCACCATCATCATCATCCTCAAATACTCTCCCGTCAACCAGGCACCAGCTGTTTTCTGGCGCCGTTGCCGGGGACTTGGAGGCTATTGGAAAGGGGAGTCTCTCAGTTCCAATCTCTTTACTTTGTTTTTGTCTTGTTTTAGTTTTGTTTTGCTTGCTGTTAAAAATCAAAAACCAAAAAAATTAAATTCCTGCATCTAGTTTATTTCGGTTTGTTATTATGTCTAGTTCTTTGCTTGCTATTCATGGGTACTTTGCTTGAAACTTGTCCTATGGCTGAAAACAACTTGAGAAACCTTTATGAAATTTATCTTGAGCTAGGACATGATGTGTTTGAAGAGAAAATTAAAAAACCTATGGAACTTTATTTGCATGATAGTACCAATGATATTGGTATACACTCTTTGAACATGGTTGTTGCTAATGCTATGGAAAATATTAAGCTTGGGGAAGTTGGTAATGATACTATTGAAATAACTTCTTTTGATAAATTTGAGGTAGACAAACATTCCTTGACTCAAGAGAAAGCAAAAATAACAGAAGTACCAAATATTTCCCCCAATGTTGTTTATGAAAATCCATGCTATTTTGATAAGTCTTATGATAATCCTCTTTTTATTCCTAATTTCGAAATGCATGGTAATGAGAGTGTTTGCTTAGAAAATGTTTATGATAAAGCTCTAGATGATGGTCCTATGTTGCTTGATAATATTATTAATTCTACTATTGAGAGTGATCAATCAACTTGTTTCAATATGTCTAAAAGTGGGTTTGAAATTTTTGATCCCACTATCTTGCTTGATAAAAGTTATGTGTTTGTAGATCATAAAAAGCATGCTTTATGTGATAGTTATGTTGTTGAGTTTGTTTATGATGCTATTGAAAATTATTATGAGAGAGGGAAAGATGGTTTTAAAAGTTTTCATGTCACTAAAATACCTCTCTTTGTGTTGGAAGTTTTAAAGTTGGATTTGTTGCATCTTCCTATGCTAGCTGCTTTATGCTTCAATGATTTGTTTTACTACAATATTCCTCTGCATAGGAAGTGGGTTAGACTCAGATGATTTTGATATTTGCCTCTTGATGCTCTCTTTGTTTTTCAACTCTTATTCTTATGCGAGCATCATTAAAATCCTAAAGCCTAGCTGAAAGGCATTAAAGAAAAGCACTTGTGGGAGATAACCCATGTGTCAAGGATGCTTGTTTACCTCTGTAGCAACTCCTTTGTATCTTTTATTTGCTGTTTTGTTGTGCCAAGGAGAGTTACTAATGCAAAGTTGGTTTTATTTTCGGGACTGCATTGGGACAGATTGCTGTTCGTCACCGTTTAATTCAGTAGAAAATCAGAAAAAATCGAAAAATGCTGAAACTTTTTGTGCATGTTCCTGATGATGTTACGCAACTTTCATTATTTCAAAAGTTTTCATCTGAGCATCGTAAGTGCCTCGAAAAAATTCGTCATTACAGACTGTTCTGGTTTGACAGATTCTGTCTTTTATTTTGCATTCTCTCTTTTACAAGTTTTTAAGTGGTTTCTTTTCGTGTAAAAGTGCCCACTTGAGCCTAGTAACAGTGGCTAATGTTTAAAATAGTTGGCTTGTGAGTTTTGTCTTTGCTAGAACTTTGAAGTATTATCTTTTAGTGCACTAACCTGCTAATGAGAAAAGCTGTTAAGTTTTGGTGTGAAGGAAGTTTTCAAGTGTTGATAGAGGAGAATGATATTACATGATCAAGAAGAGTGAAGAGCTTAAGCTTGGGGAGGCTTACCTCCCCAGCATATTTCAAGAAGACTCAAGCATCTAAGCTTGGGGATGCCCAAGGCATCCCCTTCTTCATCTACAAATTATCAGGTCATCTCTAATGGTGCTATATTTTTATTGCTTCATACTAGTGTACTCTTCCTTGGAGCGTCAGTGTGTTTTTGTTTTCAGTTTGTTTTGTTTTGTTTGCTGTGCTATACTTGTTGGATCCTAGTATTCATGTTTGGGAGAGAGACACGCTCCACTTTTTCATTAGAATACTCTTGTGCTTCACTTATACTTGTTGAGTATTCCTGTCTAGTTGCTGTTATTGCTTTAGCTCTCAGTTTTTCATGTATCTCTTGTTAGAGCTATCAGTTTCTTTTGAAGAAAGTACTCTCTTGCTTCACTTATATCTGTTTGGAGAGTTGTCAAATAAGTTGATTGGTGTTTGGTTGGACCAGAAAAATGCTATGCATGTGGTAGTGGTATAAAATGCTTACATGAATCTTTTTAGATCGTTGTCTTGAGTAATTTGATGCTTGCCAATTGTTTTGAGCTGTCAAGTAATTAATGTTTAAGCTTGTGCATCATGTAAGTAATGGCTATTAATGAAGAACTACTATAAGGATTTTCTGCTATAATAATCTGTTGCATAATTGGAAGTCCATAGTAGTCTAGATAATTTTTGGATGAAGGCTATGTGTTAACAAGGAAGACAGTGGGAGTCTATGGTTCGTCAAACCTTGTGTTTTATGTACACTCTTGCTATTCCAGTTGATAATGATGTTTGCTTATAATAACCTTGCTAGCCTAAACTCTGTACTAAGAGGGAATGCTTCTTGTACATCCAAAACCTTGAGCCAAATCCATGCCACCTGTGTCCACCATACCTACCTATTATGTGGTGTTTTCACCATTCCAAGTAAATTTCTTCATGTGCTATCTACTAACTACTCAAAACTGTTACATTTCCTTTTTGTGTCACTACTTGAAAAGCTCATAAGGACGTAGTAGTGAGATTTGTCATCTTCCATGCTAATTAATTTACAAGGATTGGCAGCTTCATCTGCTTCTCCACCTTTTATTTTGCATTAAAGAGCTGGTTAGTCCACCCTATAAATAAATAAATAGACACTCCTCCATGGTGAATGTTGGTGGGCACCCGAGGATTCGGTTAGCCATGGTTTGTGGAAAGTAAATGGTTGGGAGGAGTGTCACCAATAAGTGCTTGTTACAAGTGCAGTCCTAAAAACTCTCGGAACCGCTCTAAAAGTTAGTTAGCCATGGAAGATGACAAGTACCTGCTATTTGATTTGTTGACACCTGTATACACCATTACCTTACAAAACAATATTTTATGCTCTCTATATGCCTTCGGGAACTACAGCTCTAGCACATGATGTTAATCCCTGCTTCCCTCTGCGAAGGGCCATTCTTTTACTTTTATGTTGAGTCAGTTTTCCCACTTCTTTCTGTCTCTTAAGCAAACATCATTGTCAACTCCAGTATAACAGTTTTTACATAACTTTGTGTTTGGTTGATCATATTCTTTGCATTGACATTATCTATATGATATACATGTTGAAAGTTGAAGCAAATGCTGAAGCTATTATCTTCCTTTGTGTTGATACAAACACTTTCATGTTGAGAATTATTGCTGCTGTGAGCTAACTATTATGTTAGACTATTATATCTCTAAATGTTTTATAGTATTATTCATGAAAGTTTGCACTTGTGTGATCACTTATGTTTACTCTTTATTTACTTGCTTGCAAACTATAGACCATTGGCTTGGATCACTTCATTCAGATCATGTGCATTACATTGTTATTTGATCAAAGATTGTGTTGGTAGCATGTCACTTCAAAAATTATCTGTTTTTATCGTTTACCTACTCGAGGACGAGCAGGAACTAAGCTTGGGGATGCTTGATACGTCTCAAACGTATCTATAATTTTTGATGTTCCATGCTGTTATTATATCAATTGCTACATGTTTTGGCTATACTTTATATCATTTTTATGCATTTTCTGGGACTAACCTATTAACAAGATGCCACAGTGCCAGTTCCCTGTTTTCTGCTGTTTTTGGTTTCAGAAAATCTATTAAGGAAATATTCTCGGAATTGGACGAAACAAAAGACATCGTCAATAATATCACGAGGAGATCACGGAGTCCAAAGGGGAGTCGGAGCAGACCCACCAGGGGGCCACGCCACACTAGGGCGCGGCCCAGGGTGGGCCCGCGCCCCCCTATGGCGTGGTGGCCCCCCTCGGCCACCGACGCCGCCTCTTCGCCTATATATTCTCCGCGACGCGAAAACCCTATTACGGTCGATCATATTCCACGAAAAGTTCCGTCGCGGCCGTCATCGTCAATCTCAGATCGGAGGAGTTCTGAAGCTCTTCCCGGCACCCTGCCGGAGGGGAGATCATCACCGGAGGGCTCTACATCACCATGCCTGCCTCCGGAGTGATGCGTGAGTAGTCCACCCCTGGACTACGGGTCCATAGCAGTAGCTAGATGGTTGTCTCTCTACCTTGTGCCTCCATGTTTAGATCTTGTGAGCTGCCTAACATGATCAAGATCATCTTATTGTAATGCTAGATGTTGTGTTTGCTGGGATCCGATGAATATTGATACCATGTTTATTCAAGTTGTTTATCTATGTGCTCTTGATCTTGCATGCTCTCCGTTGCTAGTAGATGCTTTGGCCAAGTAGATGCTTGTGACTCCAAGAGGGGGTATTTATGCTCGATAGTGGGTTCAGTCTCTAGATATCTGGATCAGTGACAGAAAGGTCTAAGATGGTAGATGTGCTGTTGCTACTAGGGATAAAACATTGGTGCAGTGTCCAAGGGCACTTGTATTGATTACATTACACACTTTACTTCATGCAATAATCTGTTGTTAGCAACTTAATACTGAATGGATGCGGATGCTGCCTTGAAGGTGGATTATTTAGGCATAGATGCGGTTGGAATAACGGTCTATGTACTTTGTTGTAATGCCCAACTAGATTTCATAGTAGACATCTTGGCATGTATTGCATTGTTATGCCCTCTCTATTTGTCAATTGCCCAGCTGTAATTTGTTTACCCAACATGCTAGTTATCTGTTCTGAGAGAGACACCACTAGTGAACTGTGGACCCTGGTCCAATTTCCTCATACTGTTTACACAACCTGCTGCAATCATCTGTTTCCTGTTACTTGCTGTTTTTCCTGCTGTTTTCCACACCATACGTTTAACTCTTTGTTTCTGCAAGACCGGAGAGATTGACAACCTCTCTGTTTCGTGTTGGGCAAAGTTCTGGTTTGTGTCTGTGCAGATTCCACGTTGGTGCAAGCTCCCTAGCGCCAGGGGGAGTCAACATCAACAACCTTCCGATAGATCGTCAAGTCCTACTGGATTGATAACCTTGGGTAGATTTCTCAAGGGAAAACTTCTGCTGTCTACATCATAACCTTCCTCTTGGGGTTCACCAACACGTAGCCATCAAGCTGTTTTCTGGCGCCGTTGCCGGGGAAGTACTCATCATCACCATCATCATCATCCTCAAATACTCTCCCGTCAACCAGGCACCACCTAGGCGAGGCTCCGGCCCTCCTCTTGTGTATAGTAGGTCTAGATCTAGGTGTGTGTGGTTGTGTTTGCTTTGGTGGTTGCCGGTGTTGTCCCTTGTGGCGTATGGCGTGATGCCTTCTTTCTTCCCCTTTCTCGACTGCTTTCCGGCGGCTCGCAGCGGCGCTGGAAGCGGAGCTTCTCTAATCTGCAGGTCGGATCCAAGGTGGATTGCTTGCAGGGCTGGCGAAGATCAAGGTCGATTCAATAAATCCGCTCGCCGTATCACCTGCTTCGCTTCGATGTGGAGCTCTGTTCCTCTGGCCGGCCGTGGCGGCGAGGGGAGGAAGAGGCGCTACTGCGTGGCGAAGTGGCTTGTGCTGCAGAAAGGAGCTCCTCACGCGGTGGACAAGCTCGCCGTCGCGTTCTTTGGCCAAAATGGTGGACGATCTTCAACCTCCAAGTCGGAGGCCCTCTTGATCCAGCGCCGGAGCTCGGCGTCTCGAAGCAGTCAAGTGGTTCGTCCCCGACTGCGACGAGGTTGCCGGTGTCTGCGATCGTTCGCCGGCAGGGAGAGACCGAGTGCCTCACTGTGCTCTGATCTCGGCGCTCTGCGCGCCTCGAGATCGCCGGCGACTGGTGGTGGAGAAGACCTAGGACCTGATTGCAGTTCTTCTTTTAGTTCTAGGGTCTATAATGTAAAAGCGCTGGGCCTTTCTTCGAATATTAGGTCCTACTGGGCAATAGATGGAAAAGGCCTGAGTGAATTTTGTACCTGCCCCCCCCCCCCCCCGATCTATAAAGTTGCTGCACTGGGGTCCTTGGACCCCAACCCTTGTACAAAAAAAAAGACAGGAGCTATCAACATGCCCTTAGGACGGGAATGGATTGATGGGACATTGGGGCACACTTGCTACCAACTTTGACCACGCAGGGCCCAGTTGCAATGATGCACGGAAAACTAACACAATCTCATCCAATAAAAAGATCCAACAGCTGGGCCGGACAACCTGAGTAAGAGGATCATTCACGAGCCTAGTTTAGAGTAATTAGTGGGACAAGAGCGCTAGCATCTCCATTCGTCGACGCCTAAATGGCCGCCCAAGCGCCTTTCGGACAGGCCGTTTGGGCGCCGTCTGGACTAGTCGCTGGGTTTGATCGCCGTCGCTTCCCACTCGCGGCGCCCAAAGTCGGTCCAATCCAGTTTTTTTTTTTGAAAAATTCAAATGAGAGAGGAACCTTAAATAATGGCGGGAATTCGGGGTTTGAACCGCCATCGGCCACGATCGGCCACAAATTCAGAGTTTCGGCCACACCCGGCCACAACCGGCCACAAATTCAGAGTTTTGGCCACGATCGGCCACACTCGGTCACAAAGACGAAGGTTGGGCCATCAAAATACGTCAAAATACGCCGGGAGATGTCGATGCCCGGCCACTGCTTGTCGCCGCCGGTCTAGATGTTGACGCCGGGCTGGGGCACGTAGTCGTGGCCCGGCTGGGTCATGTCGGGGTCCTCGTCGACCTGGGCGCCGGCATTGTGGGCGTGGCCATTGCCCTGGTTACCGCTGGTCTCGGGCGTGGTCTCGGGCGGAATGAGCCCAAGTTCTCGCAGGATCGCGGCGCGGTACATGTTGTGCGCCGCCCTCGCCAGCGGGTCCATGTTGGAGATGTCGGTCGTCAAGATCATGAAATTCTGGCTCCGCTTCTTGATGGCGGCTTTCTTCTGCTCGAGGTCGATCTTGACGTCGGCCTTTTGCATCAAGGTCGCCCACCTTGCGTTGTTCTCGTCGCGCCTCAAGCTCAAGTTGGAGGAGACATCGGCGAGGACCTTGTCGATGGACGACTGCACTCGTTTCGTCTTTGCCGCCGCCGCCAAGGCCGCCTTCGCCTTCTTGTTCCCGATTGGCCGCCCTCGCAGAGTTTTCCGGCTCGGCGTTGAGGTTGGCGCGGCTGTTCTTGTTCAGAGTCCTCCGGTGCGCCTTCCATTTCTCACAATTTTGGAGAAGCTTGTAGCAATGCATCAAGCCGAAGTCTTTCTCCTTGTTGAGGGTTCGGTACAACACAAGGGCGTCCATGAGCTACAACAAAGGAAGACGAGGTTGATCACAAGACGATGACGATTAAAATAAGACTACACAAGCAACACGTCAAGGGGATCGCAAGCCGGCGGTCACCTGATCCGATGGGCCCTTCCCGCTCTCTTCCCGAGCGAGGATGTTCTCATGGCAGCCGTGGAACTTGTTGACGACGCGTTGAACGATGCGCCACCTATGCTCGATGGCGCCTTGGTCGCGCTCCATGTTCACCTTGAAGTAGTCCTTGGTGAACCCGCGCTCGTCGAACTCTATCTTGATCCTCGACCAGTAGGCGGTGCTTGTTTGGTTTGTGCCGGTGATCGAGCAGCCGATAGTAATGGCCTTCCATGATTTGACCATGCACTCGTCCTCCTTGGTCATCCAAATTATGCCACGGCTGCCCCTTTTCTTCTTCTTCGCCGGTGCGTCCTCGCCGGCCACAGCATCGGGCACCCCCTCCTCGTCCTTGTCGTCGTCCTCATCCTCCTCGTAGTACACCTCGTCCTCGTCGAACTCGTCGTCGTCGTCTTCGCCGCCCTCCGCCGCCCGGGCGCCGTCATTGATTAAGTCGGCCATGATGTGGGCGTTCTCCTATGCACACAAAATAACGCCGGTGGTCACGACTCGCCTATGCACACGTCTGTCCTACACACCATGAATACAGAACACGGCATCATACTTGGCTGAGATCCGACAGATCAGGGGTCATTTCGTCGATCACATGGGAGGCGCCTATGTCGAACGAAAGGCTACGACCGGTCTGGGCGTGCATCTGGACGGCGGGTTGTCTCCGCAGCGCCGGCGAATTCAGATCGACAAGCTCGTTTAGATCGAGGCCACACGAAGGGAAGATGGTGTTGGGGTCGAAGCCGTCGTACTGATGCTGGCTTTCGCCGTATTCGGGGGAGAACCTGGAGCGAGGCGTGCCGGCGGCGTTGTCGGCGAAGAAGGACGAACTCGACGGTGAGCTACCGATCTTGTATCGCAGAGGGGCGCTGCTCTCTTGGCTTGCTCCCAGGGCGAAGGCGTGGTTCAAGGCGGTGACGGTCTTGTTCATGGCGGCGATGCTCTTCGCAGTCAATGGCGGCGGCGGGGGGGGGGGGGGGGGGTCGAGCAGATTACTTTGCTTCTGCTTCACACGACGCCCGCCACGGCTCTGCGTCTCCAATCGGCGCCGGAGGACGTCCAGGTCCCAATCATGCTGCGACATCCCCTCCGGTTTCTCCTTGGGCGGGGAGCCTTGCGCGGATTGCGAATGCCCAGCGTCGTCCCCGTCGCCTTTGACCTCGCCGTTGTCTTCCCCTTCGCCTTGGGTACCTTGGGCACAGACGACGGCGTCATGGAACCCGAGGCGGCGCGGCGCCAGGGTTTTTGTTTGGCGGGAGGAGTGGCGGGAGAAATGAGATTTGGGGGAGAAATTAGGGGGAAGTCGGCATATATTGGTATTGCCTAGTCAATGACAGGCATGGCTCGCGCGTCGGAGGCATATGTGGCGGCGCGCTTCGTTCCGTCTGGGGCCGCCCGAGGACTCCCCAAGATGAGGGTGTGGGCTGGGCGTGCCGGACAGAAAACTGGGACGCGTCGGACCCAATTTGCGTTTGGGCGCCGCGAGTGGGAGCAAATTTCTGTCCGGCACGCCCCAAAAGCCTTTGGGCGGCCGTTTGGGCGCCGCGAGTGGAGATGCTCTTACGGCCCAAAGCGGGATTCTGAACTAAATAAATGAGCCTTTTGCTGGCTGGACGGGAGTCTGGTTTGGCGGCAGGCCCATCCCTCTCGCATCATTATCTCCCCCTCCCCCCTCCCTCAGCAAATCCTATTTGCCGCTTAGTGAGGAGCCCTCGTTTATTTTTTTTGCTATTCGTTTTTCCCGCTTGTTTTTCTTTTTCATTTTCTACCCCTTTTATGTTATTTTTCTGTTTTACTTTATATGCTTTATTTTTCTTGCTTATTTTTTCTATTTTATGTTCTATTTTCTCTTTTTTATATTTTATGTTCTATTTTCTCTTTTTTATTTTTCATCTTCTTTTTCATTTTGTATGTTTTGTTTTCATATTAAATATTTTTTTATGTCATGCAAAAAATCATTCAAATAACATATGCATATTGAAAAATCGTTCAAATAAAATAAATGTACTTAATTAAAAACCATTTGAATGAGATAAATGTTGTTATTGAAAAAACGTTCAAATACATGTTGAAAATTGTTTAAATAAGACAAATGTTCTAATTGCAAACCGTTCAAATGAGGAAATTTTTATTATTGAAAAAAATCTCAAACTAGGATGATGTTTTTATTGAAAAAGCGAGTTCAAATGAGGTGAATGTTCTTATTTAAAAAATGTTCAAATAAGATAACTAGTTTTACTTTAAAAATCTGTTAAATTGAGATAAATGTTCTTTTTGAGGTAAAAAAATCATAAGAAAAACCAAAATTACTATTAGAAATAAAAAAGGAAAAAAATAAAATGATAGATACAAAATGAAAAGGAAGACAGAAAATAAAAAATAAAAATAACAGAAAAGAAAAGAAAAAACCAAAAACATGAGGAGAAACCTGTGGGCGGAGCAGCAAATAGGAGCTCCCCTCCCCCCTCCCGCGAAATCTAGCTCTGAAAACCTCCGCCTCTCCCCTCCTACCGTAACCCTAGTTCTCGCAATGGCGCTCGCGGCGGACTCCGTTGTCCTTGACCGCGACGAGAAGGGGAACCCTCGGTCTCTCCGCCTCTTCGCCTCGCTGGTGGAGGCCGAATCCCGCTACTGCGCCGGCGCCGCCTCCCGGCCCGCCGAGAACGATCTCGTCCGGAGTTTCCGCGGCGGCGCGACCCCCGATGTCGGGATCGGCGAGTTCTTGGAGCGCATCCAGCGCTACCTCCACTGCGAGGGTAGCATCTACGTCCTGGCGGCGGTGCATATGACCCGATTCGTGCGCAGCCCCGACGCCCGCAAAGCGGGGATCTTGATCGAGCCGTCCACGGCGCACCGCCTCGTGTCCGTGGCGGTCCTCGTCGCCGCCAAGTTCGGGGGCGCTCCCTACGCCTCCAACAGCCCCAAGGTGCTCCCGCTGTGCTCGCGGCAGTCGATCCTGCCGGGCGAGTTCGCCGCTCTGGAGGTCCCGTTCCTCCGCGCCATCGACTACCGCCTCTTCGTCACCAACGAAGAGTTCCTCAAGTTCTGCGCGCGCCTCGAGGACGGGCCGAAGCGCAGCCTGAAGAGGAAGGCGGCGGTGGTGGAGGAGTCCCGCCGCGTCCGTGCTTTGGCTTTGCCCGTCGTGGCGGCTTCTTGATCAGGTGGTTTCGTTACTCTTTCGATTTGCAATTCTGCTCTGTAGTTCGATTGGGCATCTCTTTCGATTTGCAATTCCGCTATCTAGTTCGTTGCTTATTTGCAGGGAGAAGACTGGTGTCGGAGAGAGCTGTAGTCCCCGAGGAGATGGAAGAAGTCGAGTCGTGCTATCTGAGTAAAGTCTTCGAGTCGAGTACCTGTCAGTCGAGTCCCCCATTTGGTTTACTTCTTCAAGCACCTAGCTTTTACAAGCATTCCCAATTGTAGGGAAATTATTGATATATTTCTTAGGAAGGAGTCACATTAGATACTCCTTCTGCCGTGTAATGCGTGTGCAACATTGTGCTATTATATAATAAAAATTATAATCTTTCTACGCCTATGTTGCTCTGTTACTGTTTGTCAGGTGTAAATCGAAAATCTCTCGGCAAACAGATGTAAATCTGCAATCTTTATGTACTATATTATCAGTGACTCAGTGCTCCAAGCCCCTGCGCCGACTACTCACTCACCCCCCTGCTCGACCTCGCCTCCTCCGCCTTGTACCATGATGACGAGGACGCCTCCCCCTCTCTCATCTTCTCCTTCTTCGTCGATTTCTCCAAGCAATCTGTCCCTGCGCGCACCCAAAGCACACGCCATCGCCGATTTGCCATGCCAGAGGTGAGCGAGTTCCACATCGTTTCCCTTGAATTTGTTGGAAATTGCATCTTTCTGCAAGTGCCAGCACGGTGTTTGATCCGATCAGGTGGTGCGGTTCGAGGACTTGGTCGAGAAGGAGAGCTACGAACAGTTTCGGCGGCGCGAAGGGTGCAGAGTGGTGGCATGCGACTACACCGAGGCGTACGCTTCCGTGTCAGGAAACTATGGCCATGCCGTCGTGGGGCAGCGTGCTGGCATGGTGAACTGGGCCATCAAGGTCAGTGTATGCCAGCACTGTACTCTGAATTCTACATGTATAGAGCAGTTCTTTAGCTCAATTTGATTTGTGGTAGAAGCGCACATTACAGGTTCACAGTCATGAGATGGTACTTGTACTGGTAATATACATTCGGTGTTGGTTTATTTGTTCAATAATAATATCTGTTCTAATAGGCCGAATGGCTGATCTATGTTGTAATTTCAGTCAAGAAACTGGATTTTTATCTACAAATGCATGTACACTAGCTGCTTAAGTTTGGGTAGTTTGACATGGTGAAACGTTCAAGAGCGGAACAGTGCTTTTATGAATCTAGATGGAACAATGGTTTAACTTGGTGTCTTTCCGTTTTATCAAACTGACTATGCTTAAGGATTCTTCAGTAGTCTTTGGTTTAATTAGTGCTGTAGAAACACAATTTCCCTTTTCTGACAAGAAACCTGAAAAATATTCAAAGGGTAACTGTCTTATATTCGCATACTATTGATACGGTGAAATTTCAATGAAGGAGCAATGGTACACTCAATCTTGATGGAACAAAGGTGTACTCGTTTAAGTTCAAAATGAATTTGTTCGATTCTTCAGTATTTTTTCAATTTGAGTAATTATGTTGCAACACAATCTACATTTTTTGACAAGAAACCTGAAACCTGAGCAAGATCTAGCCAATATGGAGATGAGGGACAGCGACCGCAAGGTGATGGAGGGAGAGGGATTCCTGAGCCAGAGCAGGCTGCAGTTAGAGTCAAGCCAGAGCAGGCTGCAGCTAGAGTGTGGCGAGAGCTTCCTAAGCCAGAGCACACTTCAGGTAGACGAATATTTGGGCAACATCCACACAACATTTTACTTTCTGAGAACTTACATAGCCAAGGTTAGCCATGAGACTGCAGGCATGCTGTTGAATTTTCTTAGTGCCTACAAGATAGAACTATAATTAGCTCGATTGAATTGCAAATACATTAATGACAGAATTAATTCAATTCTGAATTGCACTAAGTAAGTGGAGTAAATGACAAAAAACCACCACATTTGGGGAAACTGCGACAAATACGGTCGTTTTACCCCAAATCTGGTGGGTTTTTTACACACGGGTGTCACAGTTTCCCCAAATGTGGTGGTTTTTTGTCATTTATAATATCAAACTGAAAAATGATATTTCTTGGTACAATTTTGGTGCTGAAGTACCAAAGGAATACTCCTCGTCCAAGCAGGGTCATTAGGCTCTTCACTGACAGCGTAATATCTTGAGTTATTTTGGGCCACATCCGCACAAATATCAGATTTCATTTGGAACTGAGATAACTACAAATCTTTTTGTTCATGATACTTGGTTGTATGAGCGATCTCCGATCACCCTCAACCTTGTGAAAAAGACACTGCATCTTTTTTCGGTTTCTTGTGAAGATTATATTAAACTTTCGCAATGTGAAATAATCATCAAAAGTTTGATTGGGCTTACTTTATGAGCTACTTTGTAATCAGCTTCTATGGAAGATAAAAGAGTGTTGGATTTACTTGATTGGCCACATTGTAATCAGATTTTCCGGAAGATAAAGAGTTCAAGAAATTTTGTTTTAACTTCTATTTGTTCATGATGGCTGTTTCAGTATTTGGGTTTATACTGCTAGCCATTTGTTTCCTTTATGCAACCTAGGTGTGCCAACCAGCAAGATTGGTTTTCTGTCATGATTCACTACAAGTTATGTCTAAGATTTGGTGAAGACCGATTCGCAATGACTGCCCACCGTTGGGCGGGCAACGTGGCGTCGCACAGCAAGCCGCCCGCCCTCCTATCTAGATCTTGTTATCATGCTGATCTATTTATATCCCAAACTAGATCTTGTCGCCATGTTCGTCTTTTTATCCCAAACTATGGTGTATCTGCATGATCTTGCTTGGTTCTGATGTGAGGAAAGAGGTAACCATGAAAGCTAATGTGGAGAAGGTAAGTATTGCTATCGTTTCAAGAAATCTACATATTGTTCTTCTGTATGGTTTAGGTTAGGGCACCTAAATCTTCCTTTCTGATGTCTCTTTTTGTGGTACCTTAAATCCTCAACTTGCTGACTTGTAAATTTTGTGCAAGGTTCGTGTGGTACATATTCGTTGCATCCCGAGAGTCAGTCTGAAACTGTTATCGAGCAATGAGCAACATCAACCATGTCCCATGCTTGTGAATCAGAACTTCTTTCCCACTGAATTATGTTTAACAAAGAAAGTTTTATTGATTCAGCAACATTTTACAGAACACAACGAAAATGAGTTGTTGTTGAGGTTGTACAACAAAGCTCTAATAGGACATGGTCCTTGAGCTAGATTCCCAGGGAAAGATCTAAAGTTGGAGATCTGCCTTGTAACTTACGAGCAGACTGGTTGCCCTGGATGATGTGCTCTGAGGTTCAGTATTCTAGGCACGTGAAAAGCTTTGCTGGCTTCAAACTGGTTGCCCTGGATGATCCTTCAAGCTGAGGCCTAATCTCCCAATGCCCTGGTTTGTTACGTATGTCTGAAGATGTGGCTGCTTTCACCGAAGCAGCATTGTCAGAGAGAAAGCGGGGCTGCTGGAGATGAAGTGCTTCTGAGATTGCAATTGCTAGATGGAAACCAAAGGCTTCCGCTTGTAGTGCATATGTTGCTGGTGGTGAAATGACATCATGGATTTCCGTTTGGCCTTCATATAATTCAAACTTCACATAATCTTGATTGAAGTTCGGTGTCATAAATATATAGTTTAAATTTCCGATTTTGAGTGAGCAAACCTGTGACTGGAGGTACACGCTACAATTTTTTAGGATGTCTTTTTTTCCCCCTCTTGGTCCTTGTGCGTTCAATGCTTTGGTGTTACAGATTCGAAATTCCACATCTTCATAGAAGTGTTTCCAACCAGTATTGGTTGCTTTTTAAAGCTCAGGTAGTGGCGAGGTAGGAGGGACGGGGAGGGATAAAGGAAAGCTGCAAATCGGGAAAGGTTGTGTTTGGGTTATCTGAATGGGATAAATAAGGAAAGGCATTGACATTTGTCGTTAGACGTACAAAACCCTTTGGACATGGTTTGTCAAGAATTCTAATATTTCTAAGTGTATGATCGCTTGTCACACGCTCTGTTACCGTTTGTCAGGTGTAAATTGAAAACCCCTCAAACAGATGTAAATCTGCAATCTCCATGTACTATATTATCAGCGACTTAGCTTGATACAAGTATAAGCTTTCAGGAAGGACACATACTGCACTCATTATTCTTCTCCACCAGTGTTATTTGAGTCACACCACCATCGTGCTGTGCCAGTCTTATAAATACACCACCCGGTCACAGTGGGGCGCAGCGTAGATATATACACCTCATTAATGCTATACCAGGATTTCGCCTTAAGGCAACGTTCCTACAGCAACGCTCACCCTGTACTCATGTAACTGTACGTTCTCTAACAAACAACAGATCACATCACAGAGCTGTCATATTCACCTTGACCTAACAGCAGTCGTATTTGCGGTCATGAGCTGCTCCTCCTCAACCTCTCCAGTCTTTCGATGTGAGTCTTGAGCCAGGCAAACTCGTGTCGCATCTTCTCCATGTGCGCCTCCGCCATCTGCATCTCCTCGCTAAGTAAGCTGACTCGCTTCTGCACCCACTCCATGCTCTCCTTGCTATAAGAAGCAAAGCTGCTTGCAGAGGCCTCAGGACTGACCATGAGGACCTTCGGGGATCTAGTGAGCACAACTATGATCGTCACCTGCCATAAAATACAGTGTCAGGAGAAAGCTTGAGCATTCCCCATGATCAGATGAGTGCAACCAAATGCTGTAATACTTGCCTGCATCAAGATAATGATGGCCACCAGCAACACTGCTAAAACAGGACCAGATTGACTCGATCTCATATATGAGATGATTGAACCCCACAATCCTTGTGAAGTGGATGCCGAAGAGCCTCTTTCTATGCTTTGTTGATGATGTCCAATAGGAGGGACGAGGGTGCTTAAACCAGAATCGTGGGGTGCAGAAGCCATGTATGTGACTGTACTTTCCAAAGGATTTTCAACACTGAGAGTAGGCTCTGATTGAACATCGGTGTTGGCTGATGTGGAGGCTCCTGCGAGAAATGAAATCATTCAATTGTTTCAGAATTACACATATTTGCTTAGGACGAGAACGTGGTTTGGATTAAGCAAGTCAAAACAATAGCGAAAGCATTGATAAGTGGTGAAGTACAAATTCCATGTACAAACCTTTCGGGCGAGAGCTGGTATCCTGCTTCAAAAGATCATGGCTCTAAAAACATGCGAAGGGAAGGATTATTTACAAATTGGAACGTAAGTAGCATTTGCAGTTATATGGCCTTGGGATTAGAAGAGACGTACAAGTTTGATCCAAAGACCGAAAACTTCACGGCATTCATCCTTTGTTGATTGCTCTATTTTCCCTGTAGTTTGGAGACAAGAGCATAAGCAATAACAATGTCTCGGGTTCTCATTAATGAAATGATCTCTTTGGAGTCGAAATAAGCTAATCCACTACAGATACAGAAATAATATCTTAGAAACTATTCCACAGGAAGTAATATTGTAGTTACGCAATAAATTTGATCCACCCTGAGGCATAGTCTAGTGCATGCGTTTTAATTGGTTTCCAATCTTGATGATGGAAAACCCCTTCTTCACCAACCATAACTCCGGTACATTATCATGGTTTCCTGCTTAATGCAAAGGTGTGCCCTGCTTAATTGCAAAGGTGTGCAAAACATTTTTCTTTGACAAGTAGTACCGATGTTCCAAACATGAGATGGTCATGGTTGGTTATAGGGCCAGGAAAAAACATGCAGTTCAGCTCAACGCCTGGTTACAAACTCTCACCTCATAGTTTTTTGAAATCTATTTTAGCCTTTTTACAACTCTGAATATTTAGGATCTATACATAACTTTGCATTTCATTTATATAATAAGCTGCAGTATGAAGTTTTCCCGTAAAAGAAAATGGTCCACAACTAAAACATCTGTGCAGAGAAGTCTATTAGATAGCGAAGGAACACCTTGGCTTAACTGGCACTGGGAACATGGTTATCCAATCTGGAGACATCAGGGAATTCATCTCAAGAATAAACCAGGCGGAAGTGTTCCTGAAGGTGCTAGGCACTAGTCAGCGGCTAGCGGGTGAGGCGGACAACTTTTAGAACACTGCCTAACGGTCAACTACCCACCTCACTGTGTTCAACAGAACTAAAGAACATCCAGAGTCAATAGGAAAGGACAAGTGCATCCCACAACGAGTATCAAAAATACATTCAGGATTTAGAAGCAGAAAGTTTAAACATCTCCAGTAGAGAACTGATTAACATTGTCCTCATGCTACTTACCACTATGCTTAATTAAGTTGTGCTATTTATTATGTTCGGTTAACAATTTCATGAAACTGAGAAGTACTTCTCGGTATCTTTAGTCAACTTTAGTGAATTAAAATTACGCCAGGAAAGTCCTACTGCCTATTTTAGGAGAAGAAAAACTAGACCAAAAAAGCGGACCAAGGTACAACCCTATATGTTAAACACCCAGCTTCTACAAATAAAACACTCAAGAGTTTATTTGGCCTGAAGCTTATCCAACATATAAGCTGAAGTTTGAGCCAAACGATCAGCAGGTAGTTAGCTTAAATGAAAGTTGATATCCCCTTGCACACAGAAACTAAGGCCAAAACTGGCCAGTAGCAACATCGAGTTAACTGTTTGAACGCACTGGAGTCTGAAGCATTCAGGATACAATGGATATATCTTACCTCTAAATATGGTTCTCTTCGAGAATGCGACATTAATATATATCCTGAGGTAGCAATTGTTTTCATCTAGGCTGTCTTTTTCAACATCCCAGATTCCCTGTGAGATAAATAGGTCAACAATAATTTCCATGCAATACCCAAAACAAAAGCAACACAATAATATAGCACAACAGATCTATGTTTCTGTAAGTAGAGAGAACATTAGCATCCATAACATTCGCCATTTCTAAAATGAACCTTTATATGCCCCTTGGCTCACATGTCATAGACACAGGGTGCCCTGTTATAGACACGGCGGGGGGGGGGGGGGGGGGGGGGGTGGATGGAGTTAACCTTTGAAGGGGCATATAACAATATAACCCTTTCATACAGAAGTACAAGTTTATAAAAAACAAAATAGATATTTCAGCATTAGTCGTTTCTAACAACATAGATTTTTTGAAGAAAAATGGAAGTTTCAAAAAATATCATATTTCATTGACAAGAAAACGAAGCTTGACTCGATTACAGGAAAACAGTGGGCAGCATGTGCCATGATGAGAAATAATGTTAATGTTCAAAAGTAGATCAAGCGTAAATTCAGTGACATGTTACTCTAAAATGAAATTTCACAATGCCGTGTTCCACTATATGCCGCTATTCAGCTCAAAAAATAAAATTCAGCTAAAAAAAACTATATGCCGCTATGATATACTCCTTCCAGTAAAATAATATTTAAGGCGTGTTTTGATTCAGTGTGTGTATTACGAAAGTCAAAAACCAAGAGAAGGCTAGAGGAAAATGATCTGCTAGCCATGGTATTAACGTCTTGGGAATAAGAGAGAGATTAATCTGAGTGTTCAATCTTGTAGCCAGCAAATGTTGGAAGAGAGAGGACGCCGTTAAACTCACATGCAAATACATTTGTTAACAAGGTCTCCAAAATTGTAGGCTTTATAGTTTTAGTGGAGGGGTATAATGTGAAAGTTAATGAAGTATGCCATGCATGTTTTGAAAAAACAGGTCGTAGCAAGATACTGAATTACGAGCACACGTATACCAAAATTCCAAAACGCAAAGCCATGTGCAATAATTTTTAAGAGAGATCATGGGCATTAGATCCAATTGAAGTTCAGATGAGAGGTGTGAATTATATTCGTCGTCTTGTATCCAGTATAATAAAAAATGGTTTTACAGGGAAAAAGTGATCTCAAGCTAGAGACAACACTGTAACTGGTTTCCTGACCTCAACAATGAAATAGTCCCCATATGGTGCATCACCAATTTCCTGAGATGTCTGAATCCTGACATGGCTGTGGACAAGTAAACAAGAAAAAAGAAACATCAGAAAGTTACGCATAAACCATTTATCAAGGGACAACATATAAACTATTTAGCACATACCGCTAAAACAGAAAAACAATGGTTTACTGTACTAGTGTACTGTGCCCCATAGTATGTGTTTGAAATTTAGGGTAAACGTAACCTGATCTACAATCACCGGATCATTTTGCCCTAGAAAGGCAGTTTGAGAAGGGATATGCCACTGCCATCACATGGGTGTTGAGTGTTGACATTGTTAGATTTGTATATACTTTTCATGTACTTTCCCGGTTCTACAAGGGATTTCTGCATATTTACACTTATACGCGTATATATATATACGTGCAACGCACGTTTTCAAATGGGGGAATTTAGAAGTAGGAACAACGGACGATGAATGTGAAAATAGGAATCATCAGATTGTCTATACAAATATCTTCTTCTTTTTGAGTTTGTGTACAAGGAGCCTGATCAAGGAAGGAGCAAACAATGTAACAAACGTTCACAATTAAAAGGGACAATTTACAAGTAGGAAAAAACCATATCAGGATATACGTGGATTACTTCTTTTTGGTGCAATTCAATAACAACACATATAACTAACAAAAATGATAACACCGTGACATCAATAATTTATTGTCCACTTATATCGGATTTCGATGTGGCACCGTGGAGGACTCAAACTCGGATCTAAAACCGGACATATCTCAGAATAATTGATTCAACAAAACCAAACAGTAAAATACATGATAAAAAAGTTGTGCACATCATTATGCAAAGTGTGGGGATTTGCTCGCATTTCAGAAAAGAAAAAAGGAACCAAACAGGAAAAGACATGATAAGAAAAATAAGGCAATGGACATTACATGAGAATCACCTATAGCTTTCTTCCTGGTTTAGTGGAGCGTTTTTCAACAAAACTCTTACACAATGACATCGGCAGATTCTTTCCAAAGAAACTATGCAGGTCTAGTCCCCAATTTGGTCTGAGTGATAGCATCACTGAGTCCATTGCCGCTAAGAGTTGTTAGACTCAAGTTCTATTTTCCTACTTCCGAATCCAGTATGGGTAATCTTTAAAAAAATTAGACACCACTGATGTGACTTGCTGACCAAAATACCAAGTAAACTAAACAGAACCAGAACATGAGGCTACAACACATACATCAAAGGAAAACAAGCTCTAATCTGAATTCTGAAGGTCATATGTGACACATGCTTCGGCCAGGCATCAATGGTGCACTTCGTCTCCTCCTACATCTTCCCCAATCTGTTTTTTTCTCAATCTTCCTCAATCTGGTTGGCGAGGAGATGAGGTCCATGCTGGTCCATGCTCCAGTTCTTAAGCTCCTAGCACATGGTCACAATCCAGACAGCCTCTGTACCTCCGGCAGCCCATGCGCGCGGCCGCATGCCCGAAGCAGGTATTCCTTGGAAACCTTCACTCTAAGCAGCACCTGGTTCACGCGGTCACGCCCACGCCCACGCGATCCGTCAGCTTATGTCGACGGCGAACATCACGGTGCACCAACTCCTCTCCTCTTGTTCCTCCTCGCCATCTCCACGAGCGGCCTTCCGCCAGACGGCTGCAGCGACGGAGCGACCGGTCCTTTCCCTTCCCACATCAAATAGAGCTGCTAGAGCACTCTCGGTTCTCCGGAGTCTAGAGCCGCCGGCTGCTCAGCAGAGATTGACCAACATAGTACGTTCGTGAATACAATTGACCAAGACACCTTCGTGCAAAAGATTGATTCGGGACAGAGGTGACTGAAGGAGCGGCGGACGCAGCGCTGCGGAGCGGGAGAGGGCTGCGGCGCGGCGCTCCGGGACGGTGTCCGGCGGGAAGTTTCTCCGGGGCGTGGATGGCCGGAATTTTATCCAGGGCGGCGGCGCGCTACGTGGAGCCACGGTCTGGGACGGCAGCCGGCGGACAAAAATAACGATTCGGAGATGAGTGGCAATTTAGTAGTATTATGTGATTTGGTGGGAGGGTAAAACGGGAAAAATCGGACATTGTTGAGTTGTCAAACATTGGGACGATCTGGACTGTTTGATCGGATATTGAACGGTCCAGATTTAAACTTTTAAAGTATCCCAACAAGTTTGCTCTTTTAATAGTAGTATAGATATATATTGCTTATGGTCTCATGGAAATACAAGTTGCATATTTCCTTGCATGGTATCAAAGCCCAAGATTTTTTTTCCACCGCATGTGCAACTTGTGCTCTCCGTCATGCAGAGAGATCGGTCTCCACTTTGGTTTTCCGGTCGATTTCAGCCGTGCTCTGTTTTGCTCGGTGCCCATGGTCTCTGTTAGGTTGAACGAGGGTTGATCCAAAATAAAGTACAATGTCATCGTCGGGCTTTGTTTCCATCCTTTGCTGTCTCGTGATTTTTCATAGTATTAGCTATACCAACTTCGCCGCCCATATGTGCATTCACATGTGTTGATCTTCTTTGAGGCGTCCTCTCCGGCGGGTCACTCCTGGTTGCCCCTGAGGAGCCTTCGCCTACTTTTCCATCTGTTCCAGTGTTCCTTATATGTTTCTCCCTCTCCAATTTGGGCGGACAACAGAGGGGAACGAGATATTAGGAGGGAAGAAGATGTTGATGC
Organism: Poa pratensis; assembly: GCA_947311845.1. NCBI lineage: Eukaryota > Viridiplantae > Streptophyta > Magnoliopsida > Poales > Poaceae > Poa > Poa pratensis. Next base: position 4,738,308 of record CAMZMU010000102.1, read on the forward strand.
TTGGCGATGTCACGTCCACAACATCCATGTGTACTCTGAAGTGGCAAAACAGGACATATGGATCATACCATTGTTTCCTCTATTAGTCCAAGAGTTAATGAATTGGTAATAGAACATCAGGGAGCTAAGTGCCGGGGGGGGGAGAGCTTAAACGGATCGACATGATAGGGGCTTCAGAATAGACACGATACGCTAGGGTAGTAAAGTGGACATCCTCCGAGAAGAGATATGCTACAAGAAACAAAGAGTGCTAAACTCAACAAGATTCATGCAAACGACAATGGGCACTACCAAACCTAATTATCAAATTAGAGCATGTATATTACAATAGACTGTCGTGATGGTATGGGTAAGCTAACATTCAATTCCAAATAATCAATCGGATCAAAACCCAATTATTCTGGTACGAATAGTTCTAGTTCAATTCATTTTAGAAACCACCAACAATAAGTTCACACAAACAAACAGAAACTCACATAATATAATATCTAATATCATATCTGGCCTTTGACTTCATAACCATAAATATTAACAAGTTAAGTACCCCTGGGTTGCCACGGAAGATTATTATTGCATTCAGTCTGCTAAAAAATCTATCTTTTTATCAATATGTACGGAAACTTTGATAAAGGGGTCTTTAAATATTTGTTGTCTTTCTTCACCTTTTCTCCCAATGAAATTTATTTCTTCCCATCCTCAATGTCAAAAAAAGCAAATGTTGTTCAGCCACAACCCTGCTTCGAACTCCGCCATGGTTAGGCGCAATCTTCTACACACTGTCATGCAGCAATCTCGCTCTGCCTTGTAGTAGTAGGTATTTCTCCTTCATAGTCAGTCACCTAATGCCCTTGCATTTGTCGGCACCGCCGTCTCGACTTGTCATGCCTGGCAATGGTCGTCGCTGATCAAGTCCTCCCTTTTATCCCCTCCTGCTCCCTAACCGGTTCGGTAAATTCTCCTCTCTTGGCCCCGCTTATGTGTCACTGCTCCTGCATCGCCAGGGACTCCACCTTGCAACAATATCAACTCCAGTGAGGTCCCCTCCCACGGCTTCGCCCCAATCATCCACCTCGCAACACCAGTGAACATAGAGAAATCGAGAAAGAGGTTATATTTTGCGACTGAGCATGAGCTCCTACGGTTTTCAATTAGTAGCTCCTACGGTTGTATTCTTCATCTTCTTCCTAGCCATGCATCTCAATCTCACATCATGTTATTCCTCTGTTCTCACTGTCTCAAGCTCTTCTCCATTTATCCACGTCTGTTCTTGGTTCTACCACTATCATGCTGTCCTTCATTCCTCGGTCGCAACTTGTCTTCAAATCTAGTATGACAGGACAAGAATAACTTCGATACTCCCACTGTTCCTAATTCTAGTGTATTATTTTTACGAAAATTCCAAATTCTAAGGTGTATTCCTTCTCTAGCCATTAAAGTTCCAATTGTACCCCCACAAAAATAGTCCCAGGTTGTTTCCTTTCTAACCAGGGGGTAGAAAGGGAGGGTGGAGTGTGGTAGTTAGAAGTGCGAGTGTGTGACACCACCAGGCATTCAGCAACTCCCCTATAATAGTAAAGATCATAGAACAAAATTGTTTGCCTGCCTGCAGAAGAATACAAGAGTTAAACTAACCTGTTTTTGTATAGACGAAGCTTCTGAACCTCCTGACATGACCCAAATTTTGCACCTAAACACAGTTTAGATGAATTAAAATAGATACTACGACACCATGATGCAATTAAGGAACACCAACATATGAAATCCCAATTATTCTATCAAGTAGGCATGTGATTCTAGACATACCAAGACAAATTTTAATTGGGTGCAAGAACGAGACATCTCTCACGAGTCCTTGCTCATCCAATCGCCATTTGGAACAACTGAAATCTGCAGGTCATCTTAGGTCTCAGTAGAATATATTATCAATCAAACGTGTTTATGGGAAATGCAAATAGGTATTAACCTTTGTCGCCACACTTTTTGTGGAGATCATCCAAAAAGCCAAGGGCAGCATCAGAGAATAACAGATTAAAGAGAATTTCCACAGGCACCTGTTATTAGAATGTTAGTAGGGTGAAGTTACGTTGATACTTATAGCAGTACATAATAACAGAAATCTTGCAAACCTGAAACTTAGACTCCGCGATCAAAGTATAGGATTCGGGTACTGTGAAAAAATGTGGACAGAAAATACTTAAGTAATAAAAAACTATCAAAAGAGTTGATCATATCAAGAAACAAAGAAAATAGCAATTCAAACAAACCATTAGGAGCATTGTCATCAAATGGCTCCAGACTGAATGGGTTAAGTGATGCAATGTTCTCTTCAGTTCCATCCTCTGGCACTTCTAACAACTTTTTAGAAGCATTGATGTCTGAATCATCACAATCAGTATTACCACTCATGGCAGCTGTAGGACTGGCAGACCTACATTAAAAAAACTGAACATTCACAGAGAATTCATAAAGGTGAAAAGTTCATTTGATGGTGCTAAACCTAGGAGCCATATTAGTTCAGCCTGTAAGGAAACCTGTTCAATGGCGACGAATCATCATCTTGTTTAGATTCTTTTCCTTCTTCCAACAAAACATAGCCATTTTCGTCACTGCTGCTTGCTGACTTTGCATCCTATGGTGCAGTAAAAGAGCAAGTAGAGACAACCTGTTAGAAATGAACTACTTTATAACTTGTTAGCACCAAATAAATTGACAGAAACAAGGTCGCTAACCTGACGTTCAATGAGCAATCTAGCATCACTAACATGCTGCTCCCAGCCATCTACTATAACACGATAGGCATCATCGCGTGCCAAGAAAGACCCAAAAAAATGCTGCAAGTAATCATACTTGAGTGCATGAGATCTAAAATACACTGGAAATTGAGGCAGTGATATATCCTCACCCTCTTTGCACCAGCAACAATTTCTATGGCATTAGGGAAAATAGCAGCTGTTTTTGCTTTACGAACATCAGTGACATCCTGCAAAGGTATAGTTTTCTGGATAGAAAACAATATCAGAGCACTGTAGTCAATAAGTATTTTAACAGAATGAACAATAAATAGGTTTTAAAAATTATTATGTGCAACTATAAGATACTTAATGAGCAACAGTATAAGAATATAACTTTGGAACGTCAAGTAACAAATTCAATTTGACAACTCGTCATTGAATAGTTTAATATAATGACCACAGAGAAGATGGGAAGTTCAAAATAAAACTACCACGAACTCAGGCTTAATAAATATTAACAGAGTTGATTCATATGCGACTTCCAAGATGCTAACTGTTTAGCTCACAACAGAACAGAATGCGCTGCAGAAGATAAAGCAGTGGAGAGCAGCAGTGGCGGAGCTCCCCTTCGGGCGAGGTCGGGCGGCCGCCCGACCTTGATTCCAGGAAAAAGTTCACGTATACGTATACGTATTCTGAATCGGTGGCACATTCCACTAGCACGCGACCCAACCATGCAACGATCAAGGAGAGCTTAGCTAGAAGAAAACGCAATAGAAAAATAGACTAGAAGACACAACACACTGTTTTGACTGCTCCATGTTTTCTTCTCAACTAAAAGACATCATTGGTAGAATGGTAGTTAGCTAGCTTTGCTAGTCAGTTTAAAAGATCACGTATCTTCAGTTCTTCACTTGGCTACCATGCGAGATTTTCTTTGTTTCCCAAATTCTTAGTTAAGGATTTAATAGCATGATTTTTTCACTAATTTTTTCTTCAAATTCTTATCTAGTCAATTAAAAAATCGTCTCATTTTATTATCGGTATGTTTCTAGGATCTATATCTATTTAAATATGTCTCTACTTTTATTGTACTAACTGATTATGTTTAGGATTATGTAGAATATTAATGTGTCAAGACTACTTTAATATTCTGTATCCAACATTGATCTTTTACACTTTAGAGTTCGCCCGACCTCAGTTTTTTTCCGTCCTCCGCCACTGGAGAGCAGAGTGTAAATGCTGTTTGTGATGGTACACAGCAATATAAAAATTCAAGCTGTAGTTATAGACTAACATACTCCCAACATAGATCTCAAGCAAATCCTTTAAGGGTGATGTTTAGTGCAAGAAAATGTGTCAAATGATACAAGCAACTTCGACCGATGGCATCTGCCAAGTTCCTTTACACTTTGACAATATTCATGAAGTACATAAATTAATAGTGTATCTACTGCTACCAGTGCAATTAAGCAACTGAAAATAGTACACATGATGGGACTGCCTTCCGATCAATTACCTTTGTCTCGTATCCGAAAATGTTAGAGTAGAAGCATATATGGTGTAGAAATAAATACATGTGACCCTGTCAAATAATGTATATTTGTTAGAATCAGAATATCGTGAACATGGCTAAATGTTTCCTCCTGGAAAAATTACACTACAATTTGACCGTCAGCGGTTGGCAATTAGCCTAGGGAATTCTGAGGGAAAATTATATGTGATAGATCGCATGGCAGACCTCGAATTCACAGTAAATACAGGCAAATGTTCAAGGGAGTAGCACAGATGTATAGATTATCAAATTTGGAGAGGAATATGTGCGAAGTTATAAGAAAGCACAGGAATGAAGTGGGAAAAAAACTACCTGAAGAAGAATATTTTCTTGGAGTGCGCAGTTAAAATCTTGCACAAGAACCTGCAATACATCAGTACCTGGTTAAATTTATGGTGAAAAATACACAAGACCACTTGAGAATATGAAAGGTTTCATCCAAAGCATAGTTACAAGAATGGATTTTTTTTTTTTTGCGGGAATACAAGAAAGGATGTTGTGTTCTATTCAGTACAAGAAGATAGTCCGAAATTCTACCTGGGCGGCCAACCATAAACAACATACTAAATACCTGAATTACTCTATGATCAAAAGATGAACTTGGCAATGAGACGTGCCGGATTGACAATTTGTTTCCCCCAACAGTAAGCAAACACAATTATCGAACAGTCCCTCAATCAATTGTCAACCCCAAGCTGGTTACTGATGCATTGCACAAAAAATGGCTATTGAATTCAGACGAAAAATCCACAATTAAGCTACCTAAAATCCATCAATAATTGACTGAAACGATCAGCAGCAATGCACATTCTATTGACGGCATCAAATTGGGACAAGAAAACGTTGCCCCAAATCCCTAATCAGAGCCAGGACTAAACGTCCAATTAGTCACGATGTGGTTTTATCTGTGGGGAATCGACCACGCGCAAATAGTGAATCGAATAAAATCCAGCCCGACGAGTTGCACACGCAATTCCCCCACGAAGAGGGGACGCGTCACAATCCGAAGTCAACAATTCAGATCGAACAGAGGAACACGAATTACCTCGTCCGATGGGAGCCGGAACATGAGCCTGTACTCCTCGCTCCTGCTCGCGAGCAACGGGCTCTGCGCGATCAAACCGCACGGGCATTAGAGAAAAAAAAAAAGGTTCCCGAAAGGTAACGCAAAGCAGTAGATTTCGACAAGTCCAATTCCGAAGCAAGCGCCACCCACCGAGGCATCGAACGAGGATAGGTCCCGGAGCGGGCGGATGCGGGGGGCGACATGGCGTACGTGTCCACGCCGGACGGCGCCGACGCTAGGCGGCGCGGCGGGGAGGCCGGCAAGGGCGCGGTGGTGTCGGTGAGGGCGCGGCTCGGGGAGGCCACGGTCGGGGACGCCATGCCCGCGGCGGCGCGTGCTCCGGAGGGGGGAGGGTGGCCGGCGTCTATGTCCGTCCGCGGCACGGTGGTCGCCGGCGGGCGGAGTGGAGGGGGCGGGTGGTGGAGCGAGGAGAGGAGGCGAAAGGTAGCTGAAGTGGAGAGGAGTATAGAGAGAGAGAGGAAGGGGGGTTTGAATAATGAAAGCGGTGTGAGTGTGAATGGTGACGGTGACGTGTTCCGGCCTTCTTCGGGTTGGCCGACTAGCGGAATAGCGGTGGTGGGCTCCGCCGGAGGGAGGGAGAAGACGGAACCAAGTTTGGGAAGGAAGAACGTAAACAGAACGGTTCCGATTATAAGGACTGTCATTAGAAAAGGAAATTAAATACCTGCGTTTACTTGAGGGTTAGGCCGGCAATTTGACCCATGGGTCTGTCCGCCCATGGGCACCCACCCTAATGGGTAGGGTATGGGTCGTCGTTTGTGTCCATGGGCACCGTCCATGGACGACCCGATTAGTCATGGGTAGGGTATGGGTATTTGATTATGCCATGGGTTTGCCCATGAGTCACCCGATTAATATTTTTAATTAAATATATTTAAATTTTGCATGAGATGTGAACATAATATTGCATGATGATGTAATCATGTATTTGTGTTTGTTGAGAATCTGATGTAACGTGTCCTGCTTATTGTCAAGGGCATTGCATCCTGAGGCTGTGTTCAGATTCTAGTCCATAAATAAAGTAAGTCTTAGCCTAAGTGGACTTTGCAATATCATTATATAGCCTGTTGGGCCTAGAAAGGAGGAAAGCCCATCCAACATTACTGCTGCTTTGGGTACGTGACAGCATGAGAGAACGTCCAGCTTCTTTAGGCCATCTCCAGCCGTCCCCCCAGAGCCCCCCAGGAGGCCTTTTTAGCGCCGGCGGTAACGAAAATCCACCAGCCAGCCCCCCAGAAGTCGATTTGGCGCCGGTTTTAGCGCCGTTTCGCGCCGGCGAACCCAGCCCAACCCCAGCCTGCTGGGTTCGGCCTGGGGGGGCAAAAGGCGTCCGCGGGCCAGGCTTGTCGGCGAGGGAAGGCGATTTCCCTCCATAATTTGGCCGTTCCCTCCATTTCCCCCCCCCCCCACATATACCTCTCCCCCGCCCCGTTCCCGCCATTTGCACAGATCTGGCCGCCATGGCTCCCGCCCGATTCACAGGCCCCCGCGCCGTCGCCGCCTCCTCCTCCGCCTCCATGGTCGTCGCCTCCATGATCGGCAAGAAGCCGCGGAAGCCGAGGGCGCCGAAGGAGAAGCAGCCGGGCATGAGCAACGCCGCCTGGATCGCCGAGGAGGCGCGCCTGAACGAGGGAGAAGGCGCATCGCTGCGTTCATACTGTTGCTTCACGTTCAGCGCCGGACGAGGGAGAAGGCGCAGCGGCAGAGGGAGCTGTCCGCGCACCTGGCGGCGGAGGCTGAGGCCCAGGCCGTCGACGAGGAGGCCGTCGACGAGGAAGAAGAGGTGGAGGAGCTGGAGGAGCCGCCAACTCCGGCGCCGGCCAAGCGCAGGGTCGCGGGCTTCTCTCCTCGTCCTCCTCCGCAGTTCGCCGGCTGGAGCCAGAACTCCGTCGCCTCGCCGTCGCCGTCGCCGCGCTGGATCGCGCCCCCCAGTACTCCCCCGGGTACGCCGACGAGCATGGTGGCTTCAACCCCAACACCACCTTCCCCCACCATGCGCCGATGATGTATGTCGGCTCCCCGGGCTACGCAACTTCGCCATCGCTGCGCCGTTCCCTCCCCTTCGCCGCGCAGTCCCTGTTGGGCCAAGATACCGGCCCCTTCATGGAGGAGATCATCACCACCAGCTCGGTGGCGGCGGCGGCGTGCCCGGGCTTCCTCTCGCAGGGCGGTGTGGAGTTCTTCTCGCAGGGCGGCGGGGATTACGGTCAAGGTGCCTCTGGCGCCGGCACAGAGGATGCGGAGGCGGAGGCGGAGGCAGAAGCGGAAGAAGGAGACGCGACGACGCCTACGCAGGAAGAGGACCCGGCCAATGATGGCGGAGGAGGCCGCCGTCCCAGGAAGGGGCCGACCAAGACGGCGCCGAAGCCGCCCGTCGAGCCGCGCATCAAGTGGTCGTGCAGGGAGGATATCCTGCTCGCCGAGTCATGGAAGGTGGTCAGCTGCGACTCGATCGTCGGCGCGAACCAGGCCCTGGACAACTATTGGAAGCGCGTCAAGACGGAGTACGACGAGCGCCGGATGATCGACCCGGACTACGCCTCTTGCATCATCAATCGCGGCCAGAAGGCCATGGCCAACCATTGGCAGAACATCCAGGCCGCCTGCAACAAGTGGCACGGCATACAAGAGGAGGTGGCGCACAGGCCGAAGAGCGGCGCCAACCGCGAGATGGAGGTGAGAATTTTCCGCCGTGATTCCTTTCTTTGCGCCGTCGTGTAGCTCATTTGTGTCGGTCCTGCCGCCATGTAGATCGTCCGGATGCTCGAGGCGTACAAGGAGGACGAGAAGACCGACTTCAAGTACCTCCACGTCTTCGTCGTCATCGAGGGGTGCGAGAAGTGGGCGGAGACACGCCGTGGGCTCGGCAAGGGCAAGGAGTACGTCCCGGGCGCTGGTGCGTCTGATGCGTCTGATGGCCGGCCACCGATGGGTCACAAGAAAGCCAAGGCGGCGAGGGACGCCGAGCCGGCAGCGGCAAAGCTCCAGGCGTCCATCCAGGCCTGTCTCGCCGACGCAAAGGCAAACGCCGGCAAGAGGGAGGACATCACCGCGAAGAGGTGGTCGGCGCTCATGGCCAACTCCAAGGTCAAGATCGAGCTCCTCAGGACCGGCACCGTGGCGAAGAAGAGGAACCACGACCTCGCCTTCCTCACGGGGGCCGATCCGGACGCGATGGACCCCGAGTTGAGGACATGGTACATGGCGCAGCGCCGGCTCATCCTCAGCGACATCAGCATGGCTCCGTCGGACACTACCTACGGCACCCCGACGGAGACGACCGAGACGAGCTCGGCCAGTCCAGCCGAGACACCGCCTGCCCAGCCTCCGTCCACGGCGCAGATCGACCTGGACGCCGCCGACACTGCTGCCCCGAGCTCTGCGCCGGCTCCGACCACCACGCCGATCGACCTGGACGCCGCCGACACTGCTGTGCCGTCGCCGGCCTCTATCTGATCTGTGCATCAGCAGAACGCCGCATGTGGCCGTGGATCACCCGACTGTGGCTTGATCGAGACTCTTTGATCGCCCAACTTCGGCGTTTTTTGTAATATTGCCCAACTGTGGCTGCCGTGATCGCCGAACTCGGGCTATATTTTGGGGGCGGGAAGAAGGCGTTTCAAATGATATGAACTGTGGCGTTTCCTGGGCCGCCGAACGGCTGGTGAGTTCGCCCCCCCAGGTTTTGGAGACGGCCGGCGCTAAGACAAAAAGGCGCCGGATCGAAACCTGGGGGGCCCGAACGGCTGGAGATGCCCTTACTGGTCGGAGTTTGCCAACCCGCCAGGCGCCAACGTACTGGCCAGGTTGCGCTTGGAGAACTTGAAATTTGCTATGCTGTCTACAGACTCGATGGGTACCCTGTCGGGTCGGGTGACCCGTCGGGTTTGGGCATGGGTTTGATATCAGACCCATGGGCAGGGTTGTGGGCAGAGTTTATTGCCCGTTTAATATATGGGCATGGGTCTGGAAGAGGTCGACCCGACCAAACCCGACCCGATTGCCAGCTTTACTTGAGGGTCAGTCATTATTTTGAACTTATCCGGTATATGATCATATTTCAGTTCTTTTTCTGTATAATGGATATACATTCATATATTTTTACAGGAATAAAATAATCTGCGACTGCGAGGGATATTATTTTTAACGGAAACAATAAAATAATCTGCGAGGAGTATTAATTTTCAACGGAATACTGTGTGCAATAGTGGACCTTGGTGAGCATTGTGTACGTTGTGATGTCAACCTCATCTGTAACCAACAAAGGCGGCTGTTTTCTGTGAGCAGGAAATGTTGTTTTGTATACAAACAAGTAGCTTTAAATTAAGAAAGGGCGAACGGAAAATCATTTGGCTCCCAAGATCCAATACTTCCTCTATTTAAAAAATTTAGAAATAATATTTATAAGTTTTAAATCTGAAAAATATCTCGGTGTATTCAATGTTGCTTCCTACAATCATGCAAAATTCTTTATATTATAGGCTACACAATATTTGGAGAACTTAAAGTGTGTACATTTAGATCCACATGTTTTTCATTTTTGTGTAGTTCAGAATATAAAGTATTCTAAATCGAGATTTCACACGTTTGTGGGGTACATTATTAACAACATGCGGCATTTTTTCATGTTTTTTGAAACTTATAAATATGTTTTAAATTTTTTTAAAATAAAGAAATCACAAGATTCCTGGAGCTAGGAATATCTACTCTCAAGGGCAAGGGCAAGACTCTTTTTTTTGTATGTTTTGTATTTTATAAGTACTAGCTAAGGTGATGCCTGCTAAATAATGAACGAGCTGATCTCGCTATCAATGGAACCCATATGGCACTCGCTATCGATCCAAACGATAAAATAACCCCAACTTATAGTCTACGTTTGGTAGCAGCCAGCACCAACAGACAAGAGGATTAGAGGAAATCCTCTAGCGAAATATACTACTCGTAGTAGCACTAAATCCGATCAAGAGAGAAGAGATCAAAGACTTGTTCCGCGTTCCGGTTCTGAAAAGAAAAATCGATAAAAGTCTCACGTTTGAAACAAATTTGTTTGGATTACTCCAAAAACTAGGGTAACTCTACATTCGGATCCACTGTACCCATTCTCCGTCCAGCGGTCACGAAGCTAGTAGTAGCACTCGGAGAACCAACGAAGCAATCAGGGTAAGTTTCAAAAAAAAAATAACGAAGCAGTCAGGGGAGAGAGGGAGATAAATGTGATGAGCTACCAGCAGGAAAATATATATGATAAATATGATGAGCTACCAGCAGGAAAACAGCAGCATATATGAACATACAGCATCACATTTATCATATATATTGCTGATCACATTTATGTTGTTGTTTGTAGATGAGCACAAGTCAAAGTAGTGATGAAAGCGACAGCGATGATGGCATTCAGTCCGCACTTATGGAATCAAGAAGGCGCCGTCGGCGATGGAATACACAAATGATGTATCATGTTCTTCAACACTCCGAGAAGCATCTAATGAAGAAAAAAGGGTAGTACCAAGATACACCGGACAACAATGGGTATTTGATAACTTGGGCAACTCGAAGGATTGTTATGACATGTTTAGAATGCATAGACCATGTTTTGATGCTTTGCATGACACTTTGGTTGACAAATATGGTCTAGAAGGGTCAACCAACATGTGTTCCGAGGAGGCACTTGGAATGTTTTTGTGGACTCTTGGTAGCCCACAATCCGTCACTCAAGTTCATAACCGATTCAAGAGATCCAAGGAGACAAACAATAGGAACTTTGCCGAGGTGCTATATTGCGTGAATCAATTAGCGGGAGACAACATCAAGCCCATTGATCCATTGTTCCCAACCTTGCATGAGAGGCTACGGGACTCTAGATTTACACCTCATTTCAATGGTGCAATTGGTGCAATTGATGGGATACACATACCAGTAATTGTGCCAGCTGCTCATATGGTCAACCATGTTGGTCGCCTTGGATATTCCACACAGAATGTTATGGCTGTTTGTGATTTCGACTTGCGGTTCACCTCCATAGTTGCAGGATGGCCCGGTTCCGTGCACGACACAAGGATATTCAAAGATACATTGCTTAAGTTTCAAGCAAATTTTCCTCATCCTCCTCCAGGTATATGTTAGGATTATGCAAAGTTCATTTTGTGATATGGTGTCATATATGCTATCACTAACTTGTGTTTCATTCAGGAAGATACTATCTAGTTGATTCAGGTTATCCCAATCAGGAGGGGTATCTTTCACCATATACAGGAACCAAGTATCATCTCCCTGAGTTCAGACTAGCTAGAGGACCTTCTGGGAAGCAAGAAATATTCAACCATGCTCACTCATCTTTGCGGAATGCTATTGAGAGAGCATTTGGGGTATTGAAGCAGAAATGGCGCATGTTGCATGGTATATCAAGTTACCCGTTAGAGAAGCAGACAGAGATTATCATTGCATGTCTAGCACTCCATAACTTTATTCGCGATAGTCTGTTGTTCGATCTAGACTTCTATCGATGCGACAGTGATAAGAACTATATGCCTCCTGGGCATGTTGTTTCCACACAAGGAGGCAACGATGACAATGATTTGGGAGGGGAGCATGTCAACATGAGCACTATTCGTGACAACATAGCTGATGCTTTGTTCGCATCAAGAGGCGGTGACTTGTAGTATTGTAGATATGCCAAGTTCATAGTTCTTTTGGGTTCATATGGAGAAGCCTTGTAATATATTTGTTCGACAACCTTGCATGGTCTTTTGGATATATGTGATGTGTAATGGTTGTAGATATGCCAAGCTCGTAGTTCTTTTGGTTTCATATGGAGAAGCCTTGTAATATATTTGTTGGATAACCTCGCATTGTTATATGTAATGCTCTATGTTTAGATAAATATGTGTTTCAATTATTACATATAAATAGAGAAACTGAGATGATTTAGCTACTTAAACATCGTCGTAATGAATCAAATAAGTCAAAAACAATTGTTTCACTTCAAATCGACACTTATAAAACATCTTCAGCACTCAGGGGCATTACAGACATTTCACCCAGAAAACCAACAGCAACAGCTGCCAACAGCACTCCTGCCAAACATCAAATCTCTGCTTCCAGAAGCTGCTTCTCATAGCTGCTTTTCCACAGCTCAACAGCTACAGCTGCTTCTCAAAAGCTGCAGCTCAAACAAACAGACCCTAAGACGGTCGACGGGGTTTGTCCTTCTGACGCCGTGGCAGCAAGGATAACATGAAGCGGGTTTTGGCAAGGAAAGGAAAACCGGACGACGCACGGATCGGTCTCGGGGCACAGTGGCACGTCGACGCGACGACACCTGAGCGCGATCGCGACGTCCGGCTTAGGATGACTCCAACGGGGCGACGCATCGAGTCCGCGCGCATCCGTTCGTGTCCGCGAGGGCCAAAAACACGGCCCAACGGGGCGACGCAAACGGACCGCGGTCCGTTTTTTGGTCCGCCGCGACGCATCCCTGGCCCAAATTTGGGCCACCGATGCGTCGGCCCCGGACGCGAAACGGAGCTCTTTTGTGTCCTCCCCTAGTCCGCCCCTGGCCCGCAAATCAGACCATCCCCACCCCAATCTCCTCCTCCGCCCCTCGCGCCGCCACCCGCCGTCGCACCCTCGATTTGGCACCGCAGGCCATTCCGGGGACGCCGTCACCGGAGCAGGTGCTTCCCCGCCGTCACCGGAGCAGGTGCTTCCCCACCGTCGCCCCGGCTACTCAGGTACGTCCCTCGGCCATGGATAGCTCGGATGAGTGGTTCTACAAGAACCACATCATGCAGCGCTCATCCTCGGACGATTCCTCCGACGATGATGACAGTGACGGCCTGGTTGCCACCCTCATCGTCAACGAGTACATAGAGAGGATGCGACCGGTGTTCCTTGGCTCCTTGCTGGGCCGTTCTCCTGCTCTTGACCGGAACCGGCGAGCTGGCCAAATCCAGCTGTATGGGGACTACTTCCGTCCCCACAAGCCCACATACCCTCCCAAGGTTTTCCGGCGCCGTTTCCGGATGAGGAGGTCCTTGTTCAACTGCATCCGGGTGGGCGTGATGCATTTTGATGACTACTTCATGTGCAAGCCCGATGCATGTGGTATGAGGGGCTTCTCGTCGTACCAGAAGTGCACCGCCGCCATTCGCATGTTTGCGTATGGGATTGCCGGCGATCTTGTGGACGAGTATGTGCGCATGAGCGAGTCCACGTGCCTGGAAGCCATGTACAAGTTCTGCGCTGCCGTGGTGCAGGTGTTCGGGCCGGAGTACCTGCGGGAGCCCAATGCTGCCGACATGACTCGCCTCCTGGCAATCAACGAGTCAAGAGGCTTCCCTGGGATGCTCGGGAGCATAGACTGTATGCACTGGGAGTGGAGGAACTGCCCATTTGCTTGGCAGGGGCAGTACAAGGGCCATGTTGGGGCCTGCACGGTCATACTTGAGGCCGTGGCATTCCAGGACCTCTGGATTTGGCACTCGTTCTTTGGCATGGCCGGCTCGCACAATGACATCAATGTGCTCCAGCAGTCACCGGTGTTCAATAGGCTCTCCAATGGCCTGGCACCCCAGGTGACCTTTGAGATCAATGGTAACCAATATGACAAGCCCTATTACCTTGCTGATGGGATCTACCCCACATGGACAACATTTGTCAAGACAATCTCCAATCCCAATGATGAGAAGAAGAAGAGGTTTGCCAAGGAGCAAGAGAGCGCAAGAAAGGATGTAGAGCGTGCATTCGGTGCTCTACAGTCCCGATGGGCTATTGTGCGCCATCCTGCTCGGACATGGGACAAGGACCAGCTGTGGGAGGTGATGACAGCGTGCGTGATCATGCACAACATGATCGTGGAGGACGAACGCGACGAGGGCTTGAATGATCAGGCATGGCAGTTCCGGGGTGAGTTGGTTCAGCCCCAGGGACCGTCCACATTTGCTCAGTTCCTCGACTTCTACCGTGACATTCGTGAGAAGGAGTCCCATGTTCGGCTCCAAAATGATTTGGTGGAGCATGTCTGGCAGCACTACGGTAACCAGGGTGACCAGGGTGATCAGGGGCAGTAGTTCCATTTGATGAACTACTTGTCTTATTTATTTGGTTTATAATGCATGAAACAATTTATTATTTCTGAAACTATTTGTTTGTGTTTGTTTGAACTATTTGGATTGTAATAATAAGTACTTGATGAACTATTCAGATTGCTTTTATGAATTGTATTATTTGAGCTTTGATGAACTATTCAGAATGATCAAAAACCCTGGCCGTTTGTGGCCCACCTCCCCTATGTATCAATGAAAATGGCCCATATAGGGCCTGCTTACCTGGAAAAAAAACAGAGGGCGGACTCGATGCGTCGCCCCGTTGGGGGCAGTGGCCGGAAAGGGGCGGACGTGGGCCGGACATGGGTCCTTTTGGCGACGCAAACGGACCAAACGCGGACCAAACGCGCGTCCGTTTGCGTCGCCCCGTTGGAGTCATCCTTATTAACCCAAAACAAACGGGACGCTATGGGAGCTCGTGTAGGCCATGTAATTCGAGCGGTGATTATAAAAATAAACTATATATTTTTCTTAACCATTACTACTTATTTCTGTAGGAGACAAACTGGTTATTTTCTTAAGCATCTCTCTAAATATTTTGCATTGCACTTTTTACATGCCCTTAGAGCATCTTCACCGGCGCCTCTGACACCCCAAACGGTACAATGGGGTTATGGCCCTAACGGCACCCATCGTTCCGGGCCGACCAAAAAGTTGTTCGATATCCCCGTGTTCGCCCACTTTCGGGGCCTGATCGGGGACGTTGGACAATGTCCGAACACGCCCTCCGCCCTCCACGTAGACCCGACAGTGGGCGCCACATGCCAGTGACCCGACGGTGAGATATACAGCGTTGGACGCAAAATTCTTCCCTCCCTTCCCCATTGTCGCCCGTCGACCACCAAAATCTCAAGTTCTTCGCTCCCCTCCTACGCCGCCACTATCGCAAACCTCTCCTTATGCCCTCCCACCCGCTACCCGGCGACAAGATGAAGAAGCTGTCGACAAAGAAGTTGTAGTCGAGCCAGAGAAGCTAATGTCGAAAGAGCTAGCACGGCGGGAGGTGGCCCGAAAGGTGTCGTCCGCCGAACGAGCTGGCTGGCGCAAACACGCGAACAAAAGAAATATGTAGCAAGGCCTTCGAGTGGATCGCACCGACACCGACATGCTGACCGATTTAAGCCAAATGAGTACCACCGTGACCCTTCAAGGAGTTCCCAACGTCTTACCCGAACAACTATCGGGAGGACCTGACGCGCCCATGCAGACACGCTTCTCCTCCCCTCGAGGTGGGCGAGAACGACGCCATCGACCGCAACGCGGTCTTCCGCCGGTTGCGCCCTTCAACCAAGCCATCGACGAGCCCCCCTCTAAGCATCGCCCATCCCCTTGCTCCGGCCAGTCTGGCCATCTCACCGCCACCTCGACCTAGGGCACCCCTCCGCGCCAGTGGTGGCGCTCCCGATCGAATTTCATGTGCGTCGTCACCGCCCTAGCCCCCTGCTCATTGTCGTCCACTGGCCTCCCCCGAGTTGACATACCTCCCCATGATGTGTGACACAGCCACCCTCGAGGCTCCGGAACTCCCTTTGAACCATGTCGAGCACCACCACCTCCGAGGACAGCCTATTATAGAGAACAGAAGATTGACGTCGAGAACGACAATTGTCGTCGGAATGGATTCTTGTCGTGAAATCTACTGTTGACATCTCCGCTTATCAAAATTCCCTCGACAACAATTTCATGGTTTTGTGTATGCTATGAAATTGCATTTTCTTTTTAAGTATACTAGTAAAATTTAATATGAGGGACCTTTTGAGTGACCGTACAAATGTTTTGAATTTGAAGAGAAAGTGTTGGAATACCTCGTTAATTTGCTCGTTTCTATTACAATTCGTTGACAACTCTTATATCTCTACCATGCACTGGCACTATTATGTAATATACTAATATGAAAGTGACTAGGGCTCAATCGAGCGAGAATTAAGTTAATTCTCACTTAGATGATGTCATCCAGTTGCAGTTGCAACTCATGTGTAATCCATATGTAACTGAGAAATTTTAATTGCAACTCGAAAAATTCGAGTTGCAACCCATATGTAATTAGGAAATTTCATTTGCAACTCATGTGCAACCCATCTTTCAGTGAGAAAATCTCAGTTGCAACTTATGTGAACGGCAGAAAATTTGAGTTACAACTAATGTACAACTCACATGCCGCACGAATCATGATATAAATCTGACAGAATTAGAGTTGAGTGAGTTCTAACTTAATTCTCATTCGAGCGGGAAATAGTAAAACCGCATATGTTGTTGTATTGATCGTACAAAAACTTGGGATCATGTAAAAAAGGATTCAGTAGTGATCTTTTATCGAAGATTAAGAAGGAAAATTTGCCGGCGCATAATGACCTCCACCCAGGGCCCAGGCCAAGCACGCGGCAACCTGGCGGACACCCCCACCGGCCACTAAGGATGGCAATGGGTAGGGTATGGGGCGGGTAGAGCAATACCATACCCATACCCGTGTAGTCAATGGGTATAAAAGTCTACCCATACCCGTACCCACGGGTATAAAACTTCACCCATACCCATACCCGACGGGTATCCATACCCATTAGGTACCCAACGGTAGATCAAATAATACACAAGTTATTCATGATTTTACATTCATCGATGATACATTTATAAAAGAAAAACATTTATCCCAGCTCAATACCATATATTTGAATATGTGACAATTATTTCAAATCAAATTGACAATTGATGACAATTTTAACATGGATTAACATTCTCACAAGAATAAATATTGAACCTTCACAGTTAAGTTATATAAACGGGTAGGGTATGGATATACCCATAGGTACGAGGTTATACCCGTACCCTACGCACGACTTAACGGGTAGGATACGGGTACTACCCATGGGTATAAAATTTTGCCCACACCCTACCCACACGACCCGTACCCATCGGTAAAATTGCCATCCCTACCGGCCACCGGCACCGAGCCGATTGCACCCCGAAACAAAAATCCAACCAAAACCCCACGAAAAGCCAAAATACACAAGGGAGGCGAAGCGAGAGCCAAACCGCAGGACAGACAGAGATCCCCGGAACCCTAACCCTACTAGCCCCTCCCGTCGCCGGCTGCCATGGCGATGGACGCGGAGCGGCGGCAGGCGGAGCTGATCGAGAAGTTCTCCGCGCAGGCGGCGGCGCTATCGTCGGCCCCGCAGCTGGCAGCGCTCGTGCTCGAGGCCACCTCCCACCCCGCGCTCTTCGCCTTCTCCGAACTCCTCACCCTCCCCGCCCTCTCCAAGGTAACCCACCGCTGCTTGCTGGCGCACTCCGCACTCCGCGCGCAGCCGCGGGGTTTGGAGCTAGGGTTTACCAGTTCCCCACCGATGGGAGTGTCTGATTCGATCTATTGTGACGTGGCGTGGTTGTTTCTCGTTCGTTGGCGCAGCTCGCTGGCACGCAGTACGCCTCTTCTCTGGACCTGCTCCGCCTCTTCGCCTATGGCACCCTCAAGGACTACAAGAGTAAGATACACCCCTCTGCCTTTTGTGCCTACATGATACATTGCGATTTGGATTGCTGTTAGCACATAGTTTGTTGTATTTGTGCGTTGTGGCTCACTACCTGATCTGGCATCATTTTAGTACACCTTCGAATTTAGCCATTTGCCATGAAACCTTGTTAGCGCATTATATGGCAGTTTTTCTGGGTACTTTGCATCCAACGAATTCTACTCATTTAGTCGACGATGCTAATACTTTGATGCTCCACTGAATTGATATAAATAGGCACCTCTTTACGTTTAGTGGCCCTTGCAGATAATTTTCCGAATCTTGTGGTGCTGTGTTGGTTATTCCAAAACTTTGGAGAACACGTACATTCTAATGCTTAAAATTAGAGCTTCAGTTGTCGTAATCAATTTGCCTTTTTATGCATCAGTATGATCAGTTTGATTGCCCTTTATTGCAGGCATGAACTCTTTTTCGTCTTTATAGGCTTCTAACCTAGTTCAGTATGGTTTTGGTTGCTAGAGCTTTGTTTAATCTATCATTTCTATTTGTATGCTTTGCATTTTTGGTACTGATGTCTAATTAATTAGGGCAAGCTATGAAAATATATTGCTTGAGTAATTAGTATTTATCTTATTGTAGGTAATTCGACCACCCTCCCTGCATTGTTGCCTGATCAAGTCCGGAAGCTGAAGCAACTCAGCGTCCTAACTTTGGCCGAGTCAACCAAGGTACGCATTTTGACCAAACTTGTCTGATATGTGCAGTGTTCCCGTGTAGCTCCTATTTCTTTGGACACAGAATGAAGCTTGAAAACTTGCTTGTAATCATGTGAGCAGTTCAATACTCCCTCCGATCCTAAAAATGTGTCGTGGGAGGTGAGCTGCCTACGTACAAAGTTTCTGAAGTGCTCACGACACTTATACCGGATCAGAGGGAGTAGTAGTTATAGCGATGTACCGTCATTAGAAGGGCATGTTTGTTAGCTGGGTTTCTTGAATCGTCTAGTGCGTCTTGGTTCTAGTTGTAAATAGTCTGTGTAATTGTGTGTGCTTGGAGAGCCAAGTCTATAAAGTTTAGTGGTCATTTTTTGTTGATAAATTGATAATCAGTGTCTGCAGGAACTTCTTTTATTATGTTCGTTTATCAAGTGTTACAAGATTTATGGGTTATATTCTTTTCGTGCGTTAGCATGATTAAGTTTATTATGCATTAATTATTTACCTTCTGTTCTGTGTTATCTTTCCGTATTTCCATGTAGATAATCCTAAACATAGTTGCTTTGTTTCTTTCTCATTGCTTTCTTTAGGTGCTACCATATGATCAGCTCATGCAAGAGTTGGACGTTTCCAATGTAAGAGAACTTGAAGATTTCCTCATCAATGAATGCATGTACTCGGTGAGTTCTTGTGTTCTCTTTCACATTATGCACTTGAATGTCCATATTTCCATGCTTTATATTTATTAGCAAAAAGTCTCCTTTGAAATTATCATTTACCACTTACCTGCTATCTATCACATTTGGGAGATAAAGGGTGTAATATTTCTTTAGGTGGTTGGTGTTGTTGCTTAGGGTATCTCTGAAGGGTGACCAACATCCACCCGACCAATTTAACCAATTTTTTATCTTTGTTTGGATGATAGTCATTTTTTTTGGCTTGCCAATATGTCTCTGCTAACTCTAGTTCATTTTTTCTTGCCAACTGTTGATCAACTCATGGGCAAACAAACAACATTTTTGTTAGCCAACTTTTTGGTTGGGCAAGCTTGGGCTCAAACCAAACATAGCCTTAGTATGAAGCGTAGATCCAGTATTTTTACCTTCTATTTTGTAATACTTTGCATGTTTCTTTAGGGTATTGTGAGAGGCAAATTGGATCAGCTGCGGCGGTGCTTTGAGGTAAGAAATATGGAGCATGATACAGTAGAATCATTCATTGATTTATGCTTTATCTTGCAAGTGATCTTTCCTTCTTTTTTAATTTTTCTCTGTATGCATTACAGGTACAATTTGCAGCTGGAAGGGACCTTACACCTGATCAGCTAAACAGCATGATAGAAACCTTGTCTGACTGGTCTGTATCTACTTCACAAATTTTTCTACACGTTTATCTCCATCTGTCTCAAGAAACGTGGATCTTTTCATATTATTTCGAATAACCATTATTTTTATAGATTGTAATAGCCAATTTAATTTCTGAAGCTGTAGCAGGGTAGCATGTCTAGTCATGGGACTGTTCTGTATCCATGCTTTTGTTTTTCTGCAAGCCGGCGTTTGATTAACGAACTAAGCAGTCAAACTAGTGTGCGTTATAATTCATTGGTGTACTGACTGGATGTATGTGCATTTTTGTTGTTACATAGCTTTTGGTCTTACTCTTACTCATATGCAAGTGCTTCTTGCTACAGGATAGTCATCTCTGTATGCTTTTTTGGTGACACACTAATGCTAGTATATATTTTGGTGCTGACTATTTGCTTGACACTTGTCTACTAGAAATTAGAAAACCAGTTAATATGTTCTTGGTTTGTCACCATTGCTTATTATGAAGTGACTAGCCCAAGGCGGTCGACAGAAGTATATTATTACCAATTGTGATGCAAATGTGTATATTTCACAGGTTGGGAACATCAGATAGTTTACTACACCAAATTCAGGAGAAAATCAAGTGGGCGGACACAACGAGTGAATTGAATAAGAAACACCAGAAAGAATTTGAGGACAGAGTGGAAGAAGCCAAAAAGTCAATCAAGGTCAGTTGGACGAAATTGAAAGTTCCTACTCTTATAAGCTTAGTTAGACATTGAATTAAAAATGAACAAATATTTGCACTTTCTTGTAAGTAGGTTAAAGCCCTTTACACATTTATTATGATGATATCATGATATAGATTGTAGGTTATATTCATTCTGTCGCGTCCTTTTAACTGATTATTTCTTGTATGTTCATATGGTAGCAACTAATTGTATTAAATAGTGGAATTGCCGGACCATGTTTCTTACTTGATGGCAGAAGTTGAACAATGTAAGCAGGCAGACATTGACTTACGGGGGCATGACGACTTTCTCTCTGAATCTGGAGGAATGATGGATTTTGAAGAGGACCGCATCCGACCAAAAAGGTATTATATCATAGGTCACTTGGTATTATTGCATCAAGTCTGTATCATCTTGCTATTTTGGCTAGCACAAATAATTAAAATTATATTTTGTAAGATGTGGACCACAAGCTACCAGCAACAGCTTAGTTATATGTAGTATTTTCTACTGAAACTAACTGAATATAAATTTGCTCCATTCGGTTATCTTGTGTCGCCTACACTTCATCATCATAACAGAATTGCACACCACTGTCAAATTATGATTAATTTGGTATATAATCTTGTATTTCAGGAGGCGACAACCAATGGCATAGTTTCACTGAAGTATTCACCCATGTCCCTGCTTGCAGAAGTGTGGATGCCGTTCTTGAGACATTTTGTCACCTGAGTTTAGGAGCTTCAATTAGGGTGATTCCCTTGAAGCGCGAGTCTCTGTTGAGAAAACGCTCTTTTTTGGTATGAGATGTTACAAGGAGATGATTTATGGCCGTGATTTTTTAATAGCAGGAAAGGCAGATGGGTGACTTAGCGCTGTAAAGATTATTTGGTGACTTGCATGATTGTCCAGTTTATTTTTAGATTTGCTCGTTTGATTCCATTCGTGGAGGCTGGTTGGTCTCCGACCAATGAGGTGCCATACTGCCATGGCACCGTAGCCTCCTCGGGACGCTCAACCTGCCTCGTGCTATCAAATGTTTTCTTTAGTGCCCCGAATTTAGCAATTCTCCAGCGGGTGCTTAGTTTCAGTTTATGTGATACGGTATGGGTGGTTAGGGTTCAATGCGTAGAGAGCACAGCGAGGACCCTGGTACAGAGGCATTCTTTCTTTTTGAAAACATCACAACTGGTTACATTTTTTTTTGAGATAAGCATACGCATATCGCCCCACTACAACCATGGCGTTCAGAGCAAGAGCTAGTTGTGAGTCTGTTTCAAAGGCCACCCGAATTGTGCCAATATCCACTGCCAAACCCATTGCTCTCACCATCGCGAACAATTCTGCACCGAACGCATCCACAACACCCTCCATTTTTCCAGCCATTGCAGTTACTACCTCCCCTTTGTAATCTCGGACTATAACACCCCAGCTAGCCTTCTCATCACCCGGTGTGAAAGCTGCATCTGTATTGAACTTCAGTACACCTTCGTCTGGAGGATGCCATTTTCCAGGGACAGGTTTAGTCGCCTTAAGCTTCTTGCCGAAAGTCCGACTAAATCTTCAGTTTGGGAAATACTCCTAACAATATCTACATTGGGCACCGGGAGTTCTCCCTCACGCTGTTTGTTTCTATTGTTCCACCAGTGCCACCAGGTCGTGAGAATCTGCAGCCGTTCTCGCTCTGGTGCAGACCAGATTATCTCGAGTACAATTGATAGGCAACAATTCGACCAAGGAGTTCACGTAAGGTTGGCCTGACGTTCACGTCGTCGAAACAAATCGGGAATAATTAGCCAACGAATTTTAACCTGCTAAGGTTGAAAGTGACCCACGTTGGGGAAGGTGGTCCGAAACTGCGAGAACTTTGACACGATATCAGAATTCAGAACAATCAATCGCAGCAGAAGCATTACCCACACAACCGAGGCTCCTTGCAAGTCCGAATAAACTCAAAATAGCTGCAAGGACCTCTCATAATCTTGCTACAGAAGCTTTTAGCTGAATGATTTGACAAAACGTTTCTAATAGGAGAGAGATGGGGTTTTATAACTAAGGACAACCTCCCCTCGGCTAGTGGTGAAAATGGTTTAAAATAAACTGGCTCAACATTTGGATGGCCTGGGAGAATAAACAGTCAAGTTGGACAGTTACCAGGAGCTTCTCGAAATCATGAAACATTTAACATGGACACCCTAGCCACTACTTCAGCTACACATCGCCAAATGTTGGAAGGTTTGTTGGGTTGTAAAGTAAACTTAGTAGCTCCTAATGATATGTCTCATTGTCACGTTGCTCTTTCAGAATGGTGATGAAGATTCACTCAAAACATGTCTCATAAGATCAAAGGTTGCTGGCCTCTCTCAACATAGCACCCAAGTTTAATCAACACCGAGGAAGATGAGAACATATCCATATAAGACAAACTCAAGTTACCTTCATCTGATCAGTCATTCGTTTGACCTGACTTTTAATAATTGCCCTGATAATATTTGAGGCTATATCAATGGCAGGCTTGTCCTCATCAACAATCCAATGCCACCTTTTTTTGAGTTGCAATGGTGCGATTTTGCGGGGACAAAATAACGAAATGATAGTATGATACATGGGCGTACAGAAACATGGTCATTTTTTATATCAAGTCGAAATAATTCACACAAAATTGGAGACCAGAAAGTTGACATGATCATTATAGAATTTCACTAACGATGACAAAGAAAAAGGCTATCACTACATATACACATGGCAGATATCTTAAAGTCGCCACCATTCCTTGCTTGCTGTTACAGAAGTTAAGGTAGCAGCTACTCAGGTACAAAGGGCTGTCATCTACTCTGCAAATAAAATAAAACCGAACATATGATTATAGAAAAGAGAGCAAAACAGCAAAAGTTTGGAAACATGCAAATGAGAACATGATAAATGACAAATACAAGATGCAGTAAATATTGTTCTTTTATGCGCAATCCGGTAGTATCAAAATAGAATACAGGATTATTCAAATGTTGAAGCGGACATCAGTGCCACATTACACAAGTTATACTGGAGTGCGAGTTATATGCTACAGAAACAGGAATAACATACAGAGGAGAAAGAAAGGAACCAAAAAGAAAGGCTGTAACTGGTCCATTCAGAGGGGCATTAACATACTCCTGATCAGTTATGCGAAGAATTAGCTCACACTAGTGATACACTCATAGATATATACTGTTGTTTCCGAGAGACAGCCCATAGAGAAGATAAATGCCCTTTATCTTCAAGACAAAAAATTGCAATTGGAGAAACGTGCACAAAGTGCACAAAACTAGGACATCAAGTGAATTTTTACCAGGTCGAATTTATTAAGAATACGAGAGAGATAATTTAATAATTATGGATCACACCATATACACTGCCTATAGGATAAAGCTCTATTTTGAAATGGGAAATTTTCCCCTGAAATTGCAACAAGAAAGCCAACAGATCGCTGAAAGTAATGAGGATAAGTATTGACAATAGCTGTTCAAGAAAAGAAAAATGGTATTGACAACGGAAAGTTTTGCGTAGGAAATAAGTAGGTCTTGTCCAAATATAGTAAACATGTAAAGTAGGTTTTATCCAATTTGTGAAAATTGCCCACTTTGCAAGATGTAATTCAGAAACTCTATTGCACGAACAAATATCACAAAAGTGTTTAAGTATATTGTGCAGTGAAATAGAGAATAATAAGGTTACTCCGATCACAGCAAGAAGGCCCTTTTCACAAGATTACGTATCTGAGCCAGGGAAAGATGACTTATGAAAAATAGATATAGCTGCAGACTATGATTTCACTTGCCTTATTTGTTTCCCATGTTATCAGCGATCATCTTTTCCTTGGTGTTAATGCGCAACCGGACACTTCCAACCTGGTTCATTTGGCTCTCGTAGTACTTTTTCCTCTTCAAGCACTGCATTGCTGCTTGCTTATTTCCTGATTTGGTGAACTCCTTGGCACGTTCCATCTCTTGTGATATCTTCTTTTGCAAGACCGCTTCTTTAGCCACAAAGACATCACGAGCCTAGAGTATAATGCAGGTAATCAAGTCAATATGTAAGAAATAGGATGTATTAATCGGGTTAGCAACAGTCCTGCATACCATCCAGTTAAACACTGTCTGTCTGACTTCAGATTAGCTCAGGGCGACAAAAAAAAGAGAAAGAAAAATAGCCCTAGGAGAAACTCAATCTCGATGTGTTCCAACCACTAGAGCAACAGTTTTCTCTATAACTAAGGCATCTTTCCCCTATTTATAGAGAAAAAAGAAAACAGCCTATTTATATTACTCGAAAGAGAAAACCTATTTATCGAGCTCGAGAAAGAAAAGAGGAAAATTTGCAAGAAGCCTTGGCCCAACAATGGGAAACCCTAACAACTGTATTGAGATGCTTGTCTGGTACACACTGTAATACCCCAGAATAACCCTGTGTTCTTTTTCTCAAAGTTTTTACTTGAATACCATGTAAGTTTTTTACTTGAATTATACCATAGAGTGTCACTTTTTCTCTATTAGTTTCATCACATCTGGACTGAGAATTCACATCACCGCCAAAGCGCCCCAAAAAAATCCTTTATTTTTAGTCCCAAAGTCCATTCACATAGTGTTACAAATGGGATCACCATGATACACCAGTTCTCTAAGTCGATATCAGGATATGCTATGACACTGATGTCTCACTAGTTTTACACATGGTTAGCAAGGTAGCCAACCTTCACGCCCTCCAAACATGGTGTCGAATCAAACATGACAAGTCTTTACATATAAATAAAAAAATGACAACAGCCTCACTCACACACGATGCACCCTCTTCACCTACTGTACTTCTACTGTATGATGACACCAGTTTGGTCTCAGGATATATGGGAGCGAGTCAGCGAGTGGACTACATTCCCACCTAGGGCAATGCAAATTGCCTGCAACATTATTGAATCCTCCAAGTTTGCAAATCTAGAGCTTCCACAGATTCATGTCTCTTTATCCCGCAACAAGTCTAAGATGAGAACCGACACAAATCCCGCAACAAGTGTAACATTAGAGCCAACACAAATCCAAAGACGCCTATACTTTGGATAGTTTACTCCATATTCCACTTACATAAGGATAAAATTAGCAAGCAAAAATTATCTGCCCATCAATAGGTAAAGGGAAGCAAGGGGTACCAATCCACGGGAAAATTCGCACAGCCGGCTCACCCTAACACCTTCCGCCCAGGAGAAACAAAGCACAGATTGGTGCGTTTTGGCTCACCGGCATGAAACAGTCGATGTCTTCTCAGGGGACTATTCCCTCTTTTATTCGGCCCTTGTTCCCCGCTAATCTCGAGTTACTGGGGAAAAGGAAGAGGATTTGGAGGTCAAACCTGCTTGAGCTGGTCGGTGGCGGAGCACTCGTCGCGGCAGCCGCGGAGGAGCCAGGAGAACATCGCGGACCCGGCAGTTCTACTCTGTCAGCGACGGCGGCAGGGACTAAACGGAGGAGGGAGAGCAGAGGAGAGGAAGGCAGCCGCAACGGCCAAGAAGGAAAGGTAAAAACCTGCCGGAAATGAAAAAAGGAAAGTAGGAAAAAGAAAAGGAAGGAGAGCCGCCGCGGCCGTGATGGTAACTTTGGGTTTGACGGGCCTCTTTTGTGTCAGCTCCCAAACCTCCTTTTTCCATTTTTATTTTCAGATTTTGGGCTCATTAGGCCTCCTAAATCCTAATGTGAGGCCCCGAACCTTCTTTTCCAAAAGAAAAATGGTACTCTATATCTTTTAGGGGGTTCACTTAATGCAAAACCACGCAATGCAGTTAATGGAAAAATAGGGCAAAAACCAGCAACTCTGTGGCCAGCCGCACGTAGAACGATGAACACACCGCTGAGCTAGCCATGCTCAACTGATGACCGCACCTGGAATCGCCAGCATCCCACCAGAAAAGACAAAGTCACGTGCACCAACGAAGAATCATCTCCAAAATGGCGCCTCCAAAGAGGAAAATGGCGCTGAGAAATGGTATTGTCATTGATCCACCTAACAAGATTCGACATTAACTACATCCAGATCATCTGAGCTCTGACCTGGACGCGTAAGACCATGTGCCAATAGGTTTTAAGCCTCACTAATGGTTAAATCTTGATGTTTGGTGACCTTACACATAAGGCTAACTAGAACGACACTCGGCCCGCGCGTTGCAACGGAAATCTCTTAAGAATTCTAATAAACACATAAAATCTCAAGTTGATTATAGAAACATGCATGCAAAAAAGTTCACTTGATTGGCGAAACTAATTCCAGTGTTTCCCTAACACATGATTTAATTTTGTAATTACATAGAGGTATTGGGTTACGTGTAGCAATTTAAAATTTTCCGTAACCAAACCGCCAAGATCTATTATATGAAGATATGCTGCACCCCATAATGCTAGATCTAGATACTTATAAACACCATTGCGGAAGATCTTGTGTTTGTCGAAGTAGATGTTGGTGAAGCCTGATGAAGAATCTCACGTCCACGCTGGGAGGTGAGATTGTTGCCAATTCCGTCGTCGAGGAATTGCTTGCGCAACCCGCTCTTCTAGTATCCACATGTACGCCGCGTCAACCCGTCAGCGCTCCGCCGTCGATAGCACCTAGCGCCGACGAAGAGAGATAGCCTTTCGACATAGGCTAGGTGGTAGATCTAATCAACTAGATTAGATCTATATGAGTAGTAGAGAACAACTATTCTCAACACATGAGATCTAGAGAGAGGGAGAGCTCTGGCAGAGGACACCTAAAAAATCGTGAGCAAACTTGTGTGTCTCCAAAAGAGGAGATGGTGGGGTTTATATAGGAGGCCCAGGGGGTAGGCCGGCTTGGGGAGGGGGTCTCCCCAAACCGACCTAGGAAGGGTGCGGCCAGCCCTAGGGCTGCCGCCTTCCCCCTTTGTCCAATTTTGATTGGACTCCTAGTCCAACTAGGAGTCCTTTCCTAGTTCTCCTCATTTCCTTTTTATCTCTTTAATAAAAAAGACTTACCAAAAATCATTTAATTAAATAAAAGGAAAGATGGGGGAGGAGGTGCGCCACACCATGTGGGCCTAGGGCCCATGCGGCTGCACCTCCAAAGTTGGCGCAGCCCTAGGGCACCCAGTGCCCCTCTCCAGCGCTCCCCCTTTCCTGGTTTTTCTCCGCAACTCTTCCGGAGCCATATAAACCCTTTAGATAAAATCATCGACTCTATCCACTGGTGTCAGAAACAATTCCCAACATCCAGGAACATCTCATGTTCGCAATATTTCTCTCCCGGAAAATTCTGCCCTAAACCGGCATTATTTCCCTCTCATGATAACTTCACTGGAACACCTCCGAATTGAATCACTCTGGAGTTGTTCGTGTGACATCGGAGTGACTCCGACCACTTCTGATAACCACTAAACTACAACTTTATTCTCTAAATAAAAGATTGACTCACAGCTTAAGTGTGTGACCCGAAAGGTTCGTTAACACATAGACATGTGAAAGTGCATGGTGCCCCCATGTATGGTTTTGGTAATTAATGACAATCCTTATGGACTAATGTTTGTATTGAGATATTCTTATAGGTTTGTCCATAGGCATCGCTTGAACTCCATATGTTGGATTCAAGGTTGTATGCCATCAAAATCATTGATTATAATGGACATATTTGATATGATCAAGTAGAAGAAAAGATACAAGGTTGATCAAGACTAAGTGTAAAGAGTGGATTCAAGTTGATCAACACATAAAGCTAAATGATGTACCATGTGGGATCATGTGATCCAATGGTAGGGTAAGAAATTGTCCATATAGCTTTGTGAACTAACCCATATGTGTGTGTGGCATTCCTTTGTTGGGTTAGGTATCTCTCCATGGGCTTGCATCAAAAGGAAGATTTCTTATAGCTCATGGAGGATGACGTCAAGTGGTGATCGCCATCAATGTTGTGTTGTGCAAGTTTAAGATGGGCATCTAGAAGATATCACATGCTTGAAGCTTGCAACCCATTTGGTGATAATGGTCAGGTGAAGATGTGCCTAATAGAGGCACTCCCATCTTGGTGTATGGGGGAGCGATATGTGATTCTTCACCAAGCAAAGCGCAATCAAGAAAGGTGGTCCACTTGAAGAGATCAAGATCGTCATCATCTAGCTCAAGTGGAATGTGCAAGGCAAATGTATGATCTTGATAGGGTTTCTATTTTACCGGTCTCATGGTGTTAGTGGGAGACCGGGTTATAGGATAGACGTTGTACTATCAAGAGGGGCTCTCAAGTGAGTAACTTGATCGCATCTTTGTGGAGAGCTCAAACCTTTGATTACTTGGCATATGATCTTTCTTCGTTCTTACTTGATTTTTCTCCTTGTTGGGTTTTTGGAGCTTGTTGTGATCTTCATAATAAGCTCAAGTTCATCAAAAAGGATTTCGTATGAAAAACTTGTTGGGTTTTTGATGTTGGAGGTTTTACCGGTTATTCCTTTATAGAGAGGTTTTACCTTTCTACATTTGGTTTTATTCTCCCTTGTTGGACTATGATGTTTCTCTGCATAAACTTGTAGTGGCCGGAAATTTCCGGCACTATTTCCGGCCAAGCTCCAGCCAGAGTCCAGTAGCGAAAAGTTAAGGGACTTAGTCGTTTTTTGGAGGTCCGGAAATTTCCGGTCCCTGTTTTCCTGCAACGGATCTATTTCGCGTGGTGACCTATAAAAGGCTCCCTTCTTCCCCAAAGTGAAGAGAGCTTCCAAGCACGAAATTTCCCCCCCCCATTGTTGACCTCTTGAAGCTTTGATTTCTCTCTATTCCTCCATGATCCTTGCCTCAAATTAGAGGGAAAAGAGAGAGGACATCTAGATCCAAATTTCCACCAATTCATCTCTCCTCTAAGTGAGGGAACCCTTTGGATCTAGATCTCGGAGTTCCATTTGTTGAGTTCTTCTTTGTTCTTCCTCTCTTCCCCCCATAAGCATTAGTTGCTTTTGGTGTGATTTGGGAGTGAAGGACTTGAGCACTTCTTGTGTTCTTGCCTTTGCTTTTGTGCATCGGTTTGTGCTCTCCACGAGGATTCGTGGAAGTGAAAGTTCGTGAGCTTGTTACTCTTGGGTCGTTGGACCCTAGACGGTGTGTGGTGATCTTGGGAGCCTCCAATCCTGTTGTGGATGCGTTCCTCAAGTTGGTGACTTGGGAGCCTCCAATCCAGTTGTGGATGCGTGCCTCGGGATTGCTGTAAAGGCGCCGTTTTCCGCCTTGAAGGTTACCGATATTGGAAGGTGAACCAAGCCATTGGGTGAGGTTCATTGGAGAATAGGGTGAGGCCATTTGTGGCGTTGAGTATTGAAACTCATACCCCTCCAACGAGACGTACTCCCCTAAAAAGGAGGAACTCGGGAATACATCATCGTCTCTGTGCGCCTCGGTTATTTCTATACCCGAGCTCTTTACTTATGCACTTTACATTGTGATAGCCTTCGTGCTTGAAGTCCTTTATCTTGCTATCACCTTGTTGCTTGTCTTGCTTAGCATAAGTTGTTGGTGCACATAGGTGAGCCTAGTATATTTAGGTTGTATGCTTGCTAAATTAAAACGCCTAGTTTTATTCCGCATTTATCAAGCCTAAACCGGAAAAGTTTTAATCGCCTATTCACCCCCCCTCTAGGCGACATCCTTATCCTTTCAACATGTCCGGGTGCTTACCAGACAATAACCAGCAATGGGATCTAGACGGCCGTACTGGATCCTATGTATTCACGAGTGAACGACATAACCTCTTGTGTTTCTCATTACGCCAATTCCCTTACGTACACGATACCAATGATATCACAAGGTGAGACAATGTGCTCTAGTGTGATCAAAACCATTTGATCATAACACATATGATAATCCCTAAGAGCAAGCAATCACTGTAGCACAATTCGATAAGTATTTGAGTGTCGAACCCACGAGGAGCTGAAGGTAAACTATCTATTCTCTAAAGCCCTATAACCCTCTTATATGGCCGTTTGTGCAAAGCAATAAGTTTAAATATGAAAGGAACTAACTAATGAAAGCAAGTGATGTGGAATGGGTTTATCTAGTAACAAGTTTCTCAATCAAGTTTCAAACGCAAGTTTCTTAGAGCAAGTTTCTCAAAGTAGCAAGTAGCAAATATCTCAAGTAGCAAATATCTCAAGGGAGCAAATGTTCTAGCAATTGTTATTTCATTCGTGTGGTTGTCACAATTAGTGAAGCACATGTTTCAGTCTTAATTGTTTCTTCTAGGAAGGAGCCATAAATAGGTGTAGCCAAGTAAATGAACTAAAACCCCTTATGATGGATCTCATGGCCAAGTAAATGAGCACACAAGAATTATTAAGACATAAAAGTCCCACCATAGCCTTAAGTTCTAAGGTCCCCTATATATATCCCCCAATAAAGTAACTTCATGACTCGGTCTCAGGTTTACATGTCCTCCCAAGTCTCCCTCACTCCATTACATTACCGGTGATCACCTTACATGCATTCCCCAACATATGTGTGCACTCATATATTGTACATAAAGACAATCATAAAAGATAACAAAACTTGTATGCAACCAATCAACGAACTATTTCACTATTGCCATGAACAAATCACTTCTCAAACATAGATGGGGAGACACAATAGATCAAGGGAATAGTATATTGCATCATATATCATGTTTGCCAAGAGTTTACAGTGGAGAGATGGAGATGATCTTGCTGTAGATGTTGATGATGAACACGCCGGAGGGGGTGGAGCCCTCCGGAGGTGATTCCGGCGGCGTTTCCCCCCTCCGATCTTCTCCGGCGGCAGCCTTCTGACTCTCTGTTTCGTGGTTTTGTGTTTCTCCGCCGCCTCCTCCCGAAACTCCCCGGGGGACTATTTTTATAGCCGGTTTTAGGTCAAGACGAAGCCACGGAGACGAAAACGGACGGCATCGGAGCCACGAGGGGGAAAAGAGGGGTCCTCACGCGGCCAGGGAATCTGACCGCGTGGGGCCCTCTAGTTTCCAGCTGGTTGGGCTTCTGGTCTTCATTTTCAGCCCATTGCGTTCGTCTCGAAAATTCTGAACCGTGCTCTTTGGCCTTGCCCTTTTTGGAGTCCCGAAGCTCCCGGAAAGTCCGAAACACTAAAAAAGACGTTTTCTGGAAAACAGAGTTAGAACCAAAAGAGGGGGGATTGTTTAGAAAATCCCCGAAATCATTATAAAACATGAATATAACATCATATAAGTTGCAAATATGTAGGAATATCTAGTAATAACATGCAAAGTTCATGTATGCATTTTACATGCATCAACATCCCCAAGCTTAACCTATACTCGTCCTCGAGTATGAAGGTGATAAAACTAACATGGACTTTGCATTTTAATACTATCAATGGATATCAAAGATGATTACTATTGCTACATAAAGTCAAATGATTCATTCTCAAAGGAGTAGCAATATACAAGATAGATTATGAAGTGATATCAAATATTCAATGAAAGGATGTTCAATGATAATTCACAAAGTGTAACATAGAAGAAAGTACTATGGACCAAATGTATGCATAATGAAAAGTAAAAACATCCTATAATGGTCATAGAGTACTCTTGTAAATCTGAATATAAAAGGTGGACACTTTGGAAAGATAGATAAATAAGTAGAGGTAAAACATGAATAAGTTTCATCTAGCTTCCAAATGCTTCTACTTAAGTTAATGTTTGCAATGTGGTATCCATTGGTGTGGAGCTCTCATTACCCCTATCATAGCATCTTGAATGGTTAAAGTTTAAAGTGAAAGCAAATATGAGTAATGTGCTTGACAAAGTATGGGTTGAATGCCTCATGCCCCTTGAATACAAGTACCTCTCCAACTGGCTACTCAACTCGGGTCACAAAGCAAGTTCAAGTTAAAGTCATTGCAAGTAATAATAGCATCATTAAGAGTTGCTCCCGGGGTACCTCTTGTCCCAGGACATGGAACAAGCCCATGTCAAAATGACAAGACAAACAAACAAAATGGACAATCTCAGCACTCTTTTATTTACTATTGTTATAGCTTTTTATTGTGAAGTGCCTCACTGAAGGTCCACCGTGATATGTAAGTAAATTTCCACCATGAATGATGCATGGCTTGGGTTAGCCGCCCGGTGAGTCTCTCTAGCCATTTATACTTACTCCTCAAACTTACCAAGTTTCCACTTTTATTTCACACAATGTTAGGCATCCATAAACAAAAGTACATGATATCAACTAAATATAATTAAGAGCACTGTTGAAAGCTTGCCATGTGACAGCACATATGAGCTAACTCCCAACCAAGACTCTTGTCAAGCACACAACTTCATAATTTTAATCACAATGGTTCATGTTTATTAAGTGCAATGAAAGTAAAGTGTGCATCAAGTTCGTGAGAGCTTTTTAACCAACTTTTCCCATAACAATCAATAACATAAGCATTTTAATTTGGAAGCAAAGATAATACAATATAACATGATAAACATACTTGGAATAGCATAAAGCTAACAGGTAGATATGGTGGACTCACTGGAAAAACTTTGGTTGAAGGTGTTGGAAAACAAGTTTTTACTTGTTGGAATTTTTTGGGCTAGCAAAAGGGAGAAAGTTGACCGTCTAAATGCATGCATAAGTGTCCATAGAACTAACCAATCCATGTTAAACAAAGTAAAGTGACATTCAGCATCAAAACATGAATAAAAGATAGCTCTTGATAAAACACTTGCAAATTAATACTCATTAAAAAGCACATGAATCATGCAACTATATGTATCTTTTTGAATCAACTCAAACATCCCTTTCCCAATCTTTTTAATAGCATCCAACTTAATTCAACCCAAATTTCCAGTAGCTTTCTCATATATAAATGATAGTGGTGGTCTCAAGACAAACAAAAATCAAAATAAAAAGCAAATAAAAGACGCTCCAAGTTTATGTGATAGGGTGCATTGATCGAAAAACAGAAGTTAGACGTGTGCAAACCGAGAGTGTGTTGGTCCAGTGGGGTTGTCTTCACATCCCCAAGCTTATGGTCTTCACCATCCTTGGATAGCTCTTGGTGCATCTCCTCTAATCCCTGTGAAAAAACTTCAAAACACCGTTTCTCCCATTTCTTTTCTGTGGGGTGACATTAGTAGTGATAGACAAATGAATTGCTTGCTGCATAAAATCCTTAAACAAAAATTCATATGAATGTCCAGAAAGTGTATAATGTTGTATGCCTACTTATAAACTCAATTGGATCAAAAAGATTCAAGTTAAAAGTTCAAAGAATGCATCAAACAAAATGGGACAGAATCCGTCCAGAAAAACAGCAGCAGCAAAACGTATTTTTCTACCCTACTTAAATATGTCGAAAAAATCTGAAAAAATTCACGCTCACAGAGGATGAAAAGTTGCAACCACAGTTCAAATTTCAGCTCATTCGGAGTTACAGAATAGGAATTAAAAATCATACCGTGCACAGATTCGTGCTGGAATAAAATCTCCGAATGCAAAAAGCAACTTTTTCAAGCCAAAATAGGTAAAACTTGGCACTTTATTAAGAATTCCAGAAACTAAACTAAAAACTAAGTCTCTTGTTACAGCAAGAGGACACAAAGAAAATCAAAAGTAAAAACAACCGGGTTGCCTCCCGTAAAGCGCTTTCTTTATAGCCATATAGCTAGGCTTACTTACTTGGTATCAAGATGGTTGGAGTGAGGTGGCTTGGCATCCCCAAGCTTAAATTCTTGTACTTATTTGATATATGTAGGGTGAGCCTAGGGGTAACATCCCCAAGCTTGAGTGTTTGTCCCTCGTGATCTTTATTCATCACCCTCAACTCTTCCACTTGAAAGTTCTCTTCACACAAAACTCATCTTAAAACTTGATTAGAGGGGTTAGTGTCTCCATAAATGAAATCCTCATAGGTACAGCAAAGACATATCATGAGTTGATTCTACACATTAGCTAATATTACTATGGTTGTGTATTGCTCTTTGATCAATAGAACCACACAAAACACAAGTAATGAGAGTAATGCAAAATAAAGACAGAATCTGTCAAAAATGGACAGCCCGTAAAGAGTGAATTTTCAGAGGCACTTACGTTGCTCAAATCAGAAAACTTTGAACTAATGAAATGTGTATTAATAACTGAATATTGCTGTCGTAAAATATCAGGTCAAAATTCCTCTTCTGTGATTTTATACATTTTTCGCAGTGAAGCTCAGGCATCTGTTTTCTGGACAGCAAATCACTATTGTTTAATCCTACCTCTCAAAAGAGGTTATTCTTGCCATTAAGATGAAAAATAAGATACAAAGGTGATGTTACGGTAGTAAACAAGCACCTTGACTCAAAAACCCAAAACTTAAGCTGAAGATAAAAATCAAAAAGAAACAAAAAGAACCAAGCAAGAATCAAGAGAAACAATCAAAGAAGAAGGAAAATATTTTTGTTGTTTTTGATTTAGCAAAAAGGCAAAAGGAGAAGCAAATATATACAACATAAACACTCTTTTTATTTGGTTTTAGCTTTGGGAAAAGTTTTAATGATAGAGACTTTGCAACGGTTCCATTGGCATGAACAACACATGTTCAAGGTCGACCCCAACTTCTCCATTACTCATCCTTCTCATTTACTTTCCCAAATTTTATATAAAATGAAAATCTTAAACTAATTGTCACAAAACAGTAGGTAAAGATATTTTACATGTTGTAAAGATATAAAGGTGTGCTCAAACCGAATAGGAAATTAAAGCATAAGGAACACACCACAGAATATTAAACAATTTACTTTTAAGTCTAACTCTCTTCCTATGCATTGGAATTTTATATATGAATAAATAACAACAAATTTGAGGTAACCAATGCATATAATAATCAATAGCTTGCATTTTAAATAACATAGAAACATAAAGGGGATTCTTATCTCTTCCTCTCTCATAATAGTTGCAAGCATTAAAGTTAAACATAACCACATAGTTTTGAATAGAATCACCACATAAAGACTTATCATCTAATGAGCATAATGGATCATCAAACTCAATTAAATCACTTTCATCCTCAATAGTAGGTGGACTGAAAATATCATATACATCATTGTAATCATCATAAATGGGAGACATAGTATCATCAAAATAAATTTTCTCTTCCAAACTTGGGGGACTAAAAATATCATATTCATCAAAACAAACTTCCCCAAGCTTAAGGTTTTCCTTAGCATTAGCAATAAAGGTGTTCAACGAATTAGTACTACCACAAACATGATTGTTATGCAAATAAAATTTAATTTTCTCCTCAAACACTTCATGTCCTAACTCAAGATAGATATTATACAGTTCTATAATTGTTTGGTTGTTTTCCATTTTATAATAATGTTTTAGATTTATATGTTAGTATGCAATGCAAACAAGAATAAAAGCTTAGCACAACGCTCCCCGGCAACGGCGCCAGAAAAGTGCTTGATAATCCCCAAGAGCAAGGAATCACTGTAGCACAATTCGATAAGTATTTGAGTGTCGAACCCACGAGGAGCTGAAGGTAAACTATCTATTCTCTAAAGCCCTATAACCCTCTTATATGGCCGTTTGTGCAAAGCAATAAGTTTAAATATGAAAGGAACTAACTAATGAAAGCAAGTGATGTGGAATGGGTTTATCTAGTAACAAGTTTCTCAATCAAGTTTCAAACGCAAGTTTCTTAGAGCAAGTTTCTCAAAGTAGCAAGTAGCAAATATCTCAAGTAGCAAATATCTCAAGGGAGCAAATGTTCTAGCAATTGTTATTTCATTCGTGTGGTTGTCACAATTAGTGAAGCACATGTTTCAGTCTTAATTGTTTCTTCTAGGAAGGAGCCATAAATAGGTGTAGCCAAGTAAATGAACTAAAACCCCTTATGATGGATCTCATGGCCAAGTAAATGAGCACACAAGAATTATTAAGACATAAAAGTCCCACCATAGCCTTAAGTTCTAAGGTCCCCTATATATATCCCCCAATAAAGTAACTTCATGACTCGGTCTCAGGTTTACATGTCCTCCCAAGTCTCCCTCACTCCATTACATTACCGGTGATCACCTTACATGCATTCCCCAACATATGTGTGCACTCATATATTGTACATAAAGACAATCATAAAAGATAACAAAACTTGTATGCAACCAATCAACGAACTATTTCACTATTGCCATGAACAAATCACTTCTCAAACATAGATGGGGAGACACAATAGATCAAGGGAATAGTATATTGCATCATATATCATGTTTGCCAAGAGTTTACAGTGGAGAGATGGAGATGATCTTGCTGTAGATGTTGATGATGAACACGCCGGAGGGGGTGGAGCCCTCCGGAGGTGATTCCGGCGGCGTTTCCCCCCTCCGATCTTCTCCGGCGGCAGCCTTCTGACTCTCTGTTTCGTGGTTTTGTGTTTCTCCGCCGCCTCCTCCCGAAACTCCCCGGGGGACTATTTTTATAGCCGGTTTTAGGTCAAGACGAAGCCACGGAGACGAAAACGGACGGCATCGGAGCCACGAGGGGGAAAAGAGGGGTCCTCACGCGGCCAGGGAATCTGACCGCGTGGGGCCCTCTAGTTTCCAGCTGGTTGGGCTTCTGGTCTTCATTTTCAGCCCATTGCGTTCGTCTCGAAAATTCTGAACCGTGCTCTTTGGCCTTGCCCTTTTTGGAGTCCCGAAGCTCCCGGAAAGTCCGAAACACTAAAAAAGACGTTTTCTGGAAAACAGAGTTAGAACCAAAAGAGGGGGATTGTTTAGAAAATCCCCGAAATCATTATAAAACATGAATATAACATCATATAAGTTGCAAATATGTAGGAATATCTAGTAATAACATGCAAAGTTCATGTATGCATTTTACATGCATCAACATACAAAACTCATTCCGATATCGTTCTCTTTTCTCATTCCGTATTCTCGATGTCCTGTGATAACGAAAACTCTATATGATCAATTGCTAATCTTCATCAGTGAAGATTTGTCTCTTAGCAAGATCATAAGTTGGGTCGGTTCAGTACTATTATCATTCCGATAATAAACTCATGTAGTTGTGTGACTTATACAAAGTTCATGATCAGGAAAACATGATCATCTAACAACAAGATAGGCTAGTCTCAGAGACAAGACTAGGAACTCTTTTGCTTTGTTCATATCTCTAAACGTGGATTGGAGGTTTTTCTCTTGAATACTTTGTATTCGCTATTCATGTGCCTGATTGCGTGGATCACACGTTCGTTGGGAAGAGGAAGGTATGAAGCAGTGTAGCAGCAGTTTCCCTCAGTATGAAACCAAGGTTTAATCGAACCAGTAGGAACAAGAAATCACTTCTGAAGGTTGTCAGTGGCGCGCTGACGTGGAACCTGCACACAACACAATCAAACTACTTTGCCCCAACGAAACAGTGAGGTTGTCAATCTCACCGGCTTGCTGAAAACAAAGGATTAAACGTATGGTGTGGAAAACAGTAGTAAATTGCAGAGAATGAAAAGGAACAATGTTTGCAGTTGGTTGTATTATCAGTGTAAAAGAATGGACCGGGGTCCACAGTTCACTAGTGGTGTCTCTCCATAAAAGATAACTAACATGCTGGGTGAACAAATTACAGCTGGGCAATTGACAAAATATTGAGCGCATGACAATGCATATATATGACATGATGATTACTATGATATTCATGTGGGCATTACGACAAAATACATAGACCGTTATCCAACAGCGTCTATGACTAATAATCCACCGCCAGGTTGTCATCCGAGTTCCCCGTTGGTATTAAGTTGCAAGCAACGGATAATTGCATTAAGTAATGTGCGTAATGTAAACAAATGCATTAGACCTAACGGCGCACCCTTAAGCTAAGCATCGGTTATTTTATCCCTAGTGGCAACAGCACATCCACAATCTTAGAAGTTATTGTCACTCTCCCAGATTACCGGAGGCATGAACCCACTATCTAGCATAAATACTCACTCTTGGAGTTACAAGCATCTACTTGGCCAAAGCATCTACTAGTAACGGAAAGCATGCAAGATCATAAATAACATATAAGATAGATTGATAATCAACTTGACATAGTATTCAATATTCATCGGATCCCAGCAAACACAACATGTAGCATTACAATAAGATGATCTTGATCATGATAGGCAGCTCACAAGATCTAAACATGATAGCATAAAGTGGAGAGACAACCATCTAGCTACTGCCATGGACCCGTAGTCCAAGGATGAACTACTCACGCATCACTCCGGAGGCAGGCATGGTGATGTAGAGCCCTCCGGTGATGATTCCCCTCTCCGGCAGGGTGCCGGGAAGAGCTTCTGAACCCTCCCGAGCTAGGGTTGACGGCGGCGGCGTCTCTGGAACTTTTCGTGGATAATGGCTCGGGTATTTAGGGTTTTCGCGTCGGGAGAATAAATAGGCGAAAGGGCGGCGGCTGCGAGCCACGTGGGCCCCACACCACCCCACGGGCAGGGGGGCCCGCGCGGCCCCATGGTGTGGCTGCCACGTGGCTCCCCTCCGTCTCTCTTTGGACTCCGTGTTCGTGTTGGAAAAATAGGAGGTTCTGTCCAAGTTTCGTCCAATTCCGAGAATATTTCCAGACTAGCTTTTCTGGAATACAAAAACAGCAGAAAACAGGAACTGGCACTGTGGCATCTTGTTAATAGGTTAGTCCCAGAAAATGCATAAAAATGCTATGAAGTGTATATAAAACATGTAACAATTGGTATAATATCAACATGGAACATCAGAAATTATAGATACGTTTGAGACGTATCAAGCATCCCCAAGCTTAGTTCTACTCGTCCTCGAGTAGGTAAAACGATAAAAACAAAATAATTTCTGAGGTGACATGCTACAATCATAATCTTGATCAAATAGTATTGTAAAGCACATGTTATGAATGAAGTGATCCAGGTCAATGGTCTATAGTTTGCTAGCAAGTAGATAATGAGCAAACAACTGAATCATATAAGCAAAAACTTTTCATGAATAGTACTTTCGAGACAAGCATCAAAGAGTTTTGCATAAGAGTTAACTCATAAAGCAATAGATTCTAAGTAAAAGGTATTTAACCAACACAAAGGAAGATTTAAGCTTCAGCAATTGCTTTCAACTTTCAACATATATATCTCATGGATATTTGTCAACACAAAGCAATATAATAAGTGCAATATACAGCATATAAAAATTGTTGCACCAAAGTTGACACTAGTGTTTGCTTCTAAGATAGAAAGAAGTAGGAAAACTGACTCAACATAAAAGTAAAAGAAAGGCCCTTCGCAGAGGGAAGCAGGGATTAAATCATGTGCTAGAGCTTTTTAAGTTTTTGAAATCATATAGAGAGTAAAAATAAGTTTTGAGAGGTGTTTGTTAATTGTCAACGAATCAGAAAATGGAAAGTACAATATGACCCCTGCCAACCAGACTTTTAAGAGCGGCTCCCATGAAGGACGTTATTTCTACCAGCAAGGCAGATCATCCCTCTTCTCTTTTGTTTACACATGCAGATATTTCACTGTTTGTCATTGCTTGACTGATAAATCAGGGCAAAAATGTGAAGAGAATTAAGCGGTTAAAGTTGTAATTAATTGGGACTGGGCACCCCATTTGCCAGCTCTTTTTGCAAAATTAATGGATAAGCGGATGTATATGCCGCTAGTCCGGTGGTAAAGTCTGTTTGACAGTTGACATAAAGACATCCACCCCGTCCTCATGAGCTTGGTAAACATTGACACAAAATAGGAGTAATAAAGTTTGAATAGTTTAAAGGTAGCACATGAAAAATTTACTTGGAATGGCAAGGAAATACCACATATAGGTAGTTATGGTGGACACAGATGGCATGGATTTTGGCTCAAGGTTTTGGATGCACGAGAAGCATTCCCTCTCAGTACAGAGTTTAGGCTAGCAAGGTTATTTGAAGCAAACACAGGATATCAACCGACACAGCAAGACTTATATGAAAACATATTGCAAGCATTATAAGACTCTACACTGTCTTCCTTGTTAACCAAACCCTTTTACTAGAAAATATCTAGACCTTAGAGATACCAATCATGCAAACCAAATTTCAACGAGCTTTACGGTAGTTCTTCATTAATAGGTTTTAACTACATGATACAAAAGCTTAAACATGAACTACTTGATAACTCAAAACAATTGACAAGTATCAAATTATCCAATACAGTGATCTACAAGAATATGTAAGCTTTTTCCATTATACCATCTACCACATGCAACATTTTCTGTTCCAACCAAACACCAATCAATTTATTTCAACATAAACTCTCCAAACAATTATAAGTGAAGCAAGAGAGTACTTTCTTTAAAAGAACTAACAGCTCTGAATAAGAGATGCATGCAAAACAGGAGCTAAAAGCATAGCAATAGCTAGATAAGAATACTCAACAAGTATAAGTGAAGAATAGGAGTATTCATATGAAAAAGCGGAGCGTGTCTCTCTCCCAATCAAGAATGCTGGGTCCAATCAAGTTGACCATAAGAAAAATAAAATACTGAAAATAAAAGCACACAGACGCTCCAAGTAAAGCACATATGATGTGAAAGAATTAAAATATAGTTTCACTAGAGATGACCTGATAAGTTGCTGATGAAGAAGGGGATGCCTTGGGCATCCCCAAGCTTAGACGCTTGAGTCTTCTTGAAATATGCTGGGGTGATCCATGGGAGCATCCCCAAGCTTAAGCTCTTCACTCTTCTTGATCACATTATATCATCCTTCTCTCTTGACCCTTGAAAACTTCCGCCACACCAAACTCAAGTAATTCTCATTAGAGGGTTAGTGCACAATCAAAAACTCACATGTTCTA
This sequence comes from Poa pratensis, assembly GCA_947311845.1. Taxonomy (NCBI): domain Eukaryota; kingdom Viridiplantae; phylum Streptophyta; class Magnoliopsida; order Poales; family Poaceae; genus Poa; species Poa pratensis. Next base: position 4,779,829 of record CAMZMU010000102.1, read on the forward strand.
TAAGGACACAAACATGACCGTTACTTTTAACATTAACTACTGCCACTGATGTTATGTGAAGCTCTTCACCCTAAAAAAGAATTCCACTCAACACTAGTAAAAGAGAGAATGCGAAAAATAAAAGACAGAATCTGTCTAAACAGAACAGTCCGCAAAGACGAATTTTTTCGAGGCACTTACGTTGCTCAGATCGAAAAACTTTAAACTAACGAAAGATGCGTACATATCTGAGGATCACGCACAAAAATTTGCAGATTTAAATAATTTTTCTGTGATTTTACAGAATTAAAACGGTGAACAGCAGAAATCTGTTCCTGCGCAGAAATCCAAATCTAGCATCATCTTCCTATTAGAGGCAATACTTGGCACAACAATGCGATAAAATAAAGATACAAAGGAATTGTTACAGAAGTAAACAACTCCTTGACTCAAAAAAAAAGAAAAATTGCAGAAATAAAATAATGGGTTGTCTCCCATAAGCGCTTTTCTTTAACGCCTTTCAGCTAGGCGCAGAAAGTAAGAATCAAGTGTTTCCAAGTGATGAAGCATCAACAGAATAATTTGCTCTAACAATAGAATCAAAAGGTAACTTCATCTTCTTTCTAGGGAAGTGTTCCATACCTTTCTTGAGTGGGAATTGATATTTAATATTCCCCTCTCTCATATCAATAATAGCACCAACAGTTCTAAGAAAAGGTCTTCCCAAAACAATAGGACAAGAAGCATTGCATTCAATATCCAAAACAACAAAATCAACGGGGACAAGGTTATTGTTAACCATTATAAAAACATCATCAACTCTCCCCAAAGGTTTCTTTATAGTATTATCAGCAAGGTGAACATCCAAATAACAGTGTTCCAAAGGTGCTAAATCAAGCATATCATAGAGTTTCTTAGGCATAACAGAAATACTAGCACCAAGATCACATAAAGCATTGCAATCAAAATCATTCACCTTCATTTTAATGATGGGCTCCCAACCATCTTCTAACTTCCTAGGGATAGAAGCTTCATGTTTTAATTTCTCTTCCCTAACTTGCATGAGAGCATTAGTAATATGTTTAGTAAAAGCCATGTTTATAGCACTAGCATTAGGACTTCTAGCTAGCTTTTGCAAGAACTTAATTACTTCAGAAATATTGCAACCATCAAAATCAAAGTCATTATTATCAAAAGTAATGGGACCATTGTCTCCCACATCTCGAAAAATTTCAGCACTTTTATCAGGAACAGTTTCAGTGTTTTCAGGCAATTTTAAACGTTTTGCAACAGAAGTAGAGACATTGCCAACACCAATTACTTTACCATTGATAGTAGGAGGTTTGTTAACACTTGAGTTTATAGCATTTTCAGTAGTAGTAATAGTATAAACTCTAGCAATACTATTCTTTTTAGCAATTTCATCCTCTCTTGCCCACCTAGCATGTAAATCAGCTAACATCCTCACATTATTATCAATTTTAACTTGAATAGCATTGAGAGTTTTGCTCTCTTTAACATCATGAGGCATAGTTTTAATTTTTAACAAATCAACATCAAGAGCAAGACTATCAACTTTAGAGGCAAGAACATCAATTTTCCCAAACTTTTCCTCAACAGATTTATTGAAAGCAGTTTGTGTACTAATAAAATCCTTAAGCATGACTTCAAGATCAGAGGGTACACTGATGCATGTAAAATGCATACATGAACTTTGCATTATATTACTTATATTTCAATCATATTTGTATCATATAAGGGTTATATCATTGTTTTATATTGATTTTGGGAATATTTCATTGTTTCCCTATTTTTCTGGAATTAACCCTGCACAGGCAGAAAACCCTATTTTCTATATTTTGATGTTTCAGGGACCCAAACGACGTCCAAATGACCTAATAATTTACGAGCATCAGTTTTTGGAAGGAACGAAGCGTGGGAGCGAAGGAAGCGAACAAACGGAGGCCCGAGGGCCAGAAGAGGGTGGCCCACGCGGCCAGATTCCCTGGCCGCGTGGGACCCACCATCTGGGGCCTCGGAGCTCCGTTGTCGTCGATCTTTTTTCCCGAGCCTCCGTCTTGACCTAAAAACGACAATAAAAATAGTCCCCCGAGGAGTTTCGGGAAGAGGCGGCGGAGAAACACAAAACCACGAAACAGAGAGTCAGAAGGCTGTCGTCGGAGAAGATTGGAGGGGGGAAACGCCGCCGGATCACCTCCGGAAGGCTCCTCCATCCCCCTCCGGAGTCTCCATCAACACCACCGTCAAGACCAGCACCATCTCCATCACCATCTTCGTGATCCACTTCATCCCCCTCATAGTTTGAGATTGTCGAACCCTAGCTATTGTCTAAGTACTATTCTACATGTTTGTGAATTGCTACTTGTCATTGTTTTGTGGGGAGATTATATTCTCAGATTGTGTTGTATCACTTATGCCATTGAATCATATCATGTCTTCGCGTTGTGAGTAGTTCTTTCATGTTCCTGGGGGCATAGGATGGATTGGCAATGATTTATGTATGACATGTGTTGGTACTTTGTCTAGTGTTTATCTTTTTATGTAATTCTATGATGGTGTTGTGCGAACGTCGACTGCACATCACTTCACCTATATGGGCTCATAGGAGAACACCGTAGTGTAATGGAGTGAGGGAGACTTGGGAGGACATGTAAACCTGAGACCGAGTCATGAAGTTGCATTATGAGGGTATTAGTATCGGGACCTTAGAGTTTAAGGCTATGGTGGGACTCTATGTCTTAATAACTCTTGTGCAGTCATTTACTTGGACATAAGAACCATCATAAGGGGGTTTAGTTTATTTATTTAGCTTTCCCTAATTATGGCTTCGTCCAAAAGAAGATTAAGACTTGATAAAATGCTTACCTTGTTGTTCTAGAAATATTTATGCCATGAAGTCTAGGTAGCCCTTGGGAACGTTCTCCACTTATAAGAAACACACACTTGAGCTTTTCCTCTTGCTGCATAGAGGATTGGGTTTTCTCTCTTTGAGAGCTTTCACTTGTCATATTTTATTTTCAGCTTTTTACTTTATTGCAAACTCTACGCCAAAAACCTAAAAACACTTACATCATTTAATCATTTTAGTTTGTCTAGTGCATAGATAATAAGAGAAGTGACACTCTTATTTGAGAGGATAAATACTTATACCTTCTACTCCTCGTGGGATCGATACTATACTTACACATTGAAGATTTCAACGATCCCCTATACTTGTGGGTATCAAGACATTTTCTGGCGCCGTTGCCGGGGAGTGTAGCGCTTAAGTTTGTATTCTTGTTTGCACTAGATATTTTATTCAGTTTTGCATATACTCTAGTTTACTTTCAGTTTTGCATTTAGTTTAGTTTTACTTTCAGTTATATATATCAAAACACAAAAAAATTAGAAAATGGAAAATACCATAAAACTTTTGGTATGGGCATAAGTCCAGAGATAATGAATTTTTACTATGGATACATGAAAGCTTCTAAAATTGCTGAGGAATCTGGAGAGTCAACAGAACGGAAAATACTAAAAGATTTCATGGAAAGTTTAAATTATATTGCTGGAGAGTGGCTTTTATTCCATGATAATAAAACTTGTTGCTTTAAACATACTGATAGACACTTTGAATTTCAATGTAAGTTCCATGAAGAACGTGTCATAGCATCTTACCATACTTATGATTACACTCATTTAGGGATGGAACAAGTAGAGGAATTTGTTACTTATTATGCATCTAATGAATTGCACACCTTTGCTAATGAAAATAAAACTTGCCCTAGAGTTAAGAGATTCGAGGTCACTTCTATTCTTGAACATTGCATAGCCAAGTTCTCTCAAAATATTTATGTTGTTGACTATAATGAGAGGGGCAAGGTTCCCCAAGAAAGTACTGATGTTTTGCAGGAAGAAGATAATGAAAACATAAGCTTGGAAGAGGAAGAATGTGAAGAAGAGGATAAAAACCTAAGCTTGGGGATGCCCATGCAACCCCAAGAAGATGATGAACAACTAGAGAATGAAGAGAGGAAACTTCCACCTTCACCACCTATGGATGAGGGTAACCTTCAATATATTGCTGATGATAAACTTTGCTTTTATGATTCTGATGATGAGGAGAAATATCAACCTGTGCCTAATGAGAATATTATTGATAATAATTTAAAAATGATGAGGAGTATGGTTTAGACATGTTTTATGATAGTACTCTAGATGATGGTCCTATTTTGCTTGATAATCCTCCATGTTTAGAACTTGTTACTAAATTTTGTGAGGATAAAGATGATATACTTGCTGTTTGTGACAATACTCTCATTCATGAGAGTCCTACTTTATTTTTGAATTCTCTTGATTACACTATAGAGGAGAAAATTCACTATGATGATGCTATGTCTCCCATTTATGATGATTACAATGACGAATGTGATATTTTCAGTCCACCTACCTTTGAGGATAAAGTTTATCATGACTATGATATGCCTCCTATATATGATGATTACAATGATGGTTATGAATGTTTTACTCCCACTATCACTAATAAGAATGATTTTACTTATGTGGAGAGTATTAATACTTTTATGCTTGTAGATCATGAAAGACATGCTTTATGTGATAATTATATTGTTGGATTTATTCATGATGCTACTGAAAGTTATTATGAGAGGGGAAAACATGGTTCTAAACATTTCAATATTATTACGTTTCCTCTCTTTAAGTTCAAAGTGTTGAAATTGCTCTTGTTTTATCTTCCTATGCTACTTGCTTTGTGTTTCAATGATTTATTTTCTTACAAGATTCCAATGCATAGGAAGTGGGTTAGACTTAAAAGTGTTTCATATTTTTCTCTTGATGCTCTCTTTTGCATTTCAATTCTTGTTCCTATGTGAGCATCATTAAAACTATCATGGCTGTCCAGAAAACAGATTCCTAAGCTTCACTGCAAAAAATGTTAAAAATCACAGAAAAAGAATTTTGACCTGAAATTTTACGACAGCAATCTTCAGTTATTATTACACATTTCATTAGTTCAAAGTTTTCTGATTTGAGCAACGTAAGTGCCTCTAAAAATTGACTCTTTATGGGCTGTCTAGTTTTTGACAAGATTATGTCTTTATTTTGCATTACTCTCATTACTTGTGTTTTGTGTGGTTCTATTGATCAAAGAGCAATACACAACCATAGTAACAGTAGCTAATGTTTAGAATCAACTCATGATATGTCTTTGCTGTACCTATGTGGATTTAATTTATGGAGACACTAACCCCTCTAATCAAGTTTTATGATGAGTTTTGTGTAAAGAAAATTTTCAAGTGGAAGAGTTGAGGGTGATGAACAAAGATCAAGAGGGACAAACACTCAAGCTTGGGGATGTTACCCTGGGCTCACCCTACATATTTCGAATAAGTACAAGAATTCAAGCTTGGGGAGGCCAAGCCACCTCACTCCAACCATCTTGATACCAAGTAAGTAAGCCTAGCTATATGGCTATAAAGAAAGCGCTTTACGGGAGGCAACCCGGTTATTTTATTTTTGATTTTCTTTGTGTCCTCTTGCTGTAACAAGAGACTTAGTTTTTAATTTTGTTTCTGGAATTTTTAATAAAGTGCCAAGTTTTACCCGTTTTGGTTTGAAAAAGTTGCTATTTGTATTCGGAGATTTTATTCCAGCACGAATCTGTGCACGGTATGATTTTTCATTTCTATTCTGTAACTCCGAATGAGCTGAAATTTGAACTGTAATTGCAACTTTTCATCCTCTGTAAGCGTAAATGTTTTCAGATTTTTTCGACATATTTAAGTAGGGTAGAAAAATGTGTTTTGCTGCTGCTGTTTTTCTGGACAGGTCCCATTTTGTTTGATGCATTCTTTGAACTTTTAACTTGAATCTTTTTGATCCAATTGAGTTTATAAGTAGGCATACAACATTATATACTTTCACATTTTTGTTTAAGGATTTTATGCAGCAAGAAATTCATTTGTCTATCACTACTAATGTCACCCCACAGAAAAGAAATGGGAGAAACGGTGTTTTGAAGTTTTTTTCACAGGGATTAGAGGAGATGCACCAAGAGCTATCCAAGGATGGTGAAGACCATAAGCTTGGGGATGTGAAGACAACCCCACTGGACCAACACACTCTCGGTTTGCACACGTCTAACTTCTGTTTTTCGATCAATGCACTTTATCGCATAAACTTGGAGCGTCTTTTATTTGCTTTTTATTTCGATTTGATTTTTGTTTGTCTTGAGACCACCACTATCATTTATACATGAGAGAGCTACTGGAAATTTGGGTTGAATTAAGTTGGATGCTATTAAAAAGATTGGGAAAAGGGATGTTTGAGTTGATTCAAAAAGATACATATAGTTGCATGATTCATGTGCTTTTTAATGAGTATTAATTTGCAACTGTTTTATCAAGAGCTATCTTTTATTCATGTTTCGATGCTGAATGTTACTTTACTTTGTTTAACATGGATTGATTAGTTCTATGGACACTTATGCATGCATTTAGACGGTCAACTTTCTCCCTCTTGCTAGCCCAAAAGTTCCAACAAGTAAAAACTTGTTTTCCAACACCCTCAAACCAAAGTTATTCTAGTGAGTCCACCATAACTACCTATTAGCTTTATGCTATTCCAAGTATGTTTCTCATGATATATTGTTCTATATATGCTTCCAAATTAATAATGCTTATGTTTTTGTTTGTTATGGGAAAAGTTGGTTAAAAAGCTACCACGAACTTGATGCACACTTACTTTTATTGCACTTAATAAACCTGAACCATTGTGACTAAAATTATGAAGTTGTGTGCTTGACAAGAGTCTTGGTTGGGAGTTAGCTCATCTATGCAGACATGGTGAAGCTTTCAACATTGCACTTATTTATATTCAGTTGATATCATGTACTTTTGTTATGGATGCTTATCATGGTGCCAAATAAATGCGGAAACTTAGTAAGTTTGAGGAGTTTGTATAAATGGCTAGAGAGACGACTGGGCCGCTAACCTAAGCCATGCATCATTCATGGTGGAAATTTACAGCGTACCAAAGTGAACATTCAGTGATGCACGTCATAATAAAAAGCTATACAAATAGTAAATAAAAGAGTACTGAGATTGTTCATTATCTGTTTGTCTTGTCATTTTGACATGGGCTAGTTTCCATGTCCTGAGGCAAGAGGTACCCAGTTGACGCTTGATGCATGTAAAATGCATACATGAACTGTGCACTTTAATTGCTTATATTCCAATCATATTTGTATCATATAAGGGTTATATCAATGTTTTATAATGATTTTGGGAATATTTCATAGTTTTCCCATTTATTTGGAATTAACCCTGTTTTTCCAGAAAACGTCTTTTTTAGTGTTTCAGACTTTCCGGGAGCTTCGGGACTCCAAAAAGGGCAAGGCCAAAGAGCACGGTTCAGAATTTTCGAGACGAACGCAATGGGCTTAAATTGAAGACCAGAAGCCCAATAGGCTGGAAATGGGAGGGTCCCACGCGGCCTAAAATACCTGGCCGCGTGGGCCCAGCTCTTTTCCCCTCGGAGCTCCGTGGCCGTCGATCTTTCGTCCACCGACTCCGTCTTGACCTAAAAACGCCTATAAAAAAGGTCCCCTGGCGTTTCGCGAAAGGAGGCGGCGGAGAAACACAAAACCACGAAACAGAGAGACAGAAGGCTGCCGCCGGAGAAGATCGGAGGGGGAAACGCCGCCGGAATCGCCTCCGGAGGGCTCCACCCCCCTCCGGCGTGTTCTTCATCAACATCTACAGCAAGAACTTCTCCACCATCATCACCATGATGAAGGGGGAGTAGTCCACCCCCTGGACTAGGGTTTGTGGTGGTAACTTTTGTATCTCTCCTCTCTCTTGAGCTTCACTAATTAGTACCGTATGAGCTGCCAAACATGATTACGGTCATCTATGTAATACCTTTGGGGTGAATATTGTGGTGTGAGATGATTTGTTATGCATTTACCGTTGTGTTGGAGCTTTTGTGATTTGTCATACTTTGAAGTATGATGTATGTGGGTACGGGATGGCCGATGTGACATGGCATAGGTATTGAGTGACACAGTACCACCCAACGTCCTTTATCTGGGGGTAAAAAGAAAGAGTATGATGTGGGAGTGAGAGAAACCACGCTAGCCTTACGAGGGGTGACCTAGCAACACAAATGAGTATTTCTTTCAACTATGTGTTTTAGGACATATAGCCGTCATAAAAAGCTACCATTAAAACATGACAATTGTGTGTACTTTATCTATAACATGATGATCACCATAGATGAGAGAGAGAGAGGATTAAGTGAACCCATGAACCATGTCCATTGTTCCTATAAGAAACACACACTTGAGCTTGTCCTCTTGCTACATAGAGGATTGGGCTTTCTCTCTTTAAGAGCTTTTACTTGCTACTACCTTTGTCTTGTCCTCTTGCAAAGAAGAGGATTGGGACACTTTTACATCCATCAAACCAACCATCTTGTTCTCTAAACTTGTTTTGTGCATAATCAACTAAAACTTGTGACACTTTAGTTGTAGGGAATAGATAACTTTTCCTTCTTGCTCTTGCGGATCGATACCTTACTTCCACATTGAGAGGTGCTACAGTGATCCCTTGCTCTTGGGGGTTATCAAGTACTTTTCTGGCGCCGTTGCCGGGGAGCGTAGCGCTTAAGTTTCTATTCTTGTGTGCGCTAGACTAAGCTTGGGGAGGTTCCTTTTATATCTTGCAATCATCTAAGCTTGGGGAGGTTCCTTTAAACTTGTTTGGTTGTGAGTTTCTCATTAGTTTTATATATATCAAAAACCCATAAAAATTAGAAAATGGAAAACAACAAAAAAATTAGAGAGCTTTATGAAATCTATCTTGAGTTAGGACATGATGTGTTTGAAGAGAAAATTAAAAAACATATGGAAAATTATTTGCATGATGGTAGCAATGTTATCACTATAAATTCTTTGAACACCATTATTGCTATTGCTCTGGAAAAGTTTAAGCTTGGGGAAGTGGCTGTTGATGAATGTGATATTTTTAGTCCCCCAAGTTTTGAGGAGAAAATTTTCTTTGATGATACTATGCCTCCAATATACGATGATTATAATCATTGTGATATTTTCAGTCCACCTACTATTGAGGATAAAATTTATGTTGATTATAATATGCCTCCTATATATGATGTTTACAATGATGATTATGATGTTTTCAGTCCATCTACTATTGAGGATAAAATTCACTATGATTATTCTATGCCTCCAATTTATGATGATTACAATGATGGATGTGCTAGTTTTACTCCCACTATTACTAATGAAATTGATTATGCTTGTGTGGAGAGTAATAGTACTGTTATGCTTATGGATCATGATAATAATGCTTTATGTGATAGCTATATTGTTGATTTTATTCATGATGCCGCTGAAAATTATTTTGAGAGAGGAAAGTATGGTTATAGAAATCTTCATGTTACTAAATTTATCCTCTTTATGATGAAGGTTTTGGCCTTTCTCTTGATTTGCTTTTATTTGTTGGGTACTTTAAAACCTACTGGTCCTTATGAGAGAGGGAGACACGGTTTCATATATCTCAAAATATTAACTCTTCTCTCTTTTTGTTGAAAATTTTGAAGTTGCACTTGCTTTGCCTTCCTATGCTAGTCACTTTGTGCTTTATTGATTTATTTTCTTACAAGATCCCAATGCATAGGAAGTGGGTTAGACTTAAATGTGTTTGATATTTGCTTCTTGATGCTCTTTTATATTCAACTCTTATTCCTATGGGAGCATCATTAAAACTATCAAGCCTAGCTATATGGCTATAAAGAAAGCGCTTTGCGGGAGGCAACCCGGTTATTTTTGTGTGTGATTTTTCTTTGTGTCCTCTTGCTGTAACAAGAGATTTTGTATCTAGTTAGTTTCTGGAGTTTTTAATAAAGTGCCAAGTTTTACCCATTTTGGTCTTGAAAAGTTGCTTATAGCGTTCGGAGATTTTATTCCTGCACAAATCAGTGCACGGTATGATTTTTAATTCTTATTCTGTAACTCCGAATGAGCTCATATTTGAACTGTAGTTGCAACTTTTCATCCTCTGTATGCATGAATTTTTTCGGAATTTTTCGAGAAAGTTTGGTAGGGTAGAAAAATACGTTTTGCTGCTGCTGTTTTTCTGGACAGATTCTGTCCCATTTTGTTTGATGCATGCTTTGAGCTTTTAAGTTGAATCTTTTTGATCCAATTGAGTTTATGAGTAGGCATACAACATTATACACTTTCTGGACATCTCATATGAATTTTTGTTCAAGGATTATATGCAGCAAGAAACATATTTGTTTATCACTATTAATGCACCCCACAGAAAAGAAATGGGAGAAACGGTGTTTTGAAGTTTTTTCACAGGGATTGGAGGAGATGCACCAAGAGCTATCCAAGGATGGTGAAGACCATAAGCTTGGGGATGTGAAGACAACCCCGCTGGACCTACACACTCTCGGTTTGCACACGTCCAACTTCTGTTTTTCGATCGAAACACTTTATCGCATAAACTTGGAGCGTCGTTTTTTGTTTTTGTTTGAGTCTTGAGAGACCACCACACTATCAATTATATATGAGAGAGCTACTGGAAATATGGGTTGAAATATGTTGGATGCTTTTATAAGATTGGGAAAAGGGATGTTTGACTTGATTTTTAATGATACATATAGTTGCATGATTCATGAGCTTGTTTATGAGTAATAGTTTGCAAATTCTTTTTGTAGAGCTATCACTTATTCATGTTTTGGTGCTGATTGTTATTTTACTTGGTTTAACATGGATTAGTTAGTTCTATGGACACTCATGCATGCATCTAGATGGTCAACTTTCTCCCTTTTGCTAGCCCAAAAACTCCAACAAGCAAAAACTTGTTTCCAACACCTTCAACCAAAGTTATTCCAGTGAGTCCACCATATCTACCTATTAGCTTTATGCTATTCCGAGTATGTTTATCATGTTTTGTGTTATCTTACCTCTGAATGAAAATGTTTATGTTATTGATTGCATGGAAATTTTGGTTATATAGCTCTCACGAACTTGATGCACAATGTTCTTTTATTTGCATAATAAAACTTGACCCATTGTGATTAAGATTATGATGTTTGTGGTTTGATGAATGTTTTGGGTTGGAAGTTAGCCCATATGTGCTGTCACATGGCAAGCTTTCAACACGCTCTTCATCTCATTTAGTTGATATCATGTGCTTTTGTCTATGGATGCTTATCATGTTGAAATAAATGTGGAAATAGAGTGAGTTTAAATGAGTTTGTGTAAATGGTTAGAGAGACGCCTGGGCCGCTAATCTAAGCCATGCATCATTCATGGTGGAAATTTACTTACATACTATGGTGAACCTTCTGTGATACACCTTGCAATAAAAAACTATTCCAAATGGTAAATAAAAAGGGTGTTGAGATTGTTCATTTTGTTTGTTTGTCTTGTCATTTTGATATGGGCTTGTTCCATATCTTGGGACAAGAGGTACCCCAGTTGACGCTCTTGATGATACTATTATGTTTACAATGATATTTAATTGAACTTGCTTTGTTTCCCAAGTTGAGTAACACATGGTGTAAGTACTTGTAGTCAAGGGGCATGAGACATTCAACCCATTCTTTATCAAGCACACTACTCATATTTGCTTTCACTTTAACCTTAATCATTCAAGATGCTATGATAGGGGCAATGAGAGCTTGACACCAATGAATACCTTATTGCAATCATTAACTTAAGTAGAAGAGTTTGGAAGTTGGATGAAACTTATGCATGCTTTACCTCTACTCACATATACATCTTTCCAAAGTGTACACCTACCATATTCAGATTTCCATCTACACTCTATGACCATTGTAGGATGTTCTACTTATCATTATGCATACATGTGTTCCATATTACTTGCTACCATGTTACACTTTGTGAACTATCAATGAACATCCTTGTCTTGAATACTTGATATCACTTCATAAACTATTTGCATATTGCTACTCCTTTGAAGAATGAATCATTTGACTATATGTAGCAATAGTAATCATCTTTGATATTCATTGTTAAGTATTAAATTGCAAAGTCCATGTTAGTTTTATCATCTTCATACTCGAGGACGAGCATGGATTAAGCTTGGGGATGTTGATGCATGTAAAATGCATACATGAACTTTGCACTTTAATTGCTTATATTCCAATCATATTTGCATCATATAAGGGTTACATCAATGTTTTATAATGATTTTGGGAATATTTCATAGTTTTCCCATTTATTTGGAATTAACCCTGTTTTTCCAGAAAACGTCTTTTTTAGTGTTTCAGACTTTCCGGGAGCTTCGGGACTCCAAAAAGGGCAAGGCCAAAGAGCACGGTTCAGAATTTTCGAGACGAACGCAATGGGCTTAAATTGAAGACCAGAAGCCCAACAGGCTGGAAATGGGAGGGTCCCACGCGGCCTAAAATACCTGGCCGTGTGGGCCCAGCTCTTTTCCCCCTCGGAGCTCCGTGGCCGTCGATCTTTCGTCCACCGACTCCGTCTTGACCTAAAAACGCCTATAAAAAAGGTCCCCTGGCGTTTCGCGAAAGGAGGCGGCGGAGAAACACAAAACCACGAAACAGAGAGACAGAAGGCTGCCGCCGGAGAAGATCGGAGGGGGGAAACGCCGCCGGAATCGCCTCCGGAGGGCTCCACCCCCCTCCGGCGTGTTCATCATCAACATCTACAGCAAGAACTTCTCCACCATCATCACCATGATGAAGGGGGAGTAGTCCACCCCCTGGACTAGGGTTTGTGGTGGTAACTTTTGTATCTCTCCTCTCTCTTGAGCTTCACTAATTAGTACCGTATGAGCTGCCAAACATGATTACGATCATCTATGTAATACCTTTGTGGTGAATATTGTGGTGTGAGATGATTTGTTATGCATTTACCGTTGTGTTGGAGCTTTTGTGATTTGTCATACTTTGAAGTATGATGTATGTGGGTACGGGATGGCCGATGTGACACGGCATAGGTATTGAGTGACACAGTACCGCCCAACGTCCTTTATCTGGGGGTAAAAAGAAAGAGTATGATGTGGGAGTGAGAGAAACCACGCTAGCCTTACGAGGGGTGACCTAGCAACACAAATGAGTATTTCTTTCAACTATGTGTTTTAGGACATATAGCCGTCATAAAAAGCTACCATTAAAACATGACAATTGTGTGTACTTTATAACATGATGATCACCATAGATGAGAGAGAGAGAGGATTAAGTGAACCCATGAACCATGTCCATTGTTCCTATAAGAAACACACACTTGAGCTTGTCCTCTTGCTACATAGAGGATTGGGCTTTCTCTCTTTGAGAGCTTTTACTTGCTACTACCTTTGTCTTGTCCTCTTGCAAAGAAGAGGATTGGGACACTTTTACATCCATCAAACCAACCATCTTGTTCTCTAAACTTGTTTAGTGCATAATCAACTAAAACTTGTGACACTTTAGTTGTAGGGAATAGATAACTTTTCCTTCTTACTCCTGCGGATCGATACCTTACTTCCACATTGAGAGGTGCTACAGTGATCCCTTGCTCTTGGGGGTTATCAAAGCTCTTGATGACGCTATTATATTACTTACAATGACTTTAACTTGAACTTGCTTTGTGGCCCGAGTTGAGTAACACCGTGGTGTAGGTACTCGTATTCACGGGCATGAGGCATTCAACCCATACTTTGTCAAGCACATTACTCATGTTTGCTTTCACTTTAAACTCTAATCATTCAAGATGCTATGATAGGGGTAATGGGAGCTCCACGCCAATGAATACCACATTGCAAACATAAACTTAAGATAAAAGCATTTGGAAGCTATATGAAACTTTTGCATGTTTTACCTCTACTTATTTATCTATCTTTCCAAAGTGTCCACTTTTATATTTAGATTTATAAGAATACTCTATGACCATTATAGGATGTTTTTAATTTTCATTATGCATACATTTGGTCCATAGGACTTTCTTCTATGTTACACTTTGTGAATTATCATTGAACATCCTTACACTGAATATTTGATATCACTTCATAATCTATCTTGTATATTGCCACTCCTTTGAAGAATGAATCATTTGACTCTATGAAGCAATAGTAATCATCTTTGATATCCTTTGATAATATTAAAATGCAAAGTCCATGTTAGTTTTATCACCTTCATACTCGAGGACGAGTATAGGTTAAGCTTGGGGATATTGATGCATGTAAAATGCATACATGAACTTTGCATTATATTACTTATATTTCAATCATATTTGCATCATATAAGGGTTATATCATTGTTTTATATTGATTTTGGGAATATTTCATTGTTTCCCTATTTTTCCGGAATTAACCCTGCACAGTCAGAAAAACCCTATTTTCTATATTTTGATGTTTCAGGGACCCAAACGACGTCCAAATGACCTAATAATTTACGAGCATCAGTTTTTGGAAGGAACGAAGCGTGGGAGCGAAGGAAGCGAACAAGCGGAGGCCCGAGGGCCAGAAGAGGGTGGCCCACGCGGCCAGATTCCCTGGCCACGTGGGACCCACCATCTGGGGCCTCGGAGCTCCGTTGCCGTCGATCTTTTTTCCCGAGCCTCCGTCTTGACCTAAAAACGACAATAAAAATAGTCCCCTGAGGAATTTCGGGAAGAGGCGGCGGGGAAACACAAAACCACGAAACAGAGAGTCAGAAGGCTGTCGCCGGAGAAGATTGGAGGGGGGAAACGCCGCCGGATCACCTCCGGAAGGCTCCTCCTCCCCCTCCGGAGTCTCCATCAACACCACCGTCAAGACCAGCACCATCTCCATCACCACATCTTCGTGATCCACTTCATCCCCCTCATAGTTTGAGATTGTCGAACCCTAGCTATTGTCTAAGTACTATTCTACATGTTTGTGAATTGCTACTTGTCATTGTTTTGTGGGGAGATTATATTCTCAGATTGTGTTGTATCACTTATGCCATTGAATCATATCATGTCTTCGCGTTGTGAGTAGTTCTCTCATGTTCCTAGGGGCATAGCATGGATTGGCAATGATTTATTTATGACATGTGTTGGTACTTTGTCTAGTGTTTATCTTTTTATGTAATTCTATGATGGTGTTGTGCGAACGTCGACTGCACATCACTTCACCTATATGGGCTCATAGGAGAACACCGTAGTGTAATGGAGTGAGAGAGACTTGGGAGGACATGTAAACCTGAGACCGAGTCATGAAGTTGCATTATGAGGGTATTAGTATCGGGGACCTTAGAGTTTAAGGCTATGGTGGGACTCTATGTCTTAATAACTCTTGTGCAGTCATTTACTTGGCCATAAGAACCATCATAAGGAGGTTTAGTTTATTTATTTAGCTTTCCCTAATTATGGCTCCGTCCAAAAGAAGATTTAAACTTGACAAAATGCTTATCTTGTTGTTCTAGAAATATTTATGCCATGAAGTCTAGGTAGCCCTTGGGAACGTTCTCCACTTATAAGAAACACACACTTGAGCTTGTCCTCTTGCTGCATAGAGGATTGGGCTTTCTCTCTTTGAGAGCTTTCACTTGTCATATTTTATTTTCAGCTTTTTATTTTATTGCAAACTCTACGCCAAAAACCCAAAAACACTTGCATCATTTAATCATTTTAGTTTGTCTAGTGCATAGATAATAAGAGAAGTGAGACTCTTATTTGAGAGGATAAATACTTATACCTTCTACTCCTCGTGGGATCGATACTATACTTACACATTGAAGATTTCAACGATCCCCTATACTTGTGGGTATCATACACTCTTATTATTGTTGTAGGAATTACCATAAGAATTAACATAACCATTGCCACTATTAAAAGGATAGGGCTTATAATTGCTATTACCAAAATTATTCCTATAAGCATTGTTGTTGAAGTTATTATTTTTAATGAAGTTCACATTTGTAAGCACAGACATAATAGTATCAATCTTATCACTCAAGGAAGATATTTCTTCAACAAAATTTACCTTCTTACCTTGTGGAGCTCTTTCGGTATGCCATTCAGAATAATTTATCATCATATCATCAAGAAGCTTTGTTGCAGCACCCAAAGTGGTGGACATAAAGGTACCTCCAGAGGCCGAATCCAATAGGTTTCTTGAAGAAAAATTTAGTCCTGCATAAAAGGTTTGGATGATCATCCAAGCAGTCAGTCCATGGGTGGGACAATTCTTTACCAATGATTTCATTCTCTCCCAAGCTTGCGCAACATGCTCATTATCAAATTGTTTGAAATTCATAATGCTACTTCTCAAAGATATGATCTTAGCAGGAGGATAATATTTTCCTATGAAAGCATCTTTGCATTTAGTCCATGAATTAATACTATTTCTAGTCAAAGATAGCAACCATTCATTAGCACGTCCTCTCAAAGAGAAAGGAAAAAAGTTTCAGTTTAATAATATCACCATCTACATCCTTATACTTTTGCATCTCACAAAGTTCAACAAAATTATTAAGGTGAGCAGCAGCATCATCAGTACTAACACCAGAGAATTGCTCTTTCATAACAAGATTTAAAAGTGCAGGTTTGATTTCATAGAATTCTGCATTAGAAGCAGGTGGAGCAATAGGTGTACTAATGAAATCATTGTTGTTCGTGCTAGTGAAATCACACAACTTAGTGTTCTCAGGGTACTCATTTTAGCAAAATTAAAACAAAACAGAAAGATAACAACTTGAAAATAAAAGTAACTAATTTTTTTGTGTTTTTGATAAATAAAGCAAACAAGACTAAATAAAAATAAACTAAGCAAGACAATAACAAAGTAAAGAGATTGGAAGCGTGAAACTCACCTTGCAGAAATCCTCTTGCTCCCCGGCAACGGCGCCAGAAAATATTGCTTGATTGCGTGGATCACACGTTCGTTGGGAAGAGGAAGGTATGAAGCAGTGTAGCAGCAGTTTCCCTCAGTATGAAACCAAGGTTTAATCGAACCAGTAGGAACAAGAAATCACTTCTGAAGGTTGTCAGTGGCGCGCTGACGTGGAACCTGCACACAACACAATCAAACTACTTTGCCCCAACGAAACAGTGAGGTTGTCAATCTCACCGGCTTGCTAAAAACAAAGGATTAAACGTATGGTGTGGAAAACAGTAGTAAATTGCAGAGAATGAAAAGGAACAATGTTTGCAGTTGGTTGTATTATCAGTGTAAAAGAATGGACCGGGGTCCACAGTTCACTAGTGGTGTCTCTCCATAAAAGATAACTAACATGCTGGGTGAACAAATTACAGCTGGGCGATTGACAAAATATTGAGCGCATGACAATGCATATATATGACATGATGATTACTATGATATTCATGTGGGCATTACGACAAAATACATAGACCGTTATCCAACAGCGTCTATGACTAATAATCCACCGCCAGGTTGTCATACCGAGTTCCCCGTTGGTATTAAATTGCAAGCAACGGATAATCGCATTAAGTAATGTGCGTAATGTAAACAAATGCATTAGACCTAACGGCGCACCCTTAAGCTAAGCATCAGTTATTTTATCCCTAGTGGCAACAGCACATCCACAATCTTAGAAGTTGCTGTCACTCTCCCAGATTACCGGAGGCATGAACCCACTATCTAGCATAAATACTCACTCTTGGAGTTACAAGCATCTACTTGGCCAAATCATCTACTAGTAACGGAAAGCATGCAAGATCATAAATAACATATAAGATAGATTGATAATCAACTTGACATAGTATTCAATATTCATCGGATCCCAGCAAACACAACATGTAGCATTACAATAAGATGATCTTGATCATGATAGGCAGCTCACAAGATCTAAACATGATAGCATAAAGTGGAGAGACAACCATCTAGCTACTGCCATGGACCCGTAGTCCAAGGATGAACTACTCACGCATCACTCCGGAGGCAGGCATGGTGATGTAGAGCCCTCCGGTGATGATTCCCCTCTCCGGCAGGGTGCCGGGAAGAGCTTCTGAACCCTCCCGAGCTAGGGTTGACGGCGGCGGCGTCTCTGGAACTTTTCGTGGATAATGGCTCGGGTATTTAGGGTTTTCGCGTCGGGAGGAATAAATAGGCGAAAGGGCGGCGGCTGCAGAGCCACGTGGGCCCCACACCACCCCACGGCGTGGCAGGGGGGCCCGCGCGGCCCCATGGTGTGGCTGCCACGTGGCTCCCCTCCGTCTCTCCTTTGGACTCCGTGTTCGTGTTGAAAAAATAGGAGGTTCTATCCAAGTTTCGTCCAATTCCGAGAATATTTCTAGACTAGCTTTTCTGGAATACAAAAACAGCAGAAAACAGGAACTGACACTGTGGCATCTTGTTAATAGGTTAGTCCCAGAAAATGCATAAAAATGCTATGAAGTGTATATAAAACATGTAACAATTGGTATAATATCAACATGGAACATCAGAAATTATAGATACGTTTGAGACGTATCAGTGCCCAATGCAGTTGTAGCATAAAGATATAAACGTTTTAATAATAATCTTGGAGATAAAATAATACTAAATATTATTGTCTCTAGGGCATATCTCCAACAAGAGGGATGGTGTGATCTTATCATTTGAATGCAAAAAATGATGGCGTGGACAATTTAATGACTAAAAGAAAAGATGAATTGGATACTTGTATGTGGAGAAAGACAATAAGTGATAAATATTAGTGGGATGACATGGACAATTGGTTGGCTAAAAGAGTAAGTGATGTGATAGCTTGCATGTTGAGATAGAAATATTAATTGCAGTTAGTGGGGTTTTGCTTTATAAGAAGTACAGATAGATAGATAAGAAGACCACATATTTAAATTTCGTACTTCCTTGTCGACTTTCTTGTGTGTAGGGTTCAAAGTTTGGAGTGGGATCAATGCCAAACATATAGAAAAATTCATAGAAGCCTAAGTGTAAAACCAAGGAATGCTTTCGGTTTTGGGTTGTAATCCAAAGTTCAGCCCTAGAGGCTCTCGGCGTGATCCAGGCTAACTTCTGAGCCAGTAGTGACCTAACATGGAAATCCCGAGAATAACTCACTGCTGATGCTAACTCGCTAGCACAATTGTTGGGCGTCCCATTTTGAACTTCTGTAGCAGATGCGGTTTTTTTTTTTTTGATTAAGTAAGTACTCAAGGTTTATCAAATCGACGAGTCCAGCAACACATAAATAATGAAAGCCTATCTTGTTGCACTAGCTGTGTAAATGTAGCTCTCAATTTATTTTAGAAAATAAAAGTGCATGTAGCAAAGTAAATGAGATTTCTTGTGGACAAAATTAGACGGAATCATGGGTTCGCACGATTTATTGCTCATAAACATGGTGGCACAAAAAAAAGGCATAGATGTGAGTAATTTAGATTGGACCACCAATTTTTTTAAATGTTTTATCCACTCAAAGAGTCATCCCACACTTTCACATCATCAAGAACACATAATCGAGATGTAAGGTTTTCTCATTCTATAAAGATAGGCTTTGAGAATTCACGGAGAAGAAAATCTACATATAGAAATCACTCTATATTTGGACACAAGACTTGAAGTTTACAAATCATGCGATTTCTCTTCGTAGGAGATAATTTGTGCCATCAATACGACTGATGTCATTGTGCACTACACCACTAGCTACTAGCCAATATCTTTACATCATAGGTGATGAAACCTATGCTAGATCGATCTCGCTCTGATCCTAATTAAAAGATCAAGATGTCGTCATTTTAAAATAAGTATGATATTGGGTTGAATATTTCCGGAAAGGAACTATTCGTTTAGTTTTAAACATAAATTCTAAATATGCTAAGCTCAATTAAGTAAACCGACAACTTAATCTAAACATGGTGAGCACAAGATATATCACGAAATGAACAAACTATGAAAATATATAAACTCGTATATAAAGAGGGAAACTAAATTTATATTTATATATACCCTTTTTAAACATAAAAATATACCCTTATATTTATTGGCTGCGCCTTATTCGTGCGCTTCAACGAGGCCCCTACCGGGGCCCATCCGTCGGTCGCTTGCGCCCACGTCACGACGGGCCTACTGGCCGCAGGTGGCAGCAGTAGGCGCCGCGCCACGCTGCCCAGCGAATCCACAGCTCTTCTCTCTCGAAAAAAGCTCATAATAATTCACGCCTGCCAAAAATAAAAACAATAATCACGCTCCCATCTCTTCTCTCTCCCCTCTGTCCCTCCCCCCTCTCGCTTTGCTCGCCGCGGTTCTTCTCTCCCCTTCCGCCGCCGCCGCTGCAGCCGACACGGCTGCCGTTCCTCCCCCTCAGATGGCTTCTGCCAAGGTACGCGCTGCTTCCGTTGCATTTGATCCCGCTCCGCTTCGGTTCGTCTGTTCGATGCTAGGGTTCGACTGATTCGTGAGCAGTTTGGTGCTGTCCCGCAGATGGAGAACCGCGGCGCGTTCGGATCGAAGAGGTCACGCAATGATGGTGAGATTCGACAAAAACGCCCTGCTCTGATCTATTGATGCTTGTTACTGTTGCCCTTTTTGCTAGGGTTGGGTATTGGGTTGAGTTGGGGATCTCCTGGGGCAGGGTTTTGTTGAGGAGGGATTCGTTGTGAGACGGGTGTCAAATGGTTTGTATGTGTGCAGAGTATTAGCTGGAATTTCGAGCTTGAACCGTATGAGAAAAAAGGGCAGTGTACATGAATGAATGGAATGTAGGGTATCTACTATTGTAATCTTGTTTGTGCAATTTCATTAGTCCTTTGTGTGGTTAAGGTTCATCTCTGTAAACTTGTTCATAGAAGATTGTAAGTATATTCTTACCCAAAAGAAGAATGTAAAGGCGTAAAGCCATGCTCCATACGGAAAAAAGGAAAAAAAAAGTCTTTCACATGGCTTGGAGTGTGGTTTCATTGTTACTGAATCGTCAGTACCATGATTTTCTTGGCATTGTTGGGGGAAAACACCTAGAGTTAAATGTTATTTGTGTTTTATACCATCTTTAAGTTTTCTTTGTGTATTTTACCATCTTGCAGTTTTCTCTCTTTTCAGAGAGGAAACTCACCGTACTGTCTTGTTTTTACCTGAGTCTTGTTGGTTAAAAGAGAATTCTACTATTTCAGTGTCTGTAAGAGAGGGGGACTGGAGTTGTCATCAGTGCGGTAATGTCAACTTCAGTTTTAGAAATGTTTGCAACCGTGGAGCGTGTGGTGCACCCCGTCCATCACCGAGTCTAAGCCCAGTAAGTTGTTGTAGATTCCCCAAGTAATGTCATTACTGATATGTGGTGTCTGATGGAAAAACATTAGAGCTTCTTATCATTTCCTTTTTCTTCTTTATCCTGGGTAGACATTCGTAAATCGGCTTTTGGTCATTGTTTATAGCTTCACTACTACTGTAACCACTAATCTGTATGTACAAACATTAATCCTGACCTTTTTGGTTATTTGTTCCCAACCTAGCATAATAACAGAGTTAAGATAAGCTTTTCCTTTATTGGTATACGCCTATACAGCAATCAATTTTTTTACGGTTAGGCATGTAAAAATAGGTTAATTGTGCGGTGGTGCCTAAATAATATGCACATCCCTACTAGGTTAGGTCGACCGTTTGCCTTTTGCGTGGTGATCTCTTAGAATTAAGATTAAAGTCATGCTGCCATCTCTGCAACATTGAATAAACTTTTGTTTGTATTGCAGAGAATGATGCCAGCGCCTGCTGGTGGTGGATATGATCGATCACCTCTATTTTACGGTAGCGCTGGTGCCCCGCCTCACATGCCTCCTGGATCTGCCAGCTATAGTGCTCCATATCCACCTCTTGGACTGCGATATGGTTATGGTCCACCAGTAGGACCTCCTGTCTCATATGGTCTTATTTCTTCTTATGGTCAACCTGGTCAAATGGGAAGTCCAATGGGTGGTATGTCTCTTTCTCATATGATAGTTTCAGGCAATTCAGTGTTTACTCAGAATGGATTCATGATTCCTGTTGGTAATTGTTGTAGGGATGGGTTATGCACACGGACCTGAGTTGGGCCGATATGGCCCCGATTTGGGTCGATACGGTCCTGACTTGGGTAGATACAACTATGAATTTAGAGGATCCCCAATGCCGGTTTGTATTCACTATCAACCATAAACATTTCATGTTTTTTTTATATTGGCCTTCTCTTCTGGTGGAATATTTGACCTTCTTATGTGTGCATGAAGGTTTCTAGCCCATGGTCTGGTGGAGCAATAGTGGAAAATAATGACAGCACTGCTTCACGAAAGCGCCGGGGAGGTAAGTTATGCCATCCTTTTAAAATTCTCGTGTATTCCTCTCGCATTGCCACCTCCATAGTGCATATCTAAGATATCTTCTTCAACATTAAGTGATGCAAGAAATGTTTAAACAATAATAATGGTATTTCACTCTTGTTATGCTATTTATTTAAACATGATGTGGCAATAGGTCTTAATGTGCTATGGTAATACTGTTTTGGTAATGAAGTGTTTTGTCTTTGCCTTCTGCAATATATTCTATAATACTGCTATTGTGCCACATGGGAATGTCAGATGAATTTTCAGTGTACTGCAACGAGAAATGTGAATATAATTAAACAAAACTGATAAATTTGCTGTAGACGCTCACGTTCATGAATCCCTGTCTATTTTCTTTTTTGAATTGTTTCTTATAGAAGTTCTCATTTGTAGGCCCAGATGGACTGTCTGAGGGTGATTGGGAATGCCCCATGTGTCAAAATATCAATTTTGCCTTCAGAAACACTTGCAACATGAAGAAATGTGGAGCTCCAAGACCGACCCCTGTAAACACAATGCTTCTTTCCAAGCTGTAAATGTCAGTTATGAAACTCCCTGTGTATGCTTTCATGTAATTATGGTTTTCCCCTGTAGCATGGAGGTAACTCGAGCTCAGTTCGCAAAGAGAAGGATGCTCCAGAAGGGAGCTGGACCTGTACCGAGTGCAATAACCTGAACTACCCCTTCCGCACAGCGTGCAATCGGAAAGGATGCTCAAGCAGTAAGCCGACCTCGTCAAACAACTAGTCCTACGGTGCAAACGTGATGACGTCGAAACATTGTTGTACCCTAGTCACACAAGATTACTGTAAACTGGGTTCATTGTAGAGTCTGCTCCGTGTAGACAAAGATCTATTGTGTTTGATTGTACCTTCCAAATTCTATTGACAGATGCACAGATATAATCTTCATATCAACTACATAATGCAGTTTCCAGGAACTGTTGTCTAGTTGATCTTGACCTCGTAATGCAGCGTGAATACCCTCCTGCACTTTCTTCATGCTCTCATGTTGTCCCCACAGCTTGCTGACCCGACCTTGGACTCCTGCCCTCCAACTAGGGATGCAGGGCGGCGCCCGATCCGCCCTGCCCTCAAAATAGGCTAGGTTTGTTTATAATCACCATGCTCAGATTTAGATCTTTTTGAACTAACTCCTGTTTATGCGGGATGCCCGCTTGCACCCCTACTTTCTCCTTTCTCCGGCCACTCAGCCTGTGCAGACCCACACCTCACGCTAAGCCAAAACCATTTGGCCGATAGACCTTCGTCTTAGTTAACCATCGAGCAACATTTACATTTTTCCGCAAAAGATTGATTGCATGTAGTGTTCTTACCATTTCTACCAACTTCTAAATACATATGTAACTGCCCTAAAGAACCGATTTAAATTTACAACCTCAGAACTAACAGCAGTAAGAAGGCCTACAGCATGTTGCAATAGAATAAATATGATCTTTACCCTCAGCAGAACTACTCTCAGTAGTGCAGTGCAAAGGAGCCATGCTATGTTAGATGCCCACGCACTTTGCCCATCTGAACCAGCACGAGATCTTCTTGGGCAGTCGGTAGGGATCCAAAGATGCAGGATCCGTCTCCAGGGATTTGGGATCTGACCAGATGTACACCCCTCGTTCTTGCTTGCTCCCCGGTACCGTGTTATCAAGGATCAGTGCGACAACAAGAGCCACCACCACGTTGATAGATAGAAGAGCGTTCACTGCATAATTTAGCTGCAGGGCGATCCGGGGATTAGTCCAATTCAAGTTTCAGAGCCGCCAGACTTGATTAACCAACTTGCAGCTCAGTTCAGTTCAGAGAGAAAAATCTTACCCCATTGCTGGCCGTGCGAAGTGGTCCACTCGACGCTGCGGCGTATGGAAGAAGATAGCCCGGTAGAATGAGACTGGAGCTGGGCTCATATTGCTGAAAGTATGCGGGGACTGACAGGGAGATGAACAGGGTAAACCCAACGATTATCATGTTTCTTGAGCTTACAGCTTCAGTATATCGCAGTGTGGATAGGCCAAGCGCAACAATAAGCGCCCAGGTGAAGCAAAGAACAGAGGCGGCCAAAGCAACAGGGATAGAAGCAAGGATAGCTCCAATTTTTCCTGCAACCAAGGAATTCAGACGTAAGCAAGTCTACATCTACTGAACGCCAAAACGATCGCGCAAAAATGTAAGTAGACCATACCAAAGAATGAAAAAATGACCAGCAAGGCTGCCCCAAGCTGCAAAGCTCTTCTGCTGGCCATTTTGGTTGTGTCAAGAGTATGGATGTTCTCTGTTAATGTTGTCGATCCTGTTCCTGTACCCCATAGTCCAGCGATAAAAGTAGAGATCCCCTCGAGGCCAATCCCTCTGCTAACAACTCCACGTGTTGGAGGGCTTAAATTGACCAGCAATGAAGCAGCATGATATGATGAGAGCTGCACAAGTACCAGTGAAGGTTAGTTCGTTCATTATCTGCTATATGTTCCGGATGTTAATCCGAGATGAAGGATATCTGCTTTGCTGGTCCGTTGACAGAAACTGCTTACCGAATCAACTGATGTAACTACCGAAACTATCATCATAATGATAGCAGTTTTGAAATGAAATGTAGGAGGGCCCCACTGGAATGGATATGGAACCCTCACCCAGGCAGCGGTTCTCCAAGCATCAGAAACATCAGTTCGACAACGCCTCATAATTTCTGCACGTCTTCTGCATGAATCCAATAATATATTCGAACTGGGTATATTTGAACTACAGCCCTTGAAGTTATATGCCCCACCAGCAGTTAGGAAGAATGCATACGCCCATATGATGCCAACACTGAATGGCACCTGCCAACAACAGATTCCAATGCAGTTAGAAGGCCGCAAAACATTGATTCATGGATGTTAGTAGACTATCTACACGACAATCAGTCTCAGGGATAGAGGATTAAAGAAGTACCGCGTAGATGAGGAAGATACGGTTTCCAAACAGGGATATTTTTCTCAGGTACTGCAATGCAGAAGTGCAGTGATCAATAACAGTACACACATTAAAATGCAGAAGCAAATAAAATAAAATGAGACAATCTGCATTGTCACTTGTTAAAAAGAAAAACTTTAAGGCATACCAGGGTGCACAGAAGAAGCAATACAATGAGGGGCATGCTGATTTCTGCACAACTACCAGCCTGAGGGAAACCATAACTGAAAAACGCCAAACCAACTGCAGCAATAGTTGGTGCCACAACGACTGGGTTTATCAACCTGTAATACCACGCTTAGACGTAAATATAAACTGTTTTTATTGTGTATGCTCTAGGCTGGTAATGTCACACGACGACTTTCTTCACTTACCTCAGAAGCAGTGACATAAGACCACTGTACCCCAAGATTATCTGGAAAACTGAACCAACAAGTATAGCCCCCTGCAATTCCCTCATTATGTGCTTGAATTTCTGCAAGTCAGAAAGAAGGAACGCTAAAATAAGAGAGATAATGCATGGTGCAATGTTCTTGGTCCAAAGATCTAAATGGTGAAACCTTTTTTTTTGTAATAATACAATGCTAAGTCCTCACTTGGGTGAAAAATTCAACCCAGCACAGAAATATTTGATGTGGAATGTCATTTGCCACTAAATATGGAACTACATAATGCAAGCACAGTTCACTCCAGACATCTTGTCGCCACAAGATACATATTCTCAACAAGGGAATAAAAACCACACCCTTAAATGAGAAGAATATAGCTCGAAAGTGGTTATCAAATTAGATTTTTGATGATGTGGATATATGCGGAAGGCCTTTGCTACTAGACATTACTATTATCCTATTTTTAGGGTGATAGCTATTTCATACGCGTTCATATCACGAAATACCAAAAACACCCATGGTACCTGGAAGTAGGTAAGTATTTTGGTGCTCTGCTTTGCAACTGGCCACAAAGTCCCCAGCTCTGCATCTTTATGATACTCAAAGTTTCATTATTCAAATTTACGTTTCTAAAAAACAAATTGCACCTCCAGGAATCAATGTTACCGCTCCCACTTCAATCATTCAATGTATATTTATCAGCCAAGTTTATACAACATATTTTGTGAAATAACTCGTTTGCTCCCTCCGTTCCTAAATGTAAGATGTTTTAGGTGTTTCACATTTTGTCTAGATGAATACTAAAATGAGTGAACATACACACTAAACCATGTATAGATACATTTGTATACATGCGAATGTGGACAAAGGCTAAAACATCTTATATTTAGGAACGGAGGGAGTATCTACCTCCCTCACACACCCAAATGCTTACTTCCCTAGCACTTTATCAGCACAGGTCGCATAGGTTCAATATTGTATGATAGGTTATAAACCTAATGGTACATCAGCAGGAGAGCTTTCACTTATGATATTGTTCCATTTTAAGTTTTTTGAGATTGGAAGCAATGTGTCCATCGCATTAGCTGATAACACATGAACGCTTGAGAGAAAGAACAAAAATAAAGTAAAATGGGGATCTAGAATTCGAGCATACATCTTCACTAAGATTTCTGAATTCCTCAGAGTTCGCGATCACCAATGCAGGAGCCAAATATACAAATGAACTTCCTTGAATCAATGGAAGCCGAGAACCAAGAAAAGTATGGAGTATTGTTGTAAGACCAGATACTAACAACATGGTGGATATGACTGTTGCTGTGTCCACCTGTCACATAAAAGGAGCTTATTATTTCAAGGAAGTTCTTCAGCTAAATGCAAATAAGGGGAATTAAGAAAGGCAGGGAAGGTCATACATCAGATCCGCCCATGTTTGGTACCAATATCAAAGGAATAAAAACAAGTGAACCTGCTATTGACAAATAATGTTGTATGCCATAAAATACGAGGAGTGCTGCAACAGAAAGAGAAAATTTAGTTAATAACTGCGCTGGAGTTTCTATCAGATTGACATCAAATTCATCAAAAAGTAAGAGAATAGCAAGTCAAGTGGGCATTACATCACAATGTTTTAAATCGTGCGATTTAATAAAAATGAAGTTAAAAGGTGTGTATCCTACAATATACTAACCCTGTTTCATCCTTAGAAATTGCAAGGTAAAATCAGGCTGTCAGTTAGCCTAAAAGCATCTTTTAAATATTGAAAGTCAAGTCAGAATGAACCCACAGAAGAAGCCCAAGACCTACTTGACTTGGATATCTAGGGAGACATCAATAAAGCGAAAGCAATCAATAATCGCTATCCTTCGATTATTTAGAGATGACTGAGCCAATATTAGTATCAGATAACACTATTATTAGATGAAGGCTAGGCAGAACAACATTTTTTGAACACCAGCTAAATACCCATGCTGCTACGAACGTTTATTTGCATTCCTCAAGTTGTTTAAACCCGTGTATCATCACAATTTCTAACTTTATACAAAATAAAATGTATCAAAAAAATCCAAACAATTAATGAAAAGTGTGTGATACATGCAGAGTGAATGAATCGCAACCAATTCAGATCTCTATAAGAGTAAAGATAATGTAAGTGGGCGAAGGACACATGCAGTACTTCCACATTTCTGGTTCTTCCAACTTAATGTATGATGCGAATGGTCCAAAATGGCCGAGAGCCCGAGATACAGCGGCATCATCACATAATCAATCCACCATGCCCAAAATATTAATTTCTACGAGTGGATGAACCAAAAGGGTAAATTCTGCTGAAAAGGAACGAGAATATAAAAAAAGAAGATGCATTGTTCCCTTTTCCCCCTAACATAAGTACCATTTTCAGTAGTTTGTTTTACAGGATTATTGACTCTACCACAATCTATCCAGCAAGATGAGTACAGATATTTTTATGACCGTCCACTTAGGAGGGATACACGGAAAGCAAACACCACACCTGCACATACACATTGGGAGGGTTGACTTGTTTTTGGCATCCTTTTCATACTTTGGATTTGAAAATTTAAAGCTGGCTAAAGAAGGCAATCCGGATGCCAAAAGCCCAAAAGGGAACAGAATGAAATAAAAATTTGTTTGGTTCATATATACAATCATGCATTAGCAACATTCAAATTAGTGGAAATAATACACATACAAGTCGCAAAGAAAACAGATAGCGCAACTAGGAGTTAACAAACCAAGTTTCATTATGCAGAGGCCAGGTGTAATGCTTAAACCTTTTAATTAATAAAGCCCTTTATCTAAAAAATTCCCCTACTTAATTCCATTTTGAGCTATTTTGGTTTATAATATTTATATAGGAATATGACATGATTAAAAATACATAAATTAGCAATTACTCGAACAACAAAGCTGACTTCAACAACTTTATCTGCAAATATGCGCTGGTCTGATCATGAAAACCCCTTAATGAGACTAGTGTAATAAACAATTTGCTAGAATGAAGCTCCACAATACAGTGAGCAGAATTAGCCACTTAGAATCAACTGCAATGTCCAGAAGTAAAAGGTTCCAATTAAAACCCACATTCCAGATGTGAAGGATCAACTTCAGCAAGGTCCTCAACTTACTTTTTATATACTTAGTGTAGTGGTAGGCACTCGTAATAAATAACAATTTGCTTGAGGACAGTATGACCACCATCATTATCAGCATGATTATTCCTGATTCCTCTCAAACATCACTATCACAATCAGAAAGACTAAGTCTAGAGTGTCCGTGCAAACTGTAGCTCTCGGTTCTTCGTTATTAAATCATTGCATCACAAGGAATAGTTCGAAACAGAAGAGAAGGGAACTCACCCCACCCGGGGTTCCCGGCGACGTCGCACCGGAGCCCAGAATCAGATGGCCGACTAAGAGGCGCGGCCTCGCCTTCGACGCCGCCGTCGGCGGCAACACCGTCCTCCTCGTTCGCCCACTGCTGCTGGTAGTAGGCGGCCAGCTCCGCGTCCCTCTCCTCGTCCTCCTTCTTCTTCCTTGCCTCAGCCTCCTCCGCCTTCCGCTTCGCCTCCGCCTCCTTCTTCCTCGGATCGGCGTCGGTGCGGACGCCGTTGGGCTTCCTGCCGCCAGCACTGAGCGGCTCTGTTTCGCTAGGCAGGCGGTCGGGGACATTTCTTCTTCTCTCGTCCCCGCGCCCTCCCCTCGGTGCTTCCGGCTCCGCCGACACCTCGACGGGGGAGGCTACTGCTGCTGCGGGGGCGGCGGCCGGGGCGATCTCGAGCTCGCCGCGGAGGTCGATGCGGCGGCGGGGGCGGGCTCCGCGGGCGGCGCGGCCGCGCTCGAGGTCGACCGGCGGCGCGGGATCGGGGTCAGCCTGTGCCTCCGGTAGTTCCCGCTCCGGCGGCCGCGGCGGGCGGCGGGAGGAGGCCGGGGGAGCCGGCGGCGGCGGGGGCGGGGGGTGCGCGGTGGCGGTGGAGGAGTTGGAGGCCGTGGACTCGCCGGAGAAGAAGGCGGAGGGGTGGAAGCCCGTGCGGCGCGCCCAGGAGCGCAGGTCCCGCGGGTTGTGGTCGGTGTTGTTCCTCGTGAAGGGCGGCACCCGCGGGTCGCCGTCCCCGCCTCGAGGTCCAGCCGCGGCGGGGTCCGCGGCGCCTCGGCCAGTGGTGGTTCGCCGGGAGCTGGGCATCGCCGCCGGGACGGAGCAGCGGCCTCGCTAGCTAGCTTGAGTAGTGTGGAAGCTAAGAGCAAGTCCAGCAGATACCCCAAATTTTTCTCCCTATATGTCCCTGTAGGGGACACCCCTAAATAGATTCCCTCCCTATATTTTGTCTAGTTCCAGCAGCTCCCCCTATATCATCTCCCTATATCACATTCACATATATTTAAACAATATTTCGTAACTAACTTTGTACACGGTAAATTTCAATAATATATGCAGTTCACTCTCTCTTTTCATTACATGATGTAATTTTTTCTCAATAATATATGCAGTTCACTCTCTCTTTTCATTACATGATAAAATATGACATAATCTTGTGACAAAATAGAGAGTATTACCAAGCAATGATCTAAAATAGTTCATACAACACATAAAGAATACTGAAATAGTTCATACAACACATAAATAATACTAAAATAGTTCATACAACACATAAAGCAATGATCTAAAATAGTTCATACAACACATTAATACAAGTTCACTCTCTCCTACGTAGTACCGTAGGCCATCTATGCAGTAATTTAGCCTTTTGCAGTAGAGTCGCCTTTCTACCAAGTGGTCTTATCTCCACAGGCATAATTTCTATGTTGGGATCCATAGCTTCATCCTCAAACCTGTTTGTGTTGGCACTAGGAGCTGACGAACCAGGTGTAGAAATACAGGAATTTTTCTGTTTTTTGTTGAACTCAGTAGCCTCGTCCTCATGCACACTGATATCTTTTCCTTTCTTCAAACTTGAGCTCAAATCAACACTACATGGGTGTGCCATCAAAAGATTTCTGCATCAATATGCATCTTGGTTTAGTCATCAGTGCATCAATCAGTACCAAAATTGTACTAAGTAGTAGCAAAAAATAGGACAGAAATTTTACTCCTGTGAATTGTACTAAGTAGTAGCCAAAAATAAATATAGGCAATTTATCTCTACCAGTATACATCAATCAGTACCAAAATTGTACTAAGTAGTAGCAAAAAATAGGACAGAAATTTTACTCCTGTGAACATTGTAGATAGCAAAATTAGAACATAAATTGGCTAGCAATCTGTAGAGTCCACACACGGCACCGTCAACCGCGAGGCCGCGCCCGTGCCCGTGCGCGCTCGGCGACAAGCAGACGACGGCGACGCCGCGCCCGTGCGCGCTCCCCGTCGACGCCGAGAACGTCCCCGTCGACGCCCCTGCGCGCTCCCCGTCGACGCCGAGGACCGCGAGGTCGGCCCCACTCCCCGTCGACGCCGAGGCCGCGCCGGTGCCCGTGCGCGGTCCCCGTCGCCCCGCTCCCCGTCGACGCCGAGGACGTGCTCTGACACCTCCGCGCCACCGGCCTCCCCGCCACCGGCCACCGGCAGCGCCGTCCCACCCCCTCCCCTCTACTATTCTTCCTCTTCCTCAATCCCGTCCGGTGTGGACAAATCGAGCTCGATTTTGAGGGCTATTTCGAGCAAAAACGGAGAAATAGATGAGGAAGACGAGGGGGACGAACCTGGTGGCGGGAGGACTTCTCCGGGAGCGAGCGGTTGCCGGATCGACGGGTAGGGGGCGCCTCTGCTGCCCCGATGTGTAGGGGAGAGAGGGGGGCTCGGTTGGGGACGCGGAAATATCGGGGTGGCTTTCGGGTCGCTGCTGGAGGGCGTTTTTCTCTCCTCTATCCCCTATATTTGCTATCGGGGTGGCTTTCGGGTGGCTGCTGGACATGCTCTAAGCGGAGTGGCCGCTAGCACAAGCTGCTCAGGGAGTGAGGAGAGAGAGGGGGACGGGTGCCACGTCGCTTTAAAACGCAGCCGTCGTTGGGGAAAGGTAAAAGCGAACGTTGGCTGTGTCACTGACACGGTTGGTCCACCGGGGAAAACGGTTGGTGGGACCCGCAAGGCAGTGACAGGACGGTAGTTGGCGCGGGCGTGCGGGTGGTGGGGGTGCGGGGATCGTGGGGTGTCGCGTCGTCGCCTAGGAGAGAGAGACGTTGCGAGAGCTTGAAAGAAAATCGAAAAAGATCTATATTCGTTTATAAAAAATGCTCTACGTCAAAAAGGTATTGAGCTACGGCTGCACTCCACTAACGCTAGTAGCATTAGCAGCTGTAATCACTTATCCGAAATGGATTATACTACTCCCTCCGTTCCAAATTAATTGACTTGGTTTTGTCTAAATATGGATGTATCTATACTTGTTTGATGTCTAGATACATTCATGTGTAACAAAATGTGTGTCAATTAAATCCGAACGGAGGGAGTAGTAGTGAGGTTGTTATGGTAGTGACCAGAGCATCTCTAGCAGATTCTTAAAAACTCGTCCCGCAAAATCAGTTTTGGATGACACAGCAAACTAGTTTGCGGGATGGCACGGATTTGGGCAGATCAGATCCGTTAAAGTTCGTACTGGAAATTTAAATAAAAGAGTTCATGTGACATTTCAACTAACATTTTCAAATTTATCGGACTATTTTTACATAGATAGAACTAAAAACTAGACATAACTAAATTAGATCATGTCGGTCCTGTTCTTCACCGGCATGCTCACTCGAAACCGAGATAGTGTTGGGTGGCCGACTTGCGCAGCGCCCACGCGAGTTTGTGCACCGCCTTGGTGGCTTTGAGGTGGGATGGAACACTGGAATCGCATTTTGACATGGCTTTCATCGTCGATGCGGCCGGTTCGCTAGAAATGTGGCAAGATTTGCTCGAAGAGCACATCAAAGACAATCGTCGAGGTTCGCCCACCAGCCATGGAGATCACCACCTCGTCCTTCGCCTCTGCCGGCACCTCTACGGACACCGCGCGGGAGCTACCCGCCTCCACGTCGTGCAAGCGGTGGTGCCACCTAAAGGGAGCAGCCTAGCCCACCCGAGCCCTCAGTGGCGGGCTCGCTTGCTCGCGCCGTCCGAGCCGCGGGCATGGCGCTCCTCATCGTTGCCCGATGGTGCACGGCCTCCGCCGCATCCGCCACTGTCACATGGATAAGCCTGCCATGGATCTACCGGAGAAGTGGACGAAGTTGGTAGGAGTCGCAAGAAATTGCTCGCCATAGCTATCTAACCCTAGCGGTGGAGATAAGAGGGGATAATTAACCCTAAATCTTCCGGCACCATTCATATAGTGCCGATGCTTATCTGGATCTCCGAATAAATTTTCGGGCCCGGACTGATATGCGATGGCTCTTCGATCATAAAAATAAAAATGGTCCAAACCACGTATCGGCTGAAATTTTCCAGGTAACGGGCTTATTCGGGATTTGCTAGTGATATGCTCCAAATAGGTGGTGATCTGTGGAGAGTGCGGTAGACATGGTCGCTGTCTGCACGTATGTATTCGCGTTGCTGCGTCACCAGCTGTCGGTTAGGCTCAGACGGGTGGGTGTTTGTGACGTCGCGTACTTGGCACACGATTGTACGGTGCGGTGATGGATCTGCTCACCCGGAGCGGCCGGAGTTGGTGTTCCTCATGCCGTTCATTAATCTCTCGAAACTAAACCACTACTACTTAATCAGATTTGTTGCTAGTGGGAAAGCTAGATGCTGCTACACCAGTCATTCTTAATTTAAACAGACTTAATTAATCAGATTTGTTGTACCGGAGCATACTAGTCTACGTACAATCTCACGAAAGAAAAAGGTGGGTTGGAGGCTTGGAGCATTGGAATTTATCCGGCTTAGAGCATCTCCAGCAGCTCATCCAAATGGACATCTAAACCAAATATAGAGGTCCGAGGCCCAAAAACGGTCTCCAGCAGCCCATCTATACGATCATCTATCGATACATGTCCTCCCATATCCCGTATGCGTCATCCACATCTGGGGGACGGAGCGAGGATCATCCACAGCAACCGCTCGCCCGTTCGCTCGCGTCCCGCGCGCATCCGGAGGTTGCAGGCTTGGAGGAGGACGCCGGTGCCTCTCCCCCGACTCGCTGTTTCTTTGATTTAGAGAGAGATAGGTAGCAGGGAGATGGGGGGCGGCGGCGTCGCTGGGAGGACAAACAGGGGACGGCCGAGAGGGGCATGGTGAGGGCGGCGGAGGAGGCGCTGGAAGCCGCCGCCTCGTCGTAGGAGGCGGGAGCACCTCTTGCGCTGGATGCGGGCGCGACTGGGGGCTGCCGCCGCCGCTGGATGCGGGCGCGATTGGGGGCCGCCGCCTCCGCGAGGGAGATGGGGACCTTCGCCGTCCTTGGAGGGGAACAGGGGGCGGCGGCCGTGGTAGGTTCGGGAGGCGAGGTGGGGGACGAGGGCTGCGACGGTTGGTTTGATTGGAGGCGATGTGGTCTCGGGCGTGGCTGGGATGCGAGGCAACTGCTGCTCGATCCTGCTGGGATGGTAGTGCTAGGTGGTCTCGACCGTGGCAGGAGCCTGGGTGGGAGGCAACTGCTGCTCAATTCCTGCTGGGATGGTAGTGCAAGGCTGTCCTGCTGCTGCGTTTCCTATTCGATTCTTGCTGCTTCGTTTGCTACTGAACTTTGTACTGAATAGGATGATCTGCTGTATAATTTGCCTCTTGAATTTACTTAGAGCTGTTGGGAAAAAATTGTTGAATGGTAGTTATAATCTATTTAGAATACATGAGAGAGAATATAGATGTCCTAAATATAGATGTTCCACTGAAAACTAGAGACATCCAAAAGAGAATCTATTTAGATGATCCTCTATATGAAGATATAGAGAACCAAATTTGGATGAGCCGCTGGAGATGCTCTTAGGCAGAGTGCTTGAGGGTCCCCCACGCACATACTGCAGCTTGTTCTACACTCACGCTCACGCTCACTAGATCATATCGGTCTAGCATTCTAGCTCATCAAATTTTGATCAGCTGGCCTCTGATCGTACCCCCGATTCGAACCGAGACGGTCAAGTCGATTACATACATACATACATACATACATACATACATACATACATATATTGGAATGTTTTTGAATTTCGAAATAAAGGTTCTTGTCTTGTGGGAAACGATGCACAGATTTCGTTAATGAAAGCACAATTGAACACTATACACAACGAAATTGAACACGACGAAGCAGATACCGGACACCGGAGAAAGAAAAACAGAGAAATGCACAGAGCGGAGTATTAGGACATTGTGATGAGCAGTCCTGCAGAAAACATTAAACAGCACAGCACCAAGTCAAATAATATGCCATCGTCTCATGCTTTTACTACAAGAGGCACACCTGCACCTTGCTCTGGCTAGGCTGGATCGCCTTGTCCCACACTCCCACTCCCGGTGGCAAACTCAGTAGTAGGCAGCTGATGATGTATATATCACCTGGTACGTAACCGGCATGCGGAGCCACCATCACCGTGTCGATCGGATCGGACCACGTACGGCCGGGCTCGCTAAAAGACAGGGCGCCTTCTCTTCCTCAATCACGCGCGCGCGCCCGACTCTTTCGGAAAGCTCCGGGATGATGCTCTGTTGAGTGTTGACTCGCTACCCACTTTCCTGAGAGCGGCGCGCGCTGGATCTGATGCTCTCCGCCTCTCCGGAATTCACTAACGCTGCCGACGCGGAGTGGAGCTATCACGCGTTGTCTTTGCACGCTGGCCTGCGGATTTTCGACCTACTAGTACGAAAAAACTTGGATTAGTCGCAAACTCGCATGCAGTGAAATGCACCTTCAATAAATAAGCTTGAAGTACAAAAATGAACGAGAAACTATGTCCGGTGAAAATCAAGTTTAGCAAAAACAAAACAAAAAAAACCATAGAAACCACAATCAAAAGTTTCCAAAAATTCAAGTTTGACATGGCATGTTAGAAAGGTGATATTATATGAACATGTGAATTTGATGTTCAAACTCTCATTAATCATGTTAGAAAGGTGATGTTATATGAACATGTGAAATTTAACGTTCAATCTCTTATTCATTTGGGAGGTAAGAAAAGATATCTCTGAGCAATAATATTGCGCCATTTGTCACTATTTACCGAAGCGCTTTGCTTTTTCATGCCTCCCAGATAAATTTGGTTGTGGACTTGAAATTTTACAATTAATCGCCTTCCCAACTTTCTAACATGTTTTACAATTAAACGTACACCATGTTTTGTTTTTAGACAAGATACATGAGCCAGTGAATTTTTTACAATTTAATCACCTTCCCAAACTAAGATTTTTAAAACAAACTTTACCTTAGTTTTCAGCGGTTCCCATTGTAACTTGGTTTTCACCGTATATTTTCTCCAAATGAATACCATCAGTCTTGGAGATGTCGAACAATTTATGTAATGAACATGGAAATGTGTCTGTTGCATAAGATATCACTTGGCTGTGCGTCATAGTTCTTTCAACTACTTAACATTTTAAATCGATCACTGGTGTCTCTTACTTACACACTTATGGTATACCTAATTTCAAATCACCATATACTATTTTTTTTTCCTGAATGTGAAAAAGAATTGCAAGGGGTACATTTTTCTTAAGAAGCTGAATTAAAACAGAGCACCCTTGCACGGCTGCACATCTGAACTTTTGGATGATGTATTCATAAAAACAGAGACAATAGAAAAGTAAAGCAGTACTAGTCGAAAACTCATCTTTTATTGAGTAGCTGTGTTGTGCAATGTCGATCCGACCTGTTGGATGATGTTGTTGAAGGGGATCATAGGCAGAAAACAAAAAATTCCTAACAACGATAACCTTAAACTGGCCAGGATCTATACTATGCAGATATAGTAATACGCACAAGATAGATATACGTACCCTCGTAGACCGATAGCGGGGATTACGCTCCCGCAACAAGCGTTGTCGAAGTAGAAGACGTAGCCGACCTCGAGGTCGCGAAGATCTTGGCGCGACGAAGACGGCGATGACGATGATGACACCGACCTCATGGTGGTGGAGATGAACACCTCCTAGCACCCCAAGTGTGGTGCCTCGCAGGGAGTCGCACACATACGGTGAAGATGACGACCTCCGGCTCCGATC
This sequence comes from Poa pratensis, assembly GCA_947311845.1. Classification (NCBI taxonomy): domain Eukaryota; kingdom Viridiplantae; phylum Streptophyta; class Magnoliopsida; order Poales; family Poaceae; genus Poa; species Poa pratensis. Next base: position 4,816,599 of record CAMZMU010000102.1, read on the forward strand.
CAGGGACGAGCAGCGGAAGACTTGGACCGGAAGACCAGCAGCACGGCGGTGTGCATATGGTGGAGAAACACTCAACCCGTGCACGACCCCAATTGCGGAGTCACGACTAAACGGGAGGGAGAGAGAGAGAGAGAATTGGTGAATTTTTCAAAGGCAAGGGGGCACCCATATATATAGGTGGAGGGAGGCTGCCAGACCTGCTGGCCGGGCGGTGTGGGACTATTCCCACAGCCACCACGCCCCAACCAGGTGCGCCGGCCCTAGGTGGGCCCCATGTGGCCCACCTAGGCCGGCCCGCCCTCCCCCCCCATTTTTTTCCCTTTTCTTTTTGGGGGTTTTCCCCTAATGGGCCTCTAAGGCCCATATAGGAAAACAGCCTTTAAAAATTCGAAATTAAATAAATAAAAAATACATTTAACTATTAATTACACTAATTAATATTAAATACATTTTATCTAATTTATTCCGGCTCCGAAAACTATTTCGTCGCTCTCCGATCTCCATCGGAACTCTCCCGAAACACTTCCGGTGTTCTCTTTTATTTCTCTTTCATGTCCGACCTAATATACAAGTCATCTCCCCTTAAGTGTGTTACCCTAGCGGTTCGAGATCTCGCCAGACATAATCGAGACATGCTCTCCGATTAATGACTAATCCGTGGACCTTGGATACCCAGAATTAATCCCTGTGAGATAACGAAATAACTTTGTCGTTCGAACCTAGACGTCGAGTCTTAAACCTTTTGCCTGGCGATACTTAGTGTGTCCGAGACTCGTTCTTAGATATCATGATACCTAGCTTGATCTCGTTATCGACAACACTATTCTTTACTCGTCCGCGATATTATGTCCTCGTGACCTAGTCACATGCTTGCAAGCTCATTGACATAATCTCACCGAGTGGGCCCAGAGTATCTATCCTGCTATGCGGATTGGCAAATCCCGCTCTTGATCCCTCGTCTCAACATACTCCCTTCCGATACCCGAGAGGGACATCTTTATTGTCACACTTTTAAGATATGACGTTTGATGCAATCAAAGTATCTTTCAGGAATAGCAATAAGAGTTGATCTCACGGTCAAAGGCATAATGACTACGTCCTACAAATATTGGGTATGTCCATCATGTCATTCTCCCAATGACATGACTCCATTGTCAACTGACATCAATGTCACATGATCGGGAAACCTCGATCATCTATTGCCCAATGAACTAGTTAGATAGAGGCTACTAGGGACCTGGTTGTTTATCTACCACACGTGTATTAATGTTTCCGCTTAATACAGTTAGAGCATGGTATAAAACATATTATGAACATTTGAGATATGACAAATAAACTATCTTTATTAAGTGCCTCTAGGGCATATCTCCTTTAGTCTCCCACTTGCACTAGAGTAACACTTAATCTAGTTTGCCACTTTGGTAAAAGCTTAAACACCTATAGCAACTCGGTGCATGCTTGTCTCGTGGAGGAGGACGTTTAGTCAACGGATCTCCCACATTGAGATCTGTATGTACTTTGCAACACTTATATGTCAACTCGTTTGACAACATCCCGTATCATATGATAACGGTGAAATATATCTTAGTCGACGGAGTGAGACTCGAACCTTCGCGGAGCATGGGCCTTAAAAGTCTAAGAGATCTATTAAGGGGAACCACACATGCTCGGAAAACCGCTCAGTCCAATCACACTTGCTACTTCTGAAGTTGCCATATATTCCTATACCTATGTAGATTATGCGATAGTGCATTCATATGCGACTTCGCAAGCTAACCATGTCTTTCTTCAAAACAAAGGACATCTCCTGTATGAGATTTCTAATCGTATGGGTCAGTGTCATAACTTGCATCATCGTAACCCTTTTACGGCAAGTTGTCTTTTCACTCTTACCCTATACTAGAAAACATATCTTCAGTTCTCTTAGACACTGAAGAATATACTTAACGTTTGTTCATTGATCCATCCAGGGATCACTCTAGAACCCGTTCTTCAACCAAGAACTTGGGTCACACCAAGTCGAGCTTTCAGTCTGATAGAATCTATGGCTGAGGCATAGAAGATGTCGAACATCCTTTTCTTTCATTAGCTATCACTGAAACGCCAAGATAAACTTAATATTTTACCTAGTCATACAAGTAAGAACCTTTTTCTTCGCTTGTTCTATTCTGAAACACTTCAGAATCTTAACATAGGAAAATATTCCGACCTAATGTTATTAAGCCCATTTTGATCTATACAATTATAGACCTGATGCCTAATACTCCTAACTTCATTTACAGAAAATTTAATCACTTAAATAATTCTTTATACTTTACTAGAGGATCTGTATCATTCTAAATATGTCATTACATATAAAATCAGGAATGACACCTAGCTCCCACTCAAATATGCCTTCCGCATATAAGACCAGGGAATTTCTTTTAGCTCCCACTCAAATATGCCATTCACCTATAAGATCCAGAAAAGCTACTTAGCTCCCACTCACTTCTTTGCAAATGCAGGTTTCCTCAACTATTTTGGACGAGTCCAAAATCATTTGATCACATTATCAAAGTGAATATTCCAACTCCGATATGCTTGCTTCAGCCCATGAATGGACAGCTGAAGCTTTCATACATGTTTAGCATCCTTAGGATCACCAAACCATCTTATTGTACTAATTACAACTCTTTTCTTAATGTCACCATTAAGAAACATGGTTTCCTTATCCATCTATCAATTTCTCAATTTGAAATTATAGTAATTGCTAAACGACCCTAAATAGATTTAGGCTTCGCCACTTGAGACAAAATCTCGTTGTGATCAACTTTTGAATCTGTCGAAACTGTTTTTCCGACAAATCGATCCTTATCAATGTCTATTTTCTCATAAAATTCCATATTCTTTTAACTGCCTGGATGCCATTAAGAAGATCTTCCCAAGTCGTTACTTGGTAATCGTACATGGATTTTATCTTGGATCATATATGACTCATAGTCATTTCTCGGACTTAGGTCTACCATCTCTTCTTCGTAGTTCGTAGGTCTGTCATGTTCCATTAACATGACCTTTACAACAAGATTGTCGTACAACACATTGCGGAACGCAACCTCCTACGCCTACGGTCTTAGTATGAGCTCAGAGCATCATGATCTTTATCATCATTTTCTTTCCAATTGAGGAGGACGACACCAGAAACACTTTCCGTTGCACCACTCTGATGTCTGGAGAGAAAGTTCATTAACTTTGTCTTACTCTACTTTCTTTCTCACTTATACCCTTGGACAAGAAACTATTTCTTTGCAAGGTATATTCCGGCAACGATTTTGCCTATGTCGTGAGACATGTACCCAACTAATTCTTTAGGTATACTACAAAGATTTATCCATTTTAGGTTTGATCACATCGAAACACTAAATTATCGAAACGACAATCTAGGCTAAAAGCCATGACATCACTCATATGGTATTGCCTCCACGGATTAGATGGTTTCCCTATTATATAACGTGAATATTTTGTTTCTACCATATGACTCCAATGATCACAATAATTCGATAAGAGATTTTATTTACCACACACTATCCAATAAGGTGCGATTACGACGTCAAAACACACCATAACATTATGGTGTTCCATGCGACGTAATTTGTGGAACTCTTTTCTCAAGTCTTCCAATGATATGCCAACCTTATAACTCAAATCTTCATTTCCTCGATCTGTATCGCAGGAATTTGATTTTCTTGTTAAGTTTATTTTTCTACTTACATTCGAACTTGTTTGATCAAATCAAAACCTTTCAGACCAACATTTGATCAAGTGGATATATCCATATCTACTCGAATCATTTGTGAAGTTAACGAAATAAAGATTTCCACTACACGTTAATTACTTCATTGATCCACATACATCTGTATGCATGATTATCAATGAGTTATATGCCCGCTTTCCGAAAACGGTGTCTTAGTTATCTTGCAAGTGTCAAAAGATCAAATCTAAGGACTTGTAGATCCATCTGTATGGAGCTTCTTCATTGACTATAACATTGACATGACTTAAACGTTAGTGCCACAAGAATGTGGTGTCTTTATTAAGTTTGTATCCATTGGCATTAATGTTATGAATGTGGGAGCTTCTACCATCTAAATTCAAATCGGTGTATGATCATTACTTCATAAATATAGGACAACGATTTTGTCACTAACATGTATGAACAATCGTCTCGCTAGAGGAGACACACTTATAACGATCATACTAACAGGCGATCACAAAAGAATTTATTCAAATGGTAGATGCAGAGGGAGAGTGTCTATGGCCATCACAATCATATTGCATGCCATCATCAACACACATTGTCTCCTCATCCTTCCAAGTTACTCAGGTAGAAAATCTAGTTTTCATAAAACATGTGAAAGGGCATATCCTTCCCCAAAGTGTTTTGATGTTTGTTGACAACACACTTAGATGTCTAATGTGTGTGCTAAAAGTGTGCAGGATTGTATCAATTGATAGTGCACAGGTTTTGTCTCAAGAAAAGGAAGAAATGTTGTCTTCATTGCGTCAGCCGGTACTACCGGGTTCACCCCGGTACTACCGGGTGTTCTGCCGTGCGGAACTACCGGGCCCAGTACCGGGCCCAGTACCGGATCTCCAAATGCTCTCTGGACTCGCTCGAATTTAATCCGGTAGTAGCCCCGGTAGTAGCGCGGTACTACCGGGTGGGGAGCACTACCGGACCAGGCGGTCCGGTACTACCGATGCACGCAGGGAGGGAGGCGTTGACCAGTCTTTCGCAGACCGTCCGTTCCCTGTCAGTCGGTACTACCGGGCGAGGCCCGGTACTACCGCTGCGGGCTGTTTACAGCTTCAACGGCCAGATTTCTGGGAGGGGTATTTATTCCCCTCCACCTACCTCCGGCTCCCCAGCTTGAACACATTGAAGAACACCATTGATTGCAAGCTCAAGATTTGATAGATCTCCCAATCCCTCCACCCAAACTCGTTGATACTTGGAGGATTGAAGGACAAGCCCCGGATCTACATCTTCACCAAGCCGTTCTTCATTTCCCCCTCATTCACTTGAGGGATCCTTTGCTAGGATTTCCATTGGGAAAACCTAGCCTCATATTGTACTCACTTGATTGTCTTTGTGACAGATTTGTAGCTGTTCGGGAGCCCCCAATCCTCTTGTGGGTTGTGCCCCGGATCGTTGTTGTAAGGGCTCCGGATTCCGCCTTGAAGGATTCCGATAGTGGAAGGTGAACCAAACCTTTGTGGTGCGGTTCATCGGAGAAGAAGGTGCACCCGCCTTTGTGGCGGTTGAGTTTTGACCTTTGTGGTAGCTCACACCTCTCCAACGAGACGTACTCACGTACTCCCCTAAAAAGGAGGAACTCGGGATTACATCCGTGTCTCCGCGTGCTTTCACTTTCGGTTACTTCTATCCTTGTTTATAGTCTTTACTTCGTGTATCTTGTTTAGTTGCTTGCTTGTCATATAGGTAAATTCACCATAGTTGCATATCTAGAGAATTTACCTTTTGTGTCAAGCCTAAATTGAAAACGTACTAAAATTGAAGTAGCACCTATTCACCCCCCCCCCCCAGGTGTCATACGATCCTTTCAATTGGTATCAGAGCCTCGGCTCTCTTGTTGGGCTTAACCGCCTAAGAGAAGTATGACACGAAGTGATGGTGATCCCTTGGATGACCAAGCCACTACGGCATCCATGGCCGATCTCAAATCGATGGAGACATCTTTGATATCGTTCATGGATACCAAATTTGCCGAGATGCGTGAGTTGATCACACAACTCGCAAGTGGCAAGGTTCCCAAGGAGATCACCCCACTAGATGACTCCGCTTCCTCCCATGACGGTGAAACCGAGGAAGGAAAAGAGGAAAAGAAGGGGGTTGAAGATAATCAAACCGAACCTAAGAAATCTTCCACCTCTACCACCACTCCCGAAGGTGGGAAGCCGGAGTACCATGGGGTTCCCTTTGCGTACTCTCCCGACCCACCTATCCATCATACTCGCATAAACCCTTTGGGTCCACCTCCTAAACTTAATGCATCGGCTTTTACTACTTGGCAACACTTAATGAAATCTCATATCAACAGTTCCTCTATCGAGCTTTGGAGGATCATTCAAGAGGGATACAAGGCCGTGAATCCTGACAACTTGACAAGAAGAGAAGTTGCCGAGAAACAACTCAATGCTTCCGCTCTCCAGATGATTGAACTTGCCGTTGGAGAAAGTGGTCTTCATCACATTCAAAACGTCTCCACCACCAAAGAAGCTTGGAAGTGCCTTGAGGTGGCATTCCTTGGAAATGAAAGCATGAAGAGGAATAGATATGATGGCTTGAGCAACGAGGCCGAAGGTTTCTACATGCTTGATAATGAAACCCATGAGGAGATGTATGGAAGACTCAACATTCTTGCCAAAGCCTTTCATAATGTTGGGGCAACCTATGTGGATGATGCTTGGATCAAGAGGAAGTATGTGAATGCTCTCATGCCCTTCAAGCCCGTTGAATTGAAGGCCATACAAGGAAAATTCAACTACCTTGAGATGACATCCAATGAAGTTATGCAAGAGGTGCAAGCCTCCAAGGTTGCCACCAAGAATGATCTAGACAACCGTGCTAGGGCCATGGGAATGAAGCAAGGTCCCTCTCTTGCTTTGAAGGCCAAGGTTGTGTGCCTTGATGAACATGATGGAGTTGAAGCATGCCCGAACAACCTTCCTCCCGATGAACTTGAACCGGCCCTCCATGGTCACATAGCTCTTGCAACAAGGACATTTTGGAATGACCCGGCCAAGGCAAAGGCTCAACTTGATCGAGCAAACAACCCAAGTGGGAAGAAGGAGTTTGCCAATAGAATAAAGACTTGCTACAATTGTCATAACAAGCATCACTTCATCAAAGATTGTCCTTTTGAGAATAGAGAGCAAAACGGTGGAAGGCTTGTCCTCAAGGGCGAGTCAAACATGCCACAAAAGAAGCCTTTTGTCAAGAGGAAGCCATTCTTCAAGAAAGCACCAAGAATTGTGTTGATGACTCAAGAAGAGTATCCTTCCGAGGATTCCGAAGAAGAAGAAGAACCCACTCGTGAGGTGGCCGCTTTGGCCATTGTATCAACTCCACTTCCTTCTCTCTTCGAATCCCCCAATGAGAACATCTCCCAAGTCCTCCCCATCAACACCGCTCGTTGTCTCATGGCCTCCGTCACCGAGGTATCATCTTCTACTCCCAAGACTATGCATGATATAGATGATAAAACTAGTCTTGTGATTAAGAAAGAACTTGTTGCTTCCGATACTATTATGGCTAACTTGCAAGGGGAAGCTAAGGCATATGTTGAGTCTCTCTTGAGACAACTTAATGCGGCCGAAGAAATCCTTGATGACAAGGGAAAGATTGAGAGAGAAGATGCTCTCACCATTGCATCCTTGAATGCCTCTCTTGAAGAAGAGAGTGAATATAGAACCTCTCTTGAGGAAAGAATTGAGTCTCTTGATGATAAAAATGATGAAATAATTGCTAAAATCATTAAGGATAGAGATCATGTCTTTGCTAAATATAAAGTGGTTAAAAAGGAGAAAGCCGAGTTTGTGGTTGCTAATGCTAGACTCCTTGAGGATGTGGAGAAACTTAACAAGGCTCATAAGGCCTTGGAAAGTACCCACTCTCTTCTAGTCAAGTCTCATGAGCAACTTCAAACTCAACTTTCCAAATCTAACTCACCTAGCACCTCTACTCCCTCTTGTGATCATGCAAATGTTATTGAGGAAAATGCTAGGTTGAAGGTTGAGCTTGCCAAGGCCACTAGTGCCAAGACCTCCATTCCTAAAGGTAATGAAAAGGTGGTTGCTCAAATTTTTGAGCAAAAGCCACACAAAGGGAAGGAGGGCCTCGGTTATGTGGCCAAGGCAAAGAAGAAGAAGAGCAACACCAATGCCAAGCCCGCTCAAGCCAAGACTCCCATTGCGGATGGTAATGCCACTAGGGGCAAGACCACTCGTAGTGACTTTGCGGGGCATAACAATCCCAACTACTTTGTTTATGTTGATTACTATGGGGATGTTTATGCAAAATATGTTGGTCCTTATGATGGTTACATTGCTTACTCTATTTGGGTTCCTAAGACCCTTGTTGCTAACAAAAGAGGACCCATTGAGAAATGGGTACCTAAAACCAAGCAATGATTTCTTGTAGGACTATGCTTCCGGTGGGTCTAAATGGGTGGTTGATAGTGGATGCACTAGTCATATGACCGGAAGTAAAGAGATCATGACGGAGTTGGGACCAAATATAAATCAAGCATCCGTCTCCTATGGTGATAAATCAAAAGCGGAGGTAACGGGTCTCGGCAAGGTGGTAGTTGCAAAGGATATCACCCTTGTAAATGTCATGCTTGTCGAGTCCCTCGGTTACAATCTTATGTCCGTTTGTGCACTTAATAAGATGAATTTTGATGTCCATTTTACTATTGATATGGTGGTACTCTTGAGGAGCAAGACTCTAAAGGTCATGTTCGTTGGGTATGTTGAAAATGAGTTGTTCGTGGTGGACTTTTCGGGGTCTACCAACACTCAAGCAATATGCTTATTCGGAATGGCCGATGTGGGATGGTTGTGGCATCGCCGCTTTGTGACACCCCTCCCTGGCACATCTCGCCAGAGAGGCGGTCGTCCCGTGCGCCAGCCCAAGATATCTGGCCGCACATCGCGACAGTGCAACATTATGGAAATCATTACACAATCAGGCACAAGTAGTGCTACAAATGGTTTACAAGGCCATCGAGGCATTTTAGAATATCTTGCCAAGCATGGCTCAGGACAGAGTTTAACTGGCAGCGGAAGACGACTAAGGCAACGGCTTGGAGCGGCTCCATTCCACCGGTATCTGGCTGGACTACTGATCCTAGCACGCACTTGCTCCATCTCCTTGCTAAGATAGAAGATGAATCCTTGACAAAACCTGGCCACAATCACAAGGCCCGTGAGTACATTTATATGCACTCAGCAAGAATCGCCACTCATTACAAACAACCCAACAATCATGCAACAGGTTATACATTGAAAATGAAATACTACACATGGCACGTATGTACTCTAGACAGACAAACATACAGTATAGCATAAAGGTAGCAAAGCATCACAAGCAAAACATGGCATAAGCAAACAACGGGGTATCACCAGTGCAGAGTCCAAGCCAGGTGGGGTTGGATCGGGCACCGGCAACCATACAAAGAGCTTACCTGTGACGAGTAGACGAGTGTACCAGTTGGTACCAAATCTTATAACTACTCCTGTCAACACAATCAGGCTTCCAAGCCTCTAGCCAACTCTGGCTATCACTCCAGCCAACTCTGGCTATCTCCCGGGGCATGCACGGTTGATGTTGGCTCTGGCCTAACTATAGGCTTTCCAACGCATCACACCGCCATCCCTAAACCTGGTTCACAATCACATTTCAAGTAGCATTCCCTGCATCAACTTCTTGTTCATTTAGTGAAATCAGGTCGTTCATTAATTATTCCAAACAAAACTTAAGTTTATCCTCCTGACACGACAAAGACACACAGTGTGACCGACACTGAACTGTTGTTCCATATCCCAGGAACGGGGCTAGCTGGCTAGGTTGATGCTCTCGAGAGTTTGCTTTACCACCTATCAGAATGCACCCCCACTCAGCCAACACTTCAGGTTTATCACGCCCAAAGTCGTACTAAGCAAAATACACTCACATGACGGTCCACCTGTTAAGACACACTCCTGCACCACCCTATGCGCGTGGCACAACGGGCAAGTAAATCCGGCACATCCCCCGGCGCGACCGGGTATGCCTAGCTCCGGACTCCCTATCACAGTCGAACCCATGCCTGTCTACCTCTACCCTCGGACAGCACAACCGAACGACTGCGCCCAATGGATGGCACAAAAGGGGCTCAAAAACCTACTAGGTCACGGTTTCCATGGGACAATGGTGGTATTGCATTCAAGGGTTCAGATTAGTGGCACTATGAACAGACCTTATCGCTGATGGAGGGTGGTTTCATTTTAATCAAGTTTTACCACAACAAGTCCCAAAACAGAGGATTAGTCCAGCATAGTAATTATGACATTAACATCATACAACAATAACAACAAGGCATTAGCAACATAATACTTGCATGTATAGATATCAACATAACAATAATAATATCCGGGTGACTGTGGCGGTAACCCCAGCCGGTGTCACTCGGGGTTAGTGTTCACAGAATAATACATAGTGTTTCAAACGGATGACAGTGGCGGTAACCCCAGCCGGTGTCACCGTAAAGAATGAGCCGAAAAGCACTCATAAGAATGAGAGAGCATCCATTCCACTCGAGGGTTATCTCGACGTGGTGTGATACGTCCAAAACGTATCTACTTTCCCGAACACTTTTGCTATTGTTTTACCTCTAACTTGTGTGTTTTGAATACAACTAATGCGGACTAACGCTGTTTTCAGCAGAATTGCCCTGGTGTCTTGTTTTTGTGCAGAAAGTCAACTTTCGGGAAAAACACCAGAAAAGATCGCAAACCTCCTATTTTACCAGAAGACTCACGGAGCCAGAAGGGGAGGCGGAGATGGGCCACGAGTGGCCCAAACCACATGGTGGCGCGGCCAAGGGGCCTGCCGCGCCAGCCTATGAGGAGGGCGCCTCGGGCACCTCCCCGAGTCCCCCTTTCGACTACTTAACCCTTCTGACCTAAAAACGTCGGGGGGTCGTCCACTTCATCCAGAAACATCACCGTACGCCGCCACCATCGCGAAACCTATTTCGGGGACCAGAAACTCCGTTCTGGCACTCCGCCGGGACGGGGAATTGGAGGAGATCATCGCCATCATCATCACCGACGCTTCTCCATCGACCATCCATGTTTCCCCCATCCATGTGTGAGTAATTCCCTGCTGTAGGCTGAGGGGGATGGTAGGGATTGGATGAGATTGTTCATGTAATAAGCTATAAGATCATTAGGGCATGGTGCCCAGTATCCGTTGTTAGTACTTATTGATGTTGTTGCAACTTGTTGAGCTTAATGCTTGTCACTAGGGCCCGAGTGCCATGATTTCAGATCTGAACATGTTATTGTTTCATAATGATATGCACTGTTTATTGATCATACCTGCAAGTTGTATACACATATTGTTGTCCGGAACCCGCGGTCCCAAAGTGACAATAATTGGGACAGCCGAGGGGAATGGCTGCGATGTGAGGATCACATGTGTTCACTGCGTGTTAATGCTTTGCTCCGGTACTTATTAAAAGGAGTACCTTAATTACCAGTAGATTCCCTTGAGGCCCGGCTGCCACCGGCTGGTAGGACAGAAGATGTTGTACAAGTTTCTCATTGCGAGCACGTACGACTATATACGGAACACATGCCTACGTTTACTTAGTACTTGGATGCTTTATCATTATTATCTGCAATGCCTATGTCTTGATTATTATATGAGCTATCTTATCCATGCAGCGCCCGTTCATCCATCCCTATGCCTACAGTGTTTTAATCCTACTGTTTACTGCAATCACTACTGCTGTCTCTATTTACTGCTGCTATTATTTCACCGCTACTACTGCTATAAAACTGTTGCTACTGATAATCTGTGTCGAGCAAGACTATTCACAGGTGCAGCTGAATTGACAACTCCGCTGTTAAGGCTCTCAAGTATTCTTTGGCTCCCCTTGTGTCGAATCAATAAATTGGGTTTTACTTCCCTCGAAGACTGTTGCGATCCCCTATACTTGTGGGTCATCAAGACTATTTTCTGGCGCCGTTGCCGGGGAGCATAGCTTTATTTGGGAGTTCACTTGTGATCTATACTGCTCGCTGAAATTTATTCATCATGGGTAAAGCTCGTGATGAGAGGGTCCATGTATTGCCCTCCACTACAAGAAAAGGTACGACACTTAGTACCTCTGCTGCTCTTGACTCACCATCTGTATTGAGTCAACTTGTTACACCACCACAATCTTCACGTGTTGGTACTACTGCTGAATCTGAAATTGCCTCTGATAATGTTGATGATGCTTCTACTGTGATTGATGAGAATATTTCATTAGGTCCACTTTTAGATGCTGCTATTGCTAAGTCTAAACAACTTGAAAATACTAGAACACCTAATGGAAGTCCTACTACTCCTGTTTATTCACCTGAGTTAAGGGATTATACTTGTGATGATGATCCTGATGAAACTTATGTGGAACTTGATGATGATTTTATTGATAAATGTAATGCTACTACTGGTGCAAGTAATATGAGAAATTTTCTTGCACAACATGCTGTTAAATACAAGTTGTCACCTGATCCTAAGTTTGCCACTTCTCCTATAAACATTAAAGATAAGGATTATGATTTTTCTCTTGATTTATCTCATATATCTATTGTTGAGAAAACTCCTTTTTGTGGCACTAAGAGTGAAAGTGCTGTAGAGCACATGAATGAGCTCTCTACTTTGAGTGGCTTATTTTCTGATGATATTAAGAAGCGTAGCTACTTTGTTGCTAAGATTTTTCCTTTCTCATTAAAAGATGATGCTAAAGCTTGGTATAACAACTTGTCTCCTGGTTCTATTACTAGTCCTACTGGTTTGCTTGATGTTTTCTTTCAGAAATATTTCCCTGCTAGTGCTAAACATGATGCTTTGCAAAGAATTTATAACTTTGACCAGGAAGATGAAGAGAAACTTCCAGAGGCATGGACAAGGTTTTGCTCTCTTATCAGAGCTCGGCCTGGACATGATTTGGAAAAGCATGATCTACTTGATATATTTTACAGTGGACTAACTATTGAATCTAGAGCATATCTGGATAGTTGTGCTAGTTGTGTTTTCAGGAAAAGAACCCCTGAAGAAGCTGAAGAATTATTGGCTAAAATCAGCCAGAATTATGATGATTGGACTCTACCTGCGCCGACCCCCACACCTACACCGACACCAATATCAAAGAAGAGGGGAGGTATGATTGAATTGAATGATGAAACAATGAGGGAGCCAAGAAGACTCTCATTGAGAAGGGTATTAAATCTGAAGATGTGAAGAACCTTCCACCTATTGAAGATTTGTGTAAGCCAATTCCTCATCCATCCATAATTGAGGTTCACTCTCTCCACAGGTTCGATGAAGGAGATATTCCCTACTCTAAACCACCTGATCAATGCTTAGATGAATTTGATAATTATGTTATTAAGCAAGATAATTTTAATATGAGAGTAGAGAATCATTTGCATGAAAATTCTCTAGCTATTAGTAAGTTGCATGATATTGTGGAGAGAACCTCCAATGATGTTAAGATGCTTATTAAACATTTCCATATGGTTCAAACTCAAATTGATCAACTCACTAAAGTGCAACAAGACATGTTAGCCAATGCTTCTAAGGAAAAATTAAAACCTGTCTATGTTAGCACTAGAAGTGGAGCTCATACTCAGGATCCTTTATATCCTGAGGGACATCCTAAAAGAATTGAACAAGATTCTCAACTAGCTGAAAATCCAGTTTCTCCTTCTAAGAAAAAGAAGAAGAAGAAACATAAAAATGTTGTAGAATCCTCTGAAACTGTTAATGATCCTAATAGTATATCTATCTCTGATGCTGAAACTGAAAGTGGTAATGAACTTGATAGTGATAAGGATAAAAATGATGCTCTTGATAAAGAAGTTAGTGAAAAGGAACCTGAAAAGCATACTAAAAACACAAAGTACACTAAGGAAGATTTCATTGCTAAGAAACATGGTAATGAAAGGGAACCTTGGGTTCAAAAGCAAATGCCTTTTCCAACTAAGAAACTAAAATCAAAGGAAGAAGAACATTATAATAAATTTGTGAATGGATGAAACCCTTGTTTTGCAAATTCCTTTGACTGATGCTATTAAATTGCCTCCTTACTCAAAGTATATGAAAGATATTGTTTCTAACAAAAGGAAAATTCCTAATGAGGAAATTTCTACTATGCTTGCTAATTATTCTTTCAATGGCAAGGTTCCTAAGAAGCTTGGAGATCCAGGTATACCAACCATCCCTTGCTCCATCAAGAATAATTATGTTAGAACTGCTTTATGTGATTTGGGAGCAGGAGTTAGTGTTATGCCTTTTTCTCTTTATAAGAGACTCTATCTTGATAAATTGATACCTACTGATATATCTTTGCAAATGGCTGATAAATCTACTGCTGTTCCTGTTGGCATTTGTGAGGATGTCCCTGTTCAAGTAGCTAACAATTGTTTAATTTTGACTGATTTTGTTGTTCTTGAAATGCCTGAAGATGATAATATGTCTATTATTCTTGGAAGACCTTTTCTAAATACTGCAGGTGCTGTTATTGATTGCAATAAAGGAAAAGTAACTTTCAATGTTAATGATAAAGAACATACTGTTTATTTCCCCAAGAAAGTTGACAAGATTTATGGAGTCAATACTATCTCCAATTTTAAAACTATCAAAGTGGGAAGTATTGATTGCCCTATATATGATCATCAAGAAGGATATCAAAACATTATGATTGGATCCATATCAATACAATACAAGGTAACATGAGTGTTTCATGATGTTTAAATCATTTGTGTCATGTAAATTTATTTGGTGCCAAGACTTGATCAACCTTGCTATCAAATGTATTTGCATACATAAAAGAGCTAAACAACATTTCTTTCTTCAACTTTGTTTTACCTACTGTTGTGTTACTGAACTTGCAAAGTTTTAGTTGAAACTGGTCTTTATAAAATTCTATTTCTGCTCTAAGTTTATTATTTAAATATCCAGAAAATGTGCAAAATGAAAGTTTTCAAAAATTTCTGAAAATTATACCATAAATATTAGTTTTTAAAGAGGAATGTGGGAGTGCCTGGAGCTGACCAGGGGGACCCACCATGCCACCACACCACCCCACCGCGCGGCAGGGGTGTGGCCGCGCCGTGGCATGGTGTGGGCCCCACCTGGCCCTCCACTCACCCATCTTCCTCTCATTTCTTTCTCTCTCCCGACCAAACACACCACCATTGCTCAAACCCGTGTTCTTGCTGCTCTTGCTCGAGATTTTTCGATCTCCTTGCTCAGCCCATCTTTGTTGCTGAAATTTGGACCATTTGCTCTCCGGTATGTGACTCCTCCTTTTATCCAAGTAGAATTTTGTTTAGTAAGTATACCTTGAGTATTTTGCTGCTGTAGGTGACTTGTTAAGTGAGTATGCATGCTTGTTTATGTTGATATAATCAGTTTTGATGCATGTTTAGTCCTCTAGCAAGTTCATATAGTAGTTCCCCTCATTTGTATGTCTCAAAATCAATTTTTATAATGTTTGTTAAAAAATTTCAGAAAAGGAAAATGCATAACCACACCTTTGGGAGGTGTTTGAAAGGGATTCTCAGAGAGCAAGGAGGCCTTTGAGGGCATCTACTCGAGTTAGGCGTTCCTATGATGAGGATGTCATTGCACCGAACATTGGAGATGGAGGGGATGACCAAATCCCAAATGCTTCATCCTTTCCATGCATGGAGTTTTTGCGTAATGCAGGGTTGCTTGATGACTTCATGTTCCTTATCCAGAGAGTTGGCCTAACCACTTATATGCAGGATGAGGCGACCAACATTATTGGCTCACCAAAACTTTTGTTGAGAGTTTTAAATTTGTGAATTCATCTTATGCGCCTACTGTCCAATTTAAGATTTATGACAGGCCTGTTACAATGGGCTTGGGAGACTTTTGTGCTGCCATAGATATTGCTCCTTTAGGTACAGCAAAGAAGATTGCAGGGAACACCAAAGACTTTGTGGAACTTTACCGAGGAGTGACCAACGACGATGACCGCACCGCTCAGCGCGGCAAGATAAGGAACATCCAATTCCCTGCCATTAGATATTTCGTTTATTATCTTGCTACTAGCATTCTTGGTAGGGAAAACACCAGTAACATTTCTAATTATCATCTTGCTTTTCTTGCTGCTGCACTTAATGGTAACACTGCTTACAACCTTGGTGCCCTTATTGCTCGCCGTTTGGCTGCTAGTGGACCTATTTATGGAGGAATTGTTGCTTCACGAGTTATCGCATATCTAGGTCTTTCCGTTAGTCCTAATGATGAGAAGCTAACCCCTTTAGACTTGATATTTCTGCTATGAAAGGCCATCAGTTTGTCACACCTAATTCTCATTTAGGAAACATTGTTTACAAAGTTTTATTTACTAACGGGGATGAATATGAAGTGCCTTTGCCCCAGGCCGATCTGTTCCCTTTACACAGGAGACCGTGGTCGTACTCCAAGGAGGCGTTGGAGGAGCAGCTTAGAGTGCGAGGCTTTCACCAGCAGCACCAGGAGGAGGAAAGCACCTGATGATGGCTACACCGTCACTTACCTTGGAGCGTCATCAGCTCTTACCAGGACGAGCCTTCTTCATCTATCACGACAGGCACTTCCTGGGCACCATGGGGTTGATCTCCACTTAGGCCAAAAGCCTAAGCTTGGGGGGAGGTATATCGACATCTCACTCATTTACATATCATATCTTGTCGATACTTTGTATATCCATGTTGCAGTTTTCTTTCTTTTTAATTGTTTACCTTTTATTGCTGCATTCCAAAACACAAAAAGACCAAAAATATTTCTGTTGTTTCTCTTCATTTGTTTCTTTAAGTTTCAGTATTAGTTTGCTTAGTTTTAAAATTCGGTTTGTTATTCAAAAATCCAAAAATATTTTGCTTTATTGTTGTTTCTTTTTGCTCTTGTTTCAAAAACTCGAAAACCCAAAAATATTTGTTGTTTCTTTTTGGTTTTGTATAGTGTTTTCAGAGTTGGACAGCCATCCGTGACTCCGATGGAGCTTGGTTTTCATTCTTATCATTCGAAGCAACACAAGTGAAAAAGCAATAAGGATGATCTACAACAACTTGAGTTGGGGTGAGAGGCTGGTATGAACTCCATTTGTTTTCATTTTTGTACATATACTCATCTATGTGAGCATGCTTAGTTGGTTCATGTGAGGTATATGTCATTTAGTGGATGCTTAGTAGTTCTTGTTCTCTCATGATCGGTCCCAATTTATTAATAGTGGTAGCATGTTATGTTGATGTTTGCTTGCATTGTTCTATTCATAGAGGGTATGACATTGTGGTATCCTCCTCTGAAGAATTCATTTGAATTGACTTGGCACATGCTCATGCATGCGTATGACTGAAAAACAAAAGTCAATTAAGCCTTGATGATTTATTTTGACTCAGAGTTCTTGTATCACTTTTATGTCTCAATTAATTTCATTTTGTCGCAAGCATGATTATGACGGTTATTGCTCTCTTGATTGTCGCTTCCCAGTCTATTGCTAGCCTTCACTTGTACTGAGCGGGAATGCTGCTCGTGCTTCCAAAACCATGAAAACCAAGTTATTCCAAAGTGTCCACCATAAATACCTATGCATGGCATTTCGAACCATTCAAGTAAATTTTCATGTGCTACCTTTAAAACCTTCAAAGTACTTCTCAATTTGTGTCAATGTTTTATAGCTCATGAGGAAGTATGTGGTGTTTTATCTTTCAATCTTGTCATTTACTTCTGACAGACTTTCACCAATGGACTAGTGGCATATACATCCGCTTATCCAATAATTTTGCAAAAAGAGCTGGCAACGGGGTGCCCAGCCCCAATTAATTACAACTTTCATTAATAATTCTCTTCACATGTTTTGCCCTGATTTATCAGTAAGCAACTTAATTTTGCAATAGACACTCCTCCATGGTATGTGAATGTTGGAAGGCACCCGAGGATTCGGTTAGCCATGGCTTGTGCAAGCAAAGGTTGGGGGGAGTGTCACCCATAATGAAACTAAAATACATGTGTAAACAAAAGAGAAGAGGGATGATCTACCTTGCTGGTAGAAATAACGTCCTTCATGGGAGCCGCTCTTGAAAGTCTGGTTGACAAGGGGGTTAGAGTACCCACTACCATTCGTTGACAACAACAAACACTTCCCAAAACAATTTTGCTTCTGTTTTAAAAATGAAAAGCTCTAGCACATGATAATCTCTGCTTCCCTCTGCGAAGGGCCAATCTTTTACTTTCATGTTGAGTCACCATCCTTTCTTTGAGCACTTTCTCGAGAGCATAGTTGTCATTCTTAGTGTAATGTGCTTGTCCCAGAATGTGGTTAACTATGATGCTTTTATCTTTGATATCTTTGATTCTAGTCTTCCCATGAACTTCAGAGGTGCCTGGGCATTTATGTTTTGCTGTACAAAAACGGGCAAGCGAGATACCATCTTGTCATATCCTATTATGAGCATTACAATCTTGTGAATTAATATGTTTCATGTTTGTTGCTATTAGTATGTTGGTATCTTTTCATAGTTTACATGCCTATTGAGTGACATTATTTGCATTTGCCTCATCTTGAATTGCTTAAGCATTTGTACATATAGTGAGAATATATGCATCATATGAAGCAAATGTGTTCGTGAAAGTCTTTTATCGCACTCAGTTGTTAACTGAATTGCTTGAGGACAAGCAATAAGCTAAGCTTGGGGGGAGTTGATACGTCCAAAACGTATCTACTTTCCCGAACACTTTTGCTATTGTTTTACCTCTAACTTGTGTGTTTTGAATACAACTAATGCGGACTAACGCTGTTTTCAGCAGAATTGCCCTGGTGTCTTGTTTTTGTGCAGAAAGTCAACTTTCGGGAAAAACACCAGAAAAGATCGCAAACCTCCTATTTTACCAGAAGACTCACGGAGCCAGAAGGGGAGGCGGAGATGGGCCACGAGTGGCCCAAACCACATGGTGGCGCGGCCAAGGGGCCTGCCGCGCCAGCCTATGAGGAGGGCGCCTCGGGCACCTCCCCGAGTCCCCCTTTCGACTACTTAACCCTTCTGACCTAAAAACGTCGGGGGGTCGTCCACTTCATCCAGAAACATCACCGTACGCCGCCACCATCGCGAAACCTATTTCGGGGACCAGAAACTCCGTTCTGGCACTCCGCCGGGACGGGGAATTGGAGGAGATCATCGCCATCATCATCACCGACGCTTCTCCATCGACCATCCATGTTTCCCCCATCCATGTGTGAGTAATTCCCTGCTGTAGGCTGAGGGGGATGGTAGGGATTGGATGAGATTGTTCATGTAATAAGCTATAAGATCATTAGGGCATGGTGCCCAGTATCCGTTGTTAGTACTTATTGATGTTGTTGCAACTTGTTGAGCTTAATGCTTGTCACTAGGGCCCGAGTGCCATGATTTCAGATCTGAACATGTTATTGTTTCATAATGATATGCACTGTTTATTGATCATACCTGCAAGTTGTATACACATATTGTTGTCCGGAACCCGCGGTCCCAAAGTGACAATAATTGGGACAGCCGAGGGGAATGGCTGCGATGTGAGGATCACATGTGTTCACTGCGTGTTAATGCTTTGCTCCGGTACTTATTAAAAGGAGTACCTTAATTACCAGTAGATTCCCTTGAGGCCCGGCTGCCACCGGCTGGTAGGACAGAAGATGTTGTACAAGTTTCTCATTGCGAGCACGTACGACTATATACGGAACACATGCCTACGTTTACTTAGTACTTGGATGCTTTATCATTATTATCTGCAATGCCTATGTCTTGATTATTATATGAGCTATCTTATCCATGCAGCGCCCGTTCATCCATCCCTATGCCTACAGTGTTTTAATCCTACTGTTTACTGCAATCACTACTGCTGTCTCTATTTACTGCTGCTATTATTTCACCGCTACTACTGCTATAAAACTGTTGCTACTGATAATCTGTGTCGAGCAAGACTATTCACAGGTGCAGCTGAATTGACAACTCCGCTGTTAAGGCTCTCAAGTATTCTTTGGCTCCCCTTGTGTCGAATCAATAAATTGGGTTTTACTTCCCTCGAAGACTGTTGCGATCCCCTATACTTGTGGGTCATCATGGTGTCAGCAATCTCGGCAAAAAGAACCAAATGGAAAGTCAGCTCCCAAGCGTCGCAGTCCGGGTGGTCTAAGCCAACCATATTTGACGGAGGGACAAGGCAAATAACTCTTTTGGCAAATGCCCCCAACTCCGAGGATCATAAGACGACATTCGTCGCTCCTCACCTCGGCGAAGAGGAAAAAGCAAACAAGCCCCGCAAGCGCGAGACGCACAGGTGTAATAATTTCCCCATTCCTCTGACTGAGGCGGTTCCACCGGCCATTGTCTCGGGAATGTGAGTGATGCACAGGTAAGCGGTTATACAGCAGTGCAATAATTAAAATGCAACATGATAAATATACAACAATACAAGGCTCATAAGAAATACAGACAGCAAACAGACATGCAACAGACATAACACCCGGCATGGTATTAAGCAATCAAACAACAAGCATTGCGGGATGGCTCATAGCAAGGGGTTAGCTTGCCTCTGGAGGTGATCTTGAAATGGTTCGGAAAGTCTCGGACTTGCCGGGGGTCGGAATCCCCGGAGAACGCCTAAACCACGAAACGACCAACGACGCATTAAATAAAGGCAGTGAAAATAAGTTGCTCCAAATACAGCAAGACTAGTACCACTGGTTAGGTCTCTCAAAAATATGAATTTAGGAATTTGAATCGGCTAAAACGGAGCTACGGTTCAAAATCTACGGGCGTTTGAATTTACTCACCGGAAGAAAAAGAAAAACAGTCCGCAGGAAAAAAAACTTCCCGCGCCGCTTCTTCCCGCGGTTGGGCCGTGCAGGGCCGCGGACGGCCTGCTGCGCCGCTGTCCGGGCTGGACCGGCCGCGCGTTTCAGAAGGACGCCTTCAGCTCAGGGAGACGTAACACGCCGGTTACGCCTCCACTTATCCGACGTGGCGGCTGGTCCAGGCTGGGCCCACCTGCCAGCGTCTCAGGCACGCCACGCTGGCCATCTTCCTCATCGCGTCGCGGACGCGCAGGAAAGAGCCCGACATGGCTCAGGCGAGCACGGCCACCTGCTGCCGCCGCTTCTCCGGTGGGCGCCGCCGGCCACCCCAGGCGTGGCAAGAAGCGCCCCGCCGCGCCGCGTCGGATGGTGGAGGCCACGGCCATGGAGAGTCAAGGGAGGCAACGCCTCGGTGCGCGCCCGGCAAGCTTGCCGCCGGCGGTCGAGGATGGATACGAGGCTACGGCCCAGCAAAATCCAAATGGACTAGACCGGGAGGTGGAGGGGATCGAGGGAAACGTCTCTGCGTGGTTAATCGAGGAATGGCTCAGCCTAGGGCTCGCCATGGTCGACGGACCGGCGGCGGCAACCTCGGCCAATTCAGGGAAGAGCCCCGTCTTTTCGAAACGGGGAGGGCAGAGGGGTTCCAGGGGGAGGGGGAGGGTGCAGTGCATCGATGAGGGAGGGTCTGGGGCTCCTTATATAGCCGTGGGGGGGAGGAGAGGTGGGTGCGCGGCCGCTGCGGCCATTGAAGACACCGTGAGGTCACGGCTTACGCAGCCGGCCACAGGAAGGAGATAAGGGCGAGGGCGAGATGATCTCTTGGAGCAGGAATGGCTCGGTATCCGCACGTTGAGCACGAGCTCGCGAGCAGCGGCGAGGATGGTGCTGACACGCGGCGGACGGCGCCTAACTCCGGCCAGAATTTAATGGGAGGGGGTAGGGCGTCTCGGGTGCGAGCCAGGGGAGCAGGGAAGGGCTGGGTCGTGGTCGGGTTGAGCTGCAACGCGGGAACAGCAGGGGGAGGTTGGAGGAGCAGTGCGGTGGCGCCGCCTGGCTTGCCCATGCCGGTGGTGATCACGCTACTGGCCATGCCGACATCGGCATCAAGATGGTTTTCTCATCTAGGGCTCTAGAAGAAAATCCAATCGTGTCATCTCGTCCAAAATCAATCCCCAGCAACTTTTCTGACCAAAGTTGTTGCCAAAACTCAAGTTGGTGCGACTAGTTTTTCTGAAAAACAGTACTGGACTATTTTGAAATTTGATGTTTGGAGAGGCAAACTATTTTAGGTTTGAACAAGACTTGGTCCAGAGGTGTAGGATCTCCTAGTGCTCGCATCTAGGTGCTCACTTCCCACAACAAAAATCAATTGGTGTGTTTTGAACACAAATGGGTTTTAGGGCAGAAACTTGCACAGGAAAAAGTTCAACATTTTCCTAGCAAGGTACCAAATATTTTTGCATAAATGGGTTACATAATGCCTAGGGATCATTCCCTAATTTTCGTAGAATTTTTGGAAACATACAAATAGGGGTTCCTTTGGAAATTGCGAAAAGGCATGAAAAGGGCATTACAAAGGAAGTACCTCAAATATTGCTCAAATGAGGTTGGGGCAATGGAGTGAAATGTTCAGGAGGTGAAATCATGCACCTTCCCAAAATGGAATAAATTTTTGGATGAGTGTAAGGTGTCTAGATCATCTCTGGATCAAAAATGGCATTTCGGAAAATAATGTCTAACTTGGAATTATTGCATTGGAGTATGCAATATTTTGCATGGAATGTATTTATATGGATATGGGAGTCCTCCGGTATTTTTAGTGGAATTTATCTAGCTATGGAAATGGGCTTCCTTTTTGTAGGTGGAGAAAAGGGTTTAAAAGGTTTAATAGTCGGGGCTAGGGTTTTCGAGAGAAAACTTAAGCCACAAAATCACCACGGGCATTGGAGAGGTTCATGGATCACCGGGGAAATTTTGAGAGAGCAATTCCAAAGTCAAATCATCCCCAAAAGATTTGAAGAAACATTTAGGAAAACAGAAAAAGTTTTTCAGGCGTCAGGAAACACCGCTAAAATTAGGTTCGAATTTTCAGGGTGTTACACGCTTGTCCCATGTCAACATGAGAACTTTGCAAAGTCTTCACAAGGGTGGCCACATTCTTGGACTAAAAGACAATGTTTCTTTTTCTAGAGATCGTCTTTGTAGGGCTTGTGTTGAAGGAAAGATGCATGATTCTCCCCATCCAAGCAAGACCATCATTTCATCAAAGAGGATATTGGAACTTCTTCATGTTGATCTCTTTGGTGCCGTGCCTCAACCTAGTCTTGGTGGGAAGAAATATTGTTTGGTGATTGTTGATGACTATTCAAGATTTACTTGGGTTTATTTCTTCAAGACGAAGGATGAGACCCAACAAGCCGTCATCGACTTTTCCAATATTGTTCAACGCCAATACAATGTCCCTATTTTGGTCATTAGGAGTGATAATGGCTCCGAGTTCAAGAACTACACCTTAAATGAGTTTCTTAGTGAAGAGGGGATTCGTCATCAATATTCCGCTGCATATACCCCTCAACAAAATGGTGTAGCCGAAAGGAAGAACCGGACTCTCATGGATATGGCAAGGTCTATGTTGGCGGAGTTTAAGTCTCCACTATTCTTATGGGCCGAGGCCATCTCCACGGCGTGTCACTCATCTAACCGGTTATTCTTTCGTGTTGGCAAGAAGTTTACATCTTATGAGATGCTCACCGGCAACAAGCCCAATGTCTCCTACTACCGAGTATTTGGTTGTAAGTGTTTCTATAAGAACAAAAGTGTTCGTTTGTCTAAATTTGAATCTAAAGCTTTAGAGGGTGTTTTTGTTGGGTACGGTGCCGAATCTCACACCTATAGAGTCTATGACAAGACCGTTGGGAAAGTCATAGAATCTTGTGATGTGAGGTTCGATGAGAATGACGGCTCCCAAGTGGCGCAATTTCATGTTTGTGATGTAGATAATGAAGAGCCTCAAGATGCTATAAGAAGAATGGGCATTGGTTTCCATCGCCCGTTGAGATTCATTACGAGTCTCCTCAAGCAAGTCCAAGCTCCATTCAAGTGGAGGCCTCTTCATCACAAGTTGAAACGGCGCCTATCATGGAAGCAAATGATGCACCTCCCAAGAACAAGTTCAAGACCCTCCTCATGTTGACCATGTTGCTATGCAAGAATCAAGTTCTCCTATTGTTGATGCTAGCCAAGGTCATGACCAAGATCAACCCTCTCCTTCATTTGTTGAAGATGTGCTTCAAGATGATCAAGGTCAACATTCCGGTCAAGACGGGGACTCAAATGATCAAGATGATCAAGTGATACCTCCAAGATGCAATGAGATATCGAAGCCCGTCGTAAAGCAAGAATTGTAAGAGACTTTGAATTAAAGGCTCACCATCTAGATAACATCATTGGTGACCACAAGAAGGGTGTTACCACAAGAAGGCAATTGGCAAACTTTAGTGAACATCAAGCTCATATTTCCATGGTGGAACCAAAGAAAGTGTTTGAAGCTCTTGAAGATCCGGATTGGTTAGAAGCTATGCATGATGAACTCAATAACTTCAAGCGCAACAAAGTGTGGAATCTAGTTGAGAAGCCAAAAGATTGCCGCAATGTTATAGGCACAAAGTGGATATTCAAGAACAAGCAAGATGAGCATGGAATGGTTGTGAGGAACAAGGCAAGATTGGTTGCACAAGGGTACTCTCAAGTTGAAGGCATTGATTTTGGAGAGACTTATGCACCCGTGGCTCGCCTTGAGTCCATCCGTATCCTTCTTGCATATGCATCACATCATAACTTTAAATTGCAACAAATGGATGTGAAAAGTGCCTTTCTTAATGGTCCTTTAAAGGAGTTGGTATATGTTAAGCAACCACCGGGTTTCGAGGACCCTAAATTCCCTAACCATGTCTACAAGCTTGATAAGGCGCTCTATGGTCTCAAACAAGCACCTCGTGCTTGGTATGAGCACCTAAGAGAGCTATTGCTAGACCGTGGATTTGAATTGGGGCAAATCGATCCCACTCTTTTACTAAGAGGGTCAAAGGGGAGCTTTTCATATGCCAACTTTATGTTGATGATATTATATTTGGCTCATCTAACAAAGCTTTCAATGATGAATTTTCAAAGCTTATGACCGATAGGTTCGAGATGTCTATGATGGGCGAGTTGAAGTTCTTTCTCGGTTTTGAGATCAAGCAATTGAATGAAGGGACTTTCATCTCTCAAACCAAATATACCCAAGACATGCTCAAGAGGTTCAATATGCACAATGCTAAGGGCAAGCGGTTTCCCATGGACACCAAATGCCATCTTGAACTTAACCCGACGGTATCGATGTTTGCCAAAAACTTTATCGCTCTATGATTGGTTCTTTGCTTTATCTTTGTGCATCTAGACCCGATATTGTGTTGAGTGTAGGGGTGTGTGCAAGGTATCAAGCCGCTCCTAAAGAAAGCCACATGGTGGCGGTCAATAGAATCCTTCGATATTTGGTTGATACCCCAAGGTTTGGTTTGTGGTACCCAAAGGGCACTAATTTCTCTCTTGCCGGGTACACGGATTCGGATTGGGCCGGTTGCAAGGATGATAGGAAATCAACTTCCGGGGCATGCCAATTTCTTGGTAGGGCCTTGGTGAGTTGGTCTTCTAAGAAGCAAAATTGTATATCTCTATCTTCCGCCGAAGCCGAGTATGTGGCGGCCGCAAGTGCATGCACTCAATTGTTATGGATGAGGCAAACTTTAAAGGAATACGGTGTCAATTGTGACAAAGTGCCTCTTTTATGTGACAATGAAAGTGCTATCAAGATTGGCCACAATCCGGTGCAACACTCAAGAACGAAGCATATTGAGATTCGTCATCATTTTATTCGGGATCATATTGCTCGTGGTGATATTGAGCTTGGCTATATTCCAACCAAAGATCAACTTGCCGACATTTTCACGAAGCCACTTGATGAAGCAAGATTCACCTTCTTGAGGCATGAGCTAAATATCGTGGATTCTAGGAGCTTGACTTGACCATCTTGCATACACACCTATTTTTGACTATCTATTTGGTTTAGGTGTAGGCATGGACATAGGGGGAGTGCGGTCCTAATCCATTGGACTATCCCTCCCCCCATTATGCCGATAGTAAGAATTCATTTGCATCTCTATATTCATTCTATGAATTGTGAGCTTAAATGACGAGTAGTGGCCGTGGACCCAAGATATATCTTCGCGGTGTCACACCACATACTCATACATGGTGGCCTCGGCCACCGCCCTCTTCCTTGTGAAGAGTTGGTTTCATTTGGATTTTTTTGGTTTTCTAGTGCTCCTATGGAAAACATGCTCAATTTGGTTTTTGTGTGTTTGCTTCTTGCAAATTGAGTATGAAGTACCATCTCCAGTGTGTTGATCTAATCCTATGCCTTTCTTCTATCTCAAAACAACTTCCATCTTGCACAAGTTCAAAATCCTTACACAAAAAGAGAAATCTGGGGTTTCTTAGGAGGCCCCGGTAGTACCGCCTGGTGGGATCCGGTAGTACCGGGCTCTGAATCTAAGCAGTTCTGCTGCTCGCAAAGATTCAGGCCCCGGTAGTACCGGATGGTCCGCCCCGGTACTACCGGGAATCGCGGGTATCAAAATATCCAGTGCGGGGGTTATTCCCCATTCTTCCCCACCCGCACATCACCCACCCCGCCGCCTCCTCTGTCCCCTGCTCCGGCCGCCGCCCTAGGCCGCCGGTCTCCGCCATCTCCGGCCAGATCTGCTCCGTGGGAGCGATCCCCTCGTCGATCTCCTCCATGGCCTCCGGTATTTCCCCGTTCTTTGCATTCTTTGTTTCTAAATCTTGAAACCTAGATGTATGGAGAGGAAACATTGGTAGCTCCGTTGGCAACGGTTAAAGTTGGATGGATGATCACCTAGGCCTTGTTAGCTAGCCTCTATGTGTAATGTATGGTTGAATCTCTCAATTTTGTGCCATTCAGTCTTGAATCGGCTCAGCCGGTACTACCGGGCTAAGCCCGGTACTACCGGGTTTTCCAAATTTGCTCGATTCAACCTCTCTTTACATCTATTGGCTAGTTTTTGATTCCTTAATCCGTGAACTTGTGCACTCATCTATTCCCTGCCCTACCTATATGCTGTTTCACAGGTAGCCGCCGTGGTAGTAAGAAGCCACGTCTCGTGGAGGATGATTGAGGAAGAAGAAGAGGAAGTTTTGCCTGCTCGCACCACAGCCAGAACTCAAGCAAGAGGAAAAACTCCAGCTGCTGCTCGTACCACCACTGCTCCTCCACGAGAGCCCGCAAAGCACTTCACTTATGGAAGAATGATGACTATCAGAAGCTCAGAGAAGAGAATCCCTATGCTGAGGAGAGGTCACCTCTTGTGCGGAATCCGCACTTTTACACAAATGATCAAGAAGCCATCTACAAGGAAATCTATCTCCACAAGGATTACTCCGTGGTTGTCCAACACACTCTTGATCTTCCTTACATGAAAAACTCGAAGCACAAGGGCTATTTTGATGAGACACTTGCAATGTGTGAAGAGTTTGGGCTGATTGACATCATGAAGGAGAACCATCCCTACATCGAGTACTACATTATTCAGTTCTTTGCCACCGTCTACCTTGACCATGATGAAGCCCGGACTCTATGGTGGATGACCAAGGACACCTTGCTTTCTGCCACCTTGGCGGAGTTTGGAGAGGTTCTAGGCTATGAAGACAAGGGTGAAAGTGTTGCTAGTGGATGGAGATGCCATGACAATGATCGATCCAGCTCCAAGGATGTTCTTGGACCAATCACTATGGAAAGAGGCACCACTGGTAAAACTGCTCATCTTGTGCGTCCATTTGAGATTCTCCACCGTGTCTATAGGGAAACTATTGCTCCCCGTGTGGGAAACTGGGATGAGGTTCATGGCTACATGTTTGACCTTCTCAAGCTCTCCTATGAAAATCAAGGCAAAGGCAAGAAGCTTGATGTGATGGATTGGATGTGGAATGACTTGTGGTCCACAATCATTGATAGAAGGGCCCCCATCTATGGCCCATCATTATGAAGCTCATTCGCCGCAAGTGGGCTCTCAAGAAGAATGGAGAAGATATCATGAAGGATGGCAGCCCCGTTGTGGCTCATCTGGTGAAGGAACTGCGTATCAAGGCTCATCTCCTCCCAAAACCAAGCCCATTGATCCTGAGGCTGCTGCTGAAGCTGAGAGAGCTAGTGGGAGTGCACCACCCCTTGAGGAACCTTCATGGTTCAAGAAGCTGCAGATTAAGGCCAAGAGGGCCTTTTGCCTCAAACTTGATTTGGAAGACCGTCTGTATGAAGCCATGTGTATCACAAGAAGGCAACAGCGACACAAAGCAATGATGAGGCATATGCAGATTCCAGTCTCCGATGGTTCTGAAGAAGTAATCACTCCAAGGAGGAATGGGTGTCCAAGCATGGTTTCTGGAGTGATGAAGATGCTCCTCCAGATGGTGATCGCTTCCAGGCCTCCTCCTCTTCGACCCACCACGGCGCGGGTGGAGCTTGATGCTCCTAGGGACGTGTTAGCATCGCGCTTCTCCCTTTTTGGCATTTCGATGACAAAGGGGGAGAATGTGTTCTATTAGGTTGTGCCGTGGGATTTGCATGGGAGGAACACAAGCTTGCACTTCGTTTGATCTTTATGCTTGTGTTCCATCTTTATTTGGATATTTGCTTTGAACTTCTCTATGCATGATGTAAGACATGCCATGACCTTGTGTTATTGTAATAAGACCTATCTAGTATGGTACTTGCTTATTGTTGCTTATATTGTGCAAGTTGTTATAATTGTTATCCATATGAACTTGCTTGGTTTGTAAAATATAGGGGGAGCTCCGCCCATTTTATATGGTGTGTTTTTGCATTCAAAAGCAAATTCCTAATAAACACACAATTTGGAGAGCCCCGTCTATCTTTTGCAAATCATTTTTTCTCCTAAGTGTGTTGTCATCAAACACCAAAAAGGGGGAGATTGAAAGGGCATATCCTTCCCCAAAGTGTTTTGATGTTTGTTGACAACACACTTAGATGTCTAATGTGTGTGCTAAAAGTGTGCAGGATTGTATCAATTGATAGTGCACAGGTTTTGTCTCAAGAAAAGGAAGAAATGCTGTCTTCATTGCGTCAGCCGGTACTACCGGGTTCACCCCGGTACTACCGGGTGTTCTGCCGTGCGGAACTACCGGGCCCAGTACCGGGCCCAGTACCGGATCTCCAAATGCTCTCTGGACTCGCTCGAATTTAATCCGGTAGTAGCGCGGTACTACCGGGTGGGGAGCACTACCGGACCAGGCGGTCCGGTACTACCGATGCGCGCAGGGAGGGAGGCGTTGACCAGTCTTTCGCAGGCCGTCCGTTCCCTGTCAGTCGGTACTACCGGGCGAGGCCCGGTACTACCGCTGCGGGCTGTTTACAGCTTCAACGGCCAGATTTCTGGGAGGGGTATTTATTCCCCTCCACCTACCTCCGGCTCCCAGCTTGAACACATTGAAGAACACCATTGATTGCAAGCTCAAGATTTGATAGATCTCCCAATCCCTCCACCCAAACTCGTTGATACTTGGAGGATTGAAGGAGAAGCCCCGGATCTACATCTTCACCAAGCCGTTCTTCATTTCCCCCTCATTCACTTGAGGGACCCTTTGCTAGGATTTCCATTGGGAAAACCTAGCCTCATATTGTACTCACTTGATTGTCTTTGTGACAGATTTGTAGCTGTTCGGGAGCCCCAATCCTCTTGTGGGTTGTGCCCCGGATCGTTGTTGTAAGGGCTCCGGATTCCGCCTTGAAGGATTCCGATAGTGGAAGGTGAACCAAACCTTTGTGGTGCGGTTCATCGGAGAAGAAGGTGCACCCGCCTTTGTGGCGGTTGAGTTTTGACCTTTGTGGTAGCTCACACCTCTCCAACGAGACGTACTCCCCTAAAAAGGAGGAACTCGGGATTACATCCGTGTCTCCGCGTGCTTTCACTTTCGGTTACTTCTATCCTTGTTTATAGTCTTTACTTCGTGTATCTTGTTTAGTTGCTTGCTTGTCATATAGGTAAATTCACCATAGTTGCATATCTAGAGAATTTACCTTTTGTGTCAAGCCTAAATTGAAAAAGTACTAAAATTGAAGTAGCACCTATTCACCCCCCCTCTAGGTGTCATACGATCCTTTCAACATGACTAGTATCAAACTTAGTCACTACTACGAGTACTTGCTTAGGCAAAAACATTCATAACGTGTATATCATATACACACCATCATCATTGATGACTTCCCGACGATCCGTTTCATCTACTTGATTCTTCGATGCAATCAAGAACTCATTAAAGTGAACGATTCCCCTTGTATGATATAGTCTATGACAAACTATTTGCACCTGGCAACGTTGTTTGTCATCCAGTGATCGAGTTGAGCGAGGCGTCTCAATGTCATCAAATATGACCAATGTCATCGAGTATGACCAATGTCATCAAGTATGATTGCCACGTGCTCCTTTAATGCGAGTGTTCTCTTCCATCTTGGTTGAGAAGAAAACAGTCAAAGTACTGATAAACTTTATCAACCCAACTTGCGGTGTACTTCGAGTTTAGCGACCATCTCATATGTTCGCAATCTGTCAACTCACACCCACAGTTAATTTTCTATGGTAGAGATCATAGCATACACTGGACTATGATGATATTATCCGCACAAGACTTGATAATCCAAACTATCCTTTTGCTAGTGGAATCTCCGGGTTTATCTCCTAGCGGGTATTGTATCACAAAGAGCTAACGGTTTAAACAAGGAGTATCCTCAAGCTACCGTATAAAACTATGAAGTTTGGACCCAACCTTTTAAGTTTCTCAATCGCAGGAATGCGCCTAATTTTTAAAGATGGCTATTACATTGGTTAATATCTACAAAGGTTTTGCAAAAACATAAAGACTTTGTTCATAATAAAATATGGGTTCAAGTTTTAATAAAATAAAACTACCAGAACTCCCACTCAAAACGAATATCCCTCTAATCGTTTTAGTGATTACACTATCCTCATCCATTATGCAACCCCTCATCGTCAGAGCCGGCAACATAACTTCAAAGGTAGACATCGACATGTCAATCACAACAACTCTGTGACTCATGCTTAACCTTTCGGTCACCGTGTTCCGAGGCCATGTCTGTACATGCTAGGCTCGCCATAATAACCTTCAGCGTATACGCTTGTGCAAACATGTCTTACACCCACTGTATGCGAACGATGATATGTCTGACACCCGATCGTCATGGCCTGCCTCATAACGTAGAACTTTCTTGGTGGTGCACGCCAAAGGGAGAACACTAATGGTATTTTGGAGGGATCATCTTATATTACTACCGCCGTGTAACTAATATATAACCATATATATATACACAATATAAGATGCACACAACAACATAACATCAAAATGAAATGCGATATGATATGGTCTTGCGCCGATGGTCTCCTTCGCGCCCATAGTTTATAAACAATTTATCAAACCTACCTTGACCATATCACATTGCCCCTGCAAAATAAAGTTAGACGCTTTCTACTTTATCTTTTGCATATTTTACGTGGCTTGGGGCTTTCGTAAATAGAACCGATTCATACCTACGAACCTATGACCACAACAACGATCAAAATAGTCGCTATTTATGTATCCCTTTCGGGCCCTCCATTGAAAATGCAAAGCCAACTAAAAGAGAGAGAGAGAGACAGACACCCGCCAGCCACATATACGGTACAAGCCATATGTCAGTTGTGGAACCAGTCTCGCGTAAGCGTACGCGTAAAGTCGGTCCGGGCCGCTTCATCAACTCAATGCTGCCGGCAATAGCAAGTGCACGCTAGAGGATAGCTTCTAAAAGAACGATGCCCCCATGAGAACATGGGTTCTAAAACCGGTATAGCTATATCTACGCATAGATCGGCTCTGATACCACTGAAGGGGATCGTAGGCAGAAAACAAAAAATTTCCTAACAACGATAACCTTAAACTGGCCAGGATCTATACTATGCAGATATAGTAATACGCACAAGATCGATATACGTACCCTCGTAGACCGATAGCGGGGATTACGCTCCCGCAACAAGCGATGTCGAAGTAGACGACGTAGCCGACCTCGAGGTCGCGAAGATCTTAGCGCGACGAAGACGGCGATGCCGATGATGAAACCGACCTCATGGTGGTGGAGATGAACACCTCCTAGCACCCCAAGTGTGGTGCCTCGCAGGGAGTCGCACACATACGGTGAAGATGACGACCTCCGGGCTCCGATCCAGGGACGAGCAGCGGAAGACTTGGACCGGAAGACCAGCAGCACGGCGGTGTGCATATGGTGGAGAAACACTCAACCCGTGCACGACCCCAATTGCGGAGTCACGACTAAACGGGAGAGAGAGAGAGAGAGAATTGGTGCATTTTTCAAAGGCAAGGGGGCACCCATATATATAGGTGGAGGGAGGCTGCCAGACCTGCTGGCCGGGCGGTGTGGGACCATTCCCACAGCCACCACGCCCCAACCAGGTGCGCCGGCCCTAGGTGGGCCCCATGTGGCCCACCTAGGCCGGCCCGCCCTCCCCCCCATTTTTTTCCCTTTTCTTTTTGAGGTTTTTTCCCCTAATGGGCCTCTAAGGCCCATATAGGAAAACAGCCTTTAAAAAATTCGAAATTAATTAAATAAAAAATACATTTAACTATTAATTACACTAATTAATATTAAATACATTTTATCTAATTTATTCCGGCTCCGAAAACTATTTCGTCGCTCTCCGATCTCCATCGAAACTCTCCCGAAACACTTCCGGTGTTCTCTTTTATTTTTCTCTTTCATGTCTGACCTAATATACAAGTCATCTCCCCTTAAGTGTGTTACCCTAGCGGTTCGAGATCTCGCCAGACATAATCGAGACATGCTCTCCGATTAATGACTAATCCGTGGACCTTGGATACCCAGAATTAATCTCTGTGATATAACGAAATAACTTTGTCGTTCGAACCTAGACGTCGAGTCTTAAACCTTTTGCCTGGCGATACGTAGTGTGTCCGAGACTCGTTCTTAGATATCATGATACCTAGCTTGATCTCGTTATCGACAACACTATTCTTTACTCGTCCGTGATATTATGTCCTCGTGACCTAGTCACATGCTTGCAAGCTCATTGACATAATCTCACCGAGTGGGACTAGAGTATCTATCCTGCTATGCGGATTGGCAAATCCCGCTCTTGATCCCTCGTCTCAACATACTCCCTTCCGATACCCGAGAGGGACATCTTTATTGTCACACTTTTAAGATATGACGTTTGATGCAATAAAAGTATCTTTCAGGAATAGCAATAAGAGTTGATCTCACGGTCGAAGGCATAATGACTATGTCCTACAAATATTGTGTATGTCCATCATGTCATTCTCCCAATGACATGACTCCATTGTCAACTGACATCAATGTCACATGATCGGGAAACCTCGATCATCTATTGCCCAATGAACTAATTAGATAGAGGCTACTAGGGACCTGGTTGTTTATCTACCACACGTGTATTAATGTTTCCGCTTAATACAGTTAGAGCATGGTATAAAACATATTATGAACATTTGAGATATGACAAATAAATTATCTTTATTAAGTGCCTCTAGGGCATATCTCCTTCAGTTGTTGTAGTGTGCACATGAGCTGTTCAGCGGTGTCCTGGCAAGGTCGGTGACGGTCTGGATGATGGCGAGATCCATGCGGGTTTGTGGCCCGTGGTGGATCTGGTTCCATCCCTCGACGCGGTCGACCAGGTGTGCTGAATTTGGAGATCGAAGCAATGCTTCGGCTGAGTGAGTCCCAACGACACAGTATGCGCTTTCGCTGCTCCGCTTTTGAGGAGCACAAAGCCTATGTGTAGCGATGGAGCTGCATCGACCTCCGGTTTAATGCCGTGTGCTTCTGCTTCTTTTGGTGTTCGCCCGCCGTGGGAGGATCTATTTTTGGGGGTTCTTTGTGCAATTTGTACGGTTCTACGTGTCCTTCTGGACCGTTCCGTTGTGTGTCTACGTGTCTAGGATCCTGCTTTGATCCAATGAAATCGTATTCTTCTGCCAAGTCGCAGAAAAAAAAAATCATATTCAGCCTAGAGAAAAAACATGTGCTGGCCTCGCAAAATCCGGTCCCAACAGAACAAGGGGGCTATCAGCAAAAGTGGACCGGTGGCAGTGGGCCACTGCCCACTGGGCCGGCGGAGTACCATCCCTCAGTCTCTCCTCTGTTCATCTCCAAAAAAGGAAAGAAACAAAAGCTCTCCCTGTTCTCGTCGTCTAGACTTCCATCCACGCCTCCTCTGTTCTGCCATCTGGCATCCTGCCCTCTGTTATTCCACTGTCTTTTACTATGAACCAGCCTGTTCTCCACGCGATCAGCATACCAAAAGCCCCAACGCCGTTCCGCCAGTCCAAAACCCCAAGCCCCAACCGCCCCGAAAGGCGGAAACCCTAAGCCGGCGGCGATCGCCGGCGCCCACCGCAACCTCCCGCGGAGGCCTCGGGCGCCTCCCCATTGCCTCCGCTCCGTCACCCTGGGCGGTTGCCATATCTGGTATGCGCGCTTTGTTGTTGTTGTTGTTCTGAATGGGGTTTTTTACTTCGCTTTCCTTTTAATTTTCGCCCCATTTATCTGCGGATTCTGACGCGCTCTCTTCCTTTTTCGGGCGCGGTCAGTTCGGAGTTTCCAGCCGCTTCGCCGCCGGCCGGGTGAACCTTGGGAGGAGGAGGCGCGGCCGTCCAGATCCTCTGCTTCGAATCCGGTTTCTGTACGGAGGACGAGGAGGTATGCTGCGCGTGTTTGGTGTCTCCGTTGTGGTCCGCAATGCGGGTTCTGTGATGATTTCTGCGGGGTCGGTTGTTGCGGATTCGATTCCCATGTCTTTGTTGCTTTGCTTGGGCTCAGTCTGAGTCTGGGGAGGTAGTTCGTGGCATGGGTGACTGCAGGGTCCTCGGTGATTGGATATGTGCTTCGCCGTTTTGAGTTTGCAGGCTTGTGTGGTGATGATAATACGATTGGATACGCTGCTTTAGATTATATACACTTGAAAGTCTGCAACTTTCGGATGATATGCTAGTGCACTAGCCATACAGGGCCTACTACTCTACTAGTACGTGCACTCAAGTCACATTCACTGACGACATTGCGAAATTTCGACAACATAGCAGGATAAGGCAAATCCCGCTACGTATAGTGCTCGGTCTGGAGTACTATACACAATATGTGATTTTTCCTTTCTGTGTTCTCAATGTGTGTATGGAAATTAGATAATGCTTGCAATTTTATATGCCATTTGTGTTGATGTTGTTTAATTTATTCAAACTTCCCATGACCATTCGAGAGGTTCGAACGGAGTCTCCAAATATAATAGTACGCACAAATTGCTTCCAAGTTCTGGGGCATACGTTTAGTGCTGTCGCCTGTCGGTCTGAAATGTGTGTTGATTTGCATCAGGTTATTCACTTTCTCATGTCAGTTGCATTTTAGGAACTGGATTTGCATGCATGCTGCATTTGGTGTTAACAAAGTCTGTATCCGCTGCATCCCTGGTGCATCTCATTAGAAAACCGTTCAAACAGACATGAAAATTCAGAGATTTCGGTGTGACACTCAATTTACATGTCAGAAAATTTCAAGTCTAAATTCTGTATACATGAATAGAAAAAAAGACAGATATCATGCTCTCAGAATTATAAGGAAAACAAGGTTAGAAAAACTGTACTTTTCAGTGTTGTATTTGTTTCTCCGTATGTAGGTCGAACTAAGATTTGAAATTTGGTGGCTAGTGATAGAACATAAATTTGTAGTTGTTTTGGCAGGCCTTCAACATTGTTGTATCGATCGGTGCTCTAGTTGGTGGCATTTCTTTCATCACTATCTGCTAGCGAACACAAGGAACACCTTTTTTTTATCAATTAGGTTTCTAGTTTCCTATATATTTGTTACTTTATTAGGACAAATATTTGTTATTGGAATGTTTTTGACACAGTTATTTTGAATATTTTTCCAATTTTAAAGATAACGGTAGCTTCAGTATTGTAGGCATCCTATTCAAGCAAGAGTAAAGCATATGACCTCTCACCAGTCTAATCCTCTCTGTGTTCCTTCTTTTCAAGAAATTGTGAGGTGTACCTCACTTTAAGTAGATCAATATGCATACAGAATATGAAATATGAGAATCGAAATAAGAATATTGTCCATACAATGTTTCAATCTTCGAATGCACAGCTTGACATGGGAAAATTTGTGACAACATCGATATCTTGTCTCTTTTTTTAATCTTCAGATAATGCTAAGTTTATACTTTTGGGATGGTTTTGGATGTGTTGATAACTATTTTATTTTTCCTTAGTTTTGAAGTTTGGAGAGTTGAAAGAGTATCTAAGGTGCAGCCAAGGTGTCAGTAATAAACAATATAACAGCGAACAAGGAAGTTCGAGGAATGATTTAAAATCTAAATAGTTGCAATCCTAGTTTAAGGATGAGTCGGTTGCTTATAACTAATACACTCTCCCATTGTTGTCCTTCAGCCAATCCTGCATTCACTCATTAGTTACACTATTTTTCGTAATATACTAATATTCTTATCTGCACAGTATGCCTTCATAAGTTGTTTGCCATAACTAGCTTAACTTAATGTGTATATTTATGTTTTTTATCACTTCGTTTTATGAGGATGTCACCTTCTTTCTGATGTTCTATGCTGATTTCTTCCATTGCATGCAGGATGACATCTTCAAAGCTTTCCAAGGAAAGATTTGATGCTGTTGTCACATATCTGCATGCTGCTATTGGAGTCGAAACAAAAAAAGCTTCACAAGTGTTGGGTGATCTACTAAACGTGTATGACTACAACTGGGAGTTTATAGAAGCTGATGATTTTCGGGTTCTAACCGATGCTATATTCGACCAGCCTGATCCCAAAGTACTGTATGATCACTTTCTTCTGATTTTTAGTTGGAATGTAATGTCTTGAGGGGCAACATTCCCCGTGTAACTCGTTATTCTACCACTGTTGGTATGAGTTAACCTATATTTTTTTACAGGAAGGACAGAAATGGCAAGCTAAGGGGAGGAAGGACAGAAATAGCAATCTTGATTCTGGTCACTATAATAAGAAGCTTAAGGTAAAGCACAAAAGTCAAGACCTTCCTATTTTGGAGGCCCCACTGGCAGGTGTGCGCCCACTAGTTCAAGATTCCAGCCATCAGAGAGGTAATTTCTGTTTAAGCAAATACCTCACACTTTTATTGACTTACTTGGCGCTCCCATATTTTGTATGCATTTCTGCTATACATATACAAAAGAAATATTTTTCCAACAGGTCTGTTATATCTGTTTGGATGTCTTGAGTTTGATAGTTTTTATGATTTCTAAGTATAGTCTGCTTGCGGAATGCAAAACTTTCAGTATTAGCAGTTGTCATGGCACCTATATTTGCCTCTAAAAATACTAGTAAATTGACCACCAGTTAATTTCCTAATATAGTTTGTAGTGTGACCGAAGTTAAAGTCATAAAAGTTCTAGCTGATACACTTAAAAGTCGCACACTCTACATTTATCCTAACGTCGTGGAAAATTTGGTGGCCATACAATCAGGGGCGGAGACAGGGGGGACCAGCAGGAATCTTGATTCTGATCACTGTAACAAGAAGCTTAAGGTAAAAGAAATTGAAGACCTTCCTGTTTTCGAGGCCCCACTGGCACGTGTCCGCCCACTAGTTCAAGATTCCAGCCATCAGAGAGGTAATTTCTGTTTAAGCAAATACCTCACACTTTTCATTGACTACTTGGCAAGCTCCCACATTTTATATGCATTTATACTGTACATACACAAAATAAATATGTTTCCATCAGGTCTGTTATATCTATCTGGATGTCTTGAGTTTGATAGTTTTCTATGGTTTACAAGTATAGTCTGCTCACGGAATGCAAAACTTTCAGTATTAGCAGTTGTCATGGTACCTCAGTTTGCCTCCTAAAAAATATTAGTAAATGGACCACCAGTTACTTTCCTAATATAGTTTGTAGTGTGACAGAAGTTAAAGTCATATATGTTATAGATGGTAAACTTAAAAGTGTGCGCTCTACGTTCATCCTAACGTCGTGGAAAATTTGGTGGCCATACAATCAGGGGCGGAGACGGGGGGACCAGCAGGAATCTTGATTCTGATCACTGTAACAAGAAGTTTAAGGTAAAACAAGAAATTGAAGACCTTCCTGTTTTCGAGGCCCCAC
Source organism: Poa pratensis (assembly GCA_947311845.1). Taxonomy (NCBI): domain Eukaryota; kingdom Viridiplantae; phylum Streptophyta; class Magnoliopsida; order Poales; family Poaceae; genus Poa; species Poa pratensis. The sequence continues at coordinate 4,854,591 of CAMZMU010000102.1, forward strand.
TGGCACGTGTCCGCCCACTAGTTGAAGATTCCAGCCATCAGAGAGGTAATTTCTGTTTAAGCAAATACCTCACACTTTTCATTGACTACTTGCCGAGCTCCCACATTTTATATGCATTTCTACTGTACATACACAAAATAAATATTTTCCCATCAGGTCTGTTATATCTATCTGGATGTCTTGAGTTTGATAGTTTTCTATGGTTTACAAGTATAGTTTGCTCGCGGAATGCAAAACTTTCAGTATTAGCAGTTGTCATGGTACCTAAATTTGCCTCCTAAAAAATATTAGTAAATGGACCACCAGTTGCTTTCATAATATAGTTTGTAGTGTGACAGAAGTTTAAGTCAGATATGTTATAGCTGGTAAACTTAAAAGTCGCACACTCTACGTTCATCGTAACGTCGTGGGTGGTCACGCAATCAGGGGCGGAGACAGGGCAGGGGGGGACCAGCAGGAGCTGTGACAGGTTGCCCCATGATTATTTGCCGCTCAGTTTCTAATTTAGATAATATTGCTCATTGGTTTGCTCTTGTTCTTAGTCCTTTTGTGGGGTTAGATAGTTAATAAAGGCTCTTGTTTACCAGTTCCTTAGTTTTTGGGGTCTGTTTCTACTTGCGCCACTGCGATACACTCCTTGATATAGAAAACTGAAAAGTCAGTTATGACTTCTTAGGAATTTTTGTTTAATCCCTTCAAAAAAAGGAATTCTTGTTTAATTTCAGTGTATTTCCTCTACGCATCACTAGTTTTTTTTTCACTGTTTACCAATTTGTCTAAGACCCTTAGTATACGTGTAAGCCTGTATGGCCTAAGGGCATAGGAAGTGTACTGTTGTGAACTCTGAATTGATAAAACAATGCCATAATTCTTTTAGTGAGTATATGTACTGCAACTGCTCCAGAAATATTTTGTTTTACCTGCAAATATTGCGTCATATTGTTGGGGCTGCCCTGTTAATATTATTTTCAGTGCCTTGTTCATATGGGATTAATCTCTAATATCTTCTAACTACTTCAGAATTTCTGTATTTTGTTTTCAATCCTCCAGCTAACAAGGATGCACACATGATTTCTGGTGCGGAGCATGCTGTGAAAGGTGTTTCTGTTGCTCATGAAAGAACCATGGCTAATACACGCAAAAGTCAAGCAATCACAAACAGAAAAGATTCATTGACCAACTTTGAGGATACACACATGACTTCTAGTGTGCAGCGTGCTGCGGAAGGTGTTTCTCTTGCTCATGAAAGAACCATGGCTGATACACGCAAAAGTCAAGCAATCACGAACAGAAAAGATTCATCGACCAACTTTGACGTAGCTTTGTCACATTCTGGAACAGGGAAACTATCATTTACATATAACTCGGCAAGTCCTGATTTCAACATGCCTGACATGGAGTTGGTAAGCAAGGAAATGGAAGCTAGATATCTCAGGACATCCAAGTTCCTAGAACCCAGTTTCTCTTTCATGAAACTTTTGCAAGATGTTTGCCAGTGTATCATTGACATTGGTTGTGAATCGAGTGGACCTAGAGAAAATCAAATGATACAAATAATTCCTACCGTAGACTTTTTGTCTAAGCCTTCAGTGCCACGAGTATTGCAATCAAATCAAGCTGGTTTCTCGATTATGTCACCTAACAGTCGCATCGTCCATGGTGGTATTTGCTCTTCTATTGCTATCGCTGGAGAACAGAATATTTCCAGCAGTATGCAGGTCATTACCAAGAGACTAGCTCATGATGTCAATGATATATCAAAAGGGGAAGAAAATGTCACTATTCCAATAATCAATGAAAGTGGCAATGGCATTCTCCCTCCTCCCTTCCAATATATACCATTCAATATCACGTTCCAGAATGCGCATGTCAGTTTTTCTCTTGCTAGAATAGGAGATGAAAATTGCTGCTCAGAATGCTTTGGTGATTGTCTAGAAGAACCAATTCCATGTGCATGTGCAAGAGAAACGGGAGGGAACTTTGTTTATACAAGAGATGGCCTGCTTACAGAAGTATTTCTCGATTCTTGTATCTCCATGCTTCAGGAACCACATAAACATCCTTTAGTCTACTGCAAAATCTGTCCTAATGAACTAGTGAAGATCAAAGCAAATTCGGATTCACTAAACACCAAAGTGAATCCTGATCCTTGTAAAGGACATCAGATAACCAAATTTATCAAGGAATGCTGGAGTAAGTGCGGCTGCAACAGAAATTGTGGAAATCGTGTGGTGCAGCGAGGCATTACTCGACATCTACAGGTAAGTCATATATACCCATTTAAGCTTTTAGTATTTACCATTTTGAACCAAAGATAAAGTTGTGATTAATCAGTGCCAATTGGCAAATATGATGGAACTAACTATTCATATGCAATCATGCAGATACATATGCATATACTGAAAATAGAGTTATGTTTGTTATCCAGTTTAATGCTCATGATTCAAAATATAGCTGTATTTGTTATCTGACCTCAACAGGTTTAATGTATACATGATTACACCGAACAAATAAGTTGTATATACTTTTTTTGTTCTATTGATGTGGAAATGTTGAGCCTGTTTCTTTCTATTTTACGTGCAGTTTATGTTGCAATGTTGATCCAACGTAGATTCCCATTTTGACCTTGTGTATTAGTATAATCCAGCATGACGGCAACTGAATTTTTAATCTTGCGGTGCCGTGCAATCTGAGTATGCTCATGTGCTCAGCATATCAAACCGCATAGCGGTACATGTTTCGTATATTCATTTGTAATGAATATATCGTCGTTTCAGGTATTCTTAACCAATGGAAAAAAAGGATGGGGACTTCGGGCTGCTGAGGAACTTCCTCCGGGCGCGTTTATTTGTGAGTACGTTGGCGAAATATTAACGAACAATGAGTTGTATCAGCGAAATGTTCAAATGGCAGCCAATGAGAAGCACACGTACCCCGTGAATCTTGATGGTGACTGGGCAACTGAAGGAGTTCTGGAGGACGACCATTCTCTCTCTCTAGATGCTACCTTCTATGGAAACGTGGCAAGGTTTATAAACCATAGGTAATATTCGTTAGACGATTTGTCATCAGGCAGTTGTTGGTTTCGTGCATATTTACAAAGCCAGTGGGTGGGGGGCAGCGGTTCCCGTATAATGGTTTCTTTTTCATTGTGGGCTAGGTGCATTTTAGGGTTAAGATTGGTAATTTTTTAAAAAGGGTTAAGATTGGTAGTCGGGGTCTATTTGTGCACGATTGGACAAAGCAATACATGCTGTTTGGAGTTAAAGCTGTATAAAAGTGCCCCATTAAGAAAGAAATCGTAACAATTGCCTGTAAGCCAGTATTGGGTATGCCTGTATTATTTCTTATGTCAGCACTTCAACAGAGAATTAGAGATACACAAGTTGATTCTACTCTTTTTGAAGCTAACTAATAATACATCCTAACCCAATAATTGAATACAGAGGTAATTTAAGAGAATATTAAAATACTGCTTCCGTACTATGCTGAATCAATACTTTTGACTTATTGACTTGTTACGTTTTTGTCTTGTTGACTTGGTATTTCGTTGTATGTTGCAGATGTTTTGATGCCAATCTTGTTGGAATACCTGTTGAGATTGAGACACCCGACCACCACTACTACCATGTATGTATGCAACTCTAGCTAGTTATTGGCGTTTGTGTATTAATGCAATTTGAAACGTTTAAAGATTGTTTATTTATTCTTTTTTTCAGCTGGCGTTTTTCACCACAAGGCAAACAAAGCCATTTGAAGAACTGACATGGGTAGGTTGGTCCTAGTGCAGTTAGCCTGTTACATTTAAGCTCCATTTTGCTGCATCATCCTGCTCCTGCATGCACTATGAAACCGAGGACTATAAGATATGGGTTAACCGGTGACCATCCTAAGTGAATTCAGTTTTAGTTGGATTGTATCACTGCAGATCAGTCAATAGTTTTACCAAGTTTATTGTTCATTTATTTGTTTAGTGAAATCGTTTTGGCTAGGTTATTGTCTACTTTAAGTCATATGTCAAAATGCATAATCTTGTTTTATGCACATTTTGACCACAGGATTACAGACTTAATTTTGACGATGTGAGCCACCCTATCAAGGCGTTCAAATGTCTTTGTGGAAGCGAGTATTGCCGGGGAAAAGGAAAAAGAAGCATCTCAAGTGGGTGCCTCAAATAGTTACCGTTGCTTAATTTCTCAACCTTCTTTACCATTCCCTCATTTTTGCTAAATACTCCCTCCATTCTGTATTAGTTGTTGCTGATTTAGTACAAATTTGTCCTAAATCAGCGACAACTAATACGGAATCGGAGGAAGTAGTTGCCCTCGAGATTCTCAGTTTTAGAATATACTAGCTAAATGCCCGTGCGTTGCAACGGGAGAACAAAATAATGTTTCTCATCTTTATATTTCTCAAATTGTGTGTATCAAATTGTGTGTATGTTTCTTATTTTCGAATAGCAATTTAACCATAGCCCTTTCTGTGTCCACCACCCCCATCCAAATACCCCACCAGTATTTCCATTGAAGAAGAAGTGTCTCCCCTCATTTCACTGTATTTCCATTGTTTCTCTCTTTTCTTCGACAAGTGATGGATAAAACAGTGAATAATAAAACCAGGGAGGGCCAGCTTCATATGGACTATTCATGAACAACTTTTCATATATATATCAAGGGTAATACAATGACCAAAAATGTCGTCCTCAATCTGCTCTATCCAACAGGGCATCTATAGTTAAGATCAAATATGTCTATTCTATCCAAACAGAAAAGCAGGGGATAAACTATTGGAAGAGTCGACAATTTATTCTGGTGCTGCTCCATACGAAGTAGAAGAATCCCATGCCATGCTTTTGTATGTAGACATATCATGGCTAAACGGAGGAAGATGCAGGTTTGGATTTCTGATTCCTGACTAAATTTCCAATAAAGAGCTCCCTTCATGGTATGGCGACCGCACCTGAGAAGAATCACACAAGAAGAAGAAAAGTGAGTTCGTGCACATCACCGTTGTGCTGGACAGCTGGGGGGCTACGCTTATGTGTATTCAAAACAGAGTTTAAGGCATTCGACCATCTTGTTGCATCTCAGTTTACTGCATGTCAGCGGTTGCGGCCATTGAGCTCAATCTGAATGTTCTTTCATTCTTGTTTTAGATTTCCAAAATCTGTGTGGTTTTGAATATATCAAGCCAGGGGGTTGTCCATCCCTTCTCTTAGAAAATCACTAATATGAGGAAGATTAAACGGCATGCTTACTCCACTACTGAAGTGAACAATTGGTAATAGGACCGGAATCTATATTTCTTGATTAATTTTATAGCGTGGGAAATGAAGATCTCATTTCGAGATCATCAGTAATGCATTGAAGTACAATTTTTTACAGAGCAGTGATACAAAGGAGTAACCAGCGACATGTACTTACCAGGGGTCCATTGGCACGAAAACCACCGATTCTCCATACTCCTTCAAAAAGCATGAACTTCTCACGAGTCACATACTCACGTACTGTCAAATGCTTATATGTTGGTTGTAACATCAAGTAGTTCGGTTTGTAAGAAGGATTGAAACATATGTTGTACCAAAGTCAAACGCAGGTACTGAGCTGAACTAACCTGTAAATATGGAGGGCTTCAGTGAGAGTGGACTATCTGAACATGGGGGCATCTACTCCGTTTTAAAAAAAAATTATTTTAAACACGATTTTAATGGTGTAAAAAATTCGAAATAAAATTTTATGTGTACATCTCCCCGAAATATTTGTGCGGCACAAAGTTCTGTGAAAAGATAACTTTTTATTTTGCCTCCACAAAAAAGACAAATTTAGGTACCAAAGAAATAACTTTTCGCAAGCCATTCTCTTGTCATTTTTATACCGACCAAAAAATCATCATTTTTTGGCAAAACTTTCTGCATGCATATAAAACATGGATATGTACGTACACATTTTTTTTTCGGATTTTCTAACATTTGGAAGTATGTTTTTGAAAACAGGGTAGATGCCCCCATGTTCATCTATGCATTTTCTGGGCTTCAGGAGTATATCATCATGTTTTCCTGACGTAGTAGATCTTCACGATTCCATGGAGTAGTATGTCCGTGAACATAATACTGTGAACATGGGGCTTCACAATGCTTCAAAATGACAAAAGCTAATGAGACATGCATGTTACCTCTGACCTACCGCACATGTGGCTTCTGAATTTTTCTTCCACCAGATTGGTGAAAATTCTTTTGGACACAACACCATATGCAACTCGCAAACCAGCAGATTTATTTTCTTTCAGAAAACACTATAATTTGACAAATATATATTAGCAGACTAATTACATCAGGATCGGAAGAGATTATCCATACACAAATTCACTGCCTGACACATGTCTGAACTTGTTTTCAAGATGCTCAATTTGCATACGGCCATAAACTTTCCGCTTCAGTTGTTCACCAATCACTGTAAACTGAAACATTCTGAACCCTCAGCTCCAAGCAAGATAGCATCCGGTTAACAAAAATTCACCTTGAGGTTCACCTTCCCATCTCACTAATCATGGATTTTGCTACAGATTTTTAGCTAATTCAAAGGTTAAGATAAAAGAACTTCTCATATTGGAATCCCTAACATTAGTTGCACCAGCCATTCTGATCAGATTGTCACAAACTCTTTACAAAGTACTCCCGCCGTGGTCCCTTATTTTGTGTCTTCGTCTTTCTACTTGAACTACAAAGCTAGAACTTGTTTTTTTCAAGTACCATCAGATAAACCATCAGACAAATTAGAGCCTGGTGAACCACCTAGCCAAATGATCTAACCAAGAGCAGAAACATGAGGTATTGCAACTGATTGTCTCACAATTGCAGTTATGTCAGTCCCACATTCATTGTAACTTCGGAGTTCTAATCCACAGAATCAAAGAATTGGTTTAAACTTAAAACACAAAGATGAAAGAAAGACTAAATTGATGCACCTGTAATCATTCATAGATCTGACACTTGTTACAGTCGTAATAATCATTCAGAAGTTGAGGAATATTCTTGGGACGCATCCGAATGTAGAGAACATGGACGGGATCTAAACGTTGGGTCAAAGGGTGGCACTCATACAGATATTGGAGCAGCGGCCGGTCGAAGTGCGGCGACCCATTCTAGTCGGCCGAGGGCTGGAGATAGCATACGGCGCGCGGCCGGACTGTCTAGTTGCCCACCTTGTCCCACTGCTCGGTCCGCTCGTCCACGGCCACTGTCGCCGTGTCCGGTGAATAGTACTTGTTCGTCAATATGTAGAGGCGATGGGGGAGGGGAGGGCAGGGCTTGGCTGCGCTAGAGGTCGAGGACGACGGCGGCGGAGTAGCAGTGGCTGCCCAGATGGGAGCAAGCGAGCTGAGAGATACGTGGGCTTGGCCCATGTGCGCGCGACGAAGCGACGCGAGCGATGTTGGACGAAACTCGACCACGACGTACGAGAGGAACCAAATTCTCTTTTTAGGTAGTAGAGAGTAGAGATATGTCCATAGAATCAAGAGTGTAGTTAATGTAGGCTATTTCTGATTGACTCTTTTTTTGAGTTAGTACTTTCTGTCTATGCACATGGTGGGCAATAGAATGTATATGTGTGACCAAATTTAGCAGAAGAACTAGCATATGCCCTTTGCTCATGTGTACCGCTCAATATAGAAGTTTCTTGGTATTTAATTTTGGGTGAAAATGTACATGGTTATGCCCATGTAATGTCTGTGATATGGTAGTACCAATTAAAAGCAACCAAATCACCATGAGAATTCAGAAGATAGACATAGAGGTGATTGAGTTTGATCTTGAAAAAAACCTCCCCGACATCTAACGTTCTTAAGAACATCTAGAATCTTCTAATTACGTAAAAATGGAAATTTATGTCCGATATTTTTGTTGATACTTTCTCCCTGTTTTCATCTGATATTCAGAGTGATATGATTTGTCATTAAGTTACATCCGCTGATCACAAAATGTTGATATGCTGCTACAGGATCTAAATCCAGAGCCCTGGTACTACTGTGAGTACTGGTCAAGATAATATAAGAAGAAAAGGAGATTTGAGATAACACAGCATCTGCCAACTCGTATTCGATAGGTCATATTTTGCTTTGTGTACAGACGTTCCAGATTACTGACTCGCCACCTACATATCCGGATTGCCTGTTCAATTGTTATCCTACCAAACTCGTTTCCATGCAGTGCATTTTGGTTGCCGGCCGGATCATCACTCTTTTTTTTGAAAGGGTTCCGACATTCCTTTTCAATATATGCACAAACTGATTAAGTATGAATATGCACAAACTGATGTTGAAGTCTGGTGCGTTTAAATTATATCAGCTGTATGGGGTCGTGGCAAACGCCGTTCACCTGAGAATGAAGTGTGACATGTTTTCTAATCCCTTGCGCCTCTGATCTTTGTGGTGTCTTCTTCGATGCGCTGCGCGACCTCTCTTGGATGAGGGGCCTCCCTGTCCAAAATTTCACCGTCAACCACTTTACGCAATTAGTTAGCCTTTGGCAGCTGCTTCAGGGAATTAATCTGGACCCAGGCATGGACGACTCAATCATTTGGTCCCTAACCGCAAATCGGCAAATGGATGTTACTCGGCAAATTCTGCATACAAGGCTCAGTTCATGGGTTCAACCACCTGCTCCTTCAACAAGCTTGTTTGAAAAACCTGCCCACCCCCCGCGCCCGAAGTGTCGTTTCTTCGCTTGGCTTGCCGTCCAGAACAGGCTCTGCACATCGGACCGCCTGGCCATCAGGGGCTGGCCGCACAGCCCGCATTGCAAGTTACGCCAATGTCAGCCGGAAACCCCTAGGCACATCCTTTTCGAGTGCCGTTTCTCCAGGCGCATCTGGCAGGGGGCTGCCTCCTGGCTTTCTTGCCCTGATCTGATGCAAAATTTGGGCTCGAGCAGGGCAACGATTCTTCAGTACTGGTCGCTAGCACCCCAAGGGCCTTAGATCTGCCATTGTGCTTCTGACCTGGGAGATTTGGAAGGAGAGGAATGGAAGGGTCTTTAACAACAAATTCATCGGCCCGATGGCCCTTTTTCAGAAAATAAAAGATGAGAGCAAAAACTGGATCCTAGTGGGCGCTAGCCATCTCGCGGAGATTATCGCTTAAGTATTTTTTAGATGGCCTGAATGGCCTTTTTTTCCTTTGGCCTAGGCCTCCGTGTTTACTCTTTCTATATCAATATAACAGACAAAAAATTTACCTCGTTTTTCAAAAAAAAAAAGATATATGTTTGGATGCAAAATATTTTAAAAGCTACACATGTAGGCATGGAATACCACAATTTGGAAATACAACTGTATTAACCGAGTGGCATTTGGCAATTGTGGTATTTACTACACCCTCCGTTCTAAATTAGATGACTTCCATTTGTCTACATGCGGATGTATCTAGAGGTGTAACAATCTGTATCTAGACTTGTAGATGACTTCCATTTGTAGATGCATCCCTTCGTTTCAAATTACTGTAGATGACTTCCATTTGTCTACATACAGATGTATCTAGATGTGTAACAAGTCTAGATACATCCATATCTAGATAAATGGAATTCATCTATTTTAGAAATACTATCTACGCGACATCTATAGATGCATCCAAAAGGAGAGTGCTTCAAACCTCCGTAGTTGCGTGTATGCAGATGGATCGATGGTGCATGCTGGCCAGCTAGTCTACCGGCGATCAAGCAATAGGACGAGACGAAAGGAACCAGTGAACCTTTCGATTCACTGTTAAATATAAAGGTCTGGGTAGATATTTTTATACTCCAATTCGAGTGAAATGTATAGTTTGTACTTCAACTTACAGGAGATGTTCATCTTACTACACCTACTTAGAAATCCTTCAGTTTAGTACACTATGTTGCATAAGTGATGCACAAGAAGTCATCTGCATTTATAGCCATACCCGGTACCCTTGCTAAAAATACAGTTGGCAAGGGTGCCTTTACGACCGGGTTCGAGATGGGGATATTTGACAAAGTTGCAATCTAACTTTGCAGTTTAGTCTTTCTTTACAATATGGCCTCAGAGCTTCTCTATCGGTGCTCTCGAAAGGCCTCATGAATGGACCAATGGGCGTATGGACAAAAAAAGCCCAAGCGGCACCCCATCGCTTCAAGCCACCCGACAAAATGTCTCAACTTTCGGGGCCAGCCTCTGTAGGCGCCAAACACATCCGGACACGCCCTCCGATAGATGGGGCCAATGTGTCATAGACATGCAAGGAGGCTAACGGCAGATCAACTTAGATTAATGGTGCCCACCCACATCGTCGGTTCCCCAGTCGGGTGCGTGCTCTTTTCCACGTGTCATCTTCCCCACATGTTCTCCTTAACACGCTGCCGACATTAACGCACCAACCTGCCCTCACCCACTTCGCCTGCCAGAGATCTTTATATGCGACAACCTGTTGCACATTGCGCACGCCAGTGCAGCCGCAACAGCCAGTGGTGGAGCCGTCGGGCTGCTGCGACAGCCGAAGCCGGATTTCGGCGGCGGTAACGTCATCAGCCTCGACGAAGGTAGATCAAGATTTATATTAGCTTTTTTTTTCAAATTTGTGTAATTTTAATAAATTTGACTGAATGTGGTTTGAAATTTGGGTGTTCGACTTTTCTGGGGAGGGGCAGGGCGCTGGGGCAGCCCCCATTGGGCCGGACATGTGTCATGTACCCCGGATAGCGGACAAATTTTTGGGGTGCCAGACACCCCAAAATAGTACCAGAAAATAGTACCAGAAAATCCTGGCCATGCCTAGTACCAGAAAATCCTTTGAGCCCATGCCTAGTAGAGTGGTAAAACGTTCTTATCACTTTGAGCCCGTCCACCGGCGTAACTTGGAGGGGTGAAAAACCCTCATCACGTGACTAGACCTAGCCATGATCAGTCCATCCCAATCCAACCCGGCCCAATTGGGCCAGGCTTGGGCCTAATTTTCTTTGCACGAAGAGTAGATTGGGTTTGGCTCGTGTTTGACATATTGATAGGTTATAATAGAGGCTTGGCCCTGTTGGAGCTGGACTCGGGTCCGATATTTCAGCCCGACGGTCAGTCCGGGGTCGGGTCTGGATTTTTAGTACATGACTTTTATTTTAGCTTGGTAGCAAAGCCCGGCCTGACCCGAGATATAGCCATGTCCACCCATGACCATGTTGTGCCGTTTGTTGCCTAGTGCTTTCTGCCATCGTTCCAAGGCTAGGCGTATCCACGCCTTGATCATATTTTTGATCATATTTTTCTACACTGCTACACTTGGGAGGAGCAACTGACTGAGGGTGTGGGCCGAGCATGTCTGTAACTCAAAGTCACCTGACTTGGGAAAACTTGGGAGCAGCAACTGACCGAGGGTGTGGGCCGAGCATGTCGGTAACTCAAAGTCACCTGACTTGGGAAAACTTAGGATGTGCACCATCCGAAATAGAAACCGGGTCTGAACCGTGCGTTTCGTTATTTTCTAATGATTGTATTTTGAACAAGCTGAAATAGCTGAATGCAGTACAACTAGAAAACTGGTGCTTCATTCATGAGTACAATTTCGTCTCACCCACCATGACAGGTTGGTTTAAGAGGACTTTAGACGGACAATAGTGGCCATTGTGCTAGCTTTCGCACCAATATTAAACTCCGGAGATTTAAGTCCACAGCCGAAAACAAGGGCATTACTAACTAGATTTGGGATGGGCGTGACATTCCAATCTTGCGTTTTTCATATTCCTGCATTTTTTAATCATGTGAATCAAAGAAGAACTAAAAATATTTTATCACACTCATTGCAAATTCAAACTCAAGGGAGAATCAAATCATAGTAGTCCTCTCATACCTAATCTGTCTTGACTTTGGCGTGGCGGTCTGACGAATCAGTCATTTTGATTATTTTTTATTGAATGAACTCAAACACCAACTGTGTGTTTGGTTCCTTGCATCCACCCCAAACAGGCCCCAAGGGATATAAAAATTGGTTGTATGGATGCATGCACGATGGGCTGGACCTAATGCTTGGATCGACCGCTTTCGTGGAGCCGGACAAAATATTTTTGACACGATTTGCCGGGAAACATAGTATCACTTCCCTCTTTACTCTTTCACCTCCTTCCGTAGAAAAAAAATCCATACGTCTTCTATCAGCACCGGTGGCGGCGCGGACGCAAACCTCTACCACCGGTTTTCCCTATGTCTGTCCGTAGTAAGCGCTCCTCTGGCACCGGCAGAGGATCCTTCCCTTCGTGTCTGACATGAGTTCTTCCACTTCGCCTTTATCATCAACGGATCTATTTTATGATGGTAGTTTTAATTGTGACAATGTGTGTTGATTCAATGCCGGACTCAAAGCCATGTAAATGGAATTTTAAATAGGTCAACAGGACAAGTTGTTGTGCAAATCTTGGTCAGCCACACGTATGGATCCCATTGGGGAAAGAAAGACCTTGGATTTTTGGGAAAAAATCCACCAATTTTATCATGAACAGCTGAATAGCCGCATACAATCCACACTACCCGCACCGATGCCTCTCTCCCCCATAAATGGGCATGCAACCAACACTCCGGGAACAAGTTTACCGGGTGCTATGGCCTAAGTGCAAAATGTAAGTGTTATCTACTTCAATTTTGTTGTTGTTTCACTTTCATTGCCTTAGGTTGAGTGATTCTTATTTGCTACATGTAGTCGCCCACCATTTTACATCATCAACTTGAGAAAAAGCCATTTATGTTGGCCCATGTTGGAACATATTGAAGGGGGTACCTGGCTACCCGCCCTGGAAATGATATGGGGAAGGGCAAATCCGCTGATGATAAGTAGATCAACAAATGCAACAGGAAGGACGTTTAACTCATCCGTGTAAGAATGACCGAATTTGTGATGGCGTTATTTTGTGACGACTTGTTGAGTCATGTTGAATGTATTTGATCTATGTGCATGTGTTTGCATGTTTTGAGGGTTTGAATATGAGGGGTGTGGTTACCTGGCAGACAAATAGGTGTTGGCTGTCGTCTGCGGTCAAATTAGCCTAATTCAGTTGGAGATGCTCTAACCTCGCCACTTCACCACATCACCGTTTTGCGCGCCAACATTTAGACGAGCTCGGTCGAAAACCCCAAACGCATCTCCCAACAAAACAATGCACTGTCTCATGCTGGAGGGCTAATGCTGGCAACCAAAAAGGTTTCAGAACATGACCCCGCCCAACCCCACGGTTCTTGGTTGCCAAAAATTCGAAAAACCGCTGCAGGAAACCAACCCTTACGGAAGAACTAAATGGCAAAACGTTGCTTTGATTAACTAGGAAGACACAAGTACGTATTGTAGAAATATACTAGGAGCACAATGGGCCCAGCAACCACAAACAACAAAGACACTTATTTGCAACGAGGTTCGGAAATGTGCCTCTACGTTCCAGGAGCCCAAAGAGAAGCAATCACAAGTTCACAACCAACAAAGACAGCATTTGTTAACGAGGTTCAGCAGTGTGCCTACGTCCCCGGGAGCCGAATTGCGGCGGCTCCATCCATATATTTTCTTATCCAAAGTCAGGTACATCAGGGTATATATCCATTGTATATATTTAGCCTATTTTCTGTACACAACACAGCTATCCATAGGATCATTCTCATTGTTCAACTTATCGGATATGGTTGAAGCTGTTGAACATCCCAGTGTGGGAAGTCTTGGCTGCAGGCTTTGCTACAACTTATCGGATATGGTTGAAGCTGTTGAACATCCCAGTGTGGGAAGTCTTGGCTGCAGGCTTTGCTACTTGAGGAGAGCCAAACACGTTCCAGAAGCGGAGGGTCTCATCCGCAGCAGCTGATGCTACCGTGCAACCGTCAGGGCTCTGCAGTTTCACAGAATGAGAAGATTGTCAAGGAACGAACTAAATTAACATGTCGATAGTATCTGTTAAAATTTGGCGAGAAGAGCTCACCTGAGCCATGAAAAGCACACGGGAGGTGTGTCCTGTGAGTTCAGCCATCTTGACCATGGAAGGGTACTTCCACAGCATCAGTTGGTTCTGTGTGAATCCATGTGAACTCAGCAGCTCTCTCTCATTCTTGTTCCACAGAAGAGCGCACACCTGTGATCCGGTATCCACAGAGTTGAGGCATGCACCGGTGTGCGTGTTCCAGAACTTGATGCAACGATCACTACCGCCACCACCAGTTGCCAGCAGGTTGCTCTGGAACGGGCACCATGCGAGCGCCTTCACAGCAGCCGTGTGGTCCTCAAGCCTGTGCAGCCACTGGTTGCGGCCTACAGATGGCATGGAGGACGCCATCGACACATCCCAGATGTGTAGAAGGTTGTCGTTACCCCCACTCGCCAGCTGCTGCCCAGACCCAGACCACTTGAGTCCGCACACCTCCTGGCTATGCCCCTGGTATGTCTGCACGGCATGGTCCCTGATCCGGACGTCATTGTTCACAATCCGACCATCCATGCCACCAGTCGTCAGGATGTTGTTGTTCCATGCCAGCGAACTGACCCTCGACTCATGCACACCTTTCAGAGTTCTCAACTGCATAGAAAGAACAATGTAATTAGCATCTGATCAAGTTCATCCGAAAACAACACCTTTTGATGCTGGACAGTGTACTTACCAGTCGGTTGGAGCTGGTGTCCCAGAGCTGGATGTCAGACGAGTTGAGCCCAATGGCAAGGTGCTGGCCATCAGGAGCCCAGCTGACGCTGGTGATGGGGCCGTTGCCCTCGTTGACTGTGACAAGCTCAGATGTTGATCCACTGGAGGCATCCCACAGGTACATGGTGTCGCCCAGCGCAATGGACAATACGTTGCTGCTACCCCAGTCCATCAGGTTGAGGTAGTAGTCGTCGACGAGGTCCGGTGCATCCAGAGTCCTCTCGGCAGACTGCCATGTTAAGCCACATCAGTAACCAACTAACCACACCACCAAACGCTATGCTAGTACATCGGTAGTGTCAATGAATTAGCAGAAGCACAACTATGCGCATACCTGGGGGATGTAGCGCCTCTGCTTGGCCGGCTTGGCCTGGTAATAAGAAACCGTGTCGGCAGCCGAGACGGTCTCAGGCTCCGGCGGCTTGTTCCTGAAGGCGAGGATCCGCGTCCGGTTGTTGAGCAGCTTCTCGGCGAGAAGCCTCCGGTACGCCTCCTTGGACGGGGACACCACCGCCGCGTTCTCCTTGTCCTTCTTGGGCTCCGTGAGCAGGTAGTGCGCTATGTCCATGTCCATCGCTGACCGGTCAGGGATAAACCTGTCTCCCTGCACACACGCGCGAAAGGGGAACAGAAACAACACCCGTTCAGTCATTCCGTCGAACACCATACGCACGCGCACACGGATCTGCAGGATGGAACAGGGAAGAAGACACTCACGTAGCACTTGGCCGACGGGTTGCGCGAGGTGGTGCTGAGCGATGGCATGTAGGGCCGGGAGACGGCCTCCTGGAGCGGCGGCCGCTGCACGGCGGCGCGGGTCTTCTCCGACGAGATCGAGCGGGAGCCTACGTCCATGGTTAGAAGAAACAGAACAGAGCAGATCGAATTGCACAAGAATAATAACAAATCAACAACAGTAGCAGCAACAAGAAAGACGGCGCGGGATTAAATTAACAGATCGGTGGAACAAAAATCAACGCAAGAAACAAGATGGCGCGATTGAGCAGCGGGGATCAGCAAGGAGGCGCGGAATCTTTCGAGAGCGAGAAGGCGTCGTCTCCCCCGGATCGGCAAGGGAAGGCGGCGCGGAGGACAGGAGAGAGGGAAAGGCACGGATTGCTTCGTGGCTTGTGGGATTTAGGGATTCGACCGTGGAATTTATTTGTAGGGGATGAAGAGAAGGGGAGAGGCAGCCGCAAGAACGCAACGGCTAGTCAGGCGACGGCGTCGGACGGATCTCAGCCAGCTCACTAGCCGTCCGATCACGCGATGCGTTCCGTCCACACTCCGGGTTAACGCGTTTTGTCCTCCTTCTACCGTGCACGAGGAAGTATACGGTGGAAATCTAAAACTCCATAGAAACCATATTTTGAAATTTTAGAAAAAATATATCTAAAAACACATGTTATGATATAAACGTGATGCTCTACAATCACGTAGAATTCGAAGTTCAAACTACATTTCTTTGAAAGGTAAGAATAAAAAACAAAATATTCACGAATAGTGATGGTGTGGTGTTTGTCTCTACTTATTGATTAATTTTCTTTTTTCAGACCACCTAAATGGATTTGATTTTGAACTTGAAATTATACATGTCAACAGAACATCGTCTCCCCAAATAATGTTTTCTAATAATTCTTTGAAATTCTGAGAAAACCTTTTTACTTGATATTTACCGGTTTTCACAGTAACTTGGTTTTCACTAAATATTTTCTCATTGCGCACAGTTAGTTACAAAGTTTGTTAAACTAATATGTGTTCATCGGCCACACGATCTCTTACCAAGACGTGGTTAGATGACACCGAGTTTCACAATGACTAATCTTGTAAACGAAATGACGATTCTTGTGAATAAAAAGGTTACTTTTGCATTAGCCATGCAAAATGAAAAGGATTGTCACCATAATAAACAACAACATCATCACATCACAATGTTATTATGTATTTACAAAAACTTCCAAGGTACAATCTTTTTTTTTTGAACTATTCAAATCCAAGTTTCAGAAGGAAAAAAAAACCTATAAACTGAATGTCCAACTCATGATCCATTCGAAACATTGCGTTACTTATAACAAAATGTTCAGAAAAAGACCACATTTGCAGATGTTATAGATAGGAAAACCATACATGTCTAGGACTCTTCTAGAGCTATCTATCTATACAATATAAACTTAGCGTGTGGAGATCTCTCGGGAGTAATGGCTGGTGAGACAAGGTTCGACTTAGCCCACCCGGGTTCGATTTTAGGGGTTTCCTCCCCCTTAATCCTAGTTTGTGTTAACTTAGCATGTGCAATATTTAATTTTTAGCTATGCAACATGGTGTGCAATATTTACGTCCCAATGTAACTAAGCATGAAAAAACACAAGCAACAAAATGAATGAATATAAAGATAAGTTGTGTATAATAGATGGTCAAAACACTTCCGGCACCCGTCGTAGAAATCTACAACCAAAAGTTATGCAACTATAGATAATAAGTTTATGCAGTAGTGAAGATACATATATGCAACATCCAGCGAAACATGGTGGTGCTGCTCCAATGGGCAGCGGGGCAAGCACGGGAGGAGGACAAGAGAGGTGAAGCAACCCACCATGACGGTGGAGGAGGTTGGAGGTTTGACGACATCAATGAACATCGACAGAGGCCTTACATTGCACGAAATTAGCGGAAAGTGTTATTTGATCTCGGGCTCCAGTGCTCCCTCCTATTAATAAAATTCAAAAATCATATATGTAAGTTTCAAAAAATTCTGAAAAAAATATGGATGTAGCCAATGATATGTCCCACGAACGTGCAAATTTTTAGTTTGAGATACTTTATATTTTGGTCTACACAAAATAAACAAATCTGACAAAACTTAGAGATTTGAAAATATGCATACTTAGATCTATACTTTTGTTATTTTTATGTAGGTCAAAATACAATGTATTTGAAATTGGTATTTTGCACGTTGTGGGATATATCATTGGCTAGCCAAGGATTTGTTTTTCAGATTTTTTTAGAAACTTATGAATATGATTTTCGAATTTTTTAAATAGGAGGGAGCACTGGAGCTCGGGAGCCAAATGTCCTTATCCCGAAATTAGTCCCAACTATACAACCGCCTCGTCCAAAAGTGCCGATTGCATGTGCTCAGTGAGAGCTGAGTGGTCGCAAAGTGGGCGTTTACTGATGAATCCCATGTCGTTGTGTCAATTCGCTGTCTTCCTCCACTGGCATTTGTTGTTGGCATGTACAACAACAGCTAACAATTTATTGTACACATACAAAATCTCTGCCTCTTCCACTTTCCTTTTACCCTTTTTAAGTTGGCATGTACAAGAGCAGCTAACAATTAATTTCCTACAGAGCTGTAGGAGGAGAATGCTGCACTGGTAGGGGCTCTAGCAGATTAGATGATCAACTGCAGACAACATCAGAGTAGAAGCCTATCGTCCTCCGCTGGCAGTCCTCCACTGAGAGTAGTTCAACATCGAATACTTCGAACTGCTTCGCGCTGAAGAACGTCGATGGCCCAACCTTAAACCGATGAAACACATATGTCAGAAACAGTATCATTTTTGCTGCAAAGTGTGACTGGGACTCTTTTTTATGCCAAAGATATTTCGCACATGGCAGCATCACACTAAAGCCGGTTCGGTACGCTCGATGAAAATTTTAACATATAATTTTAAATTCCTTTCCGCAAAAAAATCTTAAATTCCTTTCATGGTTCCTTCTCATTTGTCATTTTCTCTATAAGCTACTTGTCCAGATGTGAGCTTCTTCAGCTAATATAGTATTGTGGTCCAAATATACTTTTAAATAACATGCCTCCGAAAATTACATTTGGATGAACAGAAATAATCATGCTATACGATATAGAGTTATTTAAAGGCAGGATGTCTACTCTACTTGTCTACAGACTACATCCATTGTTGGGCTAATTTTCTTTCTTTCTTTTGGTTTCCAACTACTCCAATAATTGTTGTGCACTAGTGGTTCCATAAAGGAAAGAACCGTACCAATGACAGCATAGTTTGGAAGCTTTCAAAGAAAAAACAAATTGTTCTGCCAAGTTACTTTTTGCCTCTACCCAAGAAAAGGAAGTTTTAAGCATCTGGTTTTTTTTTTTGAGAGCAATTACCGTAGGGGTGAGAGCAATTACCGTAGGGG
This sequence comes from Poa pratensis, assembly GCA_947311845.1. NCBI lineage: Eukaryota > Viridiplantae > Streptophyta > Magnoliopsida > Poales > Poaceae > Poa > Poa pratensis. The sequence goes on from CAMZMU010000102.1 coordinate 4,873,411, forward strand.
AGAACCCCTACGGTTAGGGATTTTCAATTATATGGGGGCCAAGTTACAAATCGATACAGTCTATGGAGGTTTAAAAGAAAAGAAAGGCGACATGAAACAAAAAGATGCTCTAAAAAACTGGTTAAGTAGAGAAATTCCTAGCCCACTCTAACAGTGGTAGAATCAAAGCTTCCTTGACCCTATGTCGATGAAGAGGTCGCAAGTCCAAACTCAATGATAAGTTCCTATTTTGAAATCACCGCTAGACACCAGTGCAAAGTTGCTTTTTGGAGATGACGGGCGAAGTTGCTGGCGACGGCGCGCCCGTTCAGCGGCTGGCCGGTCGTTTCTGGGACCGCGCGGAGGAGCCGCCGCCGGCGGCTGAGATCGGAGGGCGCCGCCGGAAAACGCTCGCGCCGCCTGCGTGGGATGCGGGATGCTTCGGATCGCGTTTCTTCTGCCTCGGCGACCTAGTGGCCGCCCCATCAGGCCTTGAGGACGGACGCGTTCCAGTGGAGGCGGCGGAGGAGGTCCTGGCTGAGAAGTGGGAGGTCTCGCGTGACGATGTCCAGCGACCGGCGAAGTCGGATGAGGAGACCGCGGCGGAGTTCTGGGAGAAGGTTGGGTACCCGACGCCGGCTTCGAGGTTCTGGGAGCATTCTCCTTCGACGAGCACCGACGCTGTCCGAGGTGAGTCCTTGTCTTCTGTGTGCAGGTCCTCCGGAACGGTGACCTCGGTGACCGCTGAGAAGACGACGCCGGCTGTGGTGCCCAAGGGGAAGGTGTCGCCATGGCGGCCGTTGCGAAGACCTCCGATGCGGATGGGATGGCGTGGTCCTCTTCGTCGACCACGGATCACGCCTACCCCTTGCCTCGGCGACTTCCTTCCAGAGCTTCCAGCGGCTGCGGGGACGCGAGACGCGGGCTCGTCGCCGGCGAGATCCGGTGGTTGCGAGACGACGTCCATCACGGAGAGGAAGGCGGAAAAAGAGGATCAGAGAACTCAAATTTCGCCGCCACTGACAAGCGGGACCCAGCTGCATGGTCTCGTGGACCGTCGATCTCTGTGGCCGCATCTCGGCCGTTGGTTCGAGGGGTTGTGGAGAATTGACCGGATACCTAAGTCGCCTCCATCCCCTCGTTTCCATCCTCCTCGCACGACAGAGCTCCCGCCGCCCGCCTGTTCTTCGATCATCCAGCCGGCCTCGCCACTGCCGTGCTCGCGGGTTTCCCGTTCTCTGTCAAGGTCGTTCGCTGAGGTCGCCGCGGCGCCGTCTCCAATGGCCGCGCCCCCGCCAGGCCATGGCGGTCCTCCGACCTGGGCGCCGGCTGCGGCTGCAGCTGCGGGTGCACAAGGGCGTGGAGGTGGTGCCGCGTTCGGAAACTCTGCTGGCCCTCTGACGTTCGCGTCACGGCAGCCTGGTGCGGTGCGGCAGGGCGCGCCATCCGTGGCTGGCCCTCAACAGCCGCCGGCGGGCTTCGCGTTCGGCGCGACGGCGCCGGCTCCGAGAAGGAAGAAGAAGAAGAATAACGCAGCAGCTGGTCCAGTGCAGCAACAAGCTCTGATGCCTGTGGGTGGGGCACCCCAGCAACAAGTTCCCTTTGGGACCGGGGCTCAACATCTTTCTGGGCAGCAGATGAGCCAGGGAGTGGTTCAGCCGGTGGCCGTGCCTGTGGTTCAGTCGGTGGAAGCTGCTGTGGTTCCAACAACGGATGCTGTGGTGCAAGTAGGAGTAGATGCTGTTGCTGCGGTGCAAGGTTCAAAAAAATCTAAGTCTTGGTGCTGGAAGTGTGCCGTAAGCACACATGCAACTAAAGAATGTCCAGCAAAGCATTACTGTTACATCTGTGAAAATGCCAAACATTCGACGCCGATGTGTCCCTCTCTGAAGCTTCCAAGGCCCTCTGTGATTGTTGCTGGTCAGGGGCATAAGGACACGATGTTCATCCAGTTCCCAGATAACTTATACAAGGATGATCTGATTCCCAAGGATGTTCCAGTTGCTTTAGTTCAGGTGCAAGGTACGGCCGCCACTGCAAAACAGGTGGAATCCCAGGTGGCGCGGCTGTGCCCCGTTCAGTCTTGGCGTTGGGAGGCGATCCCTAATGGTGTTGACTCCTACACGGTTAACTTCCCGTCCAAGGAGGATCTGTTGCGTTTCGATGGCATCGAGCTTGGGGTTCCTTCTCAAACCACCAAGCTTGTGTTCAGCCAGTGGAAGCCGGTGGATGTGGAGCACAAGCTAGAGCTTCATCAGACTTGGGTTCATGTCACCGGTGTTCCAAATCCGCTGAGGCATTTTTGGGGCTTATGGGCAGTCGGTTCTCTCATTGGCACCACTATCGACGTGGATATGCTCGCACTCCGTCGCCAAGGGGTGGTCCGGATACTTGTTGGTATGATGTGGGAGGAGTGCTTCAAAGACTCCGACGACGAGGGGCTGTTCATTAGGACGGATGGGGTGCTGCGGCTTAAGGGCTATGATTTCACCTTCCGGCCAGAGAGAGAGGACTATGTGCCTGAAGCTGACTTTGTCCCTTTTGTGTGGCAACGCAAAGGGAAGGGTGGTTCTGATGACAATGGAATGGAAGAAGATGGCACTAGTGACCTAGCAGGACAAGACAAGGTGACGGGTCTGGGAATACGTCTACTAGCATGGCTATCGATCCAAGTCCGGCTACCGGGGGGGTCAGTCGCAGGGCACCTCCACTTCCCACGTCCTGCAAGGAATTGCCGTCACTCCGTTCAACCCAAAACCTCAGACGCCAAGGGGTAAGGAGTTGGTTCAACAGTGGAAAGAAGCTGCTGCAAGTGGTGTTTTGCTCTCTGTTGTTCAGCGATCGACTGCCAGCAGTATTCAGCGAAGCAGCCCATCTGGCTTGGGCGGTAGCAGCGTGCGTACCGCTCGCGTGCTGCAGCAACCCACGGGCAGCGTTGGGCTGGGCCGAATGGCAGTGCCTCGCGAGACGCCAGCAGTTGCGCTGGCTGGGCCGCAATCTTCAGACGTTGCGCTGGTGGTGCAGACCGGCGGTGATCGCCTATGCCCCGCCTTTCGGCAGCAGCAGCTGGCTGCTCCTGGTGGGCCGGATCCACTGGTCCAGGAGGGACAAGGACAACGCGTCGAGGCGAGCAAGCTGACAGGATCGCTGGTGTCTGCACCTCAGTCCACTTCTTCAGTGGTGGTTAACTCGACAAGTGCAGCTGCGGCGAATCCGTCGGCTGGTGAGCTTCTAGTGGGGTCTGTTGGTTGCCCGATGGTGGATGGTGTTGGGGACAGTGCCACGCCGGACCGTGACACTGTGGTGGAGGATACTACATCGACCTTGTACTCTCCTGCAGCGGCGACGGCGGCAATGTCGCCGCCGACTTCGTGCACAATGGCCGGGAGGGCTGCTACATCGCCTTCGCCCTCCCCCATCGTGTCTACTACAGCGGGGGACGTCCGCTGTCTACGGTGACTCCGAGACGCAGTGGACGTCACCAGACGGCGAAGGATGGCTCTTCAGCGACGGATGAGGATTCTATGGCCAAGGCGATGCGTCGCAATGCGGCGACGTTCTCTACTCCGGGTGCTGGTACGTCAAAAACCAAACATTCATTTTTATCCTTTTCAACGTCTACTTTATCTTCCAAGTTGTCGGCAGTAGGCGTCGGTCTAGGCAGAAATGAAAAAGAAGTGGTGCTTTCGGCTAACGTTTTGAAACATGTAGAGTATGACCGTCGTAGGGTTTCTCCTAATGTTTCGAGTAAGACTGTAACCTTACCTATAGATGATGATGAGGTGAATGACACAATAGATGGACAGCTTCTATCACATCTTGTAGGAGAGGTTACGGAGGTGGATTTGGACGAGGCTCAGCTGGGATCTTTTGATGACCTGTATGCTACCGGCCGGAGATCTAAATCCGCTAAAAATAAAAAGAACCAATCCTCGCGTAAAAATGCGAGAAAGTCAAAATCTCCAATAGTTTCCCAATGAATGGCATATTTGAAAATAGCAGAGGTCTAGGCGACTTGGCTAAACATTTGAATATTGCGCATCATGTGAGGGATCACAAATTGGATTTTCTGGCTATTTCCGAGACGGGTAGACGAGATTTTCCAAGCACCCTACTAGACCGCCTTTCAGGTGGAGTGGATTTTGCTTGGCATTCTTGTCCCCCTCGAGGTAGATCGGGTGGCATGTTACTAGGCATTAAAACCGATACCATGGAGTTGTTGGACCGTTCGGATGGTGAATTTCATATTAAATTTCATATTCGAAACAAGTCCGACAATTTTATTTGGAGTCTGGTTGCTGTGTATGGCGCTGCCCAAGAAGAATATAAGGCTGCTTTTCTTCGAGAACTGGTTAATTTAGCTAAGGATAACCCATATCCTATTCTTATAGGAGGGGATTTCAATATGCTGAGGTACCGTCACGAGAAAAGCAAGGGTAGATTCGACGGTCATTGGCCTCTCTTATTCAATGCTGTAATTGATAGCTTGTCTTTACGGGAGGTTCATATGACGGGGAGACAATTTACTTGGGCTAATAGTCTCCCAGAGCCGACATACGAGAAGCTGGACCGGGTGCTGATGGATTCCCGTTGGGAAGATAAATATCCATTGGTGACGGTTCGGGCTTTGGAACGTATTGAGGCTTTCTCGGATCATGCCCCCATACTCCTATCTACTGGAACATTGAAACCGCCCGTAAAGTCCCAATTCAAATTCGAATTAGGTTGGCTGTTGCGGGATGGTTTCGATGATTTAGTTAAAAGGATATGGGCTCAACCGGCAGTGGGCGACAGTGCTATCCAACGGTGGAATTTTAAGATACGCAATCTGCGTAAATTCCTTCGTGGATGGGCCAAGCACACAACTGGTATGCTTAAAAAAGAAAAAGAGCGCCTGTGTTCCATTATTGATGAGCTCGATAAACTCGCAGAATTACGCCCCTTATCAGCAAATGAGAGTGACCTAAAACGGCACTCGAATGAGCAAGTGGGTCGAATGCTGAGGGAAGAAGAGCTTAAATGGTACCAAAGGTCTAAGGCCCAATTCATTCTGCAAGGGGATTCGAATACGAGGTACTTCCACAATGTTGCCAATGGCAGACATAGGAGGAAACTCATTCACTCTCTTCACCAGGATGAGGGTCTGATCGAGGGGCAGGACAAGCTCAAAGAGTATATTACGGACTATACAAAGGTCTGTTCGGTGCTCCGGAGGAAGGAAACTTCACTCTTGACGAGACAAGAACAGATGATATTACCCAAGTAACTCCGGAGGAAAACAACTTGCTTATCGCACCCTTCTCTGAAGAAGAGATAAGCAAGGCGGTTTTCCAAATGGAGCATAATAAGGCGCCTGGGCCTGATGGTTTCCCAGCTGAGTTCTACCAGCATTTTTGGGAAACCATTAAGCCGACTTGTTAGAGTTATTCGGCTGCTTGCATGCTGGACATCTCGAGCTTTTTCGCCTTAACTTTGGGGAAATCGTTTTGTTGCCTAAGATTCAGGCGGCTGAGAGGATACAACAGTATCGGCCTATATGTCTCCTGAATGTTAGCTTCAAGATCTTTACAAAGGTAGCGACCATTAGGTTGAATTCTGTTGCAGATCATGTGGTTAAACCTACCCAAACTGCCTTTATGCAAGGGAGGAATATACTTGACGGGGTCGTGGTTCTCCACGAGACCGTACATGAGATGCATACGAAGAAACTTAATGGGGTAATTTTCAAGATTGACTTTGAAAAAGCTTATGACAAAGTTAAATGGCCATTCTTACTTCAAACTCTGAGAATGAAAGGGTTCTCGGAGGAGTGGTGCGAATGGATCCGAAACTTTGTTGTGGGGGAAGTGTGGCGATAAAAGTCAATGACGATGTCGGCCACTACTTCCAAACAAAAAAGGCCTAAGGCAAGGTGATCCTCTCTCGCCTATACTATTTAATATAGTGGCGGACATGTTGACCATCATGATCGAAGGGCAAAAGCGGATGGCCAAATTGAAGGAGTAGTTCCACATCTTGTCGATGGGGGACTGTCTATACTTCAATATGCGGACGATACAATCATTTTTATGGAACACGATCTTGATAAGGCGACGAATCTGAAATTGATATTGTCAGCATTCGAGCAATTATCAGGATTAAAAATCAACTTCCATAAAAGTGAATTGTTTTGCTTCGGCGATGCACAGGACGCAGCTGCTCAGTATGCTGATATATTCGGTTGTGAGCAGGGTCAATTTCCTATAATGTACTTGGGCATACCAATCCATTATCGGAAACTGACTAATGCGGAATGGAGACATGTCGAGGAGCGTCTGCAAGCACGGCTGTCTAGTTGGAAAGGCAAATTACTATCCCTTGGTGGGAGGTTGGTGCTCATTAATTCGGTACTTACAAACATGGTACTGTATATGATATCCTTCTTCCAGTTACCAAAAGGTGTCTTGAGTAAATTGGATTACTTCCGATCAAGATTCTTTTGGCAAGGGGATGGTGAGAAAAAGAAGTATCGACTGGCTAAATGGGATGTTGTTTGTCGACCAAAAGATCAAGGAGGGCTGGGTATTCATGATCTCAGCATCAAGAACTCAGCTCTCCTAGGGAAGTGGCTGTTTAAGCTGCTAACCGAAGATGGAATTTGGCAAACACTCCTCAAAAGAAAATACATCGGCTCAAAGGCGGTATCACAGGTGTATTGGAAACCTGGTGATTCCCACTTTTGGGCCGGCCTAATGGCGACTAAGAAACATTTCTTTCGCTTTGGTGTATTTAATATTAAGGATGGCACGGAGATTAGATTCTGGGAGGACAAGTGGTTAGGAAACACCACCCTCCGGGAGCAATATCCTGCCCTATACAATATTGTTCGACACAAAGGGGATACTATAGCCACTGTTATGCAGTGCTCACCACCCAATGTGACGTTCAGACGTGATTTATTCGGTCCGAGATTAACATCTTGGAATGCCTTGCTGGCACGGTTGGCCTCAGTCCAACTTACACAAGGTCCGATGAATTTCGGTGGAATCTATGCGGGAATGGAAAATTCTCAGTAGATTCTATGTATAGGGCGCTTGTGCATTCTGATATTCCAGTCGATGATAATAAAAAAATATGGCAAATGAAGATTCCACTTAAAATAAAAGTATTTACGTGGTATCTTCGTAGGGGTGTCATTTTAACCAAGGATAACCTTGTCAAACGGAATTGGCATGGAAGCACTAAGTGTGTATTTTGTCCACAACATGAGACAATAAAACACTTATTCTTCGAGTGTAATTTCGCACGTTCTATATGGTCATCTATCCAAATAGCGTCTAATCTTTATCCACCCAAGTCTGTTGCCAATGTTTTTGGCAACTGGTTAAATGGGATAGATAAAAAGCTTAGAACGGTTATTAGGGTGGGAGCGATTGCAGTTATATGGTCGCTTTGGCTCAGTAGAAATGACAAGGTTTTCAATGATAAAGATGTTTCTCTTATGCAGGTACTCTACCGATGCACAGGTATTCTCCGTACGTGGTCCACCTTACAGCGTGTGGGACATCGAGACCTCTTTACGGAGGCGTGTGCACGGCTGGAGGAGGTGGCAAGGGACATTTTATCACAACATGGGTGGCCGCTTGATCGCCGGATTGGACCTCCATAGGCCATCGAGCTTGCCTCGGACATAGGCGTTTTACTTTATTCTTTGCTGATTGTAATTCGCCTGTTGTCGCATTATCTTTTATTTCTATCCGGACTGCGGCTGTGTGCATTCTTTATGCAGAGGCCGGGTGTAATACTTAAACTTTTGAGTAATAAAGCCCTTTATCTAAAAAAAAATGTCGATGAAGAAGGATATCTCCTTGGAAGTTAATCTTCCATCTGGCCCAATTCGGTTGCACATCTCTGAAAATCAGATCATTACGGGTCTTCCAAATATTCCATGTCCCACACGCAAAGACTTCCATGAAGCATGGTCCACTAAAATTCTGATTGGCAGTGATCATCCGATGGTATATGTCAGGGCTGTCATTCCAATTCAGTCCAACCGCTTCCCAGCTCCTCTTGGCAAATGCACACTCAAAAAATAAATGATCGCTGGTCTCCAAGGTGCCCAGATTACATAGCACACAATTTGGACCATCTTCAATACGCCACTTTCTCCTGATTATCAGATCTTTGGTGTTAAGTCTGTCATGCAACAGTAGCCAAATAAAAACCCTAAGCTTTGGGAGACATCTAGACTTCCAGATAGATTGCAGAGTGTGATTTGTTGGGCAACCAGCAAAGATAAATTCGTAGTACTTGGCTGATGTATATGTCTTGTTGCCCCAAGCAAACACACGGGAGTCATCAGTGTCAGATTCATGATCCACATTATTCAGAATATGAAGAATTTGAGCACGTTCATCAAAGGCTTCCACCGACAGGGGTAGCGCAAAATGCTGGTTTGGAGAGTGGTCAGACGCCATTGCCGATACCGATTCATCTTCATTGAGACACATATGAGTATAGGTGGGGAAATTTATCACATAGTAGCTCATTGTCATACCAAAAATCCTTCCAAAAAAGAGTCATTTTCCCATTATTCACCTCAGACTTAGTGATACTTCTATAGATATTGACCAGTTTGAATATGTCTCACCACCAAAAAGATCCTCTAGGGCTCTGAGCATGAGGAGGGGAGTCCCCATATAAAGACCATATCAGCTTCACCCATGGGACATCAGCCTTAAAGAAAAACTTGTGAAGTTGTTTGAGTAGGAGGGCACAATTTTGGACTTCCAGATTCAGTACACCAAGACCACCATGTTTTTTGGGTCTGCACACCATGGGCCAGGCTGCAAGAGAGAGGGATGAACCAGTGGTATCATTTTTACCCCAAAGACATTGCCTTCTCCCTCGATCAAATTTTTTTATAGCAGATTTTGAAAGTTTCAGAGAAGCCAAGTAATGCATGGGTAGAGACGAGAGAACTGAATTAACCAGTGTCAATCTGCCTCCAGAGTCTAGAAATCTCGCAGTCGCATTGAGTCTTCTCTCAAGCTGATCGGCTAGAGGAGAAAGATCATTAACCGTGGGACGTGAAGTTCCAAGCGGCAGCCCTAAGTATGGGAATGGCATCGTGCCAGTGACACATCCGAATATCTGAGCAAGATCATGCAGCTTACCATCATCAATATTAATCGGCATCATACAGGTTTTGCTGTAATTTACTTTCAGTCCCGTAGCTTTTTCAAAAGAAATAAGATCTTTCAAAACCAGCAGTTGTCTCGGACAGGCTTGCATAAAGATCAGTGTGCCATCCGCGTATTGGACAATCGGGAAATCAGTGTCAGCTAGAGGGATAGGAGCAGACAACTGTCCTAACCTAGCTGAGTGATTCAGCATGGACTGAAGCAAGTCTGCACCTTCAACAAAAAGAATTGGGGAAAGTGGGTCACCCTGACGAACCCCACGACGACATGGGAATTTTTTCCCCAGCACTCCATTGAGGAGAATAGAAGAGAAACCAGTAGTAAAAATGGACTTAATCCACATAATCCATCTGTCATCATACCCTTTGCATCTGAGAATTTGGAGCAAAGCATCATGCCCAATGGTGTCAAATGCTTTAGCAAAATCTAGTTTCAGGATAATAGTTTCTTTCTTGGAATGATGACATTGGTGAATGTATTCGTAGGCCCATGCAATGCAGTCTATGTTTCTGGTTTTCAGAAAGCCGTATTGGTTGGCATGAACTAGCTTTAGAATCTTCTCTTGTAGTCTATTAGCCAGTAACTTCGTGAGAAGCTTGAAACAAGATTTGAGGAGCGAGATAGTTCTGTAATCATCAGGACCTACAGGAGACGAATTCTTAGGAATGAGAGTGATAAAAGCATCATTTATACTTTGCAGATTGATTGATTCATTCCAAAAAACATTAAAAAGCCGGTAGAAATCCTGCTTGATTATAGGCCAGCAAGTTTTGATGAATAAACTGTTGAAGCCATCAGGTCCCGGCGCCTTATCAGATGGAAGATCATGGACCACCTCATCAATTTCAGAATGAGAGAAGGGCACCGACAAAGATGCAAGATCAATAGATGGCTGAAGGAAGGCCTCGAAATCAAATTCATGGTCAAGTGGCACTGAACTACCCAGTCTATCTTGGAAAGTTTGCCTGAGAATACCGGCCTTTTCATGATGCTCATGAGCTGTAGTTCCATCTGATCTGGTGAGAGAGGAGATGGTGTTCACTCTATATCTGATCGTGGCCATTGAGTGAAAATAGGATGAGTTTTCACTTCCGAGTTTAGCCCATTTGGCTGTGCAACGTTTCTTCCAAAACTCTTGTTTGCATTGTAGGAGATGACTCATTTTTCTTTCACAATGATCCGAAAATTCCATTCGGTGATATGAAGTGCTCTCAGCTCCTCATATTCATCTAGCATAAGAATGACCGCGTTGCAGTTGTTGATTAACTTGTTGATCACGGAGAGACTAGTACTCCATTTCTTAAGTCCTTTACGAAGCAGCTTGAGCTTTGCGGACAGGGATTTGGCACTGTCACCAGGGCAGTGAATCTCCCAAATATTCCTCACCACCTCCATAAATCCGGGCATCTTGATCCAATAATTTTCAAAACGAAAACACAAGTTCTATATGTATGTAGTTTTTAAAATTGAATATAATCGGAAAAGGCCTGTGATGGTTACTAATTAGTGCAATAGAAAGTACTAAAGAACAAGGAAAAATACGCAAAAAGTCAACAAGTGGAATCCTTCCATACAGGAGACGACAATAACTTACAGGAGGACCAAGCTCAGGAGGTATAATAAGTCTTCTCTTGCCACCTGGTTTCATGTTCCGAATCCCCTCTTCAAATCCTGCATCAGAAAAGCCTGAAATGAGTTGTAGTGTTACAGCACTATGCCCCAAGAAGTTCATCCGAGTAATCCGACCCAGGGTGGTTTTGCAAACCCAGAAACAACTCAGAATATTATTGATCTTGAAGACTGAGAGATGAATAGGCAGAAGTTTAAGAATTCAGAAGAACAAAGGAGGCCATACTATGTAACCAGCTAATACTTTCCTGGAACTAATGATTTGTTGCCTAGCCGAATTTTGGCAGGCGAGCCCTGAATGTAGGTGCTATCTATCCTTCGTCCTGATTCGTTGTAGCCAACATAGTGAAATATAACCTGTAGTTCGGCAGATGGAAGTCAGTATCATGCAAGTACAGTAGAACAGTAGTATTAGCATATGCTACAAAATTTTAAATTCAAGGTAGTTCCCTACAGTAGTCACCTACTTTAGAAAAAAATGTAAATTTCTTGTTTGCCTTTATCGCAACATCATTATCCCAATATCCTTAATCATCCGTTAGTTAGTATTACTGTGGAAGAACAAACTAGTCCATGCTTTTTTTTCCGAAATGGGAGCATAGCCCCAGCCTCAGCATCATGATGATGCACACAGCCTAACTAGTCCATGCTTAACAAATCAATATGAGAAGATGAGATTGAAAAGTTATGTACAACATGTTCACATATAATATATAAAATATGGAACAACAAACAGTTGATTCGTATCTCAAGACAACATGAATGACAGAACACACATAAATATATTATAGTTGAGAGTGTTAGACAGAAGAAAGCGATAAATGTAACTGCGGCAGGAGAACCTGTTGACCATCCTTCGGGCAATCGCCTGTACCAACTTTGACCTCCTCATATATTAATCCGGAGTCACTTGTTATATAGTTGTCAGGTGTCACTACTTTGACCTGAAAACCTGAAATGCATTTAGTCAATATAGTGTAATATTTAGGAGGGCAGAACAAAGCTTATTTCAGGAAGGTTAATTTATCATTCAGGTTCAAGAATTAGAAGATAGAAACAAAAAACATCCATACAATGGTCCCCGAGTAACCAAACATCAACTAAATTGTAAATGCTGATGATCTGAAATTGTAGGCACAAAAAAAAGGGGCTACAAATCCATTGATGTTTTTGTGTAAGCGAAAAAATTACAAGTTACTGGCTTCTGTAGTTTGGACTTCCCAAATTCTCTTGGAATCACATGGAATCAAGTATATTCAGTTGCAAACTATATCTACAAAAAATTCGTCGTTAACTACCAGGCATGCTATAAAATGGAAAAAATTATAAATACACAAATCTACATCATCAGAAATGGGTTTCTCACCTTCTCTGATGAAGCTTGGAAAATCATCAGGTGCACGGTTGGCTTCCTGAATTTTCTTGTTCTGTTGAAGCAACCGCCTTTCGTCGTAAGGGCTCATGCCTTTGGTCCTGCCATAGGCCGAGAACGATACCGACAGCGCCGGTGTAGCCAGCAGCAGAGCAAGAGCTTCCCGCCTCCTGATCCTCCCCTCCACCACACTCTTCTTCTGCTCGCCATTGCATCCCCCTCGCTCGCCACGCAAGACACTGGATCGGTTGCACAAAAAGGTCTCCATGAAGCATTAACAAAACCACGAGAAGTACAACATACAAGTTGAAGCAGTTCAGAACAATAGAGTACATGTAGAGTCGCTTTCTTGATTCAGTATGCAAAAAGTAACAGAACTAGAGGTCGATATTCTGCAGTTCGAACGACGCTATATCCTTCCAGTTACCAAACCGTTTGCCTAGAATCGAAGCAGTTGAGCTTTAACTGCGCTAATGGTCTCACATTGGTCTATATGGAATCAAAAATCGATTCATTACAAGTAACAACTCAATCCCTATCGAATTCCCACGGAGGAATTCCCATGGGGTAGAAGCTAGCAACCAAAATCTAGAGGTTCATTTCTTGAAACAGTGGAATTACCATACTAATCCCCTCTTCCCGTCGCGCTTAGCAGCTGCGGATGTCACCCTGGACGGAGCGACCAATCCTGCAAGGACCGCGAGAAAATGAGCAAATGAACAAGAGCTATCGTCGTTTTAGGGAGGGGAGGCGACGCCTCACGGTTGCAGGAGGATAGAATGGAGCGGGAGGAGGACACCAGCTCCATCTCCTTCTCCTCCAATGGCGGCGCCGGCTTCTCCAAGCTCGCAGGGGAAGACTGAAGAGAAGAAGCAGGAGGGGATAAGCCAAGCAAGGGAACCGATGGGGGGTTTTGGGTTCTGCGTGCGTGAGCTCGGTGCACGAGCCGAGGTGGACCGCGCCCAGCCACACCCTCGGGCCGTAGACGAGAAGCGAATGGGCCCACTGTCAGCGACGAGAGGTGTGCATCTGCGGCTGGACCCCCCGCGGCGTGTCCGCAGCCATAACCATCCCTCGATTCTTCTCTCCACGCCCCCGCACCGCACCGCACCGCCAGGCCGCTTCTCCCGGCGGCTTCGGAGCGCGAGCGGAAGGGAAGGGAAAGCCATGTCGCGGTGGCGCGCCGTCGCACCCCGCCTCTCCGCGGCGGCGGACTCCCACCTCCTCTCCAGGGCCTTCTCCAAGGGCCCCTCGCCTCTTCCTCAGGCCTTGTCCAGGACCTTCTCCAAGGCCGCCGCCGCCGCCGCCACGTCGCACAGCCCTAGCGGGCCCTCCTCCGCCGCTTCCACGGGGCCGAGGCCCGAGGTACGGGCAGCCGCTCTCCCATCCCAGATACGACATTTTTGCCGCTTATTGTTTGGCTCATAGTGTGATCTGGCGGATTTGGTTGAGGTTTAGAACATCACCTGTGTCCAGCGCGAATCGGTGTTGCGAGTGGCTATTAGGGTCTGCAAGTGTGGGTGGTTGGGTCGAGGCATTGTAGGTCTCGGCTGCTGCATCTCCACGTAGGCTGCAGTTCGATCAGCTATTCGTGTTGTGCTGCTCTGCTCCAAGCGTTAGCATAAGTCTCTACTATATAATATTGTTAAAGGTGATGGTCGGCGGCGGTGCGTCATGCCTTTCCTCATACAAAACGGTATGTCAGCCCCGTAGTTCTGATCGGAGACGAATCGATCTGTGCGTGTAAAAAGATGCCATCACAAGTTGACAACACGGATCGGAGACGAACCCATCCCAGTCGGAGACGATCCAATCTCTGCATGACAAAAAAGATCAAGCTGATCGATCCGGACCGGCTGCTCTTGGCGATCGCGGCTGGCGCCTGGCGGCGAGCTGATGCAGCTGGGAGACTGCTGAGCGGCGGGCAGCCGCTGGATGTTGCGTCGGTCTTGGGCAGCGCGGCGTCTGCTGCCAGCGGGCTGCGCTGGGCTGCACCGGCGTCGTGGTGAGCACTGAGCTGACGACAGCCCCTGCACTGTCGCGCGCGTAGCACGCAGGTGGGCTTCGACCTCAACGTACGCTGTGACATTTTGATCCTTTCTTTTCTTCTTTATCGGGCAGCATTTTTGTTGTGTATTTGGTGGATTTTAGGTAGGCGGATCCATCGAACGCCCCTGGATTCGACCGGCCTGCTTACAACACATACTTTCAGGCCTGCACACTCCCTCTCTAACCCTGCTCATTTTGTATCTATGGTTGCTCATCTGCCACGTGTGCATTTTTTATGGCCAAATGAGAGGAAACGTAGATGCTTAGGAAAGAGTAGAAATCTGACATTCCATAGGATCTTCGAGGAGCTTTCTTTCTTAGCGTGAAACAAAACATCTTTTTAAATGAAACTTTGCACAAATTTATAGATTTTTTTAATTAAAAAGTACCATTTTCAAAAATATTGAAATCGGGATCATTAGTGCCCTGGTCACCAAATCCACTCTGAGATTCGAAAAAACTGGGTTTTTTAGTTGTTTGTACACTGGCAATAAATGGAATTTTTGGTTCATCTTTTATTCCGTAGCAACGCACGGGCATTCATCTAGTAGATTTATATTTTACTTAATGCATCCTTGTGTGCTGCTCTGCATCACAGATCAAGCGCTTACAGAGCTTTTCTGACTCATGTAACCATCTGTGCAACAACAAGAAAGAGGGGGATGTATCGCGTGCAAAGTTAATCTAGATCCTTCGGACCTCATTAATGGAGCTTGCACTCTCTTTTCCAAGTTAAAGTCGCAAAATGGGAAATATTTCACGTGGTTGATATATTCTTCCGTCTTTCTGCATTACAGATTTCAAAATTGTCGGGTTTCTTGTATGTTATTTATTTCCTGTTTTGGTTTATGGATGACTTTAATCTACCTAGCAACGCTAGAATCATAACAAGAAATCGGCACAAACAAGTGTTATGTTTGTTAAAGGTTTTGCTCTGTAAAGCCGTGCATTTCATGTGTATGTAAGGTAGAAATGGAAGGATCTTACAACATCGTTAAACAAGTTGTTGCTTACTCAGAACATTTATTTAGTGATATTCGTTGCTATTTACTGTATACCTGCATATCTCACAATGCAACGTGCGAGGGCTTAATTTAAACTAGATATGTTTGCAACTCGTATACATCTGTTGTTAAGGATGAATTGTTTGTTTTATAGGTCAGAATAAATTCTTTGTTCCTGTCCAAGCCCTGTTCACTGGCATTGCCTCCTGACTCCCCTCTTAGGGCGGAAGATCCACACTATGAGGGCATTAAGCGCGTGATGCTCACACTGCTGTTGTTCTACAGTAAGCAAAGCAAGTCCATCAGAGGAGCAAATGCTGTTTATCACCGCATCACTTCTCATGTTGACAAGCCTGATATCTATGAAGGTATACTTTTGTGCTTGTCGGGAAACTTGCTTCTTTTTCACTTATGTTCAGCATGTCATTGATCATTTTGTATTTGGTGTTTGTTTTTTGTCTGTTTATTTCTGCTGTGCAATAAGACTAAATCTGCATATTCTGGTACTTATTGCTTATCCAGAGAAGACACCACTGGTTATTCATGTCTTTCTGCATGATTGGTATTGACATTGATTTAGCAGTATAACTTAAATTTTTATATCTGAAATCCCTGGGAGCTATATAAATCCGTGATTATTCAGTTTGAGCTGTGTGGCAGAAATTAGTTTCCCGCTTCTCCAAACAAATAGTACCTTAAATGGTGAGAACCAACTAGGCAACCGCAGCTAAAGATACAAAATTGCTATTGGTACATGGTTTTCTTTTTCCATTGAGGTGTTCTACTTTTCCTGCTTTTGCAGGCAGGTGCTTTACAAGTTCTTGAGTTTTGAAAAGTTATAGGAGATAAAGTCCGGGCTTGTACATATTTAGTTCACATTATCTTTCAGTGAATTCTCAGCTTTGTTGCAAATGAGAATTTCTGAATACTAGAGCATTAGTATCCACCAGTTACATCATGTTTCCAGAAATTGCATGATTGCATCACTGAACCACTTTATCTTACACTTGTTATTTATATACGTACATAACATTGTATGTTTACGGAAGGTGAATAATGCATATAAAAGTTCAATTAGTATGTCATGTGATGTGTTAAGGCTTTATGTCAACAAACACTTGACAGTTATCGCTGATAAACATTAACTGCTGATACCCATTTTGTTAACTGCTTTGTGAATACTTTGTAGCCTCTTATTGTTAATGAAATTGGGCTGGGATAGCAGGTTCTTCGCATCTAATAGAAGTTAACCTTGTCATTTCACATTTTAGGCTTGATATTTATGTAGACAGCAATTTCTTGTGTCTCTCTTTTGCAGTGTTTCAGCTGGAGAAAACATTTAAAACAACATTTTCATTGCTTGTTCTTCATATGTGGCTTGTTCTACGTCGCTTGAAGGAAGAAGGGAAGGATGGTGTTAAATTTGGACAGTACATCTATGAAACTTACAATCATGATGTAGAGCTCAGAGTTTCTAAAGCCGGGGTAAGTTGTCCAGAATTCTAAAAGAGTAATATATGTCTGAGGTTACATTATCTATGCATTTCTGTTTTCTTGATTATTAACTCTGACGGTTTTAATCCTCCTTATTGATTGCCCTAATGAACTACTCACTATGTTCTAAATATAAGATGTTTTAGCTTTTTCCAGATTCACATGTATCTAGACACGTTTTAGTGTGTATGTTCACCCATTACACTCCGTATCTCGACCACATTTGAAATACCTAAAACATCTTATATTTAGGAACAGAGGGAGTACTATTGCTTAGTAATACATGCATTACCATCACATACATGTGATGTCAGGCTTGTTTATAAATTATCTGCCAGAAATGTGATACATAGGTGAATACTGATTAGTTGGTTCAAAGCAAGAAGCTACAGGGTCTATTGTGCTTTCTTTGTTCATCGATGTCAAAAAAGAACTGAATAATTGCTCGACCTATCTAACTGATACATCTTCATTTGGTATGTAATACACACATATAGTAGTATAGTAAGAGGCTCCCAAATGAACCAAACTAGTGTATCAGCAGTGCACCATCCTTAGATGTAGTACCATCAAACTATGTTGCCACAGCACCACACTTGAGTCAAGTGAGGACATTGTGGTCTGTCTAGGGGTTGGACTTGTGGCAACACTACTAGGAAACTGCCTTTCTGTGGATCACATTTCTGTGGCGCACCAGGCTACATGCGCCACAGAAAGTCACATTCTGTGGCGCCCCAGGCTACATGCGCCACAGAAAGTGACATTTCTGTGGCGCATGGAGGTTGGTGCGCCACAGGAAAAAAATTTCCCTCTCACGCATGCCTCCCCCCCCGTGGATCGCCTTTTCAGTTCTGTAAACAAGAAAAGAAAATGATAAAAATTTCAAAAAATAAAATCCTTTAACATGTAGTTTCGTTTTAGTGTCTAGTTCGTATAGAAATTTTGAAATATGAATTTTGACCTTTGAAACAAAAAAAGAAAAAAAAAACTTTGCAGGGGCATAACTTTTGCATACGATGTCGAAAAAATGCGTTTAATATATCAAAAAAATCGTGAGAAAAAAAGGAACTCGATTTCACCCGGGTTTACCCGGTGAACTTTTCTTAGAATCGGGAAATTCCAAAAGAGTAAAAAGTTATTTCAAAAAGAAGTTTTTTTTCTACAAAATAAAAAAAAATCAAAAAAATGAAAAAAAAAATTAAAAATTCAAATTTTTTGGATCTGTTGAAATTTTTTATTTTTTGAAGTTTTCTGGATTTTTTGAATTTTTTTGAATTTTTGAATTTTTTGAATTTTTCTGGATTTTTTGATCTTCTTTCTGCCGTTTTTAATTTTTTTTGGATTTTTTAAACACATATATACACATACCATACATAAACTACACACACATATATACACATACCCAAGGGTTAAGAGGGTTGATATGATACTATTATCAATAAGAACTTGAGTAGCATGAGGGTAGTTGAAATGAATGGAACTTAGAAGTTAAGCGTGGTTGGGTTGGAGCAATCTGAGGATGGGTGACCTACTGGGAAGTCATCATTTGAGATATGCTTCGATTGTTAAAAATGTTCAAAAAATTCAAATATTTAGGGTTTTCCAAATTATTTCATTTTCTGATTTTTTAGATTTTTTTTGAATTTTTGGATTTTTTTTAATTTTTTGAAAATCCAGATCTAGATCTGGCCGCCCTTTTTTTAAAATTCAAAAAAAAATTCTGTGGCGCACCGGGGTAGGGGTGCGCCACAGAATTGTTGTTTTCTGTGGCGCATCTGTTTTCTGGGGGTGCGCCACAGAATTTTTTTTGTGGCGCACGGACGGGGTGCGCCACAGAATAAATATTTTTGTGGCGTGATGTCTGTGGCGCATGCCCCATGCGCCACAGAATCACCAAAATGGTGCGCCACAGAAAGGCTTATCCCTACTAGTGCAAGTAGCATCATCTAGATGTAGTTGGCATCTTGATATCCACAGTTTCCATTAGAATTGATTAGCAAAAGCTTGGATATTTTGCAATGTAAGTGGTGACGCTCTTCTTATTTCCAGTTTGTATTTGTACTGTATTTTTTTTGCATTGGCTGCACTTACTGTCATTTTTGTGGTGGGTTCTTTATGGCACAGGGAGATGGAATCACCATAGTATACATTAATACATATACTAGACTGAAAGACTAAATTGGTAACAGCTTATTAACCCATTTTCATGAGTTACTAGTACGGAACCAAAAGTAGAACCGGGTCTTTGTTGTGAGAAAAAAGCTAGTATTATGTGTGCAATGCTGAAAAGGGCATTGCTGTTTTTTTTGTAATGGAATAAAAATGTAAATAATCTTGTAATGCCTGGAATCATAGTGTTTGATCATCCATTTCACTTCGTCTTGCATGATCTAAAGACATACTTCTTTTTGTGCATGCCATCTCTTGTGAAAGTTAAGTGTGTGACATACTAGTGCCTCTGCAGGTTAACTTGCTATTGACAAAGTGGATGAAAGAGTTAGAGAAGATATTCTATGGGAACATTGTGAAATATGATACTGCAATAAGCCAAGAAGCAAGCCAGGATGATCTTGTAGATGTCATCTGGAGGTAAATATTTAGTTATCTTCTCTAAATATGTAGATGATCGTTCCATAAATATGAAAATGGACGACCCGTGATCCCAAGGTCCCATCTAATTGCAAGATCTACCTTTTCGTAAACTATGTCTTGTGGCTTCATCTTATTGAATTTTTCCTTGCAATTTAATAGCCAATACATACTAGAAATGTG
This sequence comes from Poa pratensis, assembly GCA_947311845.1. Classification (NCBI taxonomy): domain Eukaryota; kingdom Viridiplantae; phylum Streptophyta; class Magnoliopsida; order Poales; family Poaceae; genus Poa; species Poa pratensis. The sequence goes on from CAMZMU010000102.1 coordinate 4,892,892, forward strand.
TAACATGGTCTTCTCCAGTATAATAGGAATAAGAATAATACCATTATACAAGTTTAGTTAAATCAAGAGATTTTATTATTTAGGCTGATGCATGTTCATTCTGTTAATTGCACCTATTGGCCAGATGATAAAACATGTGTCCGCTTAGCTTACCAGTCATTCATTATTCTTAATAAGCTAGTACAGTATTGTCAAGGAAATTAAAGACTTTTCTGGCAAATAAAATACTTTATCAAGGAAAGGAATAGCTCACTAGAATTATAGATTAACTATACAACTTAATTCTGCTTCTGTTGTCATCTCAACTGGATAATTTCGACATGAAGATGACAGCAATGTACTTACTGACCAACAGTAAACTATAAAGTTTGACCATGTGTTTGCAATGTTGTGCATAAACAATTGGTTTGTATTGGGTGAACGTTGATTCAGGGCAGATCTTATCAGCTTTCAGTCTGATGCTTTACAACATCCGGCTTGGTTGTTGTGTCATATTTTCTAAATTAAAACGCTGAGAGACCTCATGAATAACTTAATGAACACCATCCTTATATGGTTATACTGCCCTTAGCAATCTCTATTTTTATTTGAAATTAGGATGCGTTGGCCAGTTAAGTATGGGGCACTTGCATCAGAGTAATCTATCTTCTTAAAAAGATGTTCCGAGGATGATGCTGGAATGATGGATAATAAATTCTGTGCTGGGTGGGTCAATGGAAGCGGAGTATTTTTTTTCCACATCCTTTTAACTGCCTTACCTTGCAGCTTTTACCCATGCGGATCTCCGTGTGCACCATTCTTTTGTGCCAATCCATTGAAGAGAGAATTCCTTATTTGGCCCTTTCTTAAAATTTGATTCCCTATTTGGCCCTTTCTTAAAATTTGATTCCCTATTTGGCCCCAAACAAATTTTTCTTCCTTATATGACCAGTAATGTAAATTTTGTTCCCTATCTGACACTTCCGTCCATTTTAATACCTAACGGTGTTAAGTGTGACGTGAATAGACTATTTTACCCCTGGTGTTCTCTCTCACCGTTGACCAACATACGAAATCCAGCGGCGTAGCCCGATTGGCCAGGTACCATCTAGCCTAGAGTAGTGATATACACACAGTGGCGCGATGATTTGATCTGTGGTGCAGTTGTTCGTCGGGAACGCGAGCGGTCTGATCGTGCGCAGCGGTCACCACGGCGGTTGAACTTGCTGTAGCACATGCTCGTCTTGCCGGCGATTGAAGCTCCCTCCATGGCATCCATGGCGTGGGCGCTCTCAACCAGTCAGCCCTCGAGGACGCATGGGGTGGCCGGCGCAGGCAGCAGCCCGGAGGAGGAGGCGGATCTGAGGAGCTCGTCGACGTCTTCTCTAGCCAGCGGCGTGTGGGGATGTGCCGTCCATGGATTTCATGGCGAGCTCACCGCCGGGCATCTTTTTTTCCCTGTTGGCGGCTCATAGGGAGGTCACCATCCATGGCGTCCTCGCCGGCCGGCGGCACTTGGTGGCGGCAGTGGGCGCAGCGTGTAGGAGCAGCAGCTCCGGCCAGCATCAGCGGGGAGTACCCACGGAGGAGCAGCAGCCCGGCTAGCAGCACGGGGAGTACGCCCGGACACGCGGAGGAGCAGCAACCCCGGCCAGCAGCAGCGAGAAGTATGCACGGAGGAGCAGCAGCCCCGGCCAGCATTTTCCTTATTCTTTTGGCTTTTTTACACGTGAGTCCTTAAAGGTGTTGTATAAGTAGGGGTAGTTTTGTCAAGGAAACAAAAAGTTAGCTGTAAATTGTAACAGAAGTGACGGAAGTGTCAAATAGGGAACAAAATTTACACTCCGGGTCATATTAGGAAGAAATTTTTGTTTAGGGCCAAATAAGGAAGCAGGTTTTAAGAGAGGGCCAAATAAGGAATTCTCTCTCCATTGAAAGATATACAACCGCCCGATTAGCAATTTAGTTTAACAGCTAGGTTTTGATAAAGAATGAAGGGTCTGCCAAACTTACCTATCCATTTTGGCATATGATGATCTTGATAGAATCAACAGGAAGATGAGCATGGATGCTTTTCTTGTTGGTCCAGGCATGACATATATCAATAGTCTCTGGTCATTGTCTCATTAATTGTGAGGACCAATATTTCCAAACTATCCTGGGGCACATGGTCGTTCCCCGTTTCGTACTGTTTACTAAACGACAAACTACCATTTAGAGGTATGGTGGATTCTAATCTAAGGAGCATGCACAAGGAGATACTGCAACAGATGTTACTTCTGATTCTGCGTTCGTGCAAAGTTTAATTAGCTTATATGAATATTTATTTATATTGCAATTTTCGAACATCAAAGCTGTAACTTTTTATCGTTACGGCACCGTAGTAATTATGTGATGCAGTCAGCTTGAATTATGGTGATGTATTTCTTTCAGAATGAAACACTGTGACATGATGTATGATAGTTACTTGTGTTGAATTGTTAGGAATGTGTACGCGGACGAAGCTTCACAGCCTATGGACGCAGCTGCTACTCCTGCTGTCCAGGCAAGTTCCTTTTCTGATGGAGACAACTTTAGGAAGTACTGTAGCTGATGACCTATCATATTTCACAAAACCTAAGACTACCTGTTCTCTTGAATTTCAGGCATTGGCAAGATATACTCGAAGGGAGGCAACTTGTCTATCATTGACAGGTCAGTGTTGACTAACTCTCCCCTTGCCCTCTCCCATGCACGACCACACACGTCCTTACAAAAACTAACACCCGTGTGTACACACTAGGGATGCGAAAATGGGACCCGTTTGTCCCATTTTTTGTGCAGTTTGTGCAAAGCTAGTACACAATTTTGGACCAAAATTTTGTACTAGCTATGCACAAAATGCACAAAAAGTGGGACAAACGGGTCCCGTTTTGGCATCCTTAGTACACACAAACTAGCATCCTTTTCTTGTATAATAATTGAGAACTCACAAGTTGTTCTGGTCCTTAAACTTTTGAACAACAGATAAAGAAGCTATGTTCTCTGGCAACTTCAAATTTTCAAACGTGCTGCCAAACGTTCCCAGCCCAGCGAAGCAACGGCGATGAGCGTTGCCATGGTAGATCGGTATTCCATATGAAGCTTGGTATACATGGACAAGAAAGACTGAAAGACCCATCAGCATTACAAATAATAGGAATTTTCCAGTATTTACTTATGGTCAGTTCTCAGCATTGTGTGCCGTTTTGACGGGGTATACCTTGCTCGAGGTAGGGACTTTCTTTATGTTTATCCTGCGCGAGAAAGACATTCTTAATTGGATGTCCTCTTGGAATGGAGCACATGGTGGAAACATTTTGGTTGTTGAATACTCGGTAGTCTTTATGATTCCGTTTGGTGGCTGATTTGAACTTGGCATCATTCACGTATGTGATAGAACAGTATACGTACCAATCTACTGTCGATCTCAAGCAGGGTTTTGCTCTGGAAAAAACGATTGTAAACAAAGCTTGTTGGAATCTATTCGCGAGTGCTGACAAAATTCCTTCATCTGTTTTATGATTTAACTTTATGAGCAACTTCTGTGGCCAGGGGAAAACATCCGAGGATAACGAGCACTCTCTTGGACTTGCATGGCCTTATTTTGTTCCTTTTGCCGTCAGTTGCATGAGGTTCTCTTTTTTTTCACTTCTCTTTTGCTACTTGTCTTGTTCGTGGTTGAAGAAACCTGGGTGATGGTCCTCCTGCCCGACACGGCAGCGTCGACCTCTGGCTGTCGCTCTACTGTAACTCGACCGTATGCGAATGGCATCACTATCACAATTTGTGCTCGTTTTGGAAGACCGTGTAGTTTCCCTGCTTCGTGTTCAAAGTCAATGGCTCAACCGCGTAGTCGGTGATTAGTCGTCTACGCAACTTGTAGGAATGCAACGACGTACTCACTGCTCAGAGCATCTCTAGCCAATATCATAAACAGACTTAATCCGGAAAATTCTGCTGGTTCGGGCTATTTCGATGGCCCGAACAGGTGGAAAATTTCGGCTGGTATATGGTTTAGACTATTTCAATGGCCCGAACAGGTCTCGCATATTGGTCCAGCTCGTACCCCCCCCCCCCCCCCCACACACACACACAAATATCCCACTATATCTCGGGATTGGGGCTGATTTAGGGCTACCACCTCCCACACGACCCCCTCAGTCGCGTTCTCGCCTCCTTCGACCCATTTCATCCAACTCCGGCGAGCCCTCTCCGCCTGCACCGCTCCATTTCTCCATCGTATCTATGGCTTGCACATCTGGATTCAGTGATGGCCGTGCGCATCCAGGCGGCGACGAGGAGGAGCAACGCCGTCTCTGCCGCTCGGAGGTGGCCCGCCGCTGTTTGAAGGGTTGCGCACCCCCATGCCCCATTTCACACCGCCGCGACGCCGCAAACATTCTCGGTGGCCCCTTAGGGTTAGATTAGGGTTTCAAGTTAAAATCTAGCCCTAACTATGTATAAACTGGTGTTTGTTGGTGTATAAACCTTTGTTTGCCACCATGATCAAAACCAAAATCCAATGCGAAGTAGTTTTAAAAAACTCATTACAAATATGGCGTATCTGTTATGGTAAATGTAATTGTAAACCGTAAAACCAGTTTTGGGGGTACCTGAAACTTGTTTTACGGTTTTGGATTTTCTGGGATCTGCTAGAGAAGTTCTTATCCTCCAAGTCGTGGGCTCCAAGGTTTTGGTTACCGGTAGAAAAAAATTCCCGAGGGTGGTCGGGATTTCCGGTTACCGCGGTTACCGGAAAATCCCGACCGATTATCGGACGAATTTGAAATCCGAAATTCGAAAATTCAAATTTTTTTGGTTCCCAATTTAATCATTTACCAAAAGTTTTCGTTAAAATTCAAAATTTCGGGATTTTTCGTCCGGTATGACCATTTCCCGAGGGTGCTCGGGATATCCGGTTACCGACCGGTAACCAAAACCATGGTGGGCTCTGGTCGAATGTGCCAGTAAAAGAGCACGACGGCAACAGCGGACGAGAAGAGTGTGCGACTGCTAGCGACTATCGGGTGCTTCACGAGATCTTCTCCGCCCGTGTTCCAACATCTTCACACCCACTGACGGGGAGGATAATTAACTAGTGACCTTGCCCCCGGTCGATTCCGACTGGGCTATAGTGGATGTCGGAGAGGGAGAAGAGAAGAGGGAGGAGAAAGAACGCCATAACGCCCCGCCCAAACAGCCACCACACCGACACCCCACCCCAGAAGGTATCCCCCTGCCGCCGACACTAGGCCTAACCGCCGGTCGCCGCCACCCGCGGCCTGTAGTGCTCTCACGCCGCCCCGCCTTCCTTAAATCGCCACCTCTGTCGATCCTCCGCTGTCTCCGACCATGCTTCCGATCTTCATCGGCGGCATAGTTTTTATCAGATGTTTTGGTGTTATGATGGTGTCATCGCCCACTATTATAATTCTCAAAGGGGATCCTTAGGTGTTTTTAGTTCAAAACCAAGAACCACGTGAAAGAACATTTACTAATTCCTTTAGGTTTTGTGTGTTAGGCAACAACACTAGTGATTCATTTAATATGATGTCAAGTGATGCAGGTTATAAGTTGTGAAAATATCATTTGCATCATAGCCAAAAAGGTGGAAAAGTTCCCAGGTGCCGGATATTTCGGGTTGTACCCAGACCGGAATATCCGGCCTATGAGGTTGGCCAATCGTGAAAACGGCTAAGGACTCGAGGCGCGAGTCACTGGACTCGGTCGGATATTTCGGCCGGACATTCTGTTTGGCCGGAATATCCGGTCGCCCCATCAACTGGCCAAGAAATTTGGCTGAGGAAGAATTGCACGGCCAAGGCGCGAGCCACTGGAGTGGCCCGGATATTGTGGCCAGAGATTTCCTCCCTCACTTATACCGGAATATCCGGCCTCCCAGTCTTCCAACGGGAAGATTTCTGGGAGGGGTATAAATACCCCTCCACCTACCTCCAGCCAGCCAGCTCGCCCAGCATTGAAGAACACCATTATTGCAAGCTCAAGAATCACTAGATCTCCCAATCCCTCCACCCAAACTTGTTGATCTTTGGAGGATTGAAGGAGAAGGCCCGGATCTACATCTTCACCAAGCCGATTTACATTTCCCCCTCATTTACTTGAGGGACCATTTTCTAGGGTTTCCTTTGGGAAAACCTAGCCTCTTGTTGTACTTACTTGTTGTTCTTGTGACAGATTGTAGCCGTTCGGGAGCCCCCAATCCATTTGTGGGTTGTGCCCTAGATTGTTGTTGTAAAGGCTCCGGTTTCCGCTTGAAGGGAACCGATAGTGGAAGGTGAACCAATCCTTTGTGGTGCGGTTCATCGGAGAAGAAGGTGAGCCTTTGTGGCGTTGTGACCAACCTTTGTGGTGGTCTCACACCTCTCCAACGAGACGTACTCCCCTAAAAAGGAGAAACTCGGGAATACATCCTTGTCTCCGCGTGCTTCACTTCGGTTACCTCTATCCTCGTTTACCGCTTCTACTTCGTGTATCTCGTTTAGTTGCTAGCTTGTCATATAGGTAAATTCACCGTAGTTGCATATCTAGAGAATTTACTTTTCATGTCAAGCCTAATTTGAAAAGGAACTAAAATTGGAGTAGCACCTATTCACCCCCCTCTAGGTGTCATACGATCCTTTCACCACGCGAAATAATTGACATGATCGAACGAGCGAGGGGTCAGATGCCCCCCTCGACGCGTACGCCTAGGGTGACCGCGCCTTGGGGCCATCTTGGGCCTCAGGCTTCCTTCTTCGTGTCAAAATCTTCATCTTCCATAAATATTGATTTGCCAAAAATCATAGGTACATTTGAGTCCGTGAAGGTTCCGTAAACTCAAAAATACGAGAATAGGGTTTTTTGTTTTCTAGAGTTATAAAAGAAAGAAAGGGGATTTCGTGGGAAATTCTATAAATCATTAAAACCAATGGTGGTAACCATGATATGTTTCAAATATATGAGATAGTTTTATAATAAACTACAAAGTTTGTATATATATTTTCAACGTATGAGACTACCAAGCAACCTAGGAGGGACACCATCCAAGAGTAACAAGCTCGCAACCTCTCACTTGAATGAATCAACATGGAGATCTCAAGTTGATAACAACAAATGCAAAGAAAGAACACTCATAAGTGATCTGCTCGCCCTCATGGCTGAATGGTGGTCGCTCCGAGCTCTGGCGCTAGTAATGTGCTGGTGATATCTCACCTTCTTCCTCCGACCGAAGTGTCAAAAGTGAGGATATTTTGCAACTTCACCGCGGCGATCAACAACTGCCCCCATCCCAAGTGGTGTCGTCCACGGCAATGGCGCAGGTGGCCACGGCGTGGAGCTCATGTGCAATTCCGGTGAGAAGGATCTAATGTCGTTTTCCATTTTCTGTCCAGGTACCTTTTTATTGTAAAAGCTGAGGACTATAATGTAATTCGTATTTTCATCGAGATCATCTGTAAAATGTAATCACACGGCTCCTAATTAACGCAGTTTCGAAACCCTTGAAGGTCCTTTTTTTTTTGTTAAAAGGAAGATTTGGTAGCCGAGATGAAACTAATTACTGTACTAGATAGCGGAATAATTCTAGCACCTGTTTTGTTTCTGTTCATTGCCCTTGAAGGTGACAACTTCTACAGCGAGAAAGCACGGCGAAACTCAGCTTTGTTGTTCAATTTCAGAGGTTGACAAGTGGATCGAGTTGCGAGCATGAGAAATTCAGGATCTGGCCACAAATTCAACAACCCACCCACCCACTATTCTGCATCCGACAGGTGGGCCCGGATCATGGTGGCGCTTTAGATGCGGGCCCCCACCCGACATGTACAATTATTTGTTTTCTCGAGATCACACTTCGAATCTTTGATTTATTTGATTGGTTTCCTTTTATTTACCTGCACTTAATTGGATTTTTTCTCACGATTTTCTAAGGTCTCCTCCTGCTCTCGTCGTCGTCTTGTTCTGAGCCTGCCTGCGCGGCCCGACCAATAGACCGACACATCACCGGGAGAGTGGAAGCAGCCGCGGCGACGGCGGGCGGCGGCGGCTATGGGGGAGTTGCCGGGAGGGAACCGCTCCTCCGCTCCGAGATCCACGGCTTCATCACCTACGCAGGTCGCCCTCTCCAGTCCGAGCGCCCACCGCTTCACCTTTTTCTTCCCCTTTCTCTCTGTTTTTTTGGTGGACCGCCGATTCTTAGCTGGACTGGGCTTCCTTGTTCGTGCTCTCTTGCTCGAGGCGTGATTCTTCCGGGCTTTGTAGTTGCTACCACTTGACGCCTCGCTCTCCTAGCTCTCGTGGTTCTTCAAGCGTCGCTGTTCATGCATTTCCCATCTCAATACATGTGCTCTTTTAGGCGCTATTTCGTGCTGTTTGTGATTCAGATTGCCGATTGCAATTTTTTGGGGGTGCCAATTTTTGGTTTCCTAGTGTTTTGTGGTTGTTGGAAATTTCGTCCAATGCTCAGTTTCTTGCTTCATCTGATTCTCTCTGACTTTCTTTACCCTCGAAAATTTGATCTTCTTAGCTTTAGGGCTTGAGATTAGAGTGATTTTTTGGTCTCTCTTTCGTTACTATGATCAAGTAGACAGGAATTTACGTTTAATTCGTTTCTATCTTTTGCTGTTGAAAGAACATTTCGTTGTCTCTTGGTCTGAGTTCTCGTTTCTGTTTCTTGCTGTGGTGGTTGGTGGACAGACCTCAACTTCGACAAGCTCAAGGCGGAGGCCGCGGCGCGCTGGTTCCGGCCGAATGAGATCTACGCTGTCCTGGCCAACCATGAGAGATTCAAAGTCCATGCACAGCCCATCGACAAGCCCGTCAGTATGTGCTTCGCACCAACCCTAAACCCTGCTCTTCACATCCATACCACTGTGCTTGTTTAGCTTCCGTGATTGACTGCACAACATTGGTGTGTGTGAAACAAAGGGAACTAGCTGCTATACGAGTCTTGGCGCATACTGAGTAGAGTAGAAGACGGCTGGGTTGTGTCTTGTGTGAAAGATTTTTTTTTCTTATGTGAAACGAATAATCAGTGGCTATGAGTTCATGCCCTCTTGGTTCATTGTCTTGGGCCATATTGCGCCCCCTGATTTAGTGCTGGTACTTTTGAGGTGTTGAATCTCATCATTGGTCTTTGCTTTGTGTCTTGATGCATTGATAGATAATGAAAATTAGCACAACCTCTGTACATGTCCAAAGAAGGGCCATCTTGAGCAAACAAACACTATTACATCAAGATAACAACATTCGTTGAATAGAAGTGGCCCAGCAGTAAGTGAACTCGTTGCTGGAATTGGGGGAGATGCTGTAGATCGTGCCAGCTTTGGTAGTAAAATCGGCAATCAAAGAGGAGGTGCTGCATCATCTGTTTATCTTGATCACCTATCCTAGGCCTTTAGAACACAATAGATGAATGGCTGCATGTTGAGAGCTGGAGTATAAGTATAATGAGCATGATTTCCATAAAGTTCCCTTGTTCCGAAATGTTCGTGCACTCAGCCTTTTTCTTATTGTTCTCCTCAGTATACCATCTGTTGGGTTATAAGAGATTATTCAATTATGAATGTAATAAAGTAATAAACATGATACACCACCAGGAGCAGTTATGCTTGTCTCCCTTGTGTGCAAGAATCAGTTATACAAAATATAGCATCGAGGATAACTATGCTACCATAAGTAAAATAGTTTTTCCTGTCCCTAATGTAGATGTGCACTTAACTCTTGCTTGTTTTGAATCAGCTATTTGTGCATATTTATCTCATTTCGAGCAGACAACCCTCTTGGTATATTTGCTACCTTTGTTTTCTTTAGAGGACCGTCTCGGAAACACAAATAATGGACGTGGCTAAAAACTTCATTATGAAAAACCATCAAGTCGTGATAATTTTTTTGAAAGTAAACAGTTTTTTCACGTCATTGTGTTTAGATACTAGTTGGGCTATACGCTCTATAAATTCTACATTGTTCTGATTGCAGTTTCTTGCAAGAATGTCTAAGTCTTGAAGTTTTATTGAAAATGTTGACTTAGTGTTGTTCTTTGCAATATAATCCTATCATGTTTGTACCTGACCACTTCAACCATCTGTTGTAACTTTCTTCTAAACTAGGCGGTACTATTGTTCTATATGATCGTAAAGTTGTTCGGAACTTCCGAAAGGATGGTCATAATTGGAAGAAAAAGAAGGATGGCAAGACTGTCCAAGAAGCCCATGAAAAATTGAAGGTGAGACTGCCCCTCCCTAAGAAACTAAAATTTCACTGCTGTTGTTTCGTTCTAGTATCCCCACAAGTATTGTTTTTAATTTCTGTCATTTCATAGATTGGTAACGAAGAGAGGGTTCATGTCTATTACGCTCGAGGTGAGCATAATCCAAATTTCTTTAGGAGATGCTACTGGCTGCTTGACAAGTAAGAGTTCAGCTCTATCAGTTTTTTGTGTGCAACATGCATTGTTGATTTTTGTTTGCGCGATTTGTTTCTTGTCTTTGTTCTAGAGTATACATAGGCAGTGAAACTTTGACCAGATTGTCAGATCTAAGGCTAATACAATCTTCTAGCGATATTTATTGTCAACATTGTTTCCTGTCTACGACCTGTCTGAATTTTTTGTTCAATGTTCGTTTCATCTAGTCTGAGATACAGCTTTATATTAGCAGTGGGTAAGTGTCATCACCATATTAACTGGGACCTAATCTATAGCAGTGAAATTTCTTTTAAGGCTTACAGAATGCAGAGTGGCATACAATTAACATTTTCCACTGCATGTATCAGATACAAACTCAGATATAATTACATTTTCTTGCTGACATGGTTCTTGGTTGTTTCTTATTCAGAGAGGCTGAACGCATAGTTCTTGTGCATTATCGTCAAACATCTGAGGTTATTTTTTCTCCATCACCTTTTTCTATTTTGAAATATAATTAAAAGGCGTGTGTTAGGTTAATCATGTTATTTATGTTGTTCATACTATTGTACATATGTCCTACTGTGCAAGCATTTTAGACCTATATGTTCTGTTACACATAGTCTCCTAATCTGGTTCCTCTTGACCAGGAAAATACCATAGCACATCTGAGCACAGAAGTTGAAGTCGAAGTGCCCACAGTAAATGTGATTCAGTACAATACCTCTACTCCAGCTTCAGCAGATTCAGTCTCTGCTCATACCGAGCTATCATTCTCTAATCCTGCACCAGAGGAAATTAACTCACATGTTGGCAGTGCAATTTCTAGTGGTGAGATATGCTTCAGTCCTAATGATGTGTTGAACGTCTATGCACTGTTTGGGAGCGTCTTGAGAAAATTTTATGCTCAGTGAGCTAAAATTTAGTTTTATTTCACAATCCGATGATATCATAATCCGTGCCGACTGTCTGCTGTACTTATGATTCTACTACTCTATCTTTGATTGCCATCATGCAGAAACTGGCGGCTCTACTCTGGAGGAATTTTGGGCACATCTACTGGAGTCATCTATGAATAAGGATACTTCTTCTTGCGGTGGGACTTTTGGACAGAGCTGCAATATTCCATATTACTTTTACATAAAATGTAATATTGCTCATTATATAAAACAGGAGGATCCGTCGCATTCAGTCAGCAAATTGAATACGGACAGAAGAATTCTGGAAGTAACATCAACACCTCAAATAATGTAAGTGAGCTCCTTTATTAAATTGCAATACTAGTATACTACGATTAAAATTGTGTACAAACTTAACTACTACATTGCCAAATTCCATGTTGTCGCGGTCCTTAGTTGATTAGTCTTTATTCCATATTTAACGTACGAGTTACAATATTGAAACGAGCACTTACTCTCTCAACCACCTTTTTTGTCAATACTCATGGTGTTTTATGTATATGTTATTTGCTGTGAATCTGCAAGGTTTTTATATTGCGAACCAATAGGTTTGTCTGCCACAATATATCTTTTTATTTTATTTTTTCCTATAATATATCAAGCTTATTATTTGGGGCTCTGGAAAACATGTCTAAGATTACTTTCTTGATTTTGCCATTGTAAGTTAACTGGTATTTTCTCAGATAAGATGTTATCGGTATTTTTTGTACCATTGGGTTTCCATGGAGATTAATGTGCCATGTGTGTGTGTGTGTGTGTGGATTATTTTGTTAATTCCATACTGACACACGGCATGGGAAGTCAGTTAATGAAGTAGTTCTGATAGTCTGGTTCTATGCTAAAGAGAGTGCACGAGCCATAGGTTATTTCCTTGTTCTTGAGCTAAAGTACGCTCTATCCTTCATCCATTGTTGGGAGAGGGGCATTAGTCAAACATGCGATGTGAGCATGTGTAGATATGCACATGGGTGCAAATTTTGTTTCATTGTCACTTTGTGACTCTACATTGGCAGCTTAGATGGATCACTAATTATCTTATGCAGGCTATATAAGTTTCACTACTTAATTGATACCTGAAGCTTATCCTACTAATTACGCCCTTCAATCAGGTACCTGCAAACCATATCGGAGCTCTGGATCATCAAGTAGACCAGCCTCAGTATCTTTTACAACAAGATCTGGATTCTCTACCACAGCAATTTCTAAGTTCTCCGCAAAAAACTCCAGTGGATGATAACATTCCTAATGATGTGCCTGCTAGGGAGAATAGTCTCGGACTGTGGAAGTACTTGAATGATGACAGTCCTTGTTTAGGGGATAATATTGCGAGCAACGAAAAACTCTTCAACATCACTGATTTCTCCCCAGAATGGGCTTGTTCGACAGAGCATACCAAGGTTTGCCCCTTTTATGTTATATACTGAAATACCATCGTTGTTTTACTATAGTTGTGTATTTTCATTCCAAGGGTTCAATTCTAATGGAAATGTTCCACTACATCTTCATCTGGCACCTGTTACCAAAATCATTTTTTAAATTATCTATCAGGTACTTCTCCTGGTAGGATGGTTGCTTTACTGCAATTTAGTGAATGGACGTACATATATAATGTATTATATAGAAAAAATTGCATGCACAAGCCACATAGCTCATATATTGTAAATTGTAATATTCTATCATACAAAATTATTGACAGTTGCTGAATTGTAGATCCTGGTGATTGGGCACTACTATGAGCAATACACACATCTATCTGGCTCTAATATATACGGTATCTTTGGTGATAACTGTGTTGCTGCAAATATGGTTCAAACTGGTGTTTATCGTTTTATGATTGGACCACATACACCTGGACGAGTGGATTTTTATTTGACTCTAGATGGGACAACACCAATCACCGAGGTTTTGAGTTTTGAGTATCGCAGTATGCCTGGAAGCTCATTGCAGAGTGCGTTGAAGCCGTTGGATGATGAGTACACAAAGTCAAAGTTTCGGATGCAGATGAGACTAGCTCGTCTACTGTTTATTACAAACAAGAAAAAGATAGCACCAAAGCTTCTTGTAGAAGGTAGCAAAGTTTCCAATCTCATCTCGGCATCGCCAGAGAAGGAATGGATGGATCTTTGGAAAATTGCGAGTGATTCTGAAGGCACACATGTTCCTGCTACCGAGGACTTGCTTGAATTAGTATTGCGGAATAGATTGCAAGAATGGCTTCTGGAAAGATTAATTGGAGGCCATAAGTCAACCGGCCGTGATGATCTAGGACAAGGACCTATCCATCTATGTTCTTTCCTTGGGTATACTTGGGCTATCCGCTTGTTTTCTGTCTCCGGATTCTCCTTGGATTTCCGTGATTCTTCTGGTTGGACAGCTTTACACTGGGCTGCATACCACGGGAGGTATCCTCTATTTTCTAATTCTCTATCCTTCCTTAGCTGATTAGCATGGAATATAGGAAAATGGAGCAAAATCATTTTCTATTGTGTTCTGGTTCTGGCAACTGTGGATGTTTATTAAATTGCTAGTCAAACTTCATTGGACCTAACTGAGTAGAAACCGTTACTGTTCGTTAAACAAAATGAGCCATATATTGTTTTCAACACCTGCTAGCTTTGGAAAGGTGTATGTGAAAAAGATCTCATCTACAGTACTAGATGGTGTCTGGTGACCTTAGACATATTTGATTGTTTTCACCTTAGGTGACTAGTAATTCTTAATCTTGGAAACATTTGTGTTGGAATCTACATATATCTATGAATTACTTGTTACTTACCTTTTTTTTTGCTACAACTTTTGCCAGGGAAAGAATGGTCGCTGCTCTTTTATCTGCTGGAGCAAATCCAAGCCTGGTTACAGATCCTACTGCAGTGTCCCCTGGTGGATACACTCCTGCTGATCTGGCAGCAAAACAAGGTTATGTGGGCTTAGCTGCATATCTTGCTGAGAAAGGATTGACTGCACATTTTGAGTCTATGTCACTTTCCCAAAATCCTGACCGATCACCATCAATGGCGAAACTAACAAAAGTACATAGCGAGAAGTTTGAGAATCTTACTGAACAAGAACTTTGCTTAAAAGAATCTTTAGCAGCCTATCGAAATGCTGCTGATGCTGCTAGTAATATCCAAGCCGCACTTAGGGATAGAACCCTTAAGCTCCAAACAAAAGCAATTGAATTGGCCCATCCTGAGATTCAAGCAGCTGCGATAGTTGCTGCTATGAGAATTCAGCATGCCTTCAGGAAATACAACAAGAAGAAAGAGATGAGAGCTGCTGCACGAATACAAAATCATTTCCGCACATGGAAGGTCAGACGGAACTTCACGAACATGCGAAGACAAGCTATCAGAATACAAGTAAGTTGCATGTTCCTATTGCATGATTTGATTTGTTGCTTTCTGTGGGTGAATTTATTGCATAAATATCCGCCATTCTGCTGAAAGCACTTACTTTTGGGTATTCAATGTGTCGGAAGAACAAGGTGATGTCATTTGGAAGTTCTTATTTTTGGGAACAAATTGGAAGTTTTTCCTGTGGTGTTATCACGTTATTAGAATATTGTAATAATTATAATATTTCCCCAGGCTGCATACCGAGGTCTCCAAGTGAGACGCCATTACCGCAAGGTAATATGGTCTGTTGGAGTCGTGGAGAAAGCTATTTTGCGATGGAGAAAGAAGCGAAAAGGGTTGCGCGGCATTGGAACTGGAATGCCAGTAGAAATGACAGTGGATGTAGAACCTGCAAGCACCGCAGAAGAAGGTTTCTTCCAGGCCAGCCGGCAACAAGCTGAGGACAGGTTTAATAGATCAGTGGTACGTGTTCAAGCTCTGTTTCGTTGTCACCGGGCACAACATGAGTACCGGAGGATGAGAATCGCTCATGAGGAGGCCAAGGTATCCATTTTACTCTCTTCAATACTGATCTACTTTTATCACAGTGTAGATGACAGCTTGTGAGAATGCTTGATTTGACATATAAAATGCTAAATAAAGTTAGTATGAAATACCATGATATTTTCTGAATCGTGTGCTTGTCAATGTGTTGGCGCAGCTGGAGTTCAGTGAAGAGCGGAAGCAGGGACCGACATTCAAGAGATGAATTGGCTTTGTAGGCGCCTTGTAATTCTCTGTTTTTTTAAAACCGAAGGTGCCTTGTAAATTAAGAAGAACCATAGCTTAATGATGCTGCTGCACATTTTAGGACCATCTGATGCTTGTGGGCCAGTGTGGTGTATGTATTTGCTGCTAGCATGTTACCGTGGTTTGCAATTTGCCAGGGTTTTAGCTATGGCATTGTGCTCCTAGTTGTCTGTAGGTGCAAGTACCGATCATCAGGTTGTAAATGCTAACAATAAGTGCCGCCTGGGCCAATGGACCGAATAGTGATCTAGCCAATTCCTTTTGCTTTCATGGCTTCTTTCATATTTATTTTTGAATTGGTTTTGGTTGGTAGAAGTGATGGAGACGGCAAAAAGAGAAATTTGTGGAAACTCATATGGAAAGCTCCGGTGCCAAATAAAATTCGAATGTTTAGCTGGAGATTAGCAGATGACAATCTTCCAACTAAAAAGAACAAATGGAGGAGAACTCTAGAGGTGGATAATATTTGCAATATATGTGGTGTGGAAGAGGAGGATAGCTTCCATGCGACTGTTGCTTGCACTAAAGCAAAGGCACTCAGGAATCAACTAAGGAAAATCTGGAAAATACCTGCAGAACATATGTTCAGGAAAACTGGACCGGACTGGCTGCTTATGATCCTCGCTAACACTCCCAAGGATTGTCATGCTCAAATTCTTCTAATGATGTGGAGAGCCTGGCACCTTAGAAATGACATAACCCATGAAAAGGGGAAAGCGACCATCTCAGCTTCAGTTTCTTTCCTCCAGAGTTATGTCGAGAGCCTGACTTTGAAAGACAACATTTCTCTTGATGATACAAAAGGTAAAAGACCCATGTATGCAGCTCTCCAGGTGATTCCAAATGGAAAACTTGGGACTGATGGCGATGAAATAAGGGAGCAGGTGCCTGCTTGGAAACCTCCCGAGAAAGGAACTTTAAAGGTTAATGTGGATGCATCTTTCATTGTTGATTCTGGCAGCGCTAGCGTGGGTGTCATCATCCGAAATCATGCTGGCTTGGTGACCATAGCTGCTGGTCGGGTGATACAGAGATGCACGAATGCAGAGGAGGCAGAAGCATACGCTTGCCTGGAAGGTTTACGAATTGCTTCAGAAAGGATTCAGCAACCTTTTATTCTTGAAACTGACAGCCTCCTTGTAGCGAATAATGTCCAGAACATGGCTGCAAAATTTGCTAAGCTTGGAGGCATTTATCAGGATATTCAGGAGGTTTGGAGATTGTGTGGAAAATGCAACATCAGAAAAATCAGTAGAGAGCAGAACAGAGCAGCTCATGAGCTTGCAAAGTTCATCAGGAAGAACCCAATGCAGGAAGTCTGTTTAAATAGGCTTCCCCCTTCTATTATTCATGTAACTGAACAGGAATGTACTGAAACTGCTATGTTACATGAATAAAGCTCTCTATTGAACGCAAAAAAAGATAATCGCATTCCACGAACAAATTTGATGGAGTACCGTTCTTTTTTGCATGTAGTCAAATGATCAAGAAATTCGATCAAAACTCAGATGAATTCGGTGACCAACACAATCTCATCAAGTTGAGATTTACAGAAGGAATCATATAAGCTACTACTCTTGTAGTGAATCTTCAATCGGCCAGTGCCCAAGAGGTGCCACAGTAAAAAAACGTGGTAGTATTACAAAACCAAAAAAAATCTGTCTGCAGAGCGTTGTGGTGTCAACCAGTGGCCACCTCTTGCCAGACTAGCTTGAATTTTGGTTGATCTCTCGGACCATAGCTGTAACTCGTCGATCACGCCCTTTGGCAGGCTTTGCCTAGATTCTGTCATTCCATTAAATATGCGATCATCCTGCATTCGCCAAAGGCCGACAAGGCACGCAGCGAAGCATATGGCTGACTGGACAAGTGTGATTGATGAAATTAGAGATTTAGCAAGCCATCAGGGCAGGGTCCTGCCGGTGTTGATGCGCTGGTATGCTGGACCGTAAGTACCATCTAGCAAGCCATCCGAAGCAGGGCTCATCTCCTCCCGTTAAAAGTTTTGAAACCAAGTTTGCCATCAGGGCCATGTTATGAGTGTGCAGATTCTTATCCCCAGCCCCCTTGCCGTTTTGGCTCCCAGGCGACAAGACATTGCCCCCCAAGAACCTCCTTCTTACCTTTCCAGAGAAAAGCTCTCCGTAGCTTGTAGACAGCTTCACTGCTTGCCTTGTCCCATTGAATGCATGCCATGAAGAAGGTGGGGATTGCTGATAGGACGGAATTAACATCTCAGTGCACCCCCTATGTCTTTTAGGCATAGTCGGTCCCAAGCAGTGGCGGAGCTAGAGTATTCAGCACCAGGGTGCATACGGGTGCAAAATTGGATAAAATTAATCATTGAGGGGTGCACACATGGTGAAAAATTGCTGTTTTGCAAAGGATTTTCCATTTACCGGTGTCCTGTGCACCCCCTAAGCTAGCTGCAGATCCGCCAGTGGTCCCAAGCCCGGGTAAAGGAGAAGGGTTGTGATAATCTTGGTGAGCCAACGTAAAACTAGCCAGTCCCGTGGGTATGAAATCCATTTGGGCGAGAGTAGTGGGAAATTCTCGTGAAAGGGTTTCATATCTAAGGGTTGTGATAGTCTTGGTGAGTCAACGTAAGAACTAGCCAGTTTAATGGGTATGAAATCCATTTGGACGAGAGTAGTACTATGATGGGTTACCTCCTGGGAAATCCTCGTGAAAGGGTTTCATATCTAGCCTACTCAAACTTGTTTGGGACAAAAGGCTTAGAAGAAGAAGAAGTCCACCCCCTGACAACAACATTCCAGGTGTCCGTCCTAGTAGCCTTCAGTCGATTCTTTGAATGACTGGCTGTAAGCCTGTAACAGAGTTTTACTTATCTTGTTCATCAACTGAGGCAACCCTAGATATGTGCAAGGCATACTGGGCCAAGACCCGAATCCCGGGTCGAGATCCGATGCGACCTGCTATGAGCTGGTGGCGTTTGACACCACCGAATGAGAGTTCGAGGTGTTGGAAGCCCCCCCACCCGACTAGCCACGGCGGCGGCCGCGTGTCTGTCATTGAGCTCCATGGTGCAATTCATGCATGTTGCGTGGTCGGATCGAGACGCGGCGGCCATCGATGTATGTAAGTTGGAGGACGATGGTGCGTGGTGTATGGAGTGCCGCACAGAGCTCACCAACTACTCGCCAGAATTCTCATATGAGAGACCATTGCTGATAGGTATTGACCCGACGGATGGACGTATTCTACTCAACACAGGACAGTCGTTAGGATACTACGATCCCAAGACGAGGGAAATCGAGACAGTCTATCACAGCCAATTTCCATCAAGGCAAGTGGGTAAATAAGGGGGAAGAGAAGTTGTCTTCACATAATTGATACTATCCAGAGCAAACCTCAACCGATGCGGCCAAAGAGCAAGTGGACTGAACTGCTTCCAAGCTTAACCTTTTCTTTCATTTCCTATCATAGGGATATCAAAATAAATCAAATTGTGTTTTTCTTAGTTTATAATATAAAATCCCACAACCCGGTCTTAGGTTTAGAGTCGCTGACCGAACTCGGAACGATGACTCCACTTTCGGTGCACTTGTCTACCAAGAAAGTTTAGTCCGCCCATTTATGAATTGACAAGTCTTTAGACACTGTTTTTACCATCCAGTTAGGTGTTTGGAATCATTTATTTATGTTCGCTTTGTTGGTCGATGAGATCAATCATGAGAAGTGATATATTACACAAGCTTCCTCGCGCTAATGAAAGAGAAACGAAGATGTTTGTCTTTTCCTTTCATTTGCACGTTGTGCACTTGTGTGGAGCTTCCTCGTGTTAATGGGCTGTATTGTTGTTTCTTGGGCTATATCGAACTAGCCCATTAGCTCTTACCCCTCGCATAACCCATCCGAACTAGAGATCTATTCCCCATCTCCTTCCACCACGATCCACCCTGCCGCACCGCCTCGACTGCCGCCGTCGCCGCAGCCCGCAGGCAACAGCGGCTGCCCTCTTCCTCGTTTTTGCCGCGACGGCATGGATGCATCTGAAGCAACTGCAGCGGAGGAGAACCAGGACGCCGCGCCGCTGCCCGAGGCGATCCTCACAGAGATTTTCACCTGTCTCTCGGCCAAGTCGGCCGGCCGCTTCCGCTGCCTTTCGCGCGGGTGGTCCGCGACGCTCTCGTCAGACTACTTCGTGGACCTCCACGTCCAGCGATCCAACAGGCTGGGATGCCCCAGGCTGCTCCTTGCTTCGGTAGGGACCCTCCACGATGGCTACATCTATTCATGGCAGCCCGGTGGTCCCGTCGAGAAGCTCATGCCGGACGATTTCGCGACCAAAGGGTCGCTTGTTCCTAGTGCCAAGCCCTGCCACGGCCTCCTCCTGATGTGGTGCACTGAGTATGGTGGCTACATCGTTTCTAACCCTTGTACTAGTGCGGTCTTAGCTCTACCTGACAGCGAGGTGCCATTGAAGATGATCTTGCGGGGCTCCGTGCGTGGCCAACCTGAAGCACCGTTCTTCTATGACGTGGCTTACGGCCTCGGCTACTGCTCGATTACCAGACAGCATAAAGTAGTGCGTTTGTTTCACAACAGTGAAGTGTCAAGCTGTGAGGTATTTGACCTTGACACACCTGCATACTGGAGGCCCACTGCTGAACAACCTCCGGTGTGCCTTGTCAAGGAGGAGAACATGTCTGTTTTCTTCAACGGATATCTGCATTTCCTCTGCACTGATGCTAGCATTACCACTTTCAGTATTAGCAATGAGACCTTTGGTTCGTTGCCACCGCCAACAGGTTCTGTGAACGCATCGCCAGTGCTGACGGAGCTGGATGACGTCCTATGCTTCTGCTATGGAGAACCTGATACCGATGATCCTTACCATGTCTTCCTGCTAAGAGATTACATGAAAGCCAGATGGGAGAAGCTCTATTGCATTGATCGAATGACCTGGCCAGAATCTGAGCGAATGCTACTGCG
Source organism: Poa pratensis (assembly GCA_947311845.1). NCBI lineage: Eukaryota > Viridiplantae > Streptophyta > Magnoliopsida > Poales > Poaceae > Poa > Poa pratensis. The sequence continues at coordinate 4,913,351 of CAMZMU010000102.1, forward strand.
ATCTCTCTGCATTGGCCCACTTGCCATGTATCATTCTGATGATGGACAGAGGAAAATCATGTTTGGGACTGGATCTTGCAAAGTGTTTGCAGTGGACCTTGACAGTCACACCCCGAAGATTTTATTTACGCCTGAAGGAACCATCATTGGTAGCTGTGATGACGACTCTAACCTATCGCTTTGTCTGTTTGAGGAGTACCTTGGTCCAGTGGGACGCACAATTGAGGAGATGGTCTTCTCATCACCTATGACTAAAGCTTGGTCGGACATCCTTAAGTGGATGCCCGCACGCTCGGTGTCTGAGCTGAGCTTGGTCTGCAGGGAATGGCGTGCATTGATCATGACTGACAGTTTCATTCAGTCGCATGTCATCCATGCTACTTTGAATAAGAGCCCTCGGATCATGGTCGTCATAGATGCTCGTTTTGGAAATTATATGGATCTGAAGGACTTCGCTGATATGGGTGAGCCGCTCTTACATGGAAATCTCGTATGCAACCCCCAGCCTTGTCATGGCCTGAATGTAGGGAGCTGCAGTTCATGGGATTTTGTATGCAATCCGGTTATGGGTTATTGTGAGTACATGGAGCCTGACATTGATGATGACACTTTGTTTGCTGGGCATATCGGATTGGGTTTTGACTCAGATATTAACAAGCATGTACTGGTGCATATTACCTACAAAGAGAAGAACCTAGAAACACTAGAGTATGAACTACAGTGCAAATTTCGGTATTTGGACAACCAGGAGTGGTCTTCAGTAGACCCTCCTCCTAGACCAATTGCCGATATTCCACCTGCCCACGCCAGTGACAAAATCTACTGGATGGTAGACCCTGAGCTTGGACAATTTTCCCGAAGCTGCGAAATTGTGGCGTTCAATCTTGAGACAGTTGAATTTGAGGTTCTGCAAGGTCCTCCATGCAGCCATGAGAAAGGCCGTATGTCCATCCTCCAGATCCAGGGTGCACTTTGTGTGGCTTGTTCAAACAAGAGCATGAATGTCATTGACATATGGAACATGAAGGACACCGGCAACTGGTTAATAGCATATCATATAGATCTCAAAGAGTTCTCACCAGAGTATTCATCAGAGAATACTACACCATTGGTTGTTGATCCGAAGGATGGTCAAATTTTGCTCGACACGGGTTTGTCACTGGGCTATTATGACCCGAAGATGGCGGCATTGGAGACCATCTACAGTGTGGGCATCGTGAACGGCGGCAAAATCAGCCCTATGATCTGTGATGAAAGTTTAGTCTGCCCACTTGGACCGTCCTAATCTGCGGTAAGTGCAATCCAACATTATTTAGCACTTGAATTGTCCTTAAATGACCCATTGCTGGAAGGAGTCCTTGACGTGCTTAGCAGAGTCATCATCATAGCATATGACAAACATTTCTCCAGCCAATTATACTTCATTTATGTCTCTTGTTATAATTATAGTGTTGTTATGGAGCCTCTTCTGTAGTCCGTAGGCAGCTTTGCTCATTCTCATTGTGACATGGTCATGTAAAAGATTCAGTTTTCTGTGTTGTACTTGCAGAATCTTATTTGACATGATCAAAGGTAGAAAAGTATACCTTTGTGGCATTACCTATAATAAAGGAATGCATTGGTGCCCACTGATTAATGGCAAACTTCTTCTTAAGATGATATAAGGGGATGATACTCATAAGTTTTATTTTCCCATACATGGAAACTAAATCAGTCTGATGACAAAAACACAACATGATTTGCGCAACTATTAACTCTATACAACAGATCGCATGAACTTCGTAGCGACATGCAGAGCACAGAACTGAACTGATAATCTTCATAGTGGTTCACTGGAAGTCCTTAGCATAGAGAATTGCCAAGTTCGATTAGATATTACTATGGTGCCACAAACTACCTATGAGTACCTTTAGTTCACACTGCACATGCTAAGCTATTTCTTGCTTTATATCCTAAATTTAGTTTACTTGTAGTATATTTGTCCCTGTGCTCTATCCTTATCCTAAATTTATGTCTTTAGGTGGAGGTACCCTTCAGCTTCCATCTTCCATGGCGTATCTGTAAGTAAAACTTCCATCCTTCTATGTAGCAGTGTTCTTTAATCAGCGGTATTTCTTCTGAAAAGTATAAATTTGTCAGGTTTCTTGCATCCGACAATGTTTCTAACCAACAGCCTCTTCTATCTATGGTGCAGAAAGCAAAGGACATAACCCTCAGATGGAACACCGGAACACTATGTGTTGCATCTTCTTCGCTCCAATTGACCGGCTCACTATCTCATGCAAAAGCTTGGGCATCCATTTGTTGTCAACTGTAGTGTAGTTTTAGTAATTATCTCGTTGAATGTTTTGCTCGGTATCTTCAGCACTTGTACCTAAGGTAAAAGTCGTAATGCAACTTGTTATGAGACATGTCTAGTGTTTTCAGGTATTGTCGAAATTAATTACTTGTGGTTGGGTCGGTTGCTGTTGATTTCTCGTTAACCGAAAACTTGCAATGTGGCAGTGGCAGTGTCCTGTCCAGTTGCTCTGTCGTTGCTCTCTGCCGGCTCGCTCATCTTCCGAGAAGCAGCCTCTAGGCACTCGCTCTTTTTATAGAATACGCCTTGGCTTGTTTGACGCCCGTAGGCACACAGGCGTGAAACCTACCCAAAAGTGAAACACTTAGTCTGCCGTGCCGCCGTTGAAATCTGGAACTGATTCTCAACTTGAGATTTTGGTCAAGTTTAGGGGAATCATCAGTGAGACCCGTTGTAAGAGAAAATGTGCATCTTCTTTTGAGCATTGGGTTTTCTTTTCTTTTTTGAGATTTTGTCTGAAGCATACCAAATGTCCGCTCCACATCTTTGCGGAGACACTCTTATTTCTTTGCAAAATTGCAGTTTCCCTCGCCAACAGGGTTATAGATAGTCTTCACAAATGTTGACCAATTTGGATAAATGTCATCCGCAAGGTAGTATCCCTTATCATACTCATGGCCATTGATTACATACTTACACTCCGGAGTTTGGCCTTGAGAAAGTCCGAGAAACATCGGAGAGTATTGGAGCGTTGATATCATTGTGAGCATCGGCCATGCAGAAAAATGCGTGCCAAATCTAAAGATAATCTACAGCCTCACTGCACGCCCCATGATGTCCTGACCTATACATCCCCTACCAAGCAAATGGGCGGTTCTTCCAATTCCAATACATGCAATCAATGCTCCTAAGCATCCCGGAAATCCTCTTGCTTGGCCTTGTGGCACAAGACGAGTTGTGTTTGCCGCATTTGGTGCTCTCATATATGTCTCTCTAAACACTTTCACCACTGCCTTGCAAAACCTGTATGTGGCTTCAACGGCGGTGGTCTCAGACATACGGAGATAGTCATCCAATTAATCTACGGGAACTCCATATGCAAGTCAACATATAACAGCTGTGCATTTCTGATGGGATGAAAAATCCAAGAAGGCCGGTGCAATCTCTTTTCAGCTCGAAATAGTCATCATATTCCCGAACGCCATGCACGAGTCTCGTGAACCCTCCCTTTTCATCCTAAAGTGTCGGCGAAATTCATGAGGGAAGATCGTCGGGTTCTCGACAAAGTAGTCATTGAACAAGAGTATGTGCCCAGTTGTTCTATAACGGTTCTTGTTGGCCACCCGCCCTTTCTCTGATCCTGCACGCTTCGACACGGCGTCACTCTTGGCTAGCACGTCTAGAATAGCGGCCATGGCCATCTCATTCTCTTTGTCGTCGGCCGCAAGGGCGGCAGCCTCCCCCATCATTTGGAAAAACATGAACTCGTCGTCGCTATCCATAGCCTACTGGATAAAATGAAGAATGAACTAGGCAACCAATCAACAATCAATCAAATGAGCCTATTGGCGAAGGTCGAACACCTTGCGTGCGGGGCGGTAAGGAGGATGAGGCGGAGCCAGCTGAATTAGCTGCGCCGGTGCAAAACGAGGGCGGAGACTGGCGGGGAGCAGAGGCAAACAGGCCTGCGTGGTCGCTGCGGCTGTACCCCCGTGGTGAGAATCGAGTTGGCGATGACAGGGTGGCGGCGATGGTGCGATTCGCCGACAAGACAAAATAAAAGGACAAGGCAGGGGGGCCAAATGAATTAGGTCGCGCCGGTCCTGTGTGTATGACGAGTAGGGGCCGCCTGTAGGAGGGCGTGTCCAGGCCTCTTCGGTGGCGCCGGACAGAAATCGGCTCGACCCGGACACTTGGGGGTGCCGTTGTGTCCAATTTTTGCGTTCGGACCCACATTGTTCCTTTGGGGCGTCAATTGCAGAGTGCCAGTGGAGATGCTCTAAATGTGGGTAAAGTCACTTTGTCTCCTGAGTTCCAGTGCTTTCTATATTATAAAGAAAAATAAAAAAGTATATTTACAAGTTTCAAAAACATGAACTCGTCGCTATCCATAACCTATTATACAAAATGAAGGTGCCAAAGATGGATCGTACTAGCATGAAAAATCTCAATGCAAAATTCTCTATGTCAAGGACTACACACAAAATGACAAAATATTGTATATTTTTAGATCAGAAAGTGTGTAATCAGATAATAATTTGTCATTTTTGTGTAGCTCAAAATATAAAGTATTCACACCGAAAATTTGGAGGTTTGTGGGATAAATTATTAACTACATGCGCACTTTTTTTAGATTTTTAAAACTTATAACCATGATTTTTATTTTTTTGAAATGAAGTGAGCTACAAGCCTGGGAGTAAGAAATCTCCACTCGGAGTCATCTTGCCAACCATTGTGTTAGTAAAGTTATTCATTCCGCCCATTCCCTTCGTCGACCGGCTTTGTCCCCGTGCAAGCCTCAACAACTAGGCTCTATCTCTATAAGAAAAACACATACGGCGGTATTCATAAAACATCATATCCATAAGATAGATGTTAATTATGTATTTGCCTTCAACCAGCTTCCTCCAACTTTTAACTGATGTGCTCCGGGTTAAGTTCTGTCGCCTCGCTACACTCGATTTCTTAGCATGTTCTTTACACTACTACGGATTCTTATTGTAGGTGCAAATCCGATTTTATTGAAGATGTAAGTGTATATTGTATGAAATGCCGTAGCCCGCCCAAGACACAAGCTTACTCTGTAGTATACTAGTATAAATGTATTTCCTATGTTGCAAATACTGGGTCTTAAGGGATGGGCCATGACACTTATCTCTTCTTACTTTATGATACTACTTATTCCGGTTGAGAGTTGAATAAGTAGTACAAAAAGCAAGTAGACCCATCCTAAGACCTATAGTGATATTTAAACATTGTACGATTTTCGAACTCTTATACCAAGTATGCTGGGTCCCATCTTATAGCCTCCTTCAAAAAGAAGGATAGGAGATACCGGGATTCTTCTAGAATATGCCAGATTCTTACAAGGATAATGAAAGAGCGTCCCATCCTATGTTCTATGAAAGTTTATTTTGCATGTACATACATTGTCTTGACTTCGTTTTTGTTGGATAAAATTCTAGTGTGTTTAGCCGAGTTCTTATCAAGATTGTTGATTATATGTTGTTTCCACAAGCAAATATATTGAATTGCCTGCTGGTCGGCCGCCTCGCACCGGCAGCCGCTCGCCTCCAGCCCCCTCGGATCGTCTTCAGCGCTCATGGGCATCAGTTGTCGCCCATGAGATGGGCTCACTCTGGAGGCTTCTTGTGGGCGGGGTGAGGCCACGGCTGATCCTGGCATCCCTGCGGCTGCTTTGGGGATGTTGCAGCCGCTCCTTGCAGCTCAGGCTACGACGCTAAGCACCGAGTTGCAGACCATGTTTGCCGCTCGCTTGGAGGAAGTGTTCTTGCCCCTTCACGATTTGATTGCTGTCGTGCAGGTTTGGACTGATCAGGTTTCAAGCCTTTGGGAGCTAATGGAGGCTATCAGTGTAAGGCTTGCTCTTGTAGACCTCACGGCACCGGGCAAGAATGAAGAACCTGCGCCACTCGTTGAGATCGGTAACAAGGATGCCAATGTGGCTGTTGGGGGCGGCAGCTCGACTGAGCTGTGTGGAGTGATGGCGCAGCCTATAGATGATCCTCCTCACTTGGATTATGTCCCACCTGTTGTGATGTTTCAAGGCTTGGAGGAGCAACACAAGGTCGATGAAGTCGTGGCATCTTGTAAGGGCTCAGAGTTGGCTGAGGCGGCATTATCCGTTAGCTCAGTTGGCGAGGTGCCCTTGGAGCTGATGGCGCAAGACGACCCTCACAACTTGAAGGTTTTCGAGTCCGACATCTCGTTTGGTGGCAAAGACGTGCCGGTTGACCCCTCTTCGACTACCTTGTTGGATGAGGTCTTGAACAACTTCATTTGCATTGCGCCGTTTTACTTGCTCAACGCGCCTGTTCATTTGCAGATTGAAGGGGACTCCACTTATGTCGGGACGCGAAGTGGATGGTTGGAAAAGAAGAACAAATATTGCAACATCCCCACTTCCAAGCTAGCTGAATATAGGTTAGCATTAGATTTCGGAGATTTGTCAAAGGACATGATCTCAAATAAAGGCTCCGAGGAAGATGTGCAAGAGAGTTTAATATCTGGTTGCAATTACAACCTTAGCGAGTTTTTGAAGCTTTTTTGCTTTTTTTATTCCCCTCTTCCCCCCACCATTGTAAATATCACTTTCACATATATATAAAAATTGCAGTGGGATCTTTTCCCACTGTTCCAAGCTTGAAAAAAAAAGAGGATGCCGTCTTATTTGTGGTTGTGCAAGAAACCTGTCACGCTAACAGCGCTCCAGGCAGTTCGTGAGTTGGTACAAGTTTTCATATGGCTAGACGTGAGTACTCCTGTGGTTGCGGGAGAGCTCTCGAGGGTGTGAAGCTTGGCTTGACCAGGAATAAGGTGTTTCTGTTGGTCTTGGGCCTAGGGACTCTGGTTTTCTGGCTCGGATGATGTGCCTTAATTGGTAGGTATGTCTAATTTTGCTGGTTTCCGCGCAAGTATAGTTTTGGGTCTGTTTTCCATATTAACTGAATCAATTCTATTCTTCTACAATGTAATGCGGGAACTCCCTGCCCTCCGACGAGGTTCATAAAAAAAAACCATGCTGATGCACTGCTTTCAGAGTCTGCATTTTATGCTTAAAAAAAAGCAGCACAAGCAGATAAAACTTCTTGGTAGTCGTGCTTCAAAGAGCAGAAAGATAAGATAAAGCACTTTGGCGTAGTTGATTTTTATTGGCATTGACTTGTTTATGCGGTTTTCATGTATTATGTCTACGAGTAGACTGCTAATTCCTGGTCCCTGTTCCTATGACAGTTCCTCCAACGGCTTTAAAATTGTTTGAGAACTTTATTTAGAATGGGCAACCAAAACACTTTTTTTTAACCAAAGGAAAAAAAAATCTACCTCGTCGTCGTCAATGGTATTATTATGTAAAACTGAAAGTAGTACAGTACAAAATTTGTACCTTAGTTCTTAGCATGAAGATGAGCTTTCTGGAGTGAGCGACTTTTTACCGTCGAGACAGCAAAATTATTGAGTTAAATACTGTAGTTGTCCGGTTGATTGATTTTCGTACATGCACCCAGAAAATGCTGAAAAAGCCAATCCATTCCTCCTCTCACTTCCCACAGTCCCACTCCACTTCTTTTCAAAAGAAAAAGTCCCACTCCACTTCACTTCAGCTGGCAGCAGCAAAAGGAATGGCGCTCCTCCTCGTCCTCCTCCTGCTCTGCGGCGGCTACTCGCCGGCGCCGGCGCAGGCGGGGGACCCCTTCGCGTACTTCGACTGGGAGGTTTCCTACCTGTCCGCGCGCCCCCTCGGCGTCACCCAGAAGGTCATCGCCATCAACGGCCAGTTCCCGGGCCCGCCGCTGAACGTCACCACCAACTGGAACGTGGTCATCAACGTCCGCAACGCCCTCGACGAGCCGCTCCTCCTCACCTTCAACGGCATCCAGAACCGCAAGACCCCCTGGCAGGACGGCGTCCTCGGCACCAACTGCCCCATCCCCGCCGGCTGGAACTGGACCTACACCTTCCAGGTCAAGGACCAGATCGGCAGCTTCTTCTACTTCCCCTCCGCCGCGCCCCTCCACCGCGCCGCCGGCGGGTACGGCTCCGTCGTCGTCAACAACCGCGCGGGCGTCGTCCCCATCCCGTTCCCCTTCCCCGACGGCGGCGGCATCACCCTCTTCCTCGGCGACTGGTACGCCAGGTCCCACAAGGACCTCCGGAGATCCCTCGACGCCGGCGCGCCTCTCGGGGCTCCCGACGGGGTTCTTATCAACGGGCTGGGCCCATACCGCTACAACGACTCCGTCGTCCCGCCGGCGATCGCCTACGAGAGGATCAATGTCGAGCCGGGGAGGACCTACAGGCTGCGGGTGCACAATGTGGGCGTCTCCACCAGCCTCAATTTCAGGATCCAGGGCCACAACCTGCTCCTCGTCGAGACCGAGGGCTCCTACACCTCGCAGCAGAACTACACCAACATGGACATCCATGTCGGACAGTCATACTCCTTCCTGGTCACCATGGACCAGAATGCCAGCACCGACTACTACGTCGTCGCCAGTGCCCGCTTTGTCGATGCCAGCACTGTCGATAAGCTCACCGGCGTAGCGATTCTCCGTTACTCGAACTCCCAGGGTCCAGCGTCTGGTCCTCTTCCTGATGCACCGGATGACCAGTATGACACCGCATTCTCCATAAACCAGGCCAGATCCATTAGGTACCCCTTCCTGAATGCTACATTTTTGGTTTGTAATATTCAGTCCATATCCTGTAAACGAGAATGTTAATCATTACACTTCTTTCAGGTGGAATGTTACAGCCAGTGGTGCTCGCCCCAATCCGCAGGGTTCATTCCATTATGGTGATATTACAGTGACGGATGTGTACTTGCTGCAGAGTCAACCACCGGAGCTCATAAACGGGCAACTGCGTTGTACTATTAACGGGATTTCTTACATTCCTCCATCCACTCCGTTGATACTTGCGCAGCTGTTTAACGTCCCGGGAGTGTACAAAATGGATTTTCCTAATCATCCGATGAATAGGCTACCGAAAGTAGACACCTCCATTATAAATGGCACATATAAAGGCTTTATGGAGATCATATTCCAAAACAACGCCACGGCAGTGCAGAGCTATCACTTGGATGGATATGCATTCTTTGTCGTTGGGTAACTCTCTCACAAGTCACAACACCCTTTATTGCCCCCTTCTTCATCCTGATCTGCGTTGCTTACTTATGGCTGGTTGTTCTCATTGTCAGCATGGACTATGGATATTGGACCGAGACCAGTCGAGGTACCTATAACAAATGGGATGGTGTTGCACGTTCCACAATCCAGGTGCTGAAATGCATTCTTCTTTTTCTTTATGGATGTCTATTTTGGTTTCTGTAGAAACCTGAGATAGTATAATGCATTTCGCTTTAGTATGATGATTTCATAGAAGGTACCCTGAGGAAAATCACAGATGACAGGATATGTCTTTTTTTGTCAATAGGGAACTTGTGAGCTTTCTGTAAGCTTAGTAGAATTTGAAAAATATCTTCTTGTCCGTCCAATATTTGTTGGGAGATTCGCAGAAATGTCAGATAGCAACTACTCCCTCTGTCTCCTAACATGAGATATATTAGAGCTTGCCAAACCGTCTTATATTAGGGGACAGAGGTAGTATCATATAAGATGTTTATGTGTGCCTGCCTGAAGAAAAGTAATTAGATTAATAAATGATGAGGCATATCATGTAAAATATGTATATTGGTAAAGAAAGTCAACCAATTCCTTTGGGCTTAGCATTTTGATGGCATAGAAAATCCTACAAATGATAAAATGCAATCACTGACAGACAGTTACATATTATTGATTATAGGGAGCTGCCCTATCTAAACTTTGATTAATTAATTTATCATGGGTTTTGTTGATTGATTGGGGTGTCATACGAGAATGCAGGTATTCCCGGGCGCTTGGAGTGCTGTACTAGTGTTCTTGGACAATGCAGGGATATGGAATCTGCGTGTGGAGAACCTGGATAGTTGGTACCTGGGGCAAGAATTGTACATAAGTGTGGTTAACCCGGAGGACAGCAGCGACAAGACGGTGCTTCCTCTTCCGGATAACACAATTTTCTGCGGCGCACTCTCAAGCTTACAGAAGTGAGTTGTACTCTCTGTTGTTTCTTTTTTCGTTCCTTTCAAAGAATGGATGCGGAGGAGAGTGATATAACAGTAGATGTTGGTTTATTCATACAGAGAACAATCCCATAGGATCCAATACTCGGGAGCTTCACTGGTTGGGAGGATGGTATCTGTTGTCGTGGTTTTGATGGCATGGTTGGCTGCTACTTTGTTGTGATGATAGATAGAATTATCGAAAGTAGGATCTATATGTCGAAAGGAGGAAAGATGGAGAAGAAATCAAACAATGGCTTGTGCAGAGACAGGAGCATAGATATGGTGGAGGATCAGCTGGGGTGCTTCATTTTTGTTAGGCTAGAGGGATAGATATGTCCCCCAAATGTAAAGGCAATGCCTATAATAGTAGAGTTGATGTCTTAGGAGGGAACTTATCATTCCATTCAAGTATGTGTGCATGTGTGCCTACTGCTTCAAATTCATCCTAGTTGTTGCCAGCTTAGTTTTGGACCGGAAGTTGATTGCTGAACACCGCACCGGCAGGCGTACATAAATACATATAGATAATCCTCTCAATGAGTAAGGAACTAACAAGGAGGGACAGAAGGTTTTTTTTTTTTTTTTTGACAAAACGTCAGCAGGTCGCTGAATTTCATTGATGAAGTAGGAGTAAAAGTTACAGAGAAAAGAACAGAAGGTTCAGTTCGGCGCTGACGGAAGGAGTAACGTGTATGAATTTATACTTACTAGTTTGTATCATGTTTGTGTTCGGTGCTGACAGAAGGTATAGACATGTTGTTTTCATGCTACTTAACCGTCTGTATGACTAGTATAATTTCTACTCCTATGGTCATGATTTATCTACTGTTTGTTCGGATTAAACATTATGGAAAATTGCTAATATATCCAACAACTCTTTCCTTTTCTATGTGATGTGATAGAATCAAGTAAATGAAACAAACTAAGCGTTGGAACTAGCCACATGGCTGATCGAATTTACCTGAATTTATTTCATGGGTGATCGTATTTACCTGAATTTATTTCGGGATTTAACTCTAATATTTTTGGCTCAGCCTCTTTAATGTGTTCACAATGGTAACGAAAGCGTGTAAATAAACAGACTATGAATCTTGACTTATACCCTTTTTTATGAAAAAAAACTCTGAGAAAGAAAAAGGAAATCTTAAACTCTGGGCAAGGTTTATCATGAATCATCTCATTATGTGCATGCCAAATGCGCCACAAGGTCATCAGTGTTGTTACTCTTTGATCTTCCTGGATATCAGAGAGAAGGTGCAGCAGCCATTCCTGGCCTGTCGGTTTAAGCATGTCATCCGGCGGCAACTCCCAGGACTCCATTGCAAGCCATAGGGCACGTGCATGGGGACATCTGACAAACACATGGTACGTATCCTCATCTTCAGTACCGCATATGTCACAAGTGGCATTCGTGGCGATCCTGCGTCGGTGTAAGTTCTTCTTCGTTGCCAGGTCATTTCTACGGATCTTCCACGCAAGCATTCTCACCTTGGGGGAACAGGGCATCGCCATATCAACTGCCAGTATGGTCTATCACCGGAGGGACGAACACTAGTGGCACCTCTATCCTGTGCCTGCATGCTTTTTGCAGTGTTGTTTCTCTGGTTGCCATGAAATAAAGTCCATCTCATTGCGCGGGGGACGTCTTGATCTTCAAAATATCCACAATGTCTTCCTGATTGAAGTACATGTTTAACCTGTCTATATTCCACTCACCACTTGGGAGAAGAAAGTCAGACACCCATCTATATCTACACCGTCCCTGTGGTGATCTCGGATAGTAGTTGACTTCTTTAGGAATCCATGGATCTCGCCAAGCACGGACCTGTGATCCATTACCCACTCGCCAAATTGCACCTTGTTTCACTAGTTCAAGTCCATATTCGATCGCATGCCAAGTTGATGATCCGTTGCCAGAGAACACAGTGTCTAAGATAGATCCATTGGGGTAGTATTTAGCCTTCAACAACCTTGCACATAAAGTATCAGGGAATTGAATCAGTCTCCACGCCCGTCTTGCCAGCAAAGCTTGGTTGAACAACCGGATATCCTTAAACCCAATGCCCCCATGGGTTTTAGGAAGAAGCATGATGTCCCAGGCAATCCAGCACGTTTTTCTCCTACCCTTTTCACCACCCCACCAATATCTACGGATCATATTCGTAAGTTCATGATAGAGCCCCAATGGTAGCTTAAAGACGCTCAACACGTAGACCGGAATAGCTTGGGCGATCGCCTTGATGAGAACTTCCTTGGCAGCTTGAGATTTGTGGTTATCATCCCATTCAACAAGGCTTTTAGCCAGCGGAGCTTGTAGACTCTCGAACTTACCTTTGCTCATACGCCCCTCCGGCGTCGGGAGTCCGAGGTACTTAGCTTTAAAAGCTTCATGTGTGATATTTAATACCTGCCTCAATTCCGTGCGTTTGATCTCCGGACAGGACCTCCAAAGAAGATCGAGCACTTGTCCGGATTAATAAGCTGCCCAGTGCTTCTCGCATATTGGTCAAGGACGCCTTGAACTCGCTGGGCCTGATCAGGTTCTACTTTAAAGAATAGCAAGCTATCATCCGCAAACAAGAGATGTGAGATACCAAGGGCGTGACGGCAGATCTTGACAGGTTCTATGCTTTGATTAGCAGCCTCGTGTTGAGACAAAGTAGATAAACCATCAGCAACAAAAAGAAACAGAAATGGTGAGAGGGGATCACCTTGTCGAAGACCTCGAGAAGGCGAAAACGAATCCAGGAGGATTCCATTAAGCTTAACCTTGTACTGCACCGAGGTGACGCAAGCCATTATCCAGTCAACCCATCGGTACGAAAACCCCAACCTTTGCATCATTTTCCTTAAGAAATCCCAGTCCCCCTATCATATGCTTTCAAAAGATCTAGCTTATAGGCACAAAAATTCCTGTCCTGTGACTCCTGTCTAGTATTGTGCTCAATGAAGTGTAAGCACTCAAAAGCCACAAGGGCATTGTCAGTGATGAGTCTACCCGGTACAAATGCACTCTTATTCAAGGAGACCACCTCTCCAAGCATTGGCCTCATTCTATGAACCATGCATTTTGCGATTACTTTATAGATAACAGTACAGAGACTAATGGGGCGAATGTCCTTCAAAGTTTCCGGCAAATCTTTTTTAGGTATCAACACAATGGCCGTGGTATTGACATTTTCAGGCATCTGTCCCGTGACAAAAAAGAGCTTTACCGCATTTATAACCTCTTCTTTAATCGTGCCCCAGTTACGTTGATAAAACCGAGCCGGGAAGCCATCTACCCCAGGGGCCTTGAGGGGTCCAATTTGGAATAGAGCATCATCAATCTCCTCGCCAGTAAAGTCCTTACATAGTTCGGTGTTCATTTCCGGTGTAACTTTCTCCTGAACCAGCTCAATTAAGGTGTCCGAGTTGAGAGAAGGGTCTCGAGTGAAAAGCTCCTAGAATTAGGAGCTGGCCATACGCTCCATATCAGTAGGCACCTCATGCCAAATACCCTCATCAACTTTCAGCTTCTTTATCTTATTCCTCCGAGCACGCCACTTTGCTGTTTGATGAAAAGTTTTTGTGTTCTGGTCCCCTTCCTTTAACCAAGACACCCGTGATCTTTGTAGCCACAACATCTCCTCCCTATAGAGCAATTCAATTAAGTGATCAGAGGCTTTCCTCGCCAAGCTAAGCTCTCTAAGGATATTGCCGAACTTCTTTTTGCTCCAATCTAGCAACGTGGTCATCACCTCGTCATGATATCCACCAGGTTTTTGTTTCCGTCCTGCACTCATCCACGCAGCAGCGACACGTTCAGGCAATTCAGCTTCACGTTCCCATAAAATTTCGTATTGTCTCATCGGTTGTCTCTGTACGCAGCGCTCCTCCTGGATAATATTCAGCAAAATTGGACAATGATCAGAAACAGAGGTTACTAAATGCTGGACATGTGAATCAGCAAACAAATCCCTCCACGCTGGCGTCGCCATGGCCCGATCAAGGTGCACCCTAACGTTTGCATTGCCTCTTCTCTTGTTGTCATAAGTATACGAAACGTCTGAAAAGCCAAGATCATTGAGATCACAGTCAAAAAGAACCTCCCTAGAAGCTTCCATTTGATTAACAGCGTGAGGGGTACTAGAGAGGTGTTCTTCTTGCCACAAGGCCTCATTAAAGTCTCCCAAAACCAGCCAAGGGAGGTCAGAACTTTGTTTTAGGTCTCTCAACGCGTCCCACATGAGGTGTCTATTTTCAACTCTTGGTTCACCATAGCCGCAGGTTAAGCGCCATTGCGGAGCATTTGGTGACACACGCACATACGCATCAATAAACCTTTCATTAATGATTTGAACATCTACATCCAATTGCTCATGCCAAAATAAAGCTAAACCACCACTTAAACCATCACTACTAGATCCGCCCCTGCCATCTAGATCCGCCCCTGCCATCCGTGCTTCGATTTGATTCGATTGTGTGATTTTTCTCCTTCTTCTTCATCCCGAGCGCAGCCCAAAGATTATTCATCTTAGCTGAATTTCAGGGGGCGAGATGGACACCACCCAATTCGCCTTGGTAATTCGTAATTCCTTGCTGGACTAACAGCACAAGCAAATCTTGTTGGATAATTTGTGATCTCAGGCTAAAGTCAAACATGGGGTCAACAATTACGGCTTCTACAGTACCGCTACAGTAAGGCGGTGCTACAGTACCGGAGATAAACATGCCCTGATCGGGGGCAATTTTCATCCACACATGTGTCGGTCCCCCTGGTGTGCAGCATATATATATAAATAGGGAGAAAATTATGGAGAGGTGTGACTGTACTAAACTTCTTACTCTCTCACTCATACACACTGATCTCTCCCTATGGCTTCCCGATCAAGCCTAGTGCTGAAACACCGGGAAGGACCATGACATGCTCCACACAAGCTCTAGTGGAAGATCTGATGATGGGAACACTTCAAGATCAAGGTAATTCTGCTAATCTTCCTATTGTGTGGCCTAAGCTTAAGCTAGATGATCCTGAAATCATCCAACAATGGTATCAGAGCGGTCTAGCTGTAGGCTTGGCCCCTTAATCATGCTAAGATCATGCTCAAGATCAATAGATCTTACTTATGTTGCTGTTTATCAAGAGCACATCTTTTTCCTTATGTTTCTGTGAAGTATATGTGCTCAAGTAAGTGTGTTGTTCTTCCTATGATATCAAGTTTATTTTAAGTTCTAGCCCTGAAAATACTAAAGTGGATCTGGGGTTTCAATTTAAGCAATTATGCAGAGGGGATTAATGTTACCATGCAAACCCTAAAGTAAATCCCCAAATTTTGAAACCCTAGAACTGAAATTTCATGGTTTTCCCCTGTAATTAAGCTTGTGGTTTCGGTTTATGTTACAAATTGATGGGGAAAGAAGCAAATTATGCAGGAATCTTAATGTTTTTCCCCAAATCCGAGACCCCAACTTAAGAAATTGATTGATTCCCTTTTGTTTTAACTCTAAGGTTTCGGTAAAGTTCTATTAATGTGGGGATTGAATGTTTTGAAGAAAGATTCCCAAATTATTGAAACCCTAGTTATGAAATTCCCCAATCCGAAACCCTAGCGTGATGAAAATCCCCAAATCAAGAGGAACCCTAGTCCTAATGCTAATGAAATAATCCAAATGGATGATTGCTTATGATTACGGCGGCGGACACTCACCTAAAGGGCTTCGTTGTCGTTGTTGGCCGCGGTGACGTCGAGCCACCTCCTAAGCTTGGCAGGTGTGCTCGGGTGCGCGCCGTACACCGCACAGGATCGTGGCGATGCTTCCTCGCGCGTTCATCGTCGTTGGAGCCCGCTGTGATGCCGGTTTTGGTGCCTGTCGTCGCCGCGCCAAGGGCGCCGTCCAGAGCCGCTCGACGGAGGTGCGTGCAAGCCAAAGCCACGCGCAGCTCCGGCGAGAGGGCCTGGTTGACGCCGCTACCCTCTCCTTTGGTCGGGCGATGCTCGTTGCCGCCGCCTTGCTGTGCGCTCTCTCGGTCGCCTCTCTGGTCGCCGTCGCGGGAGAGAAGAGGGAGAAAGGGAAATGGATCGAGAGAGGACTAGGGTTCGCAGGACCGTGGCGGCGCGCTGATGTTGACCAGGCGCGCGTGATCCCGGCCGTTGGATCGGTATCCGACGGTTCGCGGTGGCTGCCGCAGTCAAATGGGCTGTGGCCCAAGTAGGGGTCAGGGGGAGCTGGGCTGGGCTAGGTTTCAGCCCAGTACAACGAAATATATATATTTGTTTTTTTTTTTGGAGCTTAAATTTTCTGTTTATAACAGAAATAATTCAGGAAAATAATGATTAAATTTTATGCAATAATTAAGTTTGAGGGCTAAATTGAAAAGGCTTTAAGGATAATGTTTATGTTTTAAAATATTATGCTTATTAATGCTAAGTAATTCGTTGGTGTTTTATTTTGTCATCATGCTCTTATGTGCCATATTAAGTTACTTTTAATGTTTTATTATGCTTAGTAAATTCTTTTATGGCATTAGAATTATCATGATGATTATTGCTATCTTTATGTCATATGTATCTGCTGCAAAATAAAAATTGATATATCCTCTAATTAAGTATGGCTTATGTCCGTCATTCTGGCCAAAGCTGATTGGCGGGCATTTTGACCATGACTTTTTGTTGGTCTGGTTCGCTTCTGGCCAAAGCTGATGCGAGCCAGATTGATGAAAAGGTATTTTTATGTGAGGATGTAATTAAGTGTGGTTATTTTGACCACAAAACTTTATTGATTCTTACCCATCTCTGGCTAAAGCTGTTTTGGGTTCGATCAGTAAATAAAGTTTATAATGTTGATGCTTATTGAAGCATCCAATTTATTTTTGCAGCATCTAATGTTTCTCTTATTGCCGAAATATTTAGTGGCATAAGGCAATTAAATGATAGCAATTATGTTTCATGGAAGGAGAAAGTTTATGATCACTTAAAGTTTCCTCAAATATTGATTATGTTCTCCTTCATGATCCTCCTGAAAAGTACCGAAAGAAGATACTGAAAATTATGATACCCTGAAAAGGGATTATGATGATGTGAGAAAATTAAGTGGAGGATTTAACTAAGTCTTTTGATCTCACATATACTTAAGTTTTGGGCATAAATATCCCTAAAGTTGACTTTTCATGGTTATATTTCATTAAACCATGGATTGCCATGTTTACGTGCCAATCAATAAAGTTTTTGTCCTTAAGCTATGCATGTTCAGCAAAGTTGTCTCGATTATGTGTCTCTAATATAAGTAAAGTGTGGTTTGTGTTTATCATTCTAGCCAAAGCTGATTGATGAACACGTGATCACAAAATTTAGTTGTTCTGGTCCACAGACTAGTTCAATAAAAGAAGTGCATAGAGACATGATTTTAGTCAAGCGTGGTTGATACTTGTCATTCTGGCCAAAGCTGATTGATAAGTATCTAATCACAAATTTTTGCTGGTCTTGTCCATTTCTGGCCAAAGCTGATGTGGGCTAGATCGGTGAAAGAAGTTTAAGAGGCTATAAAGTGTGACATGTATTTGTTATTCTGGCCAAAGCTGATTAACGAATATTTGTTCACAAAAAATTGTTGTTCTCGTCCATTTCTGGCCAAAGCTGATGTGGATCAGATCAACAAAATAAGTTTATGATCTGAAAAAGATTTCATGCATAAAGCTTATGGACATAATGCAATATGCCACAAATATTTAAGTACCTTCGGGGAATTAAGGTAAAAGACGTCAATTGTTTTAAAATACGCTTCTGCTATTAAGTGCCTCTGTTTTATTCCCAGATCAAACAACTGATGAAGTTTTCAACATTTATGATCATTAAGTTATCCCTAACTAAGTAATCTCCAATTATGTGGAACCAAAGGGAATTTTTTGGTTGGAGATTTAATGATTATTTTGGGATAGGTTGTGACACGTGAATTCATTCTGACCAAAGTTGATTGGATACATGTGTCATTACCTAAAGATTAATGTTTACATGAGGAATTATGTTCTACATGATCACTATAAAATATTTGTGATCATGAATTTTATCCCTATTGCTAATCTTTTTCAATTCAGCCATAATGTTTTCGGCTGATTTAATGCTTCTTATGAGAAATGAGTTAAGCTTATGTACATATTATTGTTTCATGAGGTCATAAGCAATGAAGTATATACAAAAAATAATGGGCTCTCATTAAAGAAATTTTAATTATTAAAGTATTGATGAGAATCCAATGGATTTCTTGTCTATTAATGTTTATTGGGAGCAAAACCCAGTAAGAATCTGGGGGAGTGTGCCAGTAAGGATCTAGGAAAATAATTTCCTAGTTCTTTCATAATAAAGTTTTCTGGCATTTAATGGAGAAGTAATTTGAAGAAGCTTCTCAAAATCCTATAAGATTATGTTGATCATGAAAAATTCTCATGATTTAATTATGGAGCTTTTGAGTTCGCCTTATTATATCATCTACAATAAAGCACAAAAGTGGACTATGATTAAGCTCAAAGGATTTTATATCCATAAGAAAGTGTGTAAACATTTTGAATAAAGATGCTATATGCATAATATTATTATGGCCTCATAAATAAAGAAGTTTTAAAGAGAAGTTTTAAAGATGGACGGGAGGCTAATGTTTAAAGCGACTGGAAGATTTCCATTAGCTAAATTAAGTTCTTCATCCTCCATTCCAATAATGTGATTCGTGCTACAAATTTTATTGACTTCTCTACTAAAGGTGGAATATTTTTGTTATGGAAGTTCGTCGAAATGTTAAGCTATGGCTCAGTCCACATTTCGAGGGGGAGCATTGAACTTCTCCAAAATTTTCAACTTAGGAAGAAATATTTTATCAGGTATGTTTTAGATTCCACCAATAAGGTATTTAAGTTTGATATTAAGTTGTTTTTATTAAGCAAGCCTAAGTTTGAGCTAAGTACCACTTTTAGTCAGATTTATTAAAGACTCCATCTCCTAAGGGCATCATTATGACTTAGAATTATTAGATTGCCTTTTCAATGCTAAATGGTTGTGCCATGTTTTTTAAAGTAAGATACAAGTTTTTGGTTCTGCTCTCTACAATAGATCTCCTAAATCACTTAAGGAGGATAATAAAATTATGATACTCTGAAATGAAGTATGATGTTGAAATTTAAGAGAGAGCAGTCAAATATTGCATGGCAATTAAGAACTCCATCATGGATACCATGAGTAGAGCCATCTACTAACTCCCAGATTCTTGACAAAATTATGGACCATTTTTTCCCAATTGGTCTCTCTAAAGTTTAAGCAATGGGTCTTGACGAAAAACTTGTTGATATAATGATATGACTAGGAGTTTGTGAGAAAAGTGGCACATGATCACCGAATTTAAAATTTTGGAGATGAAAACCATCCTTTATGAAATAAAGAATTAATAATGATGATCAATTGTCCTTGAGACAATAAGCATCTGACAGTGGTACAAAGCTCAAGTAGAAATAAGTTCAATAAGAATTTGTTTTTGATGAATTAATCTTATGTTAATTATGAGGAATAGGGATATTGCATAAGACCCGAGGTTTTCTCTCGGAACTGATAAGTTCGTCTTAGTGATGTACTTATGTTGTTAAAACTCACTGAGATAGGTCCATTAAAGGGAGTATTAAGTCACCCTAAAGTTTATACTTACTCCCTCAAGGGCATTAAGTTTTTCCTCATGTTGTCACTAATGCTTAAGTTATTATGTGCCCTAAAGATTTTGTGTCCGGGATATCTTGGCAGACATAAGTCCGGGTTTGGACCTCCCGGAAAATACTTAAGAAAATCTTTGCCTAGTTGGCACAAGCACTAAAGTAATTGTGTGATAATATATCACACTAAGGGATTACATGCTCACATTTAAGAAATATTATGACCACCAAGTTGTGGATTTTTAAGGTATTCTGCAAGGAGTGAAAATCATTTTAAGTTCTATCCACAAAAGTTTCACTCTTGCAGGGGGAGCCATATTGTGGAATGGCTTCACCCAAATTCTTAAAGGCATCGTTAAGATGCAAATTAAATTGTGGCATGTTTCGATCCCTATGTTTTAAAATATGGATTTGTGTTCCTGATCCATATCAATTCAAGAATAAGGAATTTTATTAAGAAATTTATCCCGGGACATATTACATAAGAGTGCAGTCAATTCGAGTAGCATGTCAAGAGGTTTCTGCCAGACCTAAGACATTGTGAAAGTTTGAATACAGAGTCAATTATGTTCAAGGCCTTGATGAATTAAGTTTTGGTGTTCAACAAATAAGTATTAGATTTACGACATAAGGGTTGAACACATATAAAGCAAAATTTGGGTGCTTGTATGTAAGTATTACACTAAGGTGTTAAGTACTAAGCACCATATTTAAGAGGCTTGCCTTCTAACGTTGCCGGCATTAAGTTTATGTGGCAGCCTATTATTAAGGGACTAATTATGACTCTGAAAACATATTTTTTGTGTTCTCTCATGAAGCGCGCGCATAAGGTCAAGTACATTCGTATATAAGAGAACCAACTGCACTCTTGGGACCATTATGACACATCTCCCCAAACACTAAGAAGGGTTTGTCTCTTCGCTGGAATGATGTATTGTAATTTATTGCCTCTGTATAAGTTCTGACAAAGGGACGAACTCATAAGCTTTACACTAAAGTTTAAGTTCATGGAGCTCCTAAGTTAAAGAAGTTCCATTTTGATATGAGGTGGTATATTGTAGTAACTGGGTTCTGCGGTACTAAACATCTGACCGCAGTAATCTTTTTATCTCGTATGCCATTTCATTGATAAGTGAGCTTATAAGTTTAGCCTTACGATCAAGGGGGAGAATGTTGGATAATTTGTGATCTCAGGCTAAAGTCAAACATGGGGTCAACAATTACGGCTTCTACAGTACCGCTACAGTAAGGCGGTGCTACAGTACCGGAGATAAACATGCCCTGATCGGGGGCAATTTTCATCCACACATGTGTCGGTCCCCTGGTGTGCAGCATATATATATAAATAGGGAGAAAATTATGGAGAGGTGTGACTGTACTAAACTTCTTACTCTCTCACTCATACACACTGATCTCTCCCTATGGCTTCCCGATCAAGCCTAGTGCTGAAACACCGGGAAGGACCATGACATGCTCCACACAAGCTCTAGTGGAAGATCTGATGATGGGAACACTTCAAGATCAAGGTAATTCTGCTAATCTTCCTATTGTGTGGCCTAAGCTTAAGCTAGATGATCCTGAAATCATCCAACAAATCTGACTACTTTTCTACGTGCAATAGACTATGCTTTACCTACCTTTTTTTGTGCCTCTGGATGAGGAGATTGAGGAGCTGGCTTCGCTCATCAAAGACAACCTCTACAGCAAGCACCTCGTCCTCTCCACCGAGGAGGCCCTCGTCACTCCCCTGCAGCACCACTACAGTGATACAACTGATGCACATCGCGGGACAGCTGGGGATACCATAGAGCTCCTAGGTTTGCTCATGAATCTGTTGGTGAGGGCGATGACTGGCATTTAGTTCTCCAACGCTGCCCTGAAACTGCCATGTATGTCGCCATATATGCTCACTCTTGCCTCCTCTTTAATTCTGTTATGCATTATTTCTGCTGCATAGTAAACCTTTCCTGTTTAGCCCGTCAATTACGACCTCCATGTATACACGTACCCATATACTCCTAGGGTGTCTCACTACCAGTTATGACTTGACTAAATGCAACAGAAAACATGCACTACAAGGAAATCAGAACTACGCATATCTTAGTTATCCCTTCATATCCTGCTCTAATTATACACCTAGGATTACCCACCTCGATGTATGTGGTCATCCGCAAAGTTAGAGATAAGTATGCCAACTGCCCACTGTAACATTGTGTCAAGTCAGAACGTGGATTCTGAAATCACAGTTTTCTCGTGATTTGGATATTCCTCTCGTAACGTGTAGGAACTCTTACCGTTGCGTGTCGTAAGATGCCTACTTCATCGTAGGATCACCTTTTGTTACTGCACTTTCCAGTTTTCTCCTTTTACCCACTTCATATTTAACTCAAAAACTCTGCTACACATTGTTAGTTTGCTAAATTGGTAGCAGTTATCATGGCAGCCTTGTGGTGAATTCAGTTATATTATATGTTGCAGCCCTCCTGTCCTTGTTAGTGATGCGCTATGGAACTATGATGACTGTGATGGTCCTTCAGCTTCTGTTGTGATTGTTGTTTTTATGTTGATCCAAATTCATATAAAGATAGAGGCTAACTTCGGAGCGAAGCGGAGGCCTGCCGCCGGAAGCTTGGGCCGTAGCATAGCGGAGAAGTTAGCCCATCCGGTTGCCCACTTTGCGGGGGTGCGGGGGCGGCAGCCCCCGCGGTACGCTACGGTTCGGTTCCGAGTCGGACTGCTGCCGACTTAGGGTTTTGCACCACCATATATACCTCTTGTAAGCCGCCGGTTTGGGATAAGTCGCATGTTGTAAATCCCCGGCGTTTGTAACCTCACCCGATATAATGAAGTATTGCTGGCTGGCGCCCGTGGTTTTTTCTCCTCGATTGTTGGAGGGGCTTTTCACGTTAAATCTCGTGTTCCCGTTGGTTGATCTTCCGCTTTCTTCATCGTTTCTTTGCCTATCGTTTCTAACAATGATAACGAGAAACGGGACAGGTGAATCATTCTTCATGCATCTATTCGTTGGGATCATGTAGTGATTGCGTAGATGCTTGTTTGGAACAAATAGTTTGAGGCTTCTTTTTGAAGAGTGAGCTCTGCTCAGGAAGTAAAGGGTGGCTAGTCCTTTGATATGGTCAAGTTTACTTCGTTTGCCATCACTAATAAGCAACACTGATCAAAGAAACGGTTAAATTATGGTTCCAGGTGAACCAAAATAAGCGGCTGAACTTGTGTGCACTTCAAATTAATCGCAAGCTTGATTCACAACCTTTTGTTGCTTCTGTTGGCATAGTCTGATATTCACCATGTACTTAGCGTTATTATCTTCAGAAACTCTATAAACATCATTGGCAAAATTTACTTCTGTACATGTATGATTATGGTCTCTCATTTCATGTATGCTTTTGTTCTTCAAGTTTGTGATTACTGCATCCAAAATTCGTCAAGATATTCGACACTAGGAGTAGCTATACAATGATTCTAGCTGTCTCCGTTGTCTATTTTTCAGCTCTTCTACAGTTTAGCTAGTAACCTGCATTTAGCTACTCTTTGGCCAGTTTGCTGGCGACCAGCTGTTCTTTTCCTTGTATAAAGTAATTAGGCTCATAACTCCTTCATGTTTGTTAAAGAAAAAAGCTTCTGATTGCTAATTAACATTGTCTTCTAGCAGATCTTCAGAGAACTTATGAGGCAGAAGATGTTGAAGACTTTATTTCTATTGAAAGCCTGCATCTGAAAACTGATACCGGTAAAATGTCCACCTTTTCCCCGAACGTCTTGTATTGCTGCATTTCAAACTGTAACCAGCTTGCATCTCCACATGGTTGTGAAATTTAGGCTTGTAGGTTTGCAAAACAAATAAGTAATCAGATAACCTGTTTGTTTCAGATGCCAAGCCATTGCAACAGTCAGTGCCACTTTCAGCAGTGTCACTCAAGGAGAGAGAAGCTGCTTATCGAACTGCTCGTGAGCGAATCTTCTCTAAGGATGATGCCAAGGAAAAAAAAATCATCAGGGCTAAAATCTAGACATGTTCCTGCTGTTGCTCAGCGGATGATCGCGCACGCACTTGGTAAAAGAGTTGAAGATACAAAAGAGAGAGCTGCCGTGGTGAAAAACAAAGAGAAGCAACTGGTAAATGGACAAAATATTCAGACAGGTAGCATGAATGACCTATATGCAGTCAAACCAGTCAGAAGAGAAGAGAACTATGCTGGGAAACTTAACTCAAGCTCGCCTGGTGGGGATCCACATAGGAACCCGTCCACTCAAAGCCGTCATATATCTAATGTTAGCGCTGAGACACTGAAGAAAGAACAGGCTGGAGCTGCTAAAAGGATGCTTGCGCATGCGTTGTGGCAGCCTGGTGTTTAGATAACCGATGGTGCAGCAAGAAAACCCAAGTAATAGGGCTGGAGATGAATGAAATATCAAGAATGCATGAGCTGTGGCTAGCCATTCTGCATTATCATGGAGCATGCGGGAAGTGATCGTGATGCCAGTGTGCTTGTATGGAGTGGCCCTCGTCTGCAGTTGGACACTTGTACTGTAGCTCGTCCGACAACATGTTTCTACACTGTCTGGCACAAGATCTGGAACCTGCAACTACCACACACGGTTTGCATGTTCCTCTGGCGCCAGTAACAACCTACCTATCGGGACGAGTCTTAGTCGTCGGCTGTTAGAACTTGACACAACCTGTCCCATGTTTAACAGATTAGACGAAGTTTCCGTGCACAAGCTTCTGAACTGCAGCTTGCAATCTTGAGACATAGCCACATAGGGCGAGTATTGTGGAGATTCTGGGACAAGGTGTGAGGGCGTTGTAATGAAGAACCCATAGATAGGCATCACAGTAGAGTACTGCTGGTGATGCAAATGCAGGACGTCATGTTGAGGATCGGAGATGATGCTGATTAAGATGGTGCTACTCGTCGGTAGTTGACCACATGTTGCTTAGTAATAGGGTGCTTTTGACTCTGGTTGGTCTGTAATATGGTCATCTATAATCAACCTGGAGTTTATCGTGTCTGCCTTGATATAACAATGATCGGTTGCATCTGTTTGTCGGATCAATAAGTTAATTAGGACTATAGCGAAATGGACTACTCGCCCGAACGCAACCATGTCGATGTTCCGACCCAAGAGGGCTTACCGAATAGGATGGATTTGAACAAGGCTATCTTTGGGAAGCGACCTGTAAGTAATGGATCATCATACATTTGTTGTTGTGATCTGTTTTTTGCTCGCTGTTGTGTGAGATCAAACAAAAAGAAGTGTGAGTATGTCTCACACTTTTGAACACTCACACTTTGGAACATTGAGAATAAAAAGACTCATAATGTTCCTTTCGAATTTGAATCTGAAAATTTTGGAAATTGTAGACACAACTTTTGAACACTCACACTTTTTTCATAATTTTTCCTGAAACATTTTTTTTAATGGTAGCACTAGGAGCACGTAAAGGGGTGGTAGCACTAGATATCCTCTCCCACTAAATCATGCTCATCATAGTATTTGCGGTATCGATAGTGGATATAGGTAAGTCACATACACCATATGCACGGTTAGGGCATGGTGGTCTTTCGCGAGTTTCTCACATTTCGCGAATCAAACAATGATGTGATTGCAAGGGGGATTGCAGACAATTAAATGCTCAACTCTTTCAAAGAAAAACACAAACAAATAAAATGAGACGAAAGAAAACACATATAAACAAAATGACTCAACCGCTCCAAAATATTAAATATTTTTTTACGAAAAGGACCACCGAGTTATTAATAATCACCAACAACAGTATAAAGAACCCCAAATGTAATAAAAATTACAATTTTTTACTTGGTATAAAATTAATATGAACGTGATGGAGATGAGGAAGTTGAGGATGGATAGCGACAGAAATCTCTGAGAAAGAATCCTTGTGTGGAATTCTTTTTAATTGGGAGATAATGTCAATTTGCACGAGTTGATCGAACGGAAGGGCACCAGGCTGCTTCTGAGGAATATAACAGCTTTCAATCCTGTTTACATCAAAGTTAAAGTATAGCGCACAAGTATGTGCTGGACCGAGATTGGTCAGGCATCGATGCTTTAGCCTTTTCCGCAGCAGCGTGAAGCTCGGTGTGAGCGGCAACCAAGACCACATCTGAACCGAACCCAGCTTTTTTCTTCTTTCTTCCTTCTTCATACTTCCACGGCGCTACCGACCTTCGATACAACTCCTCAAACAGAAATATTTCCACGCAACACAACGCTGCTACCCCAACCGCGTGCAATGGAGCTCGCGGCTGGAGCGATGCGGCCCCTCCTCGGCAAGCTCTGCAAACTACTCTCCGATGAAAATATAACATTGATAGCAAGGTGAAGAAAGGCATCAGGTCTGTCACAACCGAGTTGACAATGATGGAGGCCGCCCTCCTCAAGGTAGCTGAAGTGCCGCGAGATCAGCTGGACAATCAGGTCCGGATCTGGGCAGGAAAAGTGCGGGAGTTGTCGTACGAGATGGAGGACACCGTCGACGCGTTCATGGTGCGCCTGGAGGAGGCTGCCGACAGTGACTCCCCCACAATGAAGAAAAGGGTCAAGAAGATTCTGAAGAAGACCACTAGATTATTCAGAAGGGGAAAGGATCTACATCAGATCTCCGGTGCCATCGAAGAAGCCCAGGACCTTGCTAAGCAGTTGGGTGAGCTGCGCCGAAGGTACGGGCTTGAGATGCATCATACCGTAGTCTCTGTTGTTGGATTTGGCGGATTGGCCAAGACAACTCTGGCCAAAGTAGTGTACGAGAAGATCAGACCGCAATTTGATTGTGGGGCATTTGTTTCGCTGTCTCAAAGTTCTGACTTAAAAAGAGTTTTTATGGATGTGCTCTACGAACTTGACAAAAAATGTTATAAGGAAATTCATAAGACATCATTGGGTGAAAGGCAGCTCCTTGACGAACTAGTCGAATTCCTCAAGAAAAAAAAGGTAACTTGTCCATTTCAACGTATATCCTAGTTGTCTTGTTCATTTGGTTCTGTAAATTGGATTTCACTGCTTCCTTGTTTCACCGTATTGCATGCACCTTATGAGTGCCAAATGGATTGCAGTGTTGGTGTACTCCATTGTCATTTGTGTCTAGAAAATAGAAATAACACGTTATCCTAAAAAAAACCCGCACTTATACTTCGATTTTTCTACCAACTAACATTCTCGCAAATTGATATAGGTACCTAATCGTAATTGATGACATATGGGATGAAAAGGTGTGGCGATTTATCGAGTGTGCTTTCCCTCAAAACAGCCCTGGTAGTCGTCTAATCACAACAACCCGTAAAGTTAATGTGTCTGAAGCATGTACCTCTTCGAGTACTGAACATATAATTTATAGAATGAAACCACTTTCTGGTGATGACTCCCAAAGGCTCTTCCGCAGAAGAATATTTAAAAGCGAGGCTAGATGTCCTCATGAATTGGAGCAGGTATCCAGAAGTATCTTGAAAAAATGCGGTGGAGTGCCATTAGCCATTATTACCATAGCTAGTGTTTTGGCTAGTAACCAAAAGATTAAAACAATGGATCAATGGTATGTTTTGCTCTACTCTATTGGTCGTGGACTTTCTGAAGGTGAGAGTATAGAGGAGATGCAAAGAATATTATCATTTAGCTATTATGATCTACCTTCTCATCTGAAGACTTGTTTATTATATCTAAGTATATTCCCAGAAGACTCTAAATTGCGAGAGATCGGCTTATATGTGTTGGATTATTAGGCATAATTTCCATAATTAATTCCAGAATATAAAGCATGATCGCAAGAGCTACTAACATGTTAATCTCGAAAACACTAGACATATTAATTAACATGAACAGCAGCAAGACATCTACGAACACAGCCATCGAAACGTGACGAACGTACCGAACAATTGTAGATGAAGTAGTCGTTGGAGCAGCGACGACAGCAGCTTGAGCGGCGACGGTAGCAGCTCGAATGAGACGACGTTGGAGACGAGTCGCCCGCGGACCCGGAGATCGTCCAGGAAGTCGAGCCGTGATGAAGAACTTGAAAGCAGTCGCGCGGGGCGCTTCCCAAAAACCTTATTCGCCCTCTCCCATACAGGATCACAAGGACAAGTGGTTCCGGAGACCTGCTGTCCCGTTCGCCGGTGCACGCCGGCGCACGGGATGGAGTAGACTATGGTGGCGGCGCAAGGCACGAGATTGGCAAAAACTAGATTGGTTCGGGGTGTGACGGCGCACGCAGTGCCAGGTAATATATAGTGCGGCTCGGAAAACCCTAACGGGTACAACGTGGGCCAACCACGTCGCACACGTCCAAGTCGGATGGCCCACGTCGCACACGTCCAAATCGGATAGCAGCCCACGATCCGGGAGCGACCCGAACTGGCAAAACTATACGCGTACGCAAAAACTCGTTTTTCCCGAACAACAAAAATATGGGCATCGGCTCGGCTCATTCCCGCAACCCGCGGCGTGTCGTGTCGTGACGAGATGGACGGACGGACGGCGGAGGAGGAGTGCGCACGAGAGAGCCTTCTGTTCTCAACTAGCACACCAAGTGGTACAACACTCCACCTTATAAGGTGGTGTTTGTCTCCTCCAACTAGCAATGTGGGACTAAACTTTAGCACCACATTGCACCTCCAAAATTCTGCCATGCACATGGGCCACACATGGGCCAATTTGAGATTTTCAGAATTGCTTATTGGGCTGCCACAATGGGCCCAAATTCTAACAATCCCCCACCAGATCTCAAATTCCCATTTAGAGATTTTGCCAAACCTCGTTTCTTGTTTATATACCAGTGTTTCAGCAGAGACTGTTAAGTTGAACTTCCGCCTAGAGCTTCAAGCTACATCTACCAGCAACTTGAACAATGGACGAACCTTGAATTGCAAGTTTGGTGCCAATAGACTTCACTCAAAGTCATAACCAGTACGTGGCTGCCAGTAGCCTACCCCGCGGGTGGAGCATATGCGTCATACTCCCTGGTCTCTTCATGAGCTTACTAGAGATCACCCAAATCTCATAGACTGCGACGTTTAACAGTCGGACTCATATAGGTGTGTTCTTTCAAGGTCGCTCTGTAGGATAGCACCTTTGCTACGAATAGCCAACAGAAACACATTAAGGCATATTGCCAACCTGCCTTACAGAATGTGAGAGTTATGCATCTTCCCACGGAGAGGGTTATAAAATAACTCTCCTCTGTTAAACCACTAGCTTGTTCTTCCCAGGTCCTAATTCACGGGATCTCCGATCACATAGGTTGGGTTACCACTATGGTGTAACGCTCACGGGTCTCAACCCCATCTCCCTCGATGCACTATCTATCACATTACGTGATAGTCCCTTCGTAAAGGGATCTGCCAGGTTTTTGTCTGTTTGAATATAACTAACAGTTATTACTCCGGAGTTTCTCATTTTCCTGACAGACTTCAAGCGTCTTTTGACGTGTCTTGATGACTTCGCGTTATCCTTAGCACTGTTCACTTTCATGATAACCGTTTGGTTGTCACAGTTCATAAGGATGGCCGGTAATGGTTTCTCAACCACCGGCAAGTCCATCAAGAGCTCACGCAGCCATTCTGCCTCAACAGAAGCTGTATCTAAAGCAGCAAGTTCTGCTTCCATGGTTGACCTCGTCAAAATGGTCTGTTTGCAAGACCTCCATGACACTGCGCCACCTCCAAGAATAAATGCATATCCACTTGTGGCGTAGAGCTCATCAACATCTGAGATCCAGTTCGCATCACAGTATCCCTCAAGCACCGCAGGGTGCCCTGAATAGTGAATCCCATAACTCATTGTACCGTTCAGATAGCGCATGACCCTTTCAAGTGCATGCCAATGATCAATACCCGGGTTAGACATGAACCTGCTCAACTTGCTCACAGCAAAAGAGATATCAGGTCTCGTCGCGCTCGCAAGGTACATGAGTGAACCGATCACTTGAGAATATCTTAATTGATCTCTCGTTTCCTTTTTGTTCTTTCTGAGTGTCACACTGGGATCATAGGGTGTTGGAGAAGGCTTGCTGTCTATATAACCAAAGCGGCTCAAGACCTTCTCAACATAGTGTGATTGCGTTAACGTAATCCCACTCTCATCCCTAATCAGCTTAATGTTCAGGATCACATCAGCTTGTCCCAGATCTTTCATATCAAAGCTCTTTGACAGAAAGACTTGACCTCATTTATCACTATCATGCTTGTACCGAAAATAAGTATGTCATCAACATACAAGCATAATATAACACTATCGCCCCCACCATGGCGATAATACACACACCTATCAGCCTCATTAATGGCAAAGCCTGCAGACGTAAGAGTTCTGTCAAACTTCTCATGCCATTGCTTAGGTGCTTGCTTCAGCCCATACAAAGATTTTAACAATTTGCACACCTTTCTCTCTTCACCTTTTACTACAAACCCATCAGGCTGATCCATATAGATTTCCTCTTCCAACTCTCCGTTAAGGAAAGCTGTCTTTACGTCCATTTGATGAACGATAAGACCATAGGAGGCAGCCAGGGAAAGTAGTACTCGAATGGTGGTGAGTCGAGCAACAGGTGAATAGGTGTCAAAGTAATCTTCGCCTTCACGCTGGGTGTAGCCCTTGGCTACAAGCCGTGCCTTGTACTTCTCAATAGTACCATCAGGCCTTAGCTTCTTCTTGAACACCCACTTACAACCCACAGGTTTGCAGCCGTAGGGTCGTTCAGATAATTCCCAAGTTCCATTAGAAAGAATCGAGTCCATCTCATTATGGACAGCTTCTTTCCAGTCATCAGCATCAGGAGATGCAAATGCCTCTGCAATGGACGTGGGAGTATTGTCCACAAGGTACACAATGAAATCATCACCAAAGGATTTTTCAGTCCTCTGTCTCTTGCTCCTCTTGGGAGCTGATTCATTGTCATCCTTCTCAAGGACTTCCTCAACATGTGGTTGTTCAGAATGATCAACAGATGTACTAGGTTCAGCAAATATCTCAGAAGAAATTCTAGCAATGCTATGCATATCCTTCATAGGAAACGTGTTCTCAAAAAATGTTGCATCACGAGATTCCAAAATAGTATCAACATGCATATCAGGTATCTCAGATTTAACCACTAAAAATCTATAGCAAATGCTCCGCTGAGCATAACCTAGAAAGACACAATCCACTGTCTTCGGTCCAAGTTTTCGTTTCTTAGGAATTGGAACATTGACTTTCGCCAAACATCCCCAAGTACGAAAATAAGAAAGTGATGGTTTTCTCCCAGACCACTCCTCGTAAGGTGTCTTCTCTTTATCCTTGTTAGGAACTCTATTCAGGACATGACACGAAGTCAACAAAGCCTCCCCCCACCATGCCTTAGATAAACCAGCAGTGTCCAACATGGCGTTCACCAAGTCGGTCAGCGTGCGGTTTTTCCTCTCGGCAACCCCGTTTGATTGGGGCGAATAGGGAGGCGTCCTCTCATGAATAATACCATGTTCCTCACAGAATTCATCAAATACGTTGGAGAAATACTCGCCACCACGATCTGACCTAAGACGTTTGATCTTTCTCTCTAATTGATTTTCTACTTCAGCTTTATA
Source organism: Poa pratensis (assembly GCA_947311845.1). Classification (NCBI taxonomy): domain Eukaryota; kingdom Viridiplantae; phylum Streptophyta; class Magnoliopsida; order Poales; family Poaceae; genus Poa; species Poa pratensis. The sequence goes on from CAMZMU010000102.1 coordinate 4,944,754, forward strand.
GATTTTAAAGTAGTCTAAAGCTTCATCTTTAGTGTGCAACAAATATACATAACAGAACCTAGTAGCATCATCGATTAAAGTCATGAAATATCTCTTATCACCTTTTGTCAACACGCCATTCATCTCACATAGATCCGAATGTACGAGTTCTAGAGGTGCCAAGTTTCTCTCCTCGGCTGCCTTGTGAGGCTTTCGAGGTTGCTTAGATTGCACACAGCTATGGCACTTAGAACCTTTGGCAATGGTGAAAGTAGGAATTAAACTCAAACTGGAAAGTCTACTCATTAAACCAAAATTAACATGACATAAACGAGAGTGCCAAACATTAGCATCCGAATCCACACTGCCACAAATATGGTTTACTGACTTATTACAAAAATCCGATAATGAAAAGCGGAACAAGCCTCCGCACTCATACCCTTTACCAATAAATTGTCCAAACTTTGACACAACTACTTTATTGGACTCCAAGACTAATTTAAACCCATCTCTGCATAGAAGGGAGCCGCTAACGAGATTCTTGTTCATAGTAGGGACATGCTGCACGTTCCTCAGCTGCACGATCTTCCCCGAAGTAAACTTCAGATCTACCGTGCCAACACCACGAACAGAAGCATGTGATCCATTCCCCATTAAGACGCTTGAATCTGCGACCTGATAAGAAGTGAACATAGAGATGTCAGCACATACATGAACATTAGCACCCGTATCAATCCACCAACATGGAGATTGAAATACTGAAAGCACAATCGGTAAATTACCGTACCCATCAGCATTGCTAGCGGTCACGACGTTGACATGCTTTGGCGCCTTCCCTTTCTTGTCTGCACGATCTGGGCAGTCCACAGAGAAGTGTCCGGGCTCTCCACAAGTGTAGCACTTTAGCTCAGATTTGTTCAGCATCTTCTTCTTCTTCTTGAAAGAAGTAGTCTTGGTAGGCATGTTGAAGGAAGGCTTGCTCTTTGCCTTGCTCTTGCCATGGTGAAAGTTCTTCTGCACCATGTTGGCGCTAGACTGACCTTCACCACCTCTCTCAGCAGTGTCCTTAGCCCGAGCCTTCTCCTCAACATCAAGAGACGCTATCAGGTTTTCAACCGATATCTCCTGTCTCTTGTGTTTGAGAGTTGTGGCGAAGTTCCTCCATGAAGAGGGCAACTTTGCAATAATGCATCCAGCCACAAACTTGTCAGGTAAGGCACACTTAGCGTGCTCAAGCTCCTTAGCAATGCACTGTATCTCATGAGCCTGTTCGACTACAGAACGGTTGTTAGCCATCCTGAAGTCATGGAAGCTCTCCATGATGTACAGTTCACTGCCAGCATCTGCTACACCGAACTTAGCGTTCAGTGCCTCCCAGAGCTCTTTGGCATCTGTAATGTGCATGTACACATCAAACAGCTTGTTGCTAAGAGCACTCAGAACGAGTCCCACAAAGGCAGTATTGGTTTCCTTGAACTTGTTCTGATCCTCGTCAGATATAGTTCCTTCAGGTAAACCCTCACTAGCCTCGAACACTTTCAGAGATCGCAACCACAGTGTGGTCTTGTACTGCCATCTCTTAAAGTCCACACCGGTAAACTTGTCCGGCCTCAGCGCATCAGATAGATGTCCCATGTTTAACTCAGGAAATTGCCTATAACAAATATAAGGTTTTTGGATTGTTGGATTATTAGGCATAATTTCCATGATTAATTCCAGAATATAAAGCATGATCGCAAGAGCTACTAACATGTTAATCTCGAAAATACTAGACGTATTAATTAACATGAACAGCAGCAAGACATCTACGAACACAGCCATCGGAACGTGACGAACGTACCGAACAATTGTAGATGAAGTAGTCGTTGGAGCAGCGACGGCAGCAGCTTGAGCGGCGACGGTAGCAGCTCGAAGAAGACGACGTTGGAGACGAGTCGCCCGCGGACCCGGAGATCGTCCAGGAAGTCGAGCCGTGATGAAGAACTTGAAAGCAGTCGCGCGGGGCGCTTCCCAAAAACCTTATTCGCCCTCTCCCGTACAGGATCACAAGGACAAGTGGTTCCGGAGACCTGCTGTCCCGTTCGCCGGTGCACGCCGGCGCACGGGATGGAGTAGACTACGGTGGCGGCGCAAGGCACGAGATTGGCAAAACCTAGATTGGTTCGGGGTGTGACGGCGCACGCAGTGCAGGCAATATATAGTGCGGCTCGGGAAACCCTAAGGGTACAACGTGGGCCAACCACGTCGCACACGTCCAAGTCGGATAGCAGCCCACGATCCGGGAGCGACCCGAACTGGCAAAACTATACGCGTACGCAAAAACTCGTTTTTCCCGAACAGCAAAAATATAGGCATCGGCTCGTTCCCGCAACCCGCGGCGTGTCGTGGGACGGCGGAGGAGGAGGAGTGCGCACGAGAGAGCTTTCTGTTCTCAACTAGCACACCAAGTGGTACAACACTCCACCTTATAAGGTGGTGTTTGCCTCCTCCAACTAGCAATGTGAGACTAAACTTTAGCACCACATTGCACCTCCAAAATTCTGCCATGCACATGGGCCACACATGGGCCAATTTAAGATTTTTCAGAATTGCTTATTTGGGCTGCACACTAATGGGCCCAAATTCTAACAATATGGAGATGGATAGCTGAAGGTTTCGTACAACCTAGTAAATTTGGAACTAGCATGTTCGAGCTTGGTGAAGGTTACTTCAATGAGCTCGTAAACAGAAGTATGATTCAGCCGGTACACATCGACGCTGAAGGCAGAGCATATGGTTGTCATGTCCATGACATGGTGCTCGATCTCATTTGTTCATTGTCAAATGAAGAGAACTTTGTAACTATATTGGATGGTATTCAACGTAGCACACATAATTCCCAAATCAAGATTCGGAGAATATCCCTCCAAAATAGCATGGAAGATACTTCCATCCTCAGCTTGCGACCCCGAGCATGTCACATGTGAGATCTGTCACTCTATTTCAACGTGCTATTGATATTATGCCAGCCATCTCAAACTTTCGAGTCTTACGTGCGTTTGACTTAGAAGATTGTAAGATGTCAAGAAAGTTGGTACAAGATTAATCTTAAGTATATCGAGAAGCTATTACATCTAAGGTACCTAGCACTAAATGATTAATCTATTTATTTTTTTGCGAGAATAGTGGGGAGGGGGTAAGAGTTTTCCCCACCGGTTTTTATATTACTCGAAGGAACCAACACAAACAGTTAACCGTTACACTGTAACGACAGGAGAGGGGGGTGGGGAAAACAGATTACAATAAAACCATCAAGAGTGAAGAATGAGGCCACGCAGGGCCTCTACATGGGGGCAAAGCAAAGAGTTAACACGGCAGGACCATAAGCTAATGTCATCAGCCGCCTGTCTGAGAACCGCGGAGGCCGAGGGTGCTTTGGCGTTGAAGACACAGTCGTTCCGCGACTTCCATAGCTGCCACAATACTGCGGCCATGCATATCCTCCAAGCATCATCAGGCGCATGCATCGGAGGAGGTATGTCCCAAATAGAGCAACCGTGCGGCGGGCTGCAGCCGAGTCGCTGCCAGGTCTCAGCAGCCGATTCATCTATTAAAGAGCTCCCGGTGGAAATTGCAAAGCTACAGTATCTGCAAACATGGGCGGAGCGCCTTGGAGATGAAACTGGGCCGCAACACCCCCTTCCAAAAGCAGAGCGGAAATGATTTTCTGGGATACTCTGCATCGTTGTCTTTTGTTTCCTAATACAATTTGAGTAGTTGTCAGTCAAGCACAGGGGGAATGAGAAACAGGCCTCGGCGCTGGTGGCTGGTCTCTCCTGTGTCTGGACTCTGGACTCTGGACTCTAGATTGTTTATTGGCTGTGTACGGGATGGGCCCTGCTTGACAGTACCCAAATTAAATAGCAGTAGCAGGTTAGCTTTTCTTTTACATCGGGGCTTGGGGCATCGACTGATTATTGATGTTTTTCCTTGCTAGTCATGGCTGGATTTTGGGGATAGCTCCTCTCTTTGTTACAATAGAATTTAAAAGTCGCTTAGTATGTCAATTCCTATTTAAATAAAAAATCGCTTCTGGTCATAGGTGGATCTTGGCCAAAAAATAATTATGTTTTCTATCTTACTTGCTATGTAAATTCTTGTGTAAATAAAAAACTAAGTGCATTTTCAAGATTGAAAATCGTCTCTTGATGATATAAATGAAATTGTAGCTAAATTAGTGTGAAGATGGCGGCCAATTTTTTTTCCGCCCCTCTTTGCTTTTGGTCACGCTCCGCCACTGTCTGCAAATGCTAGACTTATCAGGATGTTCTATTGATGAGTTGCCGTCAAGTGTTGTTCTACTTAAAAATTTGTTGCGCCTGCGTACCAGTGGTGACACAAAAATGCCGGTCGAGATTGGTAAATTGGTGACCCTAGAAGAGATGACCTATATGCCGGTGGACAGTAGCCAAAACAATGCTAAGAGGTTGGGCCATCTGACTGAACTTAGGGTGCTCGGGATTTTGTGGGGAGAATTTGATCAGAGCCTGGAGAAAGTGATGGTGGAGTCCCTAAGCACTCTTCAAAAACTGCAAGGTCTAGCTATCACTGGTGAGTATGGTAGGGGTGGGACGATCATGCTAAGCGGATGGGTGCCTCCTCCACAACTTCGTACAATTGAATCGTCGTTGATTGAGTTCTCCACACTGCCGACATGTATCAACTCGTCTTCACTTCCACTACTCTCCAGCCTGCACATAGCAGTCCGTGAATTGCAGGAGAAGGACATCCAGGTGATCGGGAGGCTACCCGCTCTCCGTGATCTCTTGCTGTTAGCGGACAACGGCCTCGGCACCTACGTTGCACCGGAGCCGGAGGAATGGTTCGTGGTTAGCACTGGCTCATTCCCGTGTATAAAAGAGTGTCAATTCTACAATCTTCAGATTCTGCCATCTATGTTCCCACGAGGAGCAATGCCAATGGTTCATTTATTTCGGTTCACTGTTCGTGCATGAGACGTTGACATTGGTGTCTTGGACTTCGGCATGGCCGCATGGGGAACCTCCCTTCCCTTGAGCGAGTCGAGGTTGACATCTGGTTTGAAGGAGCCGACCCTGCAATGAAAGAAGTGAAGGCTGCCCTGAGGCTCGCAGCGGACGCCCATCCTAATCACCCTACCCTTCTCATCACAAGATATGACGGCTAAGATGATTCGGATTCTGACACACCGGAAGAGGTACAGACTACAGACCAGCTCGCTTCCATTTCCATAGTTCTACTGCGGACTTGTGAATTATTCATCTATCTTCCTGTCTTTCCTCAATTTCAGTGGTCCTCTTCGTCAGAGCCAGATGAAGAACCTGTGAAGGCAGAGGAAGATGAAGTCCACCTTTGAGTGAGTATTTTGGTCTTACCAACACCTAATAGATGGTAGTATTTCACAAAAGGTATTTTCATCCATCCTTACATTGATGTAAAATGAGTTAGATGAACATGTCAACCAAGTTATAATGATTTGGCAACTAAGAAATTTGTAACATGGAAGTGATAACAAGTTGACAACTATCGATACGAAAATGTTGTCGAACATGTCAACATGGGATTTCAGCAAACGATGAAAACTAAAAACGGAACACCAAACGGATTAGCAGTTCGAGGGGCAATTTTTTGGAAAGTTTAAAATCAAAAAAATATTGATGATGTCATGGTTGGCCGCCGCACGCAAAAACTAGTGTGTTGCGCGTTGTGTAGTAATATCCAGTGTACTTAGTAGCCGCCGCGAGAAGCCATCATAAGTTCCCCTCGCCTCCACCGGCCGATCGGGCATATGAGGCAAGGGGAACACCAGATCTACGTCTTGTTAACAGTTTTATTTTTCTTCCATGTCAGATTTGTGTGTCAATAACGGCGTCTTGACAGAGAATTTGGCATCGCACGGAATAATAGTATCATGTATCTATCTTCGTCTTGGTGCTGCAGTCGTGGCCGAGCTGACTGACATTGGGGAGCTTATATATGGTGTTCTATCCCGCAGATTGTTGGCTTTAGATATGTCGGTTTATCATTCATCCGGCCTTTTTGTTACCATTGGCGGTGCTGACAACAATAGTAGTGTCAACTTTTCTCGAGTTTCATCGTTTTATGCTTGTGGAGTTCTTCTCAAGAAGCATGGCGATCAATGAGCGGTTCTACAACCAGCATTGCAAGATATGTGTTCCCGGCCACAACACGTTCAAAGATATTAGGTTCTCACCAATTGGGGTGTGCAACTCAACCGGCTCTTAAAAACTTTTGAGGTTACTGCAAGGCGTTTTGCGATTTGTTCAACTGGGTCTTGAAGCAATGTCAAGGTGCAAACGATGAGTTAGGGATGACGACTTCAAAGATTTTCTTATGTAACTTTTAGTTTTATCAGGTATCTATGTTGTTCAGTGTGTTTCATGTTTCGATCTGATGTACATTGGTTATTTGATCAATAAAGTCAAATCTTCTATCAAAAAAATAGTGTACTTAGTTTCATGCATGCAGGAGAGAGACGGTAGTACTGTTCTTAATCGGTGGCAAGCTATGTAATTTATGTGGTGAACAATATAATTTGTGATACACCATGTATTTTCAAATTTCAAGTGAGCTGCTTCTCATTAGTATGAAAAAACATGAACTCATGGACAACCAGTTCCCTTGAGCAGAGTTTCCAGTGACTCTGTTGCCTTGTTTGTGATAATGCCTTGTTTGTTATAATAAGAATATCTTATACATAGCATCAAGAAGACACAGCGATAATTGGTTTTAAATAATATAAGCAGTACTGGAAAATAACGTTTTGGACCAGACCATCGCAACTCAATCATATTACCAGCTCGGCTCATCACACAGTATCATGAACAATGGAGCCGTTGTGTAGCAGCCAACGGCACCATCTCAAGCATTTTATGCCATTTTCAATAGGCGGAAGCCATCTCAAATTTATAACAAAGCAACAACTGCAAACGTAACATAGCCATCCAAGTTACAGAATTACTAGAAGATACTGTCTCGAATTCTGGTGTTACAAGTCAAGAGCAAAGTACACTAGAAAGAATGATATAAAGGTGAATCTCCATTCGGGCTGCGTGGTTTTCTAAGAAGAGCAGCAGCTTCCCTTCTGTTCGACAGGTTGCCCACGGATCTGCACTGTGGCTGGGCGAGCGTTGTTCGCGGCAGGCTGGCTTGCCATCCTGGAAAGGAAGATGGTTTTATTCATTATTACTCTTCCTCTAAAGTGGAAAAAAAACATACTACTAAGAGACGATAAATCAAATTCATTGCGAACTGTTATAGCTAAGGAAGTGGAATAACTCCACCAATAGGCACTAGCACCTGACTACCGAGCACCACAGGGAGTTCAGAACTCGGACCTGGGTGAGCTGAGTGAGCGCAGCAAAACATTAAGGGTGTTAACTAGTGCTGAGCCATTTAGCTTAGGATACTATGAACGTAGCATCAATGAGCAGTAAATATATTGCAAAATGATGGTAGTACAAAAAAAGTCTGCTCAACATTAAGGAGTGTTAACTTGTGCTAATTAAATTGTCTAGGAACACACCTGTCCTTGATTGAAGCAGACATAGCCATGAAAGCCTGCTCAACATTCAAGGCATTCTTTGCACTGGTCTCCATGAATGGGATGCCAATCTCATCAGCAAATGCCTGTATACATCAAATATAAACTCAAATAGCAGAAGAATGCCTCCAGCAAATTAAACACTGAAATCATCATGAGTAAGAAACAGTGTTGAATAAGATACCTTGGCTGTCTCATATGATACAACTTTTTTGTCAGTGAGATCACATTTGTTCCCTACAAGAAGCTTGTTCACATTATCACTAGCATAGCGATCAATCTCGTTCAACCACTGCTTCACATTGTTGAAGCTATCTTGGTCTGTCACATCATAGACAATCTGCAATTCCATTTGCACACGTCAGAACAGCGTGAGCAAAATCAAATTAAGAGTTTGCATAAACAAACTTACAATGATCCCGTGAGCCCCTCGATAGTAGCTGCTAGTAATAGTTCTGAAGCGTTCTTGCCCAGCAGTGTCCCACTGAATTAGAAAAGAAGTGGCCACGTAGATGGGTTTACATTTTCGAAGGGAAAGAACAGCTTGTATCATTAGATGCAATGCACAAGACTAAGAGAGGAGGTACCAACAACCTAATATCTAAGGTATTCAAAATAAGCTACCTCTACTTGGTATATCAAATCATCCTGAAAGAATCATTCTTCATCCGGAAGACAAATAATAAACATTTAATGGACTAAAATAATTGAATGGATGAAACTAGGAAAATCATAAGTTAAAAGAAATATGTGTGGGTGCACATATTCAAGCAACAATGGTGTGTCTATTTCCTGCCATACTCCCTTAGTTCCAAATTATAAGATGTTTTGGATATTTCAATGGATGAAATGAGTGAATCGATACACTGAAAAAACGCCTCCAGATACATGCGATTTAGAAATAAGCTAAAACATCTTATAATTCGGAACGGAGGGAGCTTAATAGCATGTCCTCTATCATGCAAGGGTCAAATCAAGCAAACTTCACGAAAGAAAAGGGACTAATAAATGAGCTATGTCCTGATAAAATCTTTAATCTGTCAAGGAAATATGAATTGGTGATAGATGCTTACAGGACATACGAAAAGGTATGCTTGGCCATAAACATGCAAATCAAATATATCACAAAACATAAGACTCACAATTTGCAGCTTCATAGTCTTTCCATCTTGCTCCACAGTACGTATTTTCTATCAATATAAGTGGAAGGAAATAAGAAATTAAGTTCACTGAAGGTAGCCAGGATAGCAAACATTCACCCGAGAAAGTAAATATACTTACGAAATCAACTCCAATTGTACTGATATAACTCTCCAGATATGAGTCGTCCTGCCAAGAGAGCCAATGTTAAGGAAGTTGACAAAATCGATGGAGAGAGTTCAAAACAGAACAAATTAACAATTAACTATGTTTGTTTAGTAAAATATAGGGATCATCGTTATGACACTGCTAGCAACAATGAAGCCATTCACATTGCAGAAGTTAAGTTGTCATAGCCTGTGAGGAATCATATAGTTTGCTAAAATCTGAAAGAAATTCGATTGATTCTATGATATCCATCAGACAACTTATTACATCTAAAGAAGATGGATACAAAGAAAGGAGAACTAATTATATACAGAGAGGAAATATGATTAACGAATCATGCTTTAGATAAGGATTCTTACAGCAAATCTTAAGAGAAGGCATGACTTGCCAACACCCGAGTCTCCAATAAGCAAAAGCTTAAAGAGATAGTCACTGCCATGTCAATTAACAGGATATTAGTCTCGATAAAATGCAATACAGGATATAGTCGTTATCTCCAGGCTTGGATCGATGAGCGGCAATGCAAAGACTAATACATAAGATAAGTATATAACTATACGGAAACTAGATAAAATCAGCATTTTGAGGATTAGAAGATTGTGTATCAATCCTTAGACCAGTAATTTGGTACTCTATATGTAATATTCAGAAAAACTGAGTCAATTGTGCTCAATAATAGTTCCCATCTATACTACTACTACTACTACTACTACTACTACATATTGAAAAAGTTGAAGAGTCATATTGAAAGAATAAAACGAAATTTAAATAGATAAGTAAATTTCCAATGTCAATACGTAACATTAAGATGAAATATTGAAGCTAAACAGCAGATACAACACTAACCAAGAGAACAAATCCATCAAAAAAACAATAACATTCACTCGAGCCCAAAATATACGAACAAGCAATACTCATGTTGACTCTTAATCAGGATCATCACAGTACAAAAACATCAACGAGCGAGCATCCAATCATGTTTGTAGGGCTACACTACACCATCAAATTGGAGCCCTTGACTCGTATTTAGCCTAGCAGTTGCAACCAAAGATCCTTCTAACCAACAAATTTTATCATAAAGAATGTTCAGATCGCCTTAAATATATCAAGGTAGTTTCCTCTTAAAGAAGTTGAGAGCAGAGATCCTTCTAATGAACAACAACAATAACTCTATGGTATCATTTTAGAAATTTATAATTCTTCTGTTTTACTGGACGGAATTTTAACTAATTAGGTTTCTACTAACTAAAACCAGGAAGTCATAGTTTTTCTACCCAAAAAAGCCTTTCTAGTTTAAGCTTTACATTTCTAGACATTATTACTCCAACCCGGCAGTCCACATTCGCTCTGTGGAAGTGAATTAGACGCAACCTTCTGGTGCAAATCGCAGGCCAAAACTGCACCATTCTTACGGCACATCAATTATTATTTCGCTGGCATCCCGTGAGGGTAAGGCCGTAATAGAATCCACAATAACAACGCTCCCAAAACATCAGCGAAAATCTCGCCGAGATTACAAGAACCGCGATCGCATCACGATTGGCCCAGTGTAAACTCTAAGGGTTGCATCCGATGGGATCAAGAGCGACAGAAGAAATACAAACGCCCGTGCCCGGGTCAGATCCAGCGAGATCCCGACCTCACGGGACCCCAATTCAACCAGAGGCCAGAGGAAGGAGGCGACTTACTACTCGGGATTCATGGCGAGATCGGGATCCTCCCGTGGCGCGCTCCAATCTCGCGGGAGAGGAATTCCCTTGGGTACGGGACGGGACGGGGCTGGGAAGATTTGAGCTCGACTCCTCCTGCGCGGCCTGCCCGAACCTGACGGTTATTAACCCGCACGGATGGAAGGTACGGGGCTCAACTTTTCCAATCTGGCTCTTTCTTATGGATTTTTCCGAGGGACCCTTTTGGTTTTACCGGTCACCGTGTGTCCGTAGTTCACCTGGGGTTCGGTCCTACCGGGTCTCAAGTTAGCCATAACTAGTACAAAACTGATGTTTGTGTCCTTAAATGCTTGAGACAATACTATCCCTGGCAATTCTCAAATAAGAAGTAGGAGAAGCAAACTACTATTTTCAAACTAGTTGAATGTCCGTGCGTTGCCACGACGCAACAAATAATAGGTCTAAATACATTGGTCACGTATTGATCTGTTCGCAAGGACTATCCTCTAAAACTCTTTCTCAGACTAAGGAAAGGTTAAAAGAAAAAATAATTCGAAAGTACACCTCAGGGTACCTCATTTTCATAGAAGTGTCGGTTACAAGATTGACATTTTAACTTTCATACAATGTATGTCGCACACTCCACACGCAACGCCTACATGCTACTCACTAAGCAACATTCTTCTCCCTCGTGACCTAGCTGAAGTCCAAATCTGCCATTCCTTCGTGACTTGATCAGGTCATCCACCGTCGTCTCGCGATTCAAGCTGGCAAATGCCCGACGGTTCCGCTGCTTTCAAAGACATCAGCAGATAAGACTAACCAATGTGTCAAGCTCCTGCTTCATGCTCCTGTTCATATGCTTCCTTGCGTCTAGCTGCCAACTGCACAAGGAATCATTAGCATCAGGAATTTGAATGTCCACCTCAAGCCTCTAGCAGCAGCCAAACCAAGCTTCTCTAGCATAAACACACTGAACAAAGATGTGTTCCACTGTGTCCTCCTGCAGACAGATAAAACAGGGGGAGGTAGCATCCAGAAGACAATGCCTTGTTCTTCGATCCGATGTCCAAAGTCGAGGTTGCAGAGCAAGCATGCAATTTTTTTACATTTATTGGTGCCCAGCTTCCCTGGATACAGTTTGCTCCCTCAATGGTTGTGCTTCCCTAGCAGAGCATCTTATAAGTGGATAGTGTATATGCCTGATACAGACCAAGGCCAAAAGAACATGTCCGGCTGTGCGACATCTCTGAACACAGTGACAATTACAGATCAAAACAGCAAGCATTGTGCAATCCCAGTTGCCGTTAAGTGGCCAGCAATGTCGTTGATCTATCGGTGGTTTAGCATGACGCCTTTCACCGTTCTCTTACCGGAACTCTGTGTTCTCACGTCCTGGAGTACATTTGGCGCTATATCTTCGACTGCTGCTCCTCGAATCCAATTGTGATTCAAAAGATCACTTTATCTTCGACCCCTGATTTTGTAAGTGACCATCTACATCTGTCCTCAACTTGTGTTAAGCGCACCCTACACATAGCCCCTGTAATTTAAACCACAACTCTGATAGCTCTCCCCACAAAAAAATTCCTAAAGTTGAGCACCTTTCACCCTTCAGTAAAGACTTTGGCCACACTAACATACTTAATGTGAGACGGATTATATAACTATACTGTTGTATCTTATATGCATCTACACATTTTAGGCAGCAAAGTATTGAGTCCATAGTTAAAAACGGGAAACACTACTGATTTAAAGGCCATAAGTGCTGAAAAAATTTCAAATGAAGCCCAACTAGGAACATGATACTAGCTCTAGTTCACTCTAAATACTCAATAACATGAACAGTATCCATCTCTACCTTAAATTTCCTAAATAGATACCAACTTACTTGCTAGAACTTGCAAAAACATCTTCCTCATCCCCTGCTACTCTACCTTTTACAACTCTTGGTAACAAAATACTGTTTTAACATTACTGATACTTGCCTGAAAAAGGCTAGCTCTAGCTTCCTCTAAACACAATCACATTTAAAAGTAGCAACTATCTCTACAACATATTTTTCTAAATTGAAACCAACTTTACTTGCTAAATCTTGCAAATACTTTAAACTTCCTCATCAACTACTTGCGCAACAGAAAAAACTCTCTACTATTCTCATTTTGCTACTCTACTTTTTACAACTTTTGGTAACAAAATGAAGTTTATCTTTTAACTAATACTTGGCTGAAAAAGGCTAGCTCTAGCTTCCTCTACAAAACACAACACATTTAATAGTAGCAACTATCTCTACAACAGATTTTTCCTAAACTGATACCAACTTTACTTGCTAAATCTAGCAAACTAAGATGAACAAAAAATAGATCAGTTCTCCTTCCTCCTGAGGTCCAGTAATGGTGGAATCTGTGATTGCCTGCATCAACAGAACCTGGAAGGTGATTAGCTTACGAATTGCACGAGCACACACCTGATCCTCGTAAGGGATACGCCATAACGGAGATGCCCTCTTCATCCGCGCTTCACATCACCTCCCCTCTATCCTAGGTGCGCTCCCTTGCTTCGCCGGCGGCGCCCACGTCCGCGCTCGAACCATCGGGATCGCACCCTGCCCTCCTAGCCATGGTCGGCGAAGCCAGCGGCCACTGGAAACACCCCTACCCAGATCAGGCCTGGAGGGCCGAAATCTGGGACTGGATGTCCTCGCCGCCAGTAGCCTCCTGCTCCACGTCCACCCCCTGCCGCTCGCTCCTGGATGCCGCCAGCGCCGCCACGCGCCGCCGCACACGGCAAACCGCCGCCTCACCCGAGCCCACAGCCAGACGAGCGAGCCCCGCGACCCCCCGTCCAGGCGCATGGGAAAACAGGCCGCCGCCGCCAGCACCGCACGGGCTTTGCCCGTCGGCCCGCGCCGGCGGTGGCGGGAGAGGACGAGGAGTCGCGGGAATCATGGGGATCGCCGGCGGGATCGCCCCTCCTCTGCTAAACCTAAACCTAAACCGACTTCCCGTACAATACAATCCATGTACAAGAGATACAATCTGAAGAGTAAAACAAGATCACCTTTATTGTGGCCACCAACGGGTTTTGTATTGGTGTGTTTTGCCTGCTAGCACACTTGGCACTGCCCAACAAATAAATTCACTGGTAATTTCATGTCAGGCCAGTAGTAGAGCTTCTTAGCACGTACTCCCTCCGTTTTTTAATATTTGATATTTTAACTAGCTCACATGTTGTCTAGGTGCACACCCAAATAAGTGTACATACACATTAAAATGTGTCTACATACATGTTGACACATGTGAATGTGGATAAAAGGTAAAACATCTTATATTTATAAACGGAGGGAGTATGCTCATAAGTTGCTTGGATCCTAGTCTGGCCTCCCAGGGCACTATCATGCAAAGCAGCCAACATTTTGTTTATAAAGCAAATTATCACCAATGACCAAATGTCCATTATATTTGATCAGGCCCTGCTCCAAGGAAAAGTATTTTTCATCTTCTGAATGCACTGCCAATTGCTGCAAAAGCTGCTGCAGATCTGAGCCAGTTGTATAGGAGTTAAGCACTTCAAAAATCAAATTAGACTGACAGGAGGGTGTTGTCAGCTCAAGCACATGTCCAACGCGACAAAGGGAGTCAGCTGCTCCATTGTCAATGCCCTTTTTGTATCTGAACTTGAACTGGAGACCATTAAGTTTTGCAATAGTTTTGAATTGAAGATCAGAAGTCAACTGCTGATCTGTCAGGTTACAAAGACTTCTGTCATATGTCATAATCAGAAAAGGACCTTGTTGAAGATATTGACTCCATTTATCGATAGCCATGATGACAACAAAAACTACTTCTCATAGATGGAGAGCTTGCGAGTTAGAACACACCCAATGCCTTGCTCATGTATGATCGACTTATTCAAAAGGACGAGCTCGCCGTCACGTCTTCTCTCTCAATCTCAGGCATGTGGCACCTACGACGACCGGCTCCGTTCGTCCGGTTCCTCCCGCCGAGATCCAAAGCTGGTGCATGATTGGGTAAATCGGTCATCCGTTCTCATTACAAAACAATTGATATACTTGTTCATTGCTGAGTCGACATCACATGCGCCTAAGCGGGGTGAGGATGATATGAGCATGTCAAAATCCTTATTACACTTTTTCTGATAAAAGGAATATATTAATATCAAATAGATATCAATTACACATGGGCATTACAACAACATGATACCAAGAGCTCGTCGAGACATCAAGACTGCACACGGCCAAAAGAACAATAGAAAAAACAAAAAGAGAAAAAACGACTTGCTTCAGTATATCAACCACCACTATCGGCAATACCCATAATATGGACTCCAATAGACGCCTTTCGAAAGGAAACAATGCACAAACGACGTCGCCACCCAATCTCAGCATGAAAGGAAGATAAAATGTTTTCACCTTGAAGAATGTCCGAGCATTCTCCAGACAATGACTTCAACAACGAACACGGCTAAAAATCCACCATTGTCGGCCACAACCAATAAAGGTTAGCCTGAAGTTTTCACACCGGAGCTTGATACACAGAGCTCGAAGAACACCGCTAGAAACAAAGTCACCATGTGTTACCACCCCCACTTGGCAAGAATATTTACGTACTGCAAACATTGATCACTTGCATTCGCTCACCACACTCACAGTTTTGATGTGCATATCACCACGCAATCGAAATCGCATTCGCAAACCTGACAATGAAGCCACCTTCTCCCTATTCATTGGGGTTGCTTTCTTCTCTACAAACACAACTGCCATAAAATGCCATAAAATTTCCAACGACAACACCTTGGTGTACTAGTAGTGTTTTAACCTTTAGGGCCTCGTTGATTCAAAGGATTTGCATAAAAAAATTGTAGGATATAAATCTTTAGGAATTTTTCCTATGATGGTTTTTTGATTCATAGGATTGAATTCCATAGGATTTTCTCCTAAGGAATCGTTTGCACTAGTATCCATAGAAAATCTAAATCCACACATATCTCTTATTCAAAATCCTTTATTTTTCCTGTGACGGAATCAAACAAATTTTGGTGCATGTGGAATCCTGTAGGATTAATAGAATACTGTATTTTTCCTATCCTGCCAATCAAAGAGACGCTTAAGGTGGCGCCACGAGTTATGTATTTGAATCTAACCATGTATGACTCGGAGTTGGACTCCAGCTCCATAGGCAAGTGTGTCACCCCTCTTTCTACCATAACATTGGGGTACGGCCAGATTAGGATAAACTAGCAAAGTGCCCGTGCGTTGCCACGGGTTTAAAGTAAATTAATTTGTCATCATAAAACAAGAAACAATATATAATTAGTACTACCCAAGCATCTTAAGTTTAATTTTATTCCTCGTTATATCATTTCAGATATATTATAATTTCACTTCAGACTTTGTTCATTTACTTTCACACCATATACTGCAATCCACTAAATTTCTCGTGGTTAGTTTTTAATCATGAGCTAGCCGTCTTTCCATTTATCCTCAAGTAAGATTTATGTTAATATTTATTTTTCCCTACTTGAGAATTTATAATGAATTGTATTAACATTTATTTTACATTGTGTGACAAAATATATCTAACCTAAACCTAACATGGATAGAATGATTGCCGCATTTGTTTTTGCGAATCCATGTTGACTAACTACATCATTTTAGAGCGTACAGAGACGCAAGCCTCTTGATGTCAAAAGAAAAAGGAAAAGACACAGGCTCTTGTATTCGTAAAACTGAATGACATGCGTGGAGCTAAGCTAGCAGCTCACCTGATCGATCAGCCGATTAGGAGATGCGAGAAAATCGATCGATGGGGACTCAGCTCGCCTTGGTCTCGACCTTCGGCCGAGGCCGTCGCCGTCCATACTCCCGCGCTGATGCGACCCGCCCCTCATCGTTAGTCCCTAGCTAGCTAGTGTCTCCTACGCATCCCCGCGGGCGTGCTCTCAAGCCGCTCACTTGGCGTCGCCCTTCTCCGGTCATTGTCCATGTCGTCGCCGCGACGGTGGCAGGACCGCAGGAGCTAGCTAATGTTGTTCGTCAGTCGCGAGGGACGGCAGGCGTCGGAGAACGATTCCAGGAACTCTAGACGTAGCCCGGCTTGCTCTCGAGCTGCTCACCTCGCGTCGTTCTTCTCCGGCCGTCGTCCATGTCGTACTCTGCTCCTTTTTTTCTTAGCCTGATTGTACTCGGCGCCGAGCGAGGACACGTCCGATGCTGTGAGACACGAAATAAAACGTACCGGTTCGGTTTTACTTAGCGGTGGCAGAGCATGTAATTTTTCTAACTCTGCTTAGCGGTGCAGGGGTAAATTGGGAAATTTAAAAAAGTACCATCACCTGAAGCCATATTATATAGTAGAGATTGGAATTTATGTTATATTTTCTGAGTTAGAGAGTTATGAACCAGAGTGAAGCAAACATTCGTGCTTCATCTCTTATGATGTGGCGTATTTTTTTGTGGTGAGTATGCTTTTCTGTTCTCTCTTCTCTTTTGTTCGAGACAGCAAGACCGCCACACCGAAATCGTTTTGCGACGCATGCACTTCTGAACAGCAAAGACTGGAGTACAACTTACCGGATCAATGTATCTCTTGATGAATCAGAGAGCTACAACCTTTGACCCCATGGATCATGGCGACGGCGCCACCGGCTCGAGCAGGCCACACTCGAAGTTGGTGTGCTCGAGGAAGGGCCCCAGCCTGACCAGCCTCGGGATCACCACACCGTCCCTCACCGCGCACACCACCGGATTGCCCCATTGCACGAGTGCACCCACGAGCCCGGCACGAGCAGTCAGCGGGAACACGCGCCCCCATCTCTCGCTCTCGTACCCGCGCAACGCCTCGCCGACTTCGTCGCCCGCGCCGGCCGCGAGCACCGCTGGCGCGAGGCGGCGCGCAAGCACGACGGCGTCCTCGAGCGCGCAGCACGCGCCCTGACCGAGGTTCGGCGTCATGGGGTGCCACGCGTCTCCGACGAGCACCACGCCGCCCCTCGACGCCGGTGGCGCCACTCCCGGCCACAGCCACCGGTCCACGAGGGGCGTCTTCACCACGACGTCGTCTGGCGTGCTCCGCATCACGGCGACGAGGTCGTCCGGCCAGCCTCGCACCAGCTCCAGGGCCTCCCTCTTCAGCGCCGCCGCGTCGGTGTTCTTCGGCCCTGCCAATTGCCACATAAGATCAAACACCGCCTCCGTTACCAACATGCCACTGATCTTACTAGTTGGATAGAGATACCTGGGGTTGGGCTGTTGAAGCAGATGAACCAGTAGACCTTGGTCGGGGAGACCGGCACGAAGCCCGCGCGGAGGCCCCGGCCGTAGATGTAGTTCACCTTGGGCTCGAACGGCTGGCCGCCGGAGCCGGCGTAGTCCGCGAGTCCCCGGAACGCCATGTGCCCCACGTACCGGGGCTCCGAGTACCCCATCCACCTCGCGATCGGGGAGTTCACGCCGTCGCAGCCGACGACCACCTTGGAGCGTAGCCGCCTGCCGTCCTGGAGCTCCAGGAGTGTGCCCTCCGGCCCTTGGCCGGCGATGGACTTGAGCTTCGAGGAGAAGGAGATGGCGCCCGGCGGGAGCTTGGAGGCCAGCGTCTCGAGGAGCACCCGCCTCTCTACCGCCCGCACCTCCTGCCTGATAGTGTGCATCAAATGCAGAGCAAATCAGTCCAGACGCAAAGATCGCGAAGAAGGCGAGTCCCTAATACATACCCAGGAGCTTCTTCCTCGAAGGAGAACTCGCGCAGGTCCCGCCCGCCCGCCGACGACCGCATCCTCATCCTGCGATCAGCTGAAAACCTCGGGATTTAAGGTCGAAGATCCATGGAACTGACAGGAGAGTAGGCAGAGCTAGGTACCCCTGGACGCGGATGTACTTGGTCCGGAGCTCGTCGGCGACGCCGATGGACTCCAGCACGCGCCACCCGTTCTTGAACAACGTCAGCGACGTGCCGCCCGCGCGCAGGGAGGGCCCCTGCTCGAGAACGGTGGCGCCCACGCCGAGACGACGCAGGGAGAGCGCCGTGGCCAGACCCGCGATGCCCGCGCCCACGATGACGACGTCCTTGGTCTCCTCCGTCGACGACGACGACACGGAGGCGAGGACCTTCACGGCATCACGGCGGCGGCGGCGAGGACACGACGAATACGAACAAGGGTGAAGAGCAGGAGAGTACACGGAGGCGGACATTGGTGCCATAGCAACGGCGAACATTTCTTGGACAGGAACTGCGGGAGCAGGCGCCATATGCTGCGGCGAGCGTGGCGGTGTCGGGTTCGCAACGCTGGAGGATTCGGAGCCACATGTCCCTGGAGAAGATTCAGAGAGCGGGCACAGGACACGTCCACACACCACTGCCAGAAACCTTGCGTCCTGCTATAGTTTCAGACAATTCAGAATTCTCTCTTCTGATCGCAGCAGGAGTATTCCGGTTCAGAATCTCGTACTCTTTTGAAGTAGGATACATGTCATAATTTCCAATCATCGCCCGTCAATAAGCTTCTGCCGTTCTGCGGATGCACAACATTTTTGCTAAAAGTGCGTATGTTTATTAATACAATTTTAGGTGAATTACATTTATCAAAATTCCAGACATCCAAAAGCTTATTATTTCAGACTAGAGAACAAGTCGTTCTACAGTAACAATACATCAAACCAGACAGACACTCAAGTGCCATACACTTGGGATGTATCAATATCATCGTCAAACATCACGATTATGATTATTGACTCGGTAGCCAAAGCCAGCTACAGCGCTGGGACAACCTCGACCAGACGTCATAACGAGGCAGGTGATCATGCTCGTTGAAGCTCAATTCTCGTAGATCCAAGGGTGAAGGTTGCTCCTCCACTCGGCTAGGCCTCCAGGGAACCAGAGAGCAATCTCCTTCTGTCCGTTCTCCACAGAATCGCTTCCATGGATCACATTCCTACACAGCAGGCAAGGGGTTGAGTACAGGGCATGACAAGCAGGGAAGCCAGGTCGCATGATTAGCTTTTCGACTAAAGCTATATCATTTGCTTTTCCCTTTTGAAACAAAATGGTTCTGTTTTTAAATTAATCTACTCCAATATCCAATACTCAAAGAAGAGTTCAGTGAACAATGCGCAGAAATAAAAAAGATTTACTCACCTGCCAACTTCCACGGCATAGTCACCACGGATAGTGCCAGGAGCTGCCTCCCAAGGCCTGGTAGCCCCAATAATCCTGCGGCCAGTCAAGACCACATCCTTCCCCTCCCACACCATGGCGACAACAGGTCCGGAAATGATGTACTCCACCAACTTAGGAAAGAAGGGCTTGTCGGACAGGTCAGCGTAGTGCTGCTGCGCGAATGATCTCTCCACATTCATGAACTTCATCGCTGGATGATCACAGTTGACAACAATCCGTAAGCATAAAATACTACTACCAAAGATATTTGTTGGGTGGCCGATGTATGATACATCAGAGCGAAGATAAGGAAAACTGAACCGAAACAAGTTTCAAATGTTTCCTTTACATAAGTTTCAGGGGATGTTTCTGGTCACGTTTTGAATAATTCACATTGTGATCGGATGTTACATAAATTTGGCAAGAAATTAGTAGCCATTATCCTGGTATAAAATTGTATTTCATCTTGTCCCACATATTTGTATTAAAAAAACACAGGCTGACCAGATTTTAAAGTATCACCACACTGAACCACATTTAGCAACGAACAAAGAGTCCAATACAATTTGTAACATCTGGTGAAGTGGGGTGATTTTATTTCAATCCAACTCAACATGACAGTACACAAAAAAAAATGGCACACAGTGAGTCACTCAATAAAATCTGTCTTAAATATTTAATGTGTGGTGAAGCTATCATTTTGCCCATGTACTTGTGATGTGCTTTATGCTATGGTAGACAGTGCCGATGCAAGGCCAATATGTTTCCTCTTACAAAAAAGGGGAAAAGTATACTTACGCATTGCGCAAACACTTCTTTTTGGAAAAAATCACTACTTCAGCTCTGTTCAAAATGATTTCATTTTCGAATTCAGGCATGCCTTTCTCACAAAAAAGGGAGTATTTGATTTGGGAGAGTCTATTTGGCACTCTGACTTATTTTGAATTGGTCATTGTTATGTGGGGAATCAGCCCTGACCGCACCACCTCCTGGTGCAGCCCAAAGTGGTTAGGTTTTAGGTTCAGATTCGTATTAGGTTCAGAGTCATGTTTAGATTCAGTTTCAGAGTCTAGATTGCATCTACTTTGAGTCGGCTTGTAAGCCAAGTTATCCCTCCTATATATTGGGCTTCTCCCACGATCAATAAAGCAATGAGAATTCAGAGTATTTACTTTATATTAGGTCTAGAGTAATTTAGTTTGTTCCATCTGGTATCAGAGCCATCTACGATGGGGGATGATCTCAAGGACGAGAACATCAGCCTCCTGCTGAAGGATCTGGCGACCCAGCTGAAGGAAGTGGTGGCGCAGCGGACTGCCGACCAGGCCTTCATGGAGAAAATCGTCCAGCGCCTCGAAGCCCTGGAGCAGCGCGCCAGCGCCCCACCAGCTGCTACCCTGGTCGGCCCGCCCACGGCGTTTCAGCCGGCAGCCAACAGCTCCTCCGCTGCCTCCTCCACGCCGGCACATGCCTCCACCGCCCTCGCGTCCACCCCCACCCTCATGAGCGCAGGATCTGATCCGCGCCTTCACGCACCGCCTTCCCAATTCCCGACCCCCCAGATTTTCTCGCAGCAAACTGGCCCTCCACCACCCCACCACCAACCTTCTTACCCTTCGTTCAACCCAGCACTCCTCGCCTCTGCGCCACCACCGCTCTACCAGCAGCCGCCCACCACCCCTTACCAGCCACCGCCTCAACCAATACAGATACATCCCACATATGCCGCCTCGCCGTACCTCACATCTATTTCCCCCCTCCCTTACCAGCACCAATACCCTGGCCATGGCTCCAGCTCCGGTGTCCCACGCTTCCACAAGCTCGACGTTCCGACCTACGACGGTTCCGTCGATCCGCTCGGCTGGCTTCATCGTTGTGAACAATTCTTTCGGGGTCAACGCACACAAGAGGCTGACAAGGTATGGACAGCAGCATACCACCTCGTGGACACAGCTCAGTTCTGGTACCTCCAATTTGAGCGCGATCATGGCATCCCATCCTGGCAGCACTTCAAGGAGGCGTGTCACCTTCAGTTTGGGCCATCCGTGCGTGCCAATCCCCTCGGCGAGTTGGCTCGGCTTCCGTTCACCTCCACGGTTGCCGACTACACGAGCAGATTTATGGTGCTCTTGTGTAGGACCAGCGAGCCGTTGAGCTTAGCCCAGCAGCGTTACCTTTACACAGCCGGGCTACCCGAGGGCCTCAGAGTTGATGTTGAGCTTCAGCAACCAATTGACCTCCATACTGCCATCTCCTTCACCAAGGCCTATGAACAGCGGCATTGCCCTCCACCAACATCAGCACAACAACCTTGTGGGTCTACAGGGCCATTGTATCCCTCCGGTCCTCCTGCAGTCAACGCAGCTACGATATCTTCCCCGCCACCGCCAGCACGACTAGCACTACCGTCAACCACTCCAGAGCCAACCCCGCCACGGCAAGTTTGGCGCCTCACTCCAGCAGAGTTGGCAGAACGTCGTCGCCAGGGCCTTTGCTTCAACTGTGACGAGACTTATGTTCGGGGTCACCGGTGCGCACGGCTCTTCTTCATCGAGGCTGACGACTATGATCAAGATAGCTCTATAACTTGACATCCTACAGCTTGAGGACAAGCTGTTTTTCGAGGAAGGGAGAGATGTTATGTGGGGAATCAGCCCTGACCGCACCACCTCCTGGTGCAGCCCAAAGTGGTTAGGTTTTAGGTTCAGATTCGTATTAGGTTCAGAGTCATGTTTAGATTCAGTTTCAGAGTCCAGATTGCATCTACTTTGAGTCGGTTTGTAAGCCAAGTTATCCCTCCTATATATTGGGCTTCTCCCACGATCAATAAAGCAATGAGAATTCAGAATATTTACTTTATATTAGGTCTAGAGTAATTTAGTTTGTTCCATCATAAGTCAATTTTTTCTATTCATAAGATGACATGTTGACATATGACTATTTCCTACTTCATTGAAAGTCGAATTTTTTACACTTATTTACAGTGTACATACATGTAACGTGTTAACAATGTACATACATGTAAGTTATATTTTTAGTGGGTTAGTAATTTACTCATTTGCATCTAAGTACTAGTGTAAATGGGCTGTAATTTGTGCCACATAAGGAATTGACACAGAAAAAAAAAGCAAGTGGCCCTAATCTATGTAACAAGAAAACCATCTTTTGATGAAAACGAAAACAGTCAATAGTTAAATCGCAAAAGTGTTTGAATTTCTAGTTAATAAAAATAACCATCTTTAGGATTTTTGTGGTCCAACTAGTGCATGCACGATCAAAGTTCACAACACATGAACTAGACTTTATATTACTGGAAAGAACCATCCGCTGTCCCCTGTCAAAACGAATCAAGCACCAGCACCAGCACATACCAAGTAGATTTTTCTTTCAAATTAAATCAAAATCAAATCAATCATATCTCTGTTTTACTAGAAGAATACGACCCTAAAGCAGATCTAAGTGGCACAATTATCTGTCCAATACCAGATTAAGGAACAGAAACGAGATAAGAAAAAAAAAGTGGTACGATCAAATTGAGGAAGGAAAAAAGAAGACCCCTCTTACCCTTCAAGTAGAACCCTTTCTTCTCAAATCGGCTGATGATATCTCCAATCTGCAGAAAAGAAATTTCGAACAGAATACCCATAAATCAGACATAGGTTAGATCATCCAGCTACGTACGGTGGAGAGACGGGGGATGAGATTACCAGGCCTCTCTGGACGCCGTCGGGCTTGATCATGATGAAAGTCTGCTCCATGGCGGCACGAATTGGAGGAGAGAGTCACGGAAAAGGCGGATGCGATCGATGATTCGATGGGGAAGGAGAGGAGCTGGGGATGTGAAAGTAACGGAGGGGCTCCCCTGTTTTTATATGGGATGGGGTTGATTAGTTACTATGTTCTAGAAATATTCGCTCCAGAAATGGAGTACTCTTATTTAGAGAGAGAATAAAGTTCGTTTTATTTTTCCTAAAGAACTCTCAGCCCTGAATGTATATGCTTATCTCTAGAATAATTTAACTAATATACTTTCTTTTCGAGAAAACTTCCGATCTATTCATCAATTGTCAAAGTGGTATAAAGAACCCTAGAAGTAACAAAAATTACATCCAAATTCGTAGACCACCTAGTGATGACTACAAGCAATAGAGCGAGCCGAAGGCGCGCTGCTGTCATCGCTCCTCCATCACCAGAGCCGGGCAAATCTTGCTATAGTAGACAGTCGAGAAGTCGTCGTGCTAAGACCCATAGGACCAGCGCACCAGAACAACAATTGTCGCCGATGAACAGAAGCGTAGATCAGAAGAATCTAAAATGTAGACACACGAGACGAACGAAGACCGGATCCAACCAGATCCACCGAAGACAAAAACCCACCGAATCCCGCAAATCCGTCGGAGACACACCTCCACACACCCTCCAACAAGGCTAGACGCACCGCCGAAACGGGGGCCCGGCGGGGAGGATCTTATTCCATCTTCAGAAAGCCGCCACCGCCTCATCTTCCTGAGAAGAAAACAAACTCTAACCAAACACCAAAAAATATCTAAGAACAGAGCCCTCCCGTCGGCAAGGAGCACGATCCACCATGCCACCATAGCCCTGGTTCCACAGAGGCGAGTGGGTCAGCGGCGGTGACGGTAGGAGGCAGAGGAAGCCTAGCGTCCTGCTTCCGCGAGAGCTGGAACGAAGAGGTATTCTAGTTCTCGCGGGCTCCCCTGATTTATATGGTGCATTCCAATTTTAAAATAAAATCTTTTTATTCGATCGGACAACTGATCGGAATTACATCCAATCAGAATTAACAGGATCAGTCACGCCTAATTTTTTCTGCAATTTGGGTAATGCACTGCCCACACACACGAAATGATTTGGCAAAATAAAGAGCTGGAAAAATAAAGCGTAGCATCTACGCGATCTCCTCCAATTCGAATTCGATTCAGGTTTGAAATATGTAGACAATATGCGTACAAATACCGACATCTCCCCGTGACCTCGCCCGCTGCCGAAAAATACGCGAAAACCTAAATCTTTGTGCCAAGATCCCAATCCATCGCCATGGCTTTGGCGGCCGCCGTCCTCCGCCTCGACCCTAACGGTCATCCGCGGACGCTCCGCCTTCTCGCCGCGCTAGTCGAGGCCGAGTCCCTCCATTTCAGCGCCGCCGCCTCTCAGCCCGTCGGGAACGACCTCGTCCGGGCGTTCCACGGCGGCGCGACCAAAACCGTCCCCATCGACGATTTGCTGGAGCGCAGATTGTATGCGACTTAAGTTTTCGATCGCCCCGCTCACTCACGATTTCTAAATCCTAATGTGAAACCCTATATCGTCGCATGAAACCTCTGGCCTACGCCTCGACGCGAGGGCCGGTCCAATACAAATTTGGACGGGCAATCGAAGTTAATATAATTATACTAAATTTTTATACTTTTTGTGTCTTATGTTTAGCATGTTATAGTATTACAAGTATAATATTATGTTTGTTCGCATAGTTAACAACACAATTAACAATATTACTAGATATGAGTTTGTTTGAGTTTTTCTTGTAATGAATTCATTGAAATATTTTGTAATAAAGTCTATTCGAGAAATATGTTTTCTAAATGCATAATGGATATAATAAATAATAAGTTATGGTAAAGATCAGCAAACGGAATAGTCTAGCAAATGTCTCAATAGAAGTTTCTAGTGTATGATTAAGTAAGCATCTTTATAATAGAGTATAAACTGAACAAATATCATTAGCTTTGCATGGTCAAAATTATCCAACAAATCAAAATTTAACAAAGGTGCATGCTTCCTACTTGGTATTGAAACAACATTGGTTAGTACCAAAAAATAGTCTGAATTCGAATATGTTTGTGTATGTAAATTTTATTAACTGATATGCTCTTATAACATGTGTTTGTTACCATCTGGTGGACACAAGTCATCCGCAAGTTTATGCAAAGAAAATGGTGTACAAAATTAACATGGAAATGGAAATCTAGTTACGTAGAGAATTTTGTAAAACTCGCAGTGCTCACTGGAAAAGAATAGCATGGTAATTAAACTTGTTGTCGCCAGTCCCATTATGTCCGAAGAGTTCTGTGGTGTGTATTTCGTTCCGGGAATTAACCATTGTGTTATGTTGAGATACTCCATTTGTCCTAAAATGTAAGCAGTGCGTGATTTTTCACCATTTTTACTTCACATATTTTATCACAGATTATACCAAAGTGTATGGATCGATCTTGTATAAATGATTTTTCGTATTTTATTCTTTGCGTAATAATTTTTTCATGTACATATTTACATTATTTCGTAGACATATTATACATGAAAATCATAGTCAAAAGTGTGCGTTGTTGGCTCAAAAGTCCATCATGATTTAATTATTTACAGGAGAGTAATGAGTAAGAGCATCTCTAGCAAATATCTTATACCGTGGTACTGCAAAAGCGTTTTAAGGGGACTAAAAACCTGTTTTGCATGGACATCGTGGAACATCGTGCAAAACTAAACCGTAAAACTAAATATTCAAGCCGGAGCATCTCCACTAGCAAGTCTAGCAAAAAGATGGGATCTCGTAAAATATTGATATCATTGACAGAACCCGGCAAACCAAATAAACAATGCCAAATCCACAAGTTCTTGGAGGCCACTGCTTCAAGCACAATAGTTGCGTCACGATGATGACCGGTGTACTGTCCATGTTAAGCCTCATGGTAGTTCTTCCAACTCGAATGCATGCAATACGCGGTGCCAAGCATGACCAACCATGCTCTTGCTTCTCTTTGTGTCCTTCTCATTGGGAGCTCGTACTCGGCACCAAAAGCCATGATGAACAACTTTGCAAACAACACACGCACTTGAGCGTAATATCTTCTACAATGCGAAGATACTCGTTGGTGTAGCGCTGGAATGTCGTGTGTGTTTGCTAGTACAACATGGTGCCTTGTTCCTTCGTATGATAGTAGCCTCTCGGTTATTCTTGAGGCACACCATAGGAGAAGAATTGTGCGACATTATAGACAAACTAAAAAATAAAATAATACAAAACACTCTATTGTTATGACGAAGAGATTCGCGACGTAGTCATACACAACCTAGGACCGATCAAGCATTAATTAGGACAACAATCATATCGGGATCCAACAACGGCGGCAGATCGTGATATAACATAATACAAGGTGAGTCCAAATTTGTATGGAAATCAGAACAGTTCCTTTTGTACACGATTCTGCAATCTTGTTAATCCCACTGAACCAACGAGCCACCTCGTCCTTACTACGTTGCGTCTTGTAGACGGAACCCACACCAGCCCTCCTAAGGGCATCTATAGTCGTCTCCCCCTCCTCCCAAGAGCCCCTGAGGAGCTTTTTCTTGCACCGGCGGACGAAATAGCGTCGAAATTCTCCCAGTCGCCCCCCAGAAGCCCAAATAGCGCCGGTTTTGGACGAAACTTCATCTGGCGCTCCCAGGCCAAACCCAGCCCATTGGGGGTTGGCTAGGGGCGCCAGCGCAAGGAAAAGCGAGTGTGGGCCAGCTCTGTCGGTGAGACAGCAACTTTCCCCACCCAGATTCGCCTCCCGCTTCGCCTTTCCCCTCGCCACCATGTCGACGCCGGCACCACCCCTCTTCCGTCCGCCTCAAACTAGCCGCTAGGAAGGCCACCACCCCACTCCTCCTCGCTGCCGGTACCTCCCCTCTCCCCTCCGACGCCATCTAGCCGCAAAGAAGATCCGCGGGGAGCTTGGAGCCCACCACGCCCGCAAGGTGTTCGGTGTTTTGTCTGTCAGCCGTGGACTCCGGCGACGAGGAGCTGCTCGTCGTTCTGCTGGAAGAGGAAGCCAAAGCCGCCGTCGATGATGACGAGCACTTGATGACCCTCGCCTGTCTCGTTGACCTGGTCGCAAGGGAGGCGAAGCCACGACACGGTTCGGCACCAGGTCGCCACAAGAGCAAGGCGAGGCATCGTATGGAAGGCTACTGCATCATCTATTCCGACTACTTCGCTGACGGTCCAGTTCAGGGCGAGATGGTGTTTCGGCAGCTTTTCAGGATGAACCGGAAGCTCTTCATTGAGATTGTGCACGCCATCCGGGAGTTCAACACCTACTTCAAGTGCAAGAAGGATTTGTGTCGGCACGGTAGGATTTACCTCACTCTAGAAGTGCACGGTGGCGATGAGGATGCTTGCATATGGTGCTCCCGGCGATTCACTCGATGATTATCTAAGCATGTCCGGGTCCACCGCCATTGATTGTTTGAACAGGTTCTGCAGCGCAGTGGTGGCAGTGTTTGGGACAAAGTATTTGCGATCACTAAACGCGGAAGACACTGCATGGATCCTAGCCATGAATGAAGAAAGAGGATTCCCTGGGATGCTTGGAAGCATCGACTGCATGCATTGGGCATGGAAGAACTGTCCATTTGCTTGGCAGGGGATGTACAAACGCCACAAAGGAGATTGAAGTGTGATACTTGAGGCAGTGGCTACACATGATCTCTGGATTTGGCATTCCTTTCTTGGTATGGCAGGATCTCACAATGACATCAACGTTTTGCAGTGCTTTAATGTCTTCGGCAAGCAGTGGGCACCAGTACGCCAAGGGCTACTACCTGGCAGAGGGCATCTATCCAAGATGGTCAATATTTGTGAAAAATATTTCAAACCCTGTGCCAGGAAGTGCGAGATCTTGGTTTTCTCAGTGCCAGGAGTCTTGCAGGAAGGATGTCGAGCGGACATTTGGTGCGCTTCAGTCTCGATTTGCTGTTGTCTGGTACCCCGCTCTGACTTGGTCGAAATCTCAGATGTGGGAGGTGATTAACTATTGTGTGTGCTTGCACAACCTGATCATCGAGAGCGAGCGGGATGATCCGGTGATTGACACTGAACCATATTTCAGACAGGTCCTCTTGCAGATGTTGATCACCAGGTGCCGGCAACATGGGCAACCTTTCTCGCTATGCGCCAGGCGATTCGAGACCCACAAATGTATCAGCAACTGCAGACTGATCTGGTGGAGCACCTGTGGAGGTGCAAAGGCAACAACAACACCTATTTTGATGTGTTGTAGTTTGTGTTTCAAAACTTGTTATGCCTTGTTGAACTATTTGTAATTTGTTTTGTATGCTGAACTATGTGAGAAAAATTATGTTTAACTCTCTAGCCGAAATATTTGTGTGAAATCTAGGCGGAATCGCCGGCTGGGGGCGGGCTGGGATTCGGCGCCCCAGTCATGAAATACCGCCGATGTCGCCCCCAGGCAGCCCAATTTAGCGCCAAAAAACGGCCTTGGGGGCCGAAGGACTGGAGATGCTCTAAGAGGCTGCAACACCTTCACGCCGTTTTGGCTGTTTATTGGATCGGAAAACTAATCAAAATTTTCCTTTAGAAAGGACAATCAATCAGATGGATCAGGCACGTTTAAAGTTGATTGCAGTTCAATTTGGACAATTCAGCTGACTGAAATTGAGCAGTGCAAAGGCAGGAAAGAAATTCGCATGATCGTATCCCCTAAAAAGAAGGAAAGAATTTCCCGAAAAAAAAAGAGCTGGAAAAAGGAATACGTATCGATTAGATTTCGAGTTATAACACCTTGCGCTTGTATCCTTTACCTCGCAGACGTTCATCAATGACAAATTTGATCTGAAAGGGTGAAACAGTGACAACAAAAAGGTTCAAAATGAGCATGTCCCAATTGTCAATAGCGAAAGTGCCATAATGGAAGACATTACAGCAATTCCGCCTTCTGATAGCACTAACTTCCAAAACAGAGTAGTATTAATTTTGTATGCCATATATTCCTTCTAAAGGGAATACTAAACAAGATCTATGCAGATTACACCATTGCTTCCTGGGATGACACTTTCTTACGTATCCCTCCAATATCTAATCTCCAAGTAAATGGCACGCTCTGGTTGCTCCACGTAATAGTGTTGCATGGGACCAAGTTCAGTGAGACAAGCTGCATTCCTTATTTAGTGGCTACCATTACCTAACCTAGCTAGTGGTGATGAAAACCACAAACACATGGTTTTACTTTATATAACTTGCAAATTTGATGTTCATATTGAGAAAAATGTACACGAAATATATGTGGGTCGACGAGTAGGTTCCATTCCCGTGCTCGGTTTTGAATTTCGTTGACTGGAACTTCTCAATTTTTTGACCGAAGTTCGCACCATTTTTAGATAAATTTTGTTCGTCACACTCGTCGTCGACCGCTTGAAATTTCTTTAACAAGTAGACTCATCTCACTGTTTCTCACAACTTTAGTGTTGTAATTTTTTCGTTTCGTCAGACATATACAAGTACATCTTGTACACGTATGTATATATTTATAATCTGCTTGTCATATGTGTTCTGCAATCTCTTCGCCGTCTCTACTCAACCGCCGCCCCTCTCTGTCATGAACTCCGTCGTAGCATGTATTTAACCTGATCCACGGAGTAGATAATATACTCTACATATGATGATTGTTACACGTGAACATGTTTAAACATGGTATGTTTGTATGTTTGTGTGTTCGCTACCACTGCAAACTTAGTCGTTGCCAGAACAGTTCCTATCGCGACCTCCTCTGCTGCACCGATGTTGTCCCACTCGCCGCTCCTCAGGGATGTCACATAGACGAATTTGTTCCAAACGTAGAGGTGTGAGGTAAATTTACCATGTAGATTAGAGGTGAAGTAAGTGGCAGTGCACACGTTGCGACCAAACGGTGTTTGCGTTTTTCCAGAGTCTAAGAAAACAATGAAGGCAACAAAATGGGGTGTAGAACATGACTCAGCTCACATTTCTCCTCACACAGACTCTGAAAAGTCACGGATGCAAGCTATGGAGGTAACCAAACACGCCTTTGTCGTACGCTATGGATGGATTCATGTTCAACATGGCGATATTTTTGCAGATCAAATCTTTGCTACTACAAAGAGAGGAAGTATTTTTGTCTGGTTCAACTTCACAAATCGCCAGCTTCAAGATCAATTTCACAAAGCCCAGTCAATTTCTCAATCATCTATTTATTGCTAATTCATATGCACTAATCTGAAAACGGTGGTGATATAAAGTGGAGGCAATGCAGTGGCAGCGTCAGACGGATAGAGACAAGGACATACAACATGTGGTGGGGTTTGGGTCAGAGCAGGGAGTGTAACTAGGTACCGACACCGGTCGAAAGAGAGGGTGACTACCGGTTGGGCTGCATATGAGGTCGGATTGCCGGAGACTAAAAACAACAAGGTTGGAGAAAATAAGAAGACAATGAATGGCGATCCTATGAATGTTGTATCTTTACCAAAAATTTCAGGCATTTGAACTATTCGTCAAAGATCGGTAGGTACAAAATGAAGATAAAAACGGACATAGCAAAGATCATGCGGGCGCGGCAAAGCGCGCCTTTCCCTTCTAGTACTGAAGAACTCAGTACCTTATCAAGCAATCTCTTTGGAATTTGAAATGCCTGCTTCTTCGTCCACTGATGAAATATATGTGAGACTACTGCTCTATCATCAATTTCAAATCTGTAAAAAGAATGAATCAATGAAGCAAACAACCAAATATAAGTAAATATGCAGTAGCACAGAAAAGTATTTTACAGGTACATTGATATGCTTACTGAATGGTAGAAAAAATAGCACAACATTCACCATTAGAAACAAAAAGAAAGAAACCTAACAGGAAACGGAAAATCGAAATACAATGTTCACCTTTTCAAGAAATCATTAGCAAGGCATGTCTGCATCAGTTCTGGGTAAGGTGAAGTTTCATTATGTTCTGCAATAGGCTTCAGTTGATGTCTCTCCTTCAGCGTGGTCAGATGAAATGTCTCCCGAAGGCTGTTCATGGTTTTTTGTTGCAGCCCCCTCACCCTACAATTAATGAGATGAGAGAAATAAGAATGCTTTACTGACATGATGGGCTATATACAAAACAAATGCTGATCAAATAGCTGAGCTAGACAGGCCAAGCTTTCTAAAAGGGTATAACGCCATTGAAACTTGAATTTATGCTGCCCTAGGGGATTACATGGTTGAATGTAGAACAACAGGGAATGGAGCTAAAGTTTCAACTTCAGACAGAGATTAAAATAGGTCTTCAGGAAAATGGTCTGACATTATTGCTCACCTGCATGTCAAGAAGGTGAACTGGAATCTCTCTAAGGAAGCGTGAAGGTGGAAGCAGCTAGAAACCAATAGTTTAAGTCAGAAAAATCTAGATGGCGTATGAAGGTAAGGATAAAAAAATAGATATCAGCTACCTGGCGATAAGAGTCAACTGTGACATGCAAGATGTACAATTTCTTTCGAGCTCGTGTCATTGCAACATAAAATAGCCTCCTCTCCTCCAGTAATTATAGCCAAGTTGGTGAGTACATACAAAAGAACATTTCATAAACCAATAAAAAAATATTCAACAAACCTCCAACGTGCTTCCAGCTTCTTTCACAGTGCCATTGTAGTATTTTTTGCTAAAAATGGCCTCAAAGCGAAACTAATCTCAGTTCTGGCTCTCCGCAAAACTATTTCCAAATCTAGCCCTTAGGTCGGCTCCATATAAGATGGAGCCGACCTTGTACATATCGGCTCCATTCTATATGGCGCCGACCCCCAGTTTCAAATCTTTTAAGTCCTTAGGAAAATTATGAGACATTCTGGGTGGCGCTGAATTGAACAAGTTCGGCTCCATCCTATTTGGCGCCGACCTCGAGAGGTCAGATTTGAAAATAGTTTTGTTAAGAGGCCACGCATGCGTTTAGTTGCTCAAAAGGGCCAGATTTGTCAAATACGCCATTGTACTCATGCAGCAACGGGATCTCTGAACCATTCGCCTGAACAAATGCAAGGATTGGCATGAAAATATCCACTTGACGAACTTAATAGAGTTACTGATAAATAATTTTTGCATACATTAAACAGAAACAAGAAAAAAATAGCAACGTGCAGTATTTATTTTTCTTGTGTTTTTTTTCTCTCTTCACTCTTTGGTTGCCACAGGTTTTTGTTGGATTACATCTCTAGCCAACCCCAAATTGCTTAGGCCAAAAGGCTTTGTTGTTGCTGTTGTATTTAGACTCATCAATGGACTTACAGAAAACAAAAACATGTAACGAGGGAAGTTTCACGAGAAAACAACGCTGTTGGTATTATACTGAAGTTGATATCTTAGGGCCATGCCAATATCCTTTTCGAAAAACAGGCATCATCATTTCTCACTTTTGCGATTAAACCAGCAAAAAGTTCGACAATTAATGATTGATGACGTTGACATGCATCATGACCATATATTAATGATAATCAGTCAATTATTTAAAAGGTTTTGGCACGTGTTGAGAGCACTTCACAACTTTGTTGAAAGGTTAGAAACTATCCAGATATATTAGATGTTGGGGTTGCAGCCTCAACTGGCAATTTTTCAGTGAGCTTCGAGTTCTATATTTCTTATAAGAGTATGCATCGACAAAAAAAATCTACCCTTAATCAGTTAAGGTCCTAACAATAATACCATGATTTTAATACTTCCATGATATTCACCATATGCACGTGACTAACATGACATAAAAAGATGTATTTGTGGTTTTATGTTACCACTTTCTGAAGATTGAAGAAAATACCTGCACAATGAACACAACCTAGTTGATCCTTTCATTTCTCATTACGCTAATTCCCTTACGTACACGATACCAATGATATCAAGAGGTGAGACAATGTGCTCTAGTGTGATCAAACCATTTGATCATAACACATACAAAACTCGTTCCGATATCATTTTCTTTTCTCATTCCGTATTCTCGATGTCCTGTGATAAATCACACTATGTCTGGCCAGACGATTGGGGTGACACCGATAATACTGAGATGGCCTAGAGGATGTATCTCTCCATCGCCTGGAGGAGTAAGTATCATTCTTGAACGATCTTCGTTCCATTACGTATTCTAGTTCACCCCCAAAAGCCATCGTTATGATCCCCAAATTAATGTTGGACGGTTGATGACGATCAAAGTGTGAGTGTCAAATACGCGGTCACTAGATATTCTCATGGTATAGGAATACAGCTAAGGAAAATTCTATATAATCAATTGCTAACTTCATCTGTGACGATTTGTCTCTTAGCAAGATCATACAATGGGTCAGTTCAGTACTATTATCATTCCGATAATAAACTCATATAGTTGTGTGACTTATACAAAGTCCATGATCAGGAAAACGTGATCATCTAACAACAAGATAGGCTAGTCTTAGAGACAAGACCAGGAACACTTTGGTATTGTTCATATCTCTACACGTGCATTGGAGATTTTCCTTTGAAGACTCACTATTCAATTGCCAATACAGTTATAGCATAAAGATATAAACATTTAATAATAAACTTGGAGATAAATAATAACTGAATATTATTGTCTCTAGGGCATATCTCCAACAAATATACACTTGACAAACTTAATAGAGTTGCTGATAAATAATTTTTGCATACATTAAAAAGAAACAAGAAAAAATAGCAACGTGCAACATTTCTTTTTCTTGTGCCTTTTTTTCTCTCTTCACTCTTTGGTTGCCAAAGGTTTTTGTTGGATTACATCTCTAGCCTACCCCAACTTGCTTGGGCCAAAAGGCTTTGTTGTTGCTGCTGTATTTAGACCCATCAATGGACTTACAGAAAACAAAAACATCTAACGAGGGAAGTTTCACTGGAAAACAACGTTGTTGGTATTATACTGAAGCTGGTATCTTAGGGCCATGCCAATATCCTTATTTAGATGTAACCCATCCGTCCCCACCTGTAAGCTTTAAACGGTTCCACTGGAGTTGCCCATGGCCGGCCCCACTACTTCTAGCAGACCCACCTGTCGGGTCAGATGAGAGGCGATTCAAAATGAGATACCCAGGTCGGCCCCACTTGTTAGGCCAAGTAACGGTCAAAAGAGGTTGACCCGACGGAAATGGTCGCTTGGCCATCCTCGAGCCTCGAAACAGCTAAGTAAGGCAAAACTAAGGAAACGTAAGCGAGTAGGGCACAACTGGGGAAAACTAAGCGAAGTAGGGCACGAAAATAATAGACCCATAGTTGGGTCAGGATGACCGGTGTACTGCCCATGCCAAGTCGCACGACAGTTCTTACACTTCGAATGCAGGCAATCCACAGTCCCATGACCGACCATGCTCTTGCTTCATTCATTGTCACCAACCTCTTTGTGTTCTTCTCATTGGGAGCTCGTACTTGGCACTGAAAGCCCTGATGAACTACTTCGCAAACAACGCACGCATTGAGCGCAATATCTTCTTCAATGTGAAGATACTCATCGGTGTAGCGCCGGATTGTCGTGTGCGTTTGGTAGTACACCATGGTGCCTTGTTCCTTGGTTTGATTGCAGCCTCCCGGATATTCTTGAGGCACGCCATAGGAGCAGAGTCTGTGAGACAGCATAGGCAAACTAAAAAACAAAGTAATACATAACTATTGTTATGATGGTCAGATCCGACGTAGTCATAGACAACCTAGAACCGATCAAGGATTAATTAGGACGACGAACATATCGGGATCCAACATCAGCGGCAGATCGTAACGTACCCATAATACAGGGTGAGTCAAAATTTATATGGGAGATGAACAGGTCCTTTTGTACACGAGTTGTGCAGTCTTGTTGAACCCACTTAACCAACGAGTCACCTCGTCCTTACTACGCCGCGTCTTGTAGACAGAACCCACACCAGCCCTAGGCTGCAACACCTTCACGTCGACCAAGTTTTAGCTTTCCTCATCACGTAGTTAAATTGCATAAGGAATTCATGGGTGGCCTATATCGGTAAATTCACTTGTTTATTGGATCAGAAAACTAATCAAAATTTCCTTTAGAACGGACAACCAATCAGATGGATTAGGCACGTTTAAAGTTGATTGCAGTCCAATTTGGACAATTCAGCTGACTGAAAAATATACGTTGAGCAGTGTATAGGCAAGAAGGAAACTCGCATGATCGCATCCCCTAAAAAAAGGAAAGAATTTTCCTAAAAAAAGAGCTGGAAAAGGGAATGCGTATCGATTTAGATTCGTATAACAACGCATAGCCTCTACGCTATCCGATTTCGAGTTCTATTCGAATACAAGCTTACAAATACCTACCCGCTCGTGCGAAGCCGTGAAAACCTAAACCCGGCGCGAAAATCCCCCAAACTCCTCTCAATCCCATGGCCGCAGTCCTCCGCCTCGAAAGCGGCGTCTACAATTTATACCAAACTTCTATACTTTTTTGGTCTTATTTTTTGCATGTTATTGTATTACAAGTATAATTTTTGTTTGTTCTCATAGTTTAATCACATAACTAACATATTACTAAATATAAGTTTGTGTATTTTTGTTTGTAGTGAATTCATTGAAATATTTTGTAACAATGTCTATTCGAGAAATATGTTTTCTACCATGCATGATCTAGATAATACTCCATCCGTTTCTATATGATGGGTATATAGTATTTGGCTCAGAAATTAAAGAACCGTCGTGGATGCGAAAATAGCACCAGTTTTGGACATAATTATTTCTGGCTAATTGATGTGGAAAAGAGGAGTTTGCATGAGATAATGTAACATAATCAAATCCTTTAAAAAAATTGGATAAGTGGTGGACGCAATACACCTTATATTCTAAAGTTTTTCTCAAAACCAAATACACCTTATATACCTTATATATAGGAATACAGTGAGTATATAATTACTTGTGGTAAAGATCATTAAAAAGTACAATCTAACAAATGTCTCAATAGAAGTTTCTAGTGTATGATTAACTAGATTATAAACTAAACCAATATCACTACTGTTTATGGTCAAAATTGTCTAGCAAATCAAAATTTCACAAAGGGTGCATGCTTCGTACTTGGTATTGAAACAACAATGTTTAGAGTAATCACCAACGAAAAAAATAGTGTGAACTCTAATATGTTTACGTATGTAAATTTTATTATTTGATATGCTCTTATGGAATGTGTTTGTTACCATATGATTTGCACAAGTCCCTCGCCAGTTTATCAAATAACAAGTTGTTGTACGAAATTAACATGGAAATTTAGGTACGTAGATTTCCGTAAAACTTGTAGTACCCACTGGAAAGACAATAGCAATAAACCTGATGTCGCCGGTCACATTGTTTTGTTCTTACGACCGAAGAGGAACGTGGTGTGTATTTTCTTCCACAAATTAACCATTTTGTTATGTTGAGATACTCCCTTTGTCCATAATGTAAGGCGTGCATGATGTTTTACCATCTCTGGCAGATCCCTTATATCGCTGTACCGCAAAAGTGTTTTAAGGGAAACAAAAATATTGATAACCGCGCGGGCAAGATTGGAACAGATCCCACAAACGTAAATCGTAAAACTGTATATTCAATCTCCAGCATCTCCACTATCAAACCTAGCAAAAAAGATGGAATATCTGCAAAGTATTGATAACATTGGTAAGTGCTATCAGCCTAAATTGCCTAATGTTGACAGCCTGAAAATATTAATTATAAGAGTCAAAACCCAAAATTAAGTCTAGCCATATCCTCACGGCCCAACACGAAATTGTTGAGCAACTCCAGAACCGGGGTGCCGATACCATGTAAGAGAGGGAAGCTGCCATACCCATTTCATTGATGATCATCGTAGAGTATAAATACGTGTACAAGCATGGGCAAACATGCTACAACAGAAACTCGTGAGCTAACGGGAATGGAGCAAGCCGTCCAGGAATCGGTGTATGGTCCTAAATGAACTGAAGTTGTAGTGTTTTTACAATGAATGCATTTTAGTATTAACAGGCAATGATATTTTCAGATTGTTGTTCCTATACTTTTTGCGTTCAGTAGTACAACACGGTGACTCGTTGCTGCGCTTGATTGCATAGGCTATTCTTGAGGCATGCCATAGGAGCGGAGAATCTGCGACGGCAAGGCCAACTAGAAAGCATAATAAT
This sequence comes from Poa pratensis, assembly GCA_947311845.1. Taxonomy (NCBI): domain Eukaryota; kingdom Viridiplantae; phylum Streptophyta; class Magnoliopsida; order Poales; family Poaceae; genus Poa; species Poa pratensis. Next base: position 4,982,400 of record CAMZMU010000102.1, read on the forward strand.
ACAAAACACTTCATTGTTCTGACAAAGAGATGCGACGTAGCCATAGACAACCCAGAACCGATCAAAGAACAAATTAGGACGACGAATCGCGATCCAACAAGGTGCTTCCCAGTTTATACAGAAGATCTGAACTGTTCCTACACGATCTGTGTGGTCTTGTTGAACCATCGAGCCGCCTCTTCCTTGCTACGCTGCATCTTGTAGACGGAAACTACACCGGCCATCATAAGAGGCTGCAACACCTTCGGGTCAACAAGGGTTTGACTTTTCTCGTCACATGGTGAAATTACATCAGGAACTCATGGGTCGCCTTGGATACAGGGAAGCCAGCCATATCAGTGAATTCAGCTCTATTTATTGGATCAAAAAATTAATCGGAATTTTGCTTTAGAACGGACAACCAATCAGATAAATCGGGCACGCTTAAGGTTGATTGCAGTCCAATTTGGGCAATACGTCTGACTGAAAAATATACGATGAGCAGTGCATATAGGCATGAACGAATTTTGCTTTCCCTCAATTAGAAGATAGTCATCGGCGTCGCGCGCTGGAATGCTGTATGCGTTCGATAGTACAACACGGCGCCCCGTTCATTCTTTTGATTGCAGCGTCCCGGCTATTCTTTTTTTTGAAAGGGAGCCGTGTACATGATCAAAGAGAGGAAGAACACACACGCACGAACTCAAGAACAGAGCACACCACGCACGGCGAGCTTGGCACCACCACGCACACCACACACCCGAGGAAGAAGCTCAGCCAAACCAGTTGATATGCCGCAAGAACCATCCGACGCAGGCGCCGGAATCTAGCCGCTGAAGGAGTATCGGCACTGAGCCGCCGCCAGGCCACCATCATCACCTCACGCCGGAGACGAAGAAGACGGCTCCATCCATCTTCCGCAATCCCACCAAGGTCGTCGACGAAGAAGAGCGCCGTCCCTGCACACTCCCACGCTTCAAGCTCCAACACACCGCCACCCGGGCTCTGCACCACCGCCGGAGCGAGCGGCGACGCAGCGGCGAAAACGCCCGGGGACCAAAATCCCCGCGCACCAGATCCGCGGCGCCGACCCGCTATCCGGACGCAGGGGCCTGGAACCTCGAGAGATCTGAAGATCCGCGAGCTCCAGCTAGACGAGCGCGCCGTCGCGGCCTCCGAAGAACACCTGCAACAAAGGGGAAGCACGCCGCCGCCAAAACCACCACCGACCGCACCTCCACCTCCAGGGCGCCGCCGGCTAGGCCTCCTACCAAACCTACTATATACAAGACGCGTCCCGGCTATTCTTGAGGCACCCTATAGTAGGCCTGGAATTCGAGCCGAGCCGGGCTCGGCTCAGCTCGACTCGTTGAAACTCGGTCAACTGATGAGTTAGCTCGGCTCGGCTCGTTTAAAACGAGTCTAGAATTAGAACTCGGCTCGGTAAACTCGCGAGTTTGCTCGTTTAACTCGTTTAGCTCGGTAAAACAGTTAACATGAATTATAATATCTTTATATATAATTGTTTCTAATTATTTGGACATGTATGATGTAATTATCAAAACAATAAATGACAGTATAATACTATCAAGTAATATCTAGTTGTTAATATTTAGGTAAAATTGTTCACAAAGACAAGAATATAGGTAACGATACTTTTTTTTACCAAGTTAAACGAGCTAAACGAGTAGCTCGAAACTCGGCTCTTTAACTTGAACTCGTTTACCGTAAAAAATGAAAACTCGGCTCGGCAAGTTTAGTTCCGAGCTACTCGTTTAACTCGCGAGTTTCGAGTTTTAATTCCAGCCCTACCCTATATGAGTGGAGTCTGTGCGACAACATAGGCAAACTAAAAAGCATAATACTACATAACACTCTATTGTTATGACGAAGAGATGCGATGTAGCCATAGACAAGCTAGAACTGAGCAATCATTAATCAGGACGACTAACATATCAAGGTATCCAACATCGGAGGCAGATCATAACATATGAGAAAACAGGGTGAGTCCAGTCCCAATTTATATGTGAGTTCGAAACAGTTCCTTTTATACACACGTTATAGTCTTGTTGAACCCATTGAACCGGCGGACCGTCTCGTCCTTGCTACATTGCATCTTGTAGGTAGAGCCATAAGAGGCTCCAGCACCTTCACGTTCACCAAGTTTTGGCTTTACTCATCACATCCTGCATCTGGGGTATTTTTTGCCAAATCTGGCCGTTTTCACAGACTAACAACGGATCTGGCCCTTCCTGAGAACTAATTGCAAATCTGGCCCCTCGGGTCGGCGCCATCCTCGATGGAGCCGACATCGTGCAGGTCGGCGCCAGAGCCAGGACTCGCCGAAGTTTGCCGCTGGGCCCGGATGAAATCCGACGTGGCAACGTCGGCGCCATTTGAAATGGCGCCGACGTTCGCGAGATAACTGAATCCTACTCGAGCTGTTCGGCGCCGTTCTCGTCGGCGCCGACCCACCCACCCCACCCAGTCATAACCCTAGTCGTTTTCTTGCCCATCCCACCCACTCTATTCCTCCCCAGCGCCGCCTCAAGCACTCTCTCTCCTGTTTTTCGCCCCTAACTTCGAATCCACTCAAAACTTGAGGATTTCTTCACATTAGACCATGGCAACTCTTGTTGGAGGTATTCTCTCTCAAATCTCCTTCGTTCCCTCCACTTCCATCCATTTTATTATGAAATTTCTAGTCATGTTGGTTCGAATTTGTAGAACCTAAAATTGTGGTGTGATATTTTGTTCAAATAGTGAATGCATGTGTACATTAGTGTGTGGTTAGTAGTTCTTTTGTATAGGAGACACTAGATGCATTACATTTTGTGGCTAAATTATATAGTGCCTTAATTAATTTGTACATGGTAGCTAACTTTGTGGAGCTTTGGGTTGTGGTTAGTTTAATTTTAAATGTATGTGAACGGTTGTAGAATATATTGTTTTAGCACATATGTATGTGGAGCTTTGTATAGTTTGTTATATTTGACATTTTTTTGCATATATATGTATGTGTATCTTCGTGTACATGGTGGCTAACTTTGTAGAGCTTTAGGATAGTTTCTTATGTTTCAATTTTGGTTTGCTAGAGTCCAATGACATTTGGAAAGAGATTGCACGCAAGATGAAGATAGTAAAAACAACGAAGGGCAAGTATCCCAATGTATCATGCAAAGATGCACCGGTGCCACCAAGGTATCCGGTTCCGAAATGTCCTTGCGGCAACCCTTGTGAAATATCACAATCTATGCACGCCGCTACGGCCGGTCGTGCGTTTTACATGTGCAGTGATTCTCGCGTGAGTTTTCTTACATATTTTCCTTATAGTCTATTCGAAAATTATTTGTAGTTGATGTCCTATTTGGTTACTAAATTGACAGCAATATTGTACATGCTACTTTTTCCAATGGATTGATGGGCCTGAGGTGTATGATGACTATCTTCTTTCACCATATGTCGGGATTCTATCGGGGCCATGGTCGGCTGAGACTTGGAAACGTCTTGTGCGTCCACCTCCACCTCCACCGGCGCTATGGAAACTAGTTGAAACCACACCCAAGGCTCCTCCATTGGTTTGGTGTGAGCATTGCCAAGACATGACACGGTGGTGCCCCCTTTACGGCCCCGACACTTTGGATGAGTCATGGAAGGTTTTTGATGAAGAACAAAGGCAAGAAAATGAGATATGGCAAAGGGAGCGCAAGAGGAAGCAAGCCGAAGAAGCTGTGGAGAGACAACTCTTGGAGGAGGAATTTGAGAAGAATCGAAAGGAGAGGGAGGTACAAGCCAAGAGAAGGAAGGAAGAACGGGCAAAGGAAATGGAAGAGGAGGAGATGAATGAAAGTAAGCAAGTCTTGAAGAAATACAACGCGGGATATTTCAAGAGTTGGCCATATTAGCATTTGTGATCCATGGAAATGCAAATGTTGTTCCTAGTTCATGGTGTGGGTTTGTTTGTCATGATGAACTTAATGTTGAACCTAGATGTTTTATTAAAAAATCATTCGAATATTTGATAATTATTGTAATGTTGAACCTTAATGTTGAACCTAGATGTTTATGTAGTTGATGTGGAGCTCGGGCAATGTTAACCATCGACCCTCTTCAAATATACGATACAAGAGCTCCTTCTGGAATGAAATACATATTATAAGGAATGAAATACATAATATACGATACAAGAGCTCCTTCCATTTAAGTTTTAGCGGTTTCTTCGGTTGGCCATCATTTGAGCAGCCCAAGCTTCAAATTGTTTTTGGTAGCACTCTCTGTGCTCTTTTTTCCTCTTCTCCTCTTGTTTTTTGGCCTCTTGGTTCTCTATATATGTTTCTCCATACCAATATTCTTCATATTGCCTGTCGGTTTCAAAAAAGAATTTCTTTCTGCAACGAGCTCCTTCCTGTTTGAAAGGCCTCACACTTAGAAACATGCGTTCTTACTTAGTACATGTTGTAAATCGAACGAACACTTACAAAATATGGCGCAGGACCTGTCGTGTGGCCGCAGACAGATCCCCAACTTCCACCGTATCCACCACTTTTGATCTTCTCAGCATTTGCTATGTAGCAGCACTCGACACCGCAACCGCACTGGATGATCCATGGCTGATGACCATGTAGCTCTTCTGTTGGCGGCATGTCCGGAGGCACGAATGAGCCACTACGAGGACCTACAAGTTCCAGTGCCGGTTCTTTCCCTTTCCCTTTCCCTGAGGAAGATCCCGCACCAGCCATTGTGTTTTGTGTATCGGAATGGGTGAGTGTGGTTGATTGTAATAAAAAACACATAGCCACGGACCGCTATTTATTGACAGAGCCGGACGCAGCAATAATTCAATTAGTTTACTATTTGCAGCAATAATTCAATCAGTTTACTATTTGCAGCAATAATTCAATTAGTTTACTATTTACAGCAATAATTCAATCAGTTTACTATTTGCAGCAATAATTCAATTAGTTTACTATTTACAGCAATAATTCAATCAGTTTACTATTTGCAGCAGGAACTTCAATTATTTTACTGTTTGCAGCAATAATTCACTTTTGTGGGTGCTCATCTGAGTCAACATCTTCACATTTATCCTTTTTGTTGCTCTAAGGGTCGGCGCCATGCCAAACGGCGCCGACATGAAGAACGTCGGCTCCATCTGGTCTGGCGCCGACACTACGCCCCCACCAATTTGCGTACTGGACATCTCAGTTGTATTAAAAAATTCGAAGTTCCAGAGTTCGGCGCCATCGTACGTGGAGCCGACATGCTTCAGTTCGGCGAATATCTGCTTTGGCGCCGAAAACTGGGCACGTCTCGCTTCGAGGAGTCGGCGCCATTCCAGATGGCGCCGACATGTAGAATGTCGGCTCCAACAAGTTTGGCGCCGACCATACGCTCCCACCAATTTGCATACTGGACATCTCTGGTGTTTTGGAATTTAGGAGTTCCAAGGTTCGGCGCCAACGTCCATGGAGCCGAGGTTCTTCAGTTCGCCGAATTGCTTTTTGGCGCTGAAAACTCGGTACATCTCGCTTCGACAGGTCGGCTCCATTTCAAATGGCGCCGACATTTAGAATGTCGGCTCCATCAGGTGTGGCGCCGACCAGACGCCCGACCAATTTGCGTACTGGACATGTCGGGTCTATTAAAAATTGCTAGTTCCAGGTTCGGCGCCAGTCCTCATGGAGCCGAGGTTGTTCACTTCGGCGCCGTTTGCCCTGGAGCCGACATTCGTAGGCTGATTTGTTTATTGAAAATTTTGGCAGAGTCTACCCTGTTTTTGTAGCCAAAACCTGTAACATATAGCAGAAGTGACAACAATACATATCGAACAAACCGTAATACTCAAACCACCGCATGTATGGCACAATCCATACCAAATTTGTTCACAAAAGTATCATCCACACAGAATTCATACATGTTTTAAGTTCTGACAAAGCATACTCAAACTAACACGGATGGTCTGAAACATAATGAAGCACTTCCAAACATGTATGGCCACATTACTTGCGTGCCTTTCTTTTTCCTAGCGCATCGGTACCAGGGGTGAGCTGAACGTTTGGCTTGCGGGTACGAGATCCCCTACGGGGCATTTCTTGACTGGTCTCAAGGGGCACGCGGGGCTGCTGGCACTTCTGCTTGCGCCTGCCTTGCTGGCTGGGACCTGGGCTCATCTGACTAGGTTCCGGTGCACCCCTCACCTGCGACAATAACATCTAGTGATTTATATGTATGTGGCTGTGAACTAAAACCTGAACTAGTACATGAGAGCAAGAATATTACCTGCGACAACACCGTCTGGTCATCATATAAGTCCTCCACATCTAGGTCCCATTCAGATGATGCAGAATTTTCACGGCTACTAGGTTGCACCTCATCCAAGTCTTCGGTAGGATCACGGCATGCAAGCCTACCGACCAACTTACGGGAACGCTTCACCAGTTTCTGCAAGAACAAAGAGTAAACAACAATTTAGACTTGAAACTCATCGTATTTATTCCCATTGTGAACTAAAAGCTTTAAGTGTTAACCTGTAGACATGCACGCAGTGTGGATGCTTCACCTTTGCTACCCGGTGTAACTTGGAGAGTTGTTTCAGCTTCGGTAATTCCTCTTAAAAGCTCATGGGCCTACAGAACACATCAGAAAATTAGTGTAGTTTTCAGCTTGCAAGTAGTTCATGTTGGAAATGTGTGGCACTAGATTCTTACCACACGGTCTCGCACAGGCCCCTGGTCCACGCGCTTTCCGCTCCGCTGGGTATAATCATACTGGTCGGTATCATCGAACGAGTCGGATGTCGAATCCAATATATCATGCTCGGTCCAAGCCTTGCGTAGATGAAGTCGGGTTGCACCATTTAGCCAAGCTAGATACCTGTCAAAGGCCAGTGCATTATGCGGCGTGGGATCGATGTGAGGACCTTTGCGTTGATGCCATTCAGTAGTGTACTCTCGATGTTCATGTTCCCAGTCAGTAATTTTCTTGTTTTTGCTCCTGTCAAGCCTAACAAAGAACAAGGAGAAAATTGTCACCAATCATGTATCAAAAGACGTCGACAACACTATGGTGCTTCGAGATCTTACTCGTGAAGCTTAGAGGACGTGGAGAAGGGCTCCGGGGGGCTGTGCTGAAGCTTCCCAAACTGCTTGGCTACTCGGTGTGGAAGATGGTACTCAACGGCATAGAAGCAAATCAGTGGGCACCTCAAAGTCCACATTTCCTTGTCACGAGTGCACATCTCGTTTAACTTGAACGAGGGATCATCAACGACCTCGGCGTAGGGCAGCCATGTAACCTATGATGCAAGTGAGCAAAAAGGTTATCCAACATTTGAAAACATAAGTGAAGCAAAATCAAATGATTATTGTACAATTGTATTGTGCATCACTCACGTGGCTAGGCAGCAAAGAGTCCATCTCATCGGTGTATTGCATATAGAGATTCCCGGAGGGGCCCCAATTGGTCGCAGAATTGTCATACTTGTGAGCGACGGTGGGTGCCATGCCGGGATGATCATGTTCCCAAGCACGAAGTGGCTTCGTAGGGGACGCCCTACAGGTAGCCTCTCCCACATCCATACCTATAACCCTAGCACACAACCACCCATGTTTGATGTATCTTTGCTCCTTCGGCATGCCTCATCTAGCTGCCGGTACAAGTAAGCCCACCCAGCCGAGCCCCAGCTGTACCTCCCGGCCTCGTCCCAGTCATGAAGTATAGGCAAAAACATCCAAGAGACGTCGCTGCCCCCGGAGTGTGGAAAGAGCACTTTCCCAAAAATCCACATGATGTATGCCCGAGCATATCTGTAAAGACAAGAGTCGAATCAAATGGGAGTGCAAATATTATGACATGAAAAAGGTGGGCAATGCATAATTAGTAAAGAGATATAACCTCTGTACGGTGATGTCGCCAGCATCATCCGGAAGCGTTCCAAAGTTGATTTCCAACCAAGTGGTCTTCAACCCTCCAGTCTTGCTACCCTTTTTCCCTGGCACTTTGTCGGGTGACCTTACTCCAAGAAGCTCCTCAACCATGTCCCTAAATTTATGCGCCTCTATCTTTCCCGTCACGGGATTCCCATCGAGAGGCAACCCGGTGATCATGGCCCAGTCCTGTAGAGTGACAGTCATCTCTCCACATGGAAGGTGGAAAGTGTGGGTCTCCACGTGCCACCTGTCAACTAGTGCCGTGAGGGCGCAGCTATTGTAGATTGGAAGCCCACACCTTGCCATGGTCACAAAGGGAAGCAACTTTGCCCTCTCAATGTACTCCGTGTACCTATCTGAATACCTCATTGTATCATGCTTCAACTTATGGCCACGTATGCGAAGGTGCTTCAGTTCCTGCAAAACATTATGTAGCACACAAATTAGTAATCATTTGGCAACAAAATAAATCGACTAAACCATTCATTATGTACATACCTCCACGCCGAGCCATATCTTCCGCCTCGGTGATCCTTCTCGTACCGATCCTCAAGAAGATGGTGCCGACCCTCCATTCTACAATGAAAAGTGACATGCCAAAGTGAGTAACATTGCAATGAAAAGTAACAACACGGTAAATGATACAAATAGATCACATAAATGCAAAAAATATGATAACATAAATTAGATGTGTAACATATAGTAAAGAAAATATAACCTTGCTACTACGTTTTATTGCTTCAGCTAACTTCCCAATTGCATCGGGATGGCGCCTACCACCTCTGTAATGTCTAGTTCCTCGTGGATGATTTTTTCCATGTACACTTGACGAAGGGTTCCTAGTGGCTGCCGCGGCTGCAGCTTTAGCCGATGCTTCCTCGGCAGCTATTTTCTTTTTTCGGTCCTCGACTCAACCTTTTCGTGTTCTTGTGACCTTCCTCGCCGCATACGGAGCAACGGTTCTTCACAGTGTCCTCCACGAAATAATCATTTGCACGCGGTCTCTTGGAGTGTGTGCTCCCCTGTGCGCGGTCCATGTCCATCTTGAACCTCTTGGTCTGCCGTCGCCCTTTCGTCTTGACCATGAGTTCTAAATCCGGTAAATACACGGGCCGGTGTATTCGGCCATTGTGCCATGTCTAGATAAGGCTCGAATCTACCAGCCCATGTGCCTCGAACCCTTCCAGTTTGTAGAACCGGGACAAACACGACAAGCTAGTTGGGTCTATTGCCCTAGCACGTGACGCTGTTATTATATGTGAGCACAGTAGATGGATCTGTAACGGCATCTGGCAAGTGCAAGACGAGAGGCTAGGACAACAACATATTTGCGGCCACCGAATTGCTCACCGCCAACGTTGGTACCTCCTTGCTCACAAACCTCGTACTTCCACACCACCTTGTCGAAACATATCCACGTTTGGGTCTCTGACTTCTTTTCCTGATAATCAAGTTCTTCTTCCACGGTCTTTGGCCACTTTTTACCGTCATTCACAAGGACTTCTATCTTGTCCCTCCTCGTAACCCAGTACTCGTTGCACTTGTCAAAGGTAAACGCTGCTATGGCGCTAACCGGTAACGCACGGATACCCTTTAAAACTTTATTGAATACCTCGGCCATGTTACTTGTCATGTGACCGTGCCGAACCCCATCCTCATCGAATGCTTGGGACCACAACAGTTTTTGTGGCAAATGCTCCATAAGGAAAGCCTTACCCTTCGCATTTGTCAAGCCATACAACTCTGCGTACATCCGGTCAAACACATCCTCCTCAAACACCATGGAAAGCCTACGAAGATACTCAGCCATTTCCCGGTTACGGCAAGCTAGGTAGAAATTAGCCGCGAAATGCCTCATGCACCACCGGTGCTTCACAAGGGGATGCCCAGGTATTTCATCCTTCACAGCATTCAGTATGCCCTGATGGCGATCAGATATCAAACAAACAACCATGTCCCTACCAACTACCTTAGTCCTCAACAAGTGCATGAACCAACTCCAGTTGTTGGTGTTCTCCCCCGTGACCAGAGCAAAGGCAAGCGGGACCAAACGGTTGTCCGCGTCGCAAGAGATAGCAACAAGAAGGGTGCCTCTAAACTTCCCTGTCAAAAAGGTGCCGTCCACGGAAAGAAATGGACGATGCTTGAATGCTTCGACACAAGGGCGGAAGCACCAAAACGCTCGTCCAAACACTGGGTATTTGACGCCTTCAACTGTGCGAGTATAAGTTGGATGCGGTTGCACAACGTTTGTCATTCCAGGGTTGCGATGGGCCATAGCCGCCAACATCTTTGGTAGCCTTCCATAGGCTTCCTCCCAATCCCCGTAGGCCATCTTCATAGCCATCTGCTTAGCTCTCCACGCCTTGCCATACGTGACACGATAATCAAAGATGAGATGTATAAACTTCATCAAAGAGGCCGCTGAGAGGGTAGGCGTAGCTTTGATGGCTTCGGCGCACCGGTGAGCAATAAAAGTAGATGTCAGTTGCCGGTGTGTGCGCCGAACAACCTTCTCGCCAGGGCCTTGTTGGCAAGGACCTTGTCGCCGCATGTGTGTGGGCCATCGTAGCTACTTATCTTCCACCAACCTTGAGGAGTCTTCCTTGCTCTCACCTTCCGCTCACACTTTTTGTCCTCGCACATCACAACATATCGCTCTTTCTGGTTAGACTTGAACACAATGTACTGCCGATGATGCCTAACGGCGTACTCCTGCAGCCAGATCTGCATCTCCAATATACCCTTGAATTTTAGACCCGCATATATCAAAGGCCTTGCCCTAGGACGTTGGATTTCTCCATCCCCATCCTGGATGATGTGTTTAGGAGGCTCTGGGCCATATTCCCGCAGGTTCGAGTCGGAAACGGCTAGGTGAGCCTCCCTAACATCCTTGAACTCATGAATACTAGGATGTCTGCCCCATACCTTGACGAAGGCATCTGTCTCATCCACGGACCACTGGGGCTCCTCACGATCCTCATCAGAGTCAGCCGCATAGCATGATCATAACCCTCGTCTTCGGGATTGTGATCTTCGAAAGTATATGGGTCTCCATCAAGTTCAGAGGATGCCACCTGAGGTACAAACGGTGGTGCTGGAATGTCGATTGGAGAGACACCAACAAACTCGTCATTCACCGCCTCCAAGTGTGCAACATTTAGTTTCTCCTCAATGATCTCTTCTCTACTAGGAATACTAGAGGACACAACACGAGTTGCAGGTCGTGCTGCACCCTTTAGTTTCTGCTCCCTAAGCAACTCCACTTTAACTTGATGGTCAACACTCTCCTTCTCCCACAAGGGAGGCTGGCTTGGACCCGAATCATGCTCACTATGGTCATCATTGTTTTCTTTAACAACCGTTGGATGCTTGTTCAAATCAGGGCGAACTACGGTACGACTGGTGATGTCGTCCTTCACGGCAACGACAACAATTGACTTGATTTCAGAGTTGTCAACAAGCTCTTTGTACAACTCCCACCCTTCGTTGTCTCGGATGGGTATCATCTGAGTATAAGACCTACATCCGCCGGCATCGTATCTTCCTTGCAAACCAACAACAATGCCTAACCAACCTAACGCCGTTTCGATCTTCACAACAAGCTCACACAAAGTTGGACTATGCGGGAAGAACAATACTTTACTCGTCATCTCCACAAACTCAACACCGCAGTTAGAGGACACAACACGGCCTCCGTGATGAACATGAACAATCTTTGTGTAGGCCATCTATAATCGGAAACAAAATATACCTCTACCATTAGATAATGATTTATCTAGACAAAGAGCTCTCAATAACAAATTAATTCGATACCAAAAAATATAACTACTATGAACAAATCGATTCCACATTCCATTGCCACCATTGCCAATTAATTAACAAATCTATTATATCTCGAATCTAGACCATATTACACCAAAATAATTCACAAACACGATTACGGGTATACCTATGGACAAATCAATTTGAAATACACATTCATTTCAAAATCGGTGAAGCTAGAGTATTTTCCAAAGGTACACATTCATTTCACCATCGGTGAAGCTATCGGTGAACGAGAATGGCATCAGTGTCGAATTTCAAATACACAGTCATTCCAAAGGAGTGCGGTACGAGGGAGGGGCAGGTGCGCGCACATTATACCTTCACGGAGGAGGAGAGGTCGCCGAAGGGCGCTTGGCCGGCGCCGACGAAGGAGAAGGAGGCGGGGCCACGGTGGGAAGCGGCGGATTCGGTTGTGGATGGGTGCGGTGGCGACCGGCGATGGAAGAGGGTGGGGGCAGACGGCGGGGATGGCGGCGACCGGAGCTCGGGTGTGGTGGGGCGCGGCGGCGGGAATGGATAGGCGGCGGGGATAGTGGCGACAGGCTGCGTCAGGACGAGCAGGGTTGGGACGGGCGAGTACTGGACGGTCATTGCGGGATCGATCTACATCGGAAAACGACTAGGGTTATAACTGTGCGGTCGGCGCCAACGAGAACGGCGCCGAACAGCTCGAGTAGGATTCAGTTATCTCACGTCGGATTTCATCCGGGCTGATGTAGGTTGGTCCCGATTTTCACGGATTTGTGCGGAGGGAACGATGAACACGAAGAACACGCGAAGAACGAAGAACACAAAAGAGGGGAAACTCTCAAATCAAGGGTAAATAGCAAGTAGCAACCCGGCAAGACTCAATTGGTAACAAATCCCCGAGGGTAGCCCCCAATTCTCCTCTCCCAAGCACACCTTACTCTTAGGATTGTTTGTCCAATTGGTCAATCCAACCAACCCAATCTAGCCACTCAAGGAGGGAAGATTAGCAAGTAATCGCAACTACAAGCGGAAGCCTTGGTATCCACGCAGGGATCTTCTCCTCAAGAGGAGGCCTTGGTTCATCTCCACAAGGGGAGGCCTTGATTCATCTCCATAGGAGGAAAGAGACACTTTGAGAAGAAGGAGCAAGGCTCTACTTTAGTTCCCAAATCATAGTCTAACCCTAACCCTAGGAAGGGGACGAACTATTTATACTGTAGATCCAAAGGGGATAAGATTACAAGGCACGGGAGCCTTTCCAGCGTGCAGACCCGCCCGCAGCGGTAGTACCGGACTGAACCCGGTAGTACCGGGTGTGCGGTAGTACCGGGCCAGTACCGGGGCCACTACCGGGATGGAACCCGAGGACACCCGAGGCTTCTGGGAGATCCGGTAGTAGACCCGGCAGTTGACGCGGTAGTACCGCGCCGGCGTCTGGCGGTAGTACCGGGCGGCGAGGCGCGGTAGTACCGGCCCCGGTAGTATCTTCAGCAGGTGACACGTCAGGCGGGGCGGTAGTACCGGGTCGGGCCGGTAGTACCGCCCGAAGAAGTTTGGGCTCCTTCTTCTTCTCTTGGCTGCTCTCTTGGCCATCTTCTTGGGTCTTCTCTTGGTCATCTCTCCACTCCATTGTGGGCCGTCGTCAAGGTGGTTCCTGAGTATGCACAAAGTTCCGAATGAAGTAGCAACCCATTCAAAGGAGTGTCGAGATCACACATAGATAGGAGTGAATTCACCTTATCATGGAGAGCTTTGACTCTTGCTCTTGTCATTGGGCCACTTGTTGTAGGAGCCATAGGTTGGGCTACATCATCTCCCCCCCTTGGAAAAGAGTCGTCCTCGACTCTTGGTCATCCTCATCGCTTGATGTTCCAAGGTATGGCGATAGGTCGGCGACGTTGAAGGTGTCATGGACCAAGTGTTTGGAGTTGGAGATGTCGATCTTGTAGGCATTGTCGTTGATGCGCTTGATGACCTTGAAAGGTCCATCTCCACGAGGGTGAAGCTTGGACTTCCTTGCATCCGGAAAGCGATCTTTGCGAAGGTGTAGCCACACAAGGTCTCCTTCTTCAAATATCATGGCGCGCTTGTTTTGTTCATCTTCGTAGCATGGTCTTTGTTGTGCTTCTCAAGCGTAGCTTGTGTCTTCATGTAGTTCTTCATGTAAGCGGCGCGCTTGTCGAAGTCCATGTTGACTTGCTCACGGAGTGGAAGTGGTAGCATGTCGAGCGCGGTGTAGGGGTTGGAGCCATAGACGACCTCGAAGGGTGTTCTCTTTGTTGCGCGGTGTAGTGCTCGATTGTAGGCGAACTCGGCGTGTGGGATGCACTCTTCCCAATTCTTCAAGTTAGGCTTGATCAACACACGAAGGAGTGTAGATAGGCTTCGGTTCACCACTTCGGTTTGGCCATCGGTTTGAGGGTGGTATGCGGTGGAGAATAGTTGCTTGATTCCCATCTTGGCCATCAAAGTCTTCCAAAAATAGCTCACGAACTTGGTGTCACGATCCGACACAATGGTCTTGGGCACGCCATGAAGACGGACGATTTCCCTGAAAAACAAAGTAGCAATGTGTGAAGCATCGTCGCTCTTGTTGCAAGGTATAAAGTGTGCCATTTTAGAGAAGCGATCAATGACGACAAAGATGGAATCCTTGTTTGTTTTAGTGCGTGGGAGTCCTAAGACAAAATCCATAGCTATATCGGACCATGGGTGATGTGGAATAGGCAAAGGTGTGTATAACCATGAGAGTTTAGAGTAGACTTAGCTTTGAGACATGTAGAACATCGTCGAACTAGGCGTTCCACATCACGCTTCATTCTTGGCCAATAGTAGTTGGTGGAGCATGGCGTAGGTCTTGTCGCGGCCAAAGTGACCCATGAGTGTTCCTCCATGAGATTCCTTCAAAAGGACCAAACGAAGCGAAGACTCGGGTATACATAGTTTGTTAGCCTTAAACAAGAAACCTTGTGCAAATAGAAATCACCAATTCCTTTGTGCTCCGAACATTGAGCGAAAATGTCTCCAAAGAAAGCATCGGTAGCATACAACTCTTTATCTCATCCAAACCCAAGACACTAATGTCAAGACGTGTAAGTAGGTTGGCCTTGCGGGATAGAGCATCCGCGACCACATTGTCTTTACCTTTCTTGTATTTGATTACAAAGGTAAAGACTCAATGAACTCAACCCACTTAGCATGTCTTTTGTTCAAATTTGTTTGACTTTTCAAATATTTCAAGGATTCATGGTCGGAATGAATGACAAATTCCTTAGGACGAAGGTAATGTTGCCACACATCCAAAACACGAACCAAAGCAAATAACTCTTTGTCATAAATGGGGTAATTCAAGCGAGCTCCATCTAGTTTCTCACTATGGTATGCGATGGGTCTACCATTTTGCATAAGCACTCCACCAATGCCCAATCCACTTGCATCGCATTCAATCTCAAATGTCTTAGAGAAATCCGGAAGGGCAAGGAGTGGTGCTTCGGTTAATAACCGTTTGAGCTCATTGAAAGCAAAATCATGTGCATTGCCCCAAATGAAAGGTACATTTTCTTTGTAAGTTCATGGAGGGGGCAAGCAATTGTGGAAAAATCCTTGATGAAACGGCGGTAAAATCCGGCAAAACCAAGAAAACGTCTCAACTCCTCAAGTGACATCGGAAAAGGCCAAGTCCGAATTGCTTGTATCTTGCATCATCAACTTCAACTCCATCCGAAGAAACAACAAAACCCAAGAAAACAAGTTTGTTGGTGGCAAAAGTGCACTTAGAAAGTTTGCATAAAGCTTTTCATTGCGAAGAACCAACAAAACTTGAGCAACATGAGAAGTGTGCTCTTCCAAAGACTTGCTATAGATAAGGATGTCGTCAAAGTATACCACAACAAATTTGCCAATGAAAGGACGCAAAACATGATTCATGAGACGCATAAAAGTAGAAGGTGCATTGGAAAGACCAAATGGCATGACAGCCACTCATAAAGACCAAGCTTTGTTTTAAATGCGGTCTTCCATTCATCACCTTCACACATCTTATTTGGTGATATCCACTTTTAAGATCAATTTTGGAGAATATAGCGGAACCACAAAGCTCATCAAGCATATCATCAAGTCGAGGGATAGGATGGCGATACCGAACGGTTATGGCGTTGATGGGGCGACAATCCATGCAAAGGCGAAGAGTGTTGTCGTGCTTGGGTACCAAGATGACGGGCACGGCACACGGACTCAAGCTCTCGCGGATATGTCCCATGGCAAGAAGTTCTTGTATTTGCCGCTCGATCTCCTTTGTCTCTTCGGGGTTGGTGCGGTAAGGAGCGCGGTTTGGTAGCGGTGCGCCGGGAACAAGGTCGATGCGGTGCTCGATTCCGCGTAGAGGAGGTAGTCCCGGTGGCACTTCTTGAGGGAAGACATCTTCAAAGTCCTTCAAAAGAGACAACAAAGAAGGAGGAAGGTTTGTGAAGTGTTAGTCATAGAAACTTCACCCTTGCATATGAGCACATAGTGGAGGGTGGATGGGTTCTCTCTCAACTCCCTCATCTCTCTCTTTGTGGCAAATAGTGTAAGTTTTGTGGGAACTCTCTTTGAAGTGTCACACTCATTTGGCTTGTGGCTCTCACTCACTTTATGGTGGGTCTCTCGCTCACCACTCATCTCACTAGACGAACGATCTTGTTGTGCCCTTGCAATGGTCTTGGCGTTGTCGGCGATGACTTGACTTGGTGTCATGGGACGAAGGACGAAGGTCTTGTCGTTGTTCTTGAAGCTATAGTAGTTTGTTCGTCCATCATGCATAGCACCCTTGTCAAATTGCCATGGACGCCCAAGGAGTAAGTGACAAACGTTCATAGGCACAACATCACAATCAACCGTATCTTCATAGGCTCCAATCTTGAAGGACACTTGCACCATGTGTTGAATCTTGACGGCTCCGGTATCACTCAACCATTGCACATGGTAGGATGTGGGTGCTTCTTGAACTTCAAGTTGAGCTTATCACAAAGTTCTTTGCTCGCTAGGTTGTGGCAACTTCCACCATCTATGATGACCTTGATGGACTTTCCATTGATTCCCGCTCTTGTTTGAACAAGTTGCATCTTTGGTCTTCTTCCACTTGAACATTGGTGGTTAAGCTCTTGCCACAACCAAGGAAGGGTTGTTGTCGCCATCACAATATATCTCACTTTCTTCTTCTTGAGCACTTTGCATTGTGGCGACCTTGTTCAAAGCATTGTACTCATCTTCACTCATAGATTCATACTCTCCCATGTCATTGATGATCATGACCTTCTTGTTGGTGCACTCAAAAGATTTGTGCCCTTGTCCGCCGCACTTGTAGCATTGCAAAGTCTTGTGCCGGACGAAGATCCTTGAGGCGCCTTGGTAGGGAGGTACTTTCTTGAAAGGTTGAGGCGCTTGAGGTGTCGAGTAGAGACTCTTGGAGGACCTCGAGTGTTCGCTTGAGGAAGAGCTTGTGAAGGTGTAGGAGTTGACGAAGAAGGCTTGTTGGCGAAGAATGCCTTTGTCTTGAGGTATTTGAGCTCTTCAAGCACGTGGCGCTCGGCCTTGGAAGCTTGATGTACTAGCTCTACCAAAGAGGCATATGGTTGGAACTCCACGATCTTCTTGATTGGATAGTTGAGGCCATTCATGAAACGAGCCATGGATTGCTCTTCGTACTCGTTGACATTGGCTCTCATCATGGAGATTTCCATCTCCTTGTAGTACTCGTCAACCGACTTCAAACCTTGCTTCAACTCTTGCAACTTCTTGTATAAGTCTCTAGTGTAATGGCTTGGCACGAAGCGCTTGTACATTGTTTCTTTCATTTCAACCCAAGTGTCAATTGGTTGTTGGTGGTTAGCGACGCGAGCATCTTGTAGTTGTTCCCACCACAAGAGGGCATACTCTTCAAACTCCATCGAGGCTAAGGCAACCTTCTTGTTGTCGGAGAAGCGTTGCACACGGAAGATCTTGTCAACCTTGAGTACCCATGAGAAGTAAGCTTCCGGATCACTTGTGCCGTAGAACTTGGGTATGTCAAAGCGGACGTTGGTCAAGTCATCATAGTTGTCACCATGGCACCACGTGGGAATGCACGTCCACGTCTCCTTCGATTGAGTCCATCACCATTGTGTTGGCTTGACTCGTTATCACTTGACTCGGCGTGGTGTTGTGACGATCATGTGGAAGCTCTTGACGAGGCGAGGATCATGTTGAGGAGGTAGCTCTTGTTGAGAACGGGTTGTCGTTATTGTTCGCATTGTCATGATTTTGATGACGTGGCCTTGGAGGATGACGGGGTGACGTCCTTGTTCACAAAGTCATTCGCACCCGGAACGCCATTGTCATTAGCCAATGGGTCATGACGATCACGTTGTTGCGGTGGTGGTGATGGTATGCGTTCATGACGTCAACATTTTGGTGAGGTTGTCTTGATGCGCATTGGCATTGTTCGCGTGAAGATCATGTGGTTGTTCAACGTGAGGAGGAGGTCGTTCATGGGCGTCGCGCCTTGGATCATGTTGACGTTCTTGTCGAGGTTCATGACGTCCATGACGTGCTTGTGTCGACCTTGAGGTGCTTCTTGTACGGCTTGAGTGTGAAGAGCTCGTTGTCGCACAAGGTTGTTGATAGCTTCGGTCAACCGCTCCATATTTGCTTCTTGAGCATGCATGCGGTCGTTGAAGTTGTTCTCTTGATTTTGAAGACGGCTCGTAGCGTCCTAGGTTATCACGAAGAAAGTGTCGCATGCCAACAAGCTCCGATTGTGTGACATAGCCATGATCACCGCGAACTCCACCATGGATTTCCTCATCCGAGCTTGAGCTTCCGTTTGTACTTCCCCTAAACATTTTCTCAAGATCAAGTGAGATGTGTGGTAAAGAAAAACCAAGACAAACTATATCCCAAGTATAATGTGGCTTGAGAGGAGAATCCGGTTCTAACACCCAACACACACACTTATGAGGATAGGAAGGTATGAAGTGGCAAACGAAACAAGCAAACCCGACGACAAGTATATTGTCAAAGGTAGAGAAAATCCACAATGATCAAATTACCAAAGAAACTCCAACCACAAAGTATCAAGAAACACACACAAAAGCGAATGATGGGGTTGGGCGACCAAAGGGCGAGCACTCGAAGATAGACAACCTAACGAAGACTACGTGCTCAAATGTCACCCAACACAAGAGGACGCTAGCTCAATTGCTTTTGTGGGCAACGGATTTGCACAAGAGTTAACACTCACTCACTTTGGCGGTCAGCTTTGTCGCAACCTACAAGAGATGACTTGGCACCACTTGATTCTTTTCTTTTCTCTTTTTTTTTTTTGATTTTTGCTTTTTGACGATGATTCCTTCTCTTTTGCTAGTGCCAAGCTCTCTAACGATACACACTCGCCAATACTTGAAGACAATCACTCAACATGCAATGCCTCGCAATATCAAAGAGCTAGTCCAATAGGTCAAGGTACACGAAAGGAAGAAGGGCTCACAACGGATTATGGTGGTGGGGAAATGTCGAGTCCTTGGTGGCGTCGTCGCTTGGCGTTGATGATGCGTTGCTGCGGAAGCTTGTCGATGTCGTAGACGTAGGCACACCAAGAAAGGACTCAAACCAAAGAGGAAATGCCAAAACGAACCGAGGAAAAAGAAAAAAATTCGGCCAAATTTTGAAAACCCGGTAGTACCGGCCTGACCCGGTAGTACCGGCCTGCCCGATTTCTGAGGTTGACTTTCGATTTTGGGCGGAAATTGGACCCAGAAATCCTCAAATTCGTGGGAAATTGGCAAAATTAAGGCTAGGGAACGCAAACAAGGTGGAGGGGGTCCTAAAGCAACAGATCCATGGACAAAAACTACCAAAAACGCAACGAATCGACAGATCGGCTCGAATCAAGGCAAGGCTATTTTTGGTGGAAATTTTCGAATTTCTCAAAAACGAAGAAAAATTTGGTGGATTTTGGTGGAAACACAAATCAAATCCGTGTCAACCTAGAGCTCTGATACCATATGATGTAGGTTGGTCCCGATTTTCACGGATTTGTGCGGAGGGAAGATGAACACGAAGAACACGCGAAGAACGAAGAACACAAAAGAGGGGAAATCAAACAAGGGTAAATAGCAAGTAGCAACCCGGCAAGACTCATTGGTAACAAATCCCCGAGGGTAGCCCCCAATCTCCTCTCCCAAGCACACCTTACTCTTAGGATTGTTTGTCCAATTGGTCAATCCAACCAACCAACTAGCCACTCAAAGAGGAAGATTAGCAAGTAATCGCAACTACAAGCGGAAGCCTTGGTATCCACGCAGGGATCTTCTCCTCAAGAGGAGGCCTTGGTTCATCTCCACAAGGGAGGCCTTGATTCATCTCCATAGGAGGAAAGAGACACTTTGAGAAGAAGGAGCAAGGCTCTACTTTAGTTCCCAAATCATAGTCTAACCCTAACCCTAGGAAGGGACGAACTATTTATACTCTAGATCCAAAGGGATAAGATTACAAGGCAGGAGCCTTTCCAGCGTGCAGACCCCCGCAGCGGTAGTACCGGACTGAACCCGGTAGTACCGGGTGTGCGGTAGTACCGGGCCAGTACCGGGGCCACTACCGGGATGGAACCCGAGGACACCCGAGGCTTCGGGAGATCCGGTAGTAGACCCGGCAGTTGCGCGGTAGTACCGCGCCGGCGTCTGGCGGTAGTACCGGGGCGGCGAGGCGCGGTAGTACCGGTCCCGGTAGTATCTTCAGCAGGTGACACGTCAGGCGGGGGCGGTAGTACCGGGTCGGGGCCGGTAGTACCGCCCGAAGCAGTTTGGGCTTTCTTCTTCTCCTTGGCTGCTCTCTGGCCACTTCTTGGGTCTTCTCTTGGTCATCTCCTCCACTCCATTGTGGGCCGTCGTCAAGGTGGTTCCTGAGTATGCACAAAGTTTCCGTAATGAAGTAGCAACCCATTCAAAGGAGTGTCGAGATCACACATAGATAGGAGTGAATTCACCTTATCATGGAGAGTTTTGACTCTAGCTCTTGTCATTGGGCCACTTGTTGTAGGAGCCATAGGTTGGGCTACATCACGGGCCCAGCGGCAAACTTCGGCGAGTCCTGGCTCTGGCGCCGACCTGCACGATGTCGGCTCCATCGAGGATGGCGCCGACCCGCGGGCCAGATTTGCAATTAGTTCTCAGGAAGGGCCAGATCCGTTGTTAGTCTGTGAAAAGAGCCAGATTTGGCAAAATGGGCGACATTAGATACGATGGGAGGAGAGAGCCAGTGAATCTAAACTACGTTTATTTCATTGGACAACTAATCGGAATTTTTCTTTAAAACAGACAACCAGTGACATGGATTAGCCATGCTTACAGTTGTCTGCAGCCCAATTGTGGGCTAACTGCCAAATATACAGAGGCAACGCATATACGCGGGAAAGGATTGGCTGAAAAAAGAACACGTATCGAGTCGGATTCGAAATACAAACGGAAAGAATACGTATCGATTTGCATAGCCTAACCTCTACGCAACAGATTTCGATGCGAATACAGGTACTACTAGCTTCTCCTAAAAAAAAGAATATCCCTAAATCCTAGCTCGCGTGAAAACGAAACCTAATTTTCCTCCTCGCACGCAAATCCCCCCAAAACTCAATCCATCACAATTCCCGATGGCGGCCGCCGTCCTCCGCCTCGTGACTTAAGTTTTCGGTTGTGACATTTCGCCTAACCCATCTTCCCCCACTCACGATTTCTAAATCCTAATGTGAAACCTATATACTCGCACGAAACCTCTAGCTGCGCCTCGACGGAGGGTCGGTCCAATAATTTTTTTGGACGGGCAATCAAAGTGAATATAATTATACTAAATTTTTATACTTTGTGTGTCTTATGTTTAGCATGTTATAGTGTTGCAAGTATAATATTATGTTTGTTCGCATGGTTAACCACATAATTGAAAATATTACTAAATATTAGCCTGTTTGAGTTTTTTCTTGTAATGAATTCATTGAAATATTTTGTAACAGAGTATATTCAAGAAATATGTTTTGTAAATGCATAATGGATATAATAAATAACAAACGATATGGTCTAGCAAGTGTCTCAATAGCATTTCTAGTGTATGATTAAGTAAACATCTTTATAGTAGAGTATAAACTGAACAATATCACTACCTTTGCATGGTCAAAATTATCTAACAAATCAAAATTTAGCAAAGGTGCATGCTTTGTACTTGGTATTGAAACACATTGCTTAGTAAAAAAAATAGTCTGAATTCTAATATGTTTGTGTATGTAAATTTAATATCTAATTGCTCTTAGAACATGTGTTTGTTACCATCTGGTGTACACAAGCCATACCGCAAGTTTATGAAAAGAAAACGATGTACGAAATAAACATGGAAATGGAAATGTAGTTATGTAAAGATTTCTGTAAACTTTGCAGTATTTCACTGGAAAACAACAACATGGTAATTAAACTAGTTGTCGTCGGTCACATTGTTCTTATGTCCCAAGAGGCCCATGGTGTGTATTTCCTTCTGCAAATTAACCATTTTGTTATGTTGAGATACTCCATTTGTCCCAAAATATAAGGCGTGCATGATTTTTCACCATTTTTTACTTCACGTATCTTACCACTGATTATACCAAAGTGTATGGATCGATCTTGTATAAATGATTTTCTTGCATTTTTTCTTTGTGTAATATTTTCATTTATATTTACATTATTTCAGAGACATATTATTATACATGAAAATCATAGTCAAAATTGTGCGTTCTTGGCTCGAAATGTCCTTCATGATTTAATTGTTTACATGAGAGTAATGAGTAAGAGCATCTCTAGCAAATCTCTTACATCGCGTACCGCAAAAGCTTTCAAAGGGGACCGAAAACCTGTTTTGTAGTACCGCGTGGACGTTAGTGGAACATCGTGCAAAATTAAACCGTAAAGCTGAATATTCAAGCCGAGCATCTCCACTAACAAGTTTTAGCAAAAAGATGGGATCTCTGCAAAATATGATATCATTGACAGAACCCGGCAAGCCCAAGTAAACAATGCCAAATTCACAAGTTCTTGGAGGCCACTGCTTCAAGCATAATAGTTGGGTCACGATGATGGTCGGTATACTGCCCATGTTAAGCTGCATGGCAGTTCTTCACCTCGAATGCATGCAATCTACGGTTCCAAGCATGACCAACCATGCTCTTGCTTCATTCATTTTCATCAACCTCTTTGTGTCCTTCTCATTGGGAGCTCGTACTCGGCACCAAAAGCCCTGATGAACAACTTCGCAAACAACAACGCACTTGAGCGTAATATATTCTCCAATGCGAAGATACTCATCGATTTAGAATGTCGTGTGCGTTTAGTAGTACAACATGGTGCCTTGTTCCTTCGTTTGATTGCGGCCTCCCGGCTATTCTTGAGGCACGCCATAGGAGCAGAGTCTGTGCGACAGCATAGAAAAACTAGAAAACAAAATAATACAAAACACTCTATTGTTATGACGAAGAGATCCGTCGTAGTCATGTTCGGGATCAATCATTAATTAGGATAACGAACATATCGGGATCCAGATCGGCGACAAATCGTAACATACCAGATATAGGGCGAGTCCTAATTTATACGGAAGATCGAAACAGTTTTTCTTACACAAGTTGTGCAACCTTGTTGAACCCACTGAATCAACGAGCCACCTCGTCCTTACTACGCTGCGTCTTGTAGACACAACCCACACCAGCCCTCCTAAGAGGCTGCAACACCTTCACGTCGACTAAGTTTTGGCTTTTCCTGATCACATAGTAAATTGCATCAGGAATATAAGGGGAACCAACTATATCGATGAATTCAACTCTGTTTATTGGATCGAAAAACTAATCGAAATTTTCCTTCTAGAACGGACAACCAATCAACTGTATCAAGCACGTTTTAAGTTGATCGCAGTCTAATTTGGACAATTCAGCTGACTGAAAAAATATACGTTGAGCAGTGATAGGCAGGAAGGAAACTCGCATGATCGCATCCCCTAAAAAAAGAAATAAGTTTCCTTAAAAAAAGAGCTGGAAAAGGAATACGTGTCGATTTAGATTTGTATAGCCTCTACGCTGTCCGATTTCGACTTCGATTCGAATACGTACAAGCTTAGAAATACTAGCCGCTCGCGCGAAGCCACCAAAACCTAATTTCCCCTCGCGCGAAAATCCCCAAACCTAAACCTAAATTCCTCTCGATCCCCATGGCCGCCGTCCTCCGCCTCGACGCCGACGGTTCCCCACCATGCTCCGCCTCCTCGCCGCGCTGGTGGAGGCCGAGTCCCAGCAATTTCGACGCCGCCGCGTCTCAGCCCGCCGGGAACGACCTCGTCCGGGCGTTCCGCGGCGGCGCGAACCCCCGACCATCTCCATCGGTGAGTTCCTAAAGCGCATTCAGAGGAGCAATTACATGTTCGAGGGCTGCGTCTACGTCCTCGCCGGGCCTACCTCGCCCGCTTCATGCGCAGCCGCGCCGCGCGCGACGCCGGGATCCTCGTCGAGCCGGCCACCGCGCACCGCCTCGTCTGGTCGCCGTCCTGCTCGGCGCCAAGTTCATCAGCCCTAGGCACTTCGAGAGACGGGTCGAGGCCTTCCAGGTAATGCTCCGGCAACTCCATCCAGGCGAGCGAGATGTGCCCGCTCGAAATACTCTTCCTGCGCGCAATCGACTACCGCATCTTCATCCGAGACGAAGAATTCCAGCGCTCTTGAGGATCATGGAGCGAGGCCCGAAGGCACCCAGGGCGAGATGCGGATCCAAGAAGAGGAAGGCGGAGGAGGGGGCGGCGGGCCGAGACGAGGAGGAGCCCCGCCGCGTGCGAGCGTGCCAGCTTCCCGTCGTTGCATCTTAGGTAGGATTCCATCGGAGTCAGTCGGTTTCTTTCCAGCATTTCTTCTGTTGATGGATTTTCGTTTCTTCCAGTTCGATTTCTTTCTTAATCAGGATTTGGAGCTCAGTTTTCAAAAAAGAAAAAAATAGTTTTTTTCAGCCTTTGCATTGCATCTAATTCTAAATTAGGAATTTCGGTTTCTTTGCTTCAGAATTTTTTTTGATTTTTCCCTAAAAAAAAGTTTTTTTTTGGATTTCGCTCTTTTGGTTTTGCTTCCTGAATTGCATCTTCCAGTCAATTTAGTTTTTGCATCATGTCGTAGTTTTTTCAGCCTCTGCATTGCATCTTATCAAAAATAATAATTCGTATTTCATCGTCGCCTAATTCTCTTTTCTTGCATTGTATCTTAGTCTTCAGAAAAAACATTGCATCTTATTCAAAAATAAAAACAGATACGATTTTTCTCATTGTTTCTTGCATAGTTGGTTGGTTATTTGATTTTTTTTTTGGCATTTCTTCCTGATTGATTCATTTCTTGAATTGCATATCATCTTCTCGATCGATTTGTTTTTCTTGCGTTGCATAGCTTGTCCTTTAATTTCATTTCTTTCTGAAATCTTTTCTCCATCGATTTGCTTCTCGCATTGCATTCTTTCGATGATTCTTTTGTTGCTGCCTTGTTGATTCCTATATTTTTAGCTTAGAATTAGGTCAGTCTAGGAGAAATTATGTAAAGTTTTTTTTAGATTGTCATGTAATGATTTTTGAATATTAATAAAGTGTTTTTAATGTTTTCTAAGATTCCTATATGGTAGAACTTGCTCTGTTCTTTACATATGCCCTGAAACTGGAATAGTTATATGCAGATAAGTAAATCTCTTTTGATGTGGAAACAGAGTTATAAGAATCAAGCTTCAGGTCATCCAAACTGGCACCATAACTTGTCAAAGCATAAGCTAACTTTCTACAGACATGCCCACGGTGAGAAAAATTGGCGCACTTGTATTGTACTGTAACCCATCTTCTTTCTCACCAAATAATTCTGAAAGTACACGAAAAGAATGCCCTGTATTTAATTTTCTCCATCTTTATCAATGAAAACATTTAGATACAAGTATCTGAGCCACAAAGAAACCTGTCGCCAACAGTGCCGCACAAGCTCAATGCTCAGTCTTATATACAGAGCCAAACGGCATAATGATGTACTGTAACCCAACGCTCAGTCTCATGTCCAGAGCCAAACGGCATAATGCACAGCCAGCAAATGCTAATATACTTCCTTTATCAATGAAAACTATACTTCCTTTATCAATGAAAACATTTAGATACAAGTACATGTAACTCCAATGTGTCTGATATATATATTATGAACATGAGCCACAAAGAATCCTGTTGTCAACAGTACCACTACGATGCCGAAGCTCAACCAGTCACAAGCTCAATATCTCAAACATTTAGGAAGATTGTCCAAATAATGATGCAAACTGTACAAACAGAAAAAAAAAAAGACAGGAAAAAGCTAATACAACTAATCTACAACAACCCAAAAGAACTGTACAAGCCTTCCTCTGCCACTTCAACTCGTCAGGTGCTAAACAGGTCACAGCGATTTATACTTCTCAATAAGATTCGATGCATGGAGGCGAGAGGTTGGTGTTATAGTGCACCCAGGTTCCTGAGGTAGGCTACCTGCAAAATGGATATCCACCGGTTCAGATTGAGATGATTGAAGCAACATGACACTGATTTGTGACCACAATACATGGTGATGACATTCTTTCATGGACTAGAAACTTAGAAAGTAGCCAGAGGCATATCAGATTGACCTGCTTGGGTGTAGGCTCTGAGGAACCCATCGAATTCTCTATCCTCTGCTTCTGGAAATGTTCCTGAAAGAAAAACCATAAAGTAAGGATCTTCTCTAGACCTGAGACTGATCTGAAAGTTAAGAGAACCAGCAGCTGATTCACGAAGCCTTGTACGCAATACAAGGAAATTCCAAGTTACTTGTGATGATCCAGGAACTTGCCTGTCTCTCTCTCATCAGATGGCTTCGCTTGTCGATAGGAATTTGTTCCCACTTGATAACCTGAGCCACAACATTTTTTTTTAAATTCTAAGAACAAGAGTTTTCTGTGGGCAAGGCACAGAGTCAATAAACCAAACATTGATTGCACTCACATATTCTGCGTAACCAAGCGCTTCATCTTCGCTTAACAATGATTTCAGCTTGCACAAGACATCCTGGAGAGGAACTTGCAGGTCAAGTTTTCAGGGTAAAAGCTTAAAGATCTCAACGAAAAGTAACAAATGTGTAAGAAAATGTCACTGATTAGCTACGTAACTGAAAATAATAAACATATTGAATAATAGATGTAACTGAAAGGGGACAATGGGATCGATGGTGATGCAAGATGGAAGGAGAGAACGGTGAAGTCACCTTGCGCTTGTATCCTTTACCTCGCAGGCGTTCATCAATCACAAATTTGATCTGAAAGGGTGAAACAGTGACAACGAAAAGGTTCAAATGAGCATGCCCCAATTGTCAATAGCGAAAGTGCCATAATGGAAGACATTACAGCAATTCCGCCTTCTGATAGCACTAACTTTCCAAAACAGAGTAGTATTACTCCCTCCGTTCCAAATTAATTGAATTCTATTTGTCCACATGTGGATGTATCTATACATGTTACAAGTATAGATACATCCACATTTGGACAAATAGAAGTCAATTAATTTGGAACGGAGGGAGTACTTTTGTATGCCATATATTCCTTCTATAGGGAATACTAAACAAGATCTATGCAGATTACACCATTGCTTCCTAGAATGATACTTCTTTACGTATACTGAAGAACTCAGTACCTTATCAAGCAATCGCTTTGGAATTTGAAATGCCTGCTTCTTCGCCCACTGATGAAATATGTGTGAGACTACTGCTCTATCATCAATTTCAAATCTGTAAAAGAATGAATTCAATGAAGCAAACAACCAAATATAAGCAAATATGCAGTAGCACAGAAAAGTATGTTACAGGTACATTGATATGCTTACTGAATAGTAGAAAAAATAGCACAACATTCACCATTAGAAACAAAAAGAAAGAAACCTAACAGGAAATGGAAAATCGAAATGCAATGTTCACCTTTTCAAGAAATCATTAGCAAGGCATGTCTGCATCAGTTCTGGGTAAGGTGAAGTTTCATTCTGTTCTGCAATAGCCTTAGGCTTTTCAATTGATGCCTCTCCTTCAGCGTGGTCAGATGAAATATCTCCCGAAGGCTGTTCATGGTTTTTTGTTGCAGCCCCCTCACCCTACAAATTAATGAGATGAGAGAAATAAGAATGCTTTACTGACATGATGGGCTATATACAAAACGAATGCTGATCAAATAACTGAGCTAGACAGGCCAATGCTTCCTAAAAGGGTATAAAGCCATTGAAACTTGAATTATGCCGCCCTAGGGGATTACATGGTTGAATGTAGAACAACAGGGAATGGAGCTAAAGTTTTAACTTCAGCCAGAGATTAAAATAGGTCTTCAGGAAAATGGTCTGACATTATTGCTCACCTGCATGTCAAGAAGGTGAACTGGAATCTCTCTAAGGAAGCGTGAAGGTGGAAGCAGCTAGAAACCAATAGTTTAAGTCAGAAAAATCTAGATGGCGTATGAAGGTAAGGATAAAAAAATAGATATCAGCTACCTGGCGATAAGAGTCAACTGTGACATGCAAGATGTACAATTTCTTCCGAGCTCGTGTCATTGCAACATAAAATAGCCTCCTCTCCTCCTGTAATTATAGCCAAGTTGGTGAGTACATACAAAAGAACATTTCATAAACCAATAATAAATATTCAACAAACCTCCAACGTGCTTCCAGCTTCTTTCACAGTGCCATTGTACTCATGCAGCAACGGGATCTCTGAATCGTTCGCCTGAACAAATGCAAGGATTGGCATGAAAATATTCACTTGACAAACTTAATAGAGTTACTGATAAATAATTTTAGCATACATTAAACAGAAACAAGAAAAAAATAGCAACGTGCAGTATTTATTTTTCTTGTGCTTTTTTTTCTCTCTTCACTCTTTGGTTGCCACAGGTTTTTGTTGGATTACATCTCTAGCCTACCCCAAATTGCTTGGGCCAAAAGGCTTTGTTGTTGCTGCTGTATTTAGACTCATCAATGGACTTACAGAAAACAAAAACATGTAACGAGGGAAGTTTCACTAGAAAACAACGCTGTTGGTATTATACTGAAGCTGATATCTTAGGGCCATGCCAATATCCTTTCCGAAAAACAGGCATCATCATTTCTCACTTTTGCGATTAAACCAGCAAAAAGTTCGACAATTAATGATTGATGACGTTGACATGTCTCATAACCATATATTAATGATAATCAGTCAATTATTTAAAAGTTTTGGCATGTGTTGAGAGCACTTCACAACTTTGTGGAAAGGTTAGAAACTATCCAGATATATCAGATGTTGGGGTTGCAGCCTCAACTGCGTGAACTTCGAGTTCTATATTTCTTATAAGAGTATGCATCGACATATAAAATCTACCCTTAATCCGTTAAGGTCCTAACAACAATACCATGATTTTAATACTACCATGATATTCACCATATGCATGTGACTAACATGACATATAAAGATGTATTTGTGTTTTTATGTTACCACTTTCTGAAGATTGAAGAAAATACCTGCACAATGAACACAACATCCCACTCTAGACCTTTTGACTGCAAAAGAAAAGGGGAGATCATCACATTAATAGTATCACACAGCTACCAAATGCCACAAGAAGATGAAATTACTTGCGATTTATAAAAAAGAAATAACCTGATGAATAGTTGTTAATGTGATGGAGTTCTTATTTTCCTGTGTTCGGGATCGAAAATTTTCTGTTTCTCTCAAAGAAATATAATCAATAAAGGCTTTAAGTGTAGAAGCACAGCCTTTCTCCTCAGTCTGGCTTGCATCCCCTGAACTAGAAAAATGTGATGACAAGAAGTCAGACACATCATCCATTAAAAACTGAAGTACCTGCAAAATTGATACAGTAAAGGTCAATACCACCTCTGTATATTTGGAATGAGAGATAATGACAAATCATGAAAGCCATAATATAAAACATTTCTATCCAACAATCAAAAATTCAAAATACTAAATAAGGAATCATGTACAGACTGCAGAGTCAGATACGAGTCTTAAATAGGCTGATGGACCTACATGCTATCTACACTTTCTCGGATTGTTTAAAACGTTTTACCCCCCTAGGATTATGTGGGCTCAGGTTGTTAGCGAGATATTTGTATATTGTAGTTTCCCTATTAGATAGGGGGCTCCCTGCATATTTACACCTGTACATGTACTATATATTGTGGCCTTTGGCCCCCGTGGAATACGAGTTGCTATTCCTCCAACATGGTATCAGAGTATTAGGGTTTTTTTTTTCCGCCCGCGCGACTCGGGCCGCCGCTCTCCATCGTCGATCGATTCCGTCCTCTGCCTCCCGTCCTCCGGTCTCCATCGGGCCGCTGCTCTCCATCGGGCCGCTGACCTCCCGTCCTCTGCCTCCCGTCCTCTGCTCTCCATCGGGCCGCTGCCTCCCGTCCCTGTCGCGGCTCGCCCCGGACCGCCGTCACCTCGGGCTGCAGTCATCGTCCCTCGGGCCGCCGCCGCTGTTCTGCTACCGTCCGACGTCGGCCGCTCCCTCCCGTTCCCGGCCGTCGCCCGTCACCTCTCGATTCCGGCCGCTGCCTCCCGTCGGTCGTCGCCCGTCGCCTCCGGATTTCCGGCCGCTCTCCGTCCCTGCTCGGCCCGCCCGTCCCTGCCGCGGCCCACCCCGGACCGTCGCCAGCCGCCGCCGTCCGTCGCCTTGGGCTGCTTTCTCGACCCTCCAGGTCCTCGTCGGGTGCCCAGACTTCTCTGCTTCCCGTCGAGGCGCTAGCAGATCAATCTGCGTTGACTCCGTTTCTTATTAAAAAAAAAATCAAAAAAAAAAAAGAGTGGAGATGTCTGCATCGTCGGGCTATGTCGCGATTCCTCGCTGCTCGGTGATCTTTGATGGCACGAATTATCCTGATTTCGCTGCCTTTATGCGCATTCATATGCGTGGTCTTCGTCTCTGGGGTGTGCTTTCCGGCGAGGTCTCGTGTCCGCCGTGCCCCATTGCTCCTACTGCTCCTATTCCACCGACGCCACCGACGCTAAGAGTGCGGATGATGTTGCCATTGCTGCGTATGACCGGCAGGTCAAGGAGCATTCTGACGCCCTTGAGACCTACCGGTTGGATCTGACTGCTTACACCCAGTGGATTGATGATGATGCTCGTGCTGCGGCTGTTCTCACCGCCAGTGTTCTACCGCAGTTTGCCTCTGAGTTTATGGGCCTCAGTACTGTCGCTGACATGTGGGCTCACCTTCGTCAGCGTCATCAGCCGTCCGGGGATGCTCTATATCTGTCTGTGGTTCGTCAGGAGCATGATCTTCAGCAGGGTGACTCTACCATTGATCAGTTCTACACGCAGAGCGCTGCTATCTGGCGTCAGCTCGACTCTCTTCGCACTGCCGTGTGTGGTGCCTGCCCGTGTTGTCAGACTGTGCGTTCCGACTTGGAGTTTCAGCGCGTATATGAGTTCTTGTCTCGGCTCCGCAAGGAGTTCGAGCCCCGACGTGCTCAGCTGCTCGTGGTCGTGTCCCTATCTCGGAGGTGCTGTCTGAGCTTCGTGCTGAGGAGATTCGTCTACGTGGCGTTGGGTTGCTTGAGGTTCCTTCTGTGCTTGCTGCCCATGGTCCTCCTTCATCGCCTGCTTCATCGACTCCTTCGCGGTCCACTGCTCCGCCACTTTTACCCACTCCTCAGGGTCAGGGCCTGGGTCGTGGCCAGGGTCGTGGCGCTCGTCCACGCCCTCACTGCACCTACTGTGATCTGCCTGGCCACACCGAGTCTCGTTGCTACACGAGGGAGCGTGATCTGCGTAAGCAGAAGGCGTCTGCTTCTCCCGGGACTCGTGCTTCCTCTGGCTCGTCAGGGTCTTCTCAGCCGGCTTCACCGACCAGGACATTATGCGGCTCAAGCGGATGCTCGCCGCTTCAGGTTCTTCTTCGACGGGTACTGCTGGCTCTGTGACTGATTCTTCTGGCACTGCGCGACCACCATCTTCTACACAGTCAGGTACATCCTCGTGGGTTCTGGATTCTGGAGCTTCTTTTCATATGACTTCTGATTCTTCCACTCTGTCCTCTCTTCGACCTCTTGATTCTCCTCTTAGTGTTCTTACTGCTGATGGTACTTCTCTCTCTGTTTCTAGTCGAGGCACTCTTTCTACTTCTTCCTTTTTTGTCCCTGATATTTCTCATGTTCCTCGTCTTACCATGAACTTGTTCTCTGCCGGTCAGCTTACTGATTCTGGTTGTCGCGTCATTCTTGACGCCGATTCTTGTTCTGTTCAGGATCGTCGCACGCAGGTTTTGGTTGGAGCTGGCCCTCGCCGCCGTGATTCTCAGGGGCTTTGGGATATAGACTGGCTTCGTGTTCCTTCCGCTGCTACCTCGCCTGCCAGTTCTCCTGCTATCGTCGCCTCTGTCACCGGCTCTTTTCAACAGTGGCATCATCGTCTTGGTCATCTTTGTGGTTCTCGTCTGTCGTCATTAGTTCATCGTGGTCTTCTGGGGCCTGTCTCAGGAGATGTTTCTTTACAGTGTCAGGGTTGTAGGCTAGGAAAACAGATTCAGTTACCCTATCCTACTAGTGCGTCTGTATCTCAGCGTCCTTTCGACTTAGTTCACTCTGATGTTTGGGGTCCGGCTCCTTTCGCTTCGAAAGGGGGCCATCGATATTATATAATATTTATAGATGATTTTTCTCGTTACACTTGGCTGTATTTTATGTCTTCTCGTACTGAGGTTCTCTCCATATATAAGCGTTTTGCCGCCATGGTTCTTACTCAGTTCTCTACGCCTATTCGTGTGTTTCGTGCTGACTCTGCTGGTGAGTATATCTCCAAGCATTTGCGTGGTGTTCTTGCTGAGCAGGGCACTCTCGCTCAGTTCTCCTGTCCCGGTGCGCATGCTCAAAATGGCGTGGCTGAGCGTAAGCATCGCCATCTTCTTGAGACTGCTCGTGCGATGATGATCGCCTCTTCTCTTCCGCCTCATTTCTGGGCTGAGGCCGTTTCTACCTCGGCCTATCTGATTAATATCCAGCCTTCTGCCGCCCTTCAGGGTGCCATTCCTCTCGAGAGACTCTACGATCGTTCTCCTGACTATTCTATGCTTCGTTTGTTTGGTTGTGTTTGCTATGTTCTTCTTGCTCCTCGTGAACGCACCAAACTAACCGCTCAGTCTGTTGAGTGTGTTTTTCTCGGATATAGTGATGAGCATAAGGGCTACCGTTGTTGGGATCCTGTGGCTCGCCGGATGCGTATTTCCCGGGATGTGACGTTTGATGAGTCTCGGCCTTTCTATCCGCGTTCGACCTCCCCGACCTCTACTGTGGAGGATCTCTCTTTTCTTACTTTTCCTGATTCTCCTCCCGATATCCCTCATATTTCTCCTCCCTCTGATCCGGTGCCATCTACTCCGATGCCTTCTTCTCCTCCTTCGTCGCCGCCTTCTTCACCCTCCTGTCCCCGTCTCCGCCTCCGTCTTCTCCTGTTGCTCCTTCTCATCCTACTTTTCCTTTCTATTATACTCGTCGTCCACGTGTTGTGACCGAGTCATCTGATGCACCCTCTACTTCCGGTGCACCGTCTCAGCCGACTTATTCTCTTCGTTCTCGGCCTTGTCCTTCACCTGATTTCTATAATCCCGCTACCTACAGTGTTTCGGTTGTCTCGGAGCCGACTACGTATCGTGAGGCTGTTGTTCATCCTGAATGGCAGCTTGCCATGGCTGAGGAGATTGCTGCGCTTGAGCGCACTGGTACGTGGGAGATCGTCCCTCTTCCTCCTCGTGTTCGTCCTATCACCTGTAAGTGGGTCTATAAGGTTAAGACCCGCTCTGATGGGACTCTTGAGCGTTACAAAGCTCGTCTGGTCGCTCGTGGCTTTCAGCAGGAGCATGGCCGTGATTATGATGAGACTTTTGCTCCAGTGGCTCACATGACCACTGTTCGGACTCTTCTTGCCGTGGCATCTGTTCGCCATTGGTCTGTGTCTCAGCTTGATGTTAAGAATGCCTTTCTTAATGGTGAGTTGCGTGAGGAGGTTTATATGCAACCACCACCTGGGTATTCTGTTACAGATGGCATGGTCTGCCGTCTTCGTCGCTCTCTCTATGGCCTTAAGCAAGCCCCTCGTGCATGGTTTGAGCGCTTTGCTTCTGTGGTCACAGCTGCTGGTTTCTCTCCCAGTGCTCATGATCCTGCGTTGTTTGTTCACTGTTCTCCTCGTGGTCGCACTCTTCTTCTTTATGTTGATGACATGATCATCACTGGTGACGACCCAGAGTATATTGCCTTTGTCAAGGCACGTCTGAGTGAGCAGTTTCTTATGTCGGATCTTGGTCCGCTTCGTTACTTTCTTGGGATTGAGGTTTCGTCCACCGCTGATGGTTTCTTTATATCCCAAGAACGGTATATTCATGATCTTCTTTCTCGTGCCGCTCTTACTGATGAGCGTACTGTTGAGACTCCCATGGAGCTCAATATTTCTCTTCGTGCGTCTGATGGCGATCCTCTCTCTGATCCGACTCGTTATCGACATCTTGTCGGGAGTCTCGTCTATCT
Source organism: Poa pratensis (assembly GCA_947311845.1). Classification (NCBI taxonomy): domain Eukaryota; kingdom Viridiplantae; phylum Streptophyta; class Magnoliopsida; order Poales; family Poaceae; genus Poa; species Poa pratensis. The sequence goes on from CAMZMU010000102.1 coordinate 5,016,699, forward strand.
GGCTGTTACTCGCCCTGATATTTCTTATCCTGTCCATATTCTGAGTCAGTTTGTTTCTGCTCCCACTTCGGTTCACTATAGTCACCTTCTTCGTGTTCTACGCTATCTTCGTGGAACGATCTCGCTTTGTCTTTTCTTTCCTCGTTCTAGCTCGTTACAGCTTCAGTCCTACTCCGATGCTACTTGGGCTAGTGATCCTTTGGATCGCCGTTCACTTTCTGCTTACTGTGTTTTCCTTGGTGGTTCTCTCATTGCCTGGAAGACGAAGAAGCAGACCGCAGTTTCCCGTTCGAGTGCAGAAGCTGAGTTGCGAGCTATGGCTCTTTTGACTGCTGAGGTGACTTGGTTACGGTGGTTACTTGCAGATTTTGGTGTCTCTGTTACGACACCCACGACTCTTTTGTCAGACAGTACAGGTGCTATTAGCATTGCACGTGACCCAGTGAAGCATGAGCTTACTAAGCATATTGGTGTTGATGCTTCTTTTGTCCGTGCTAGTGTGCAGGATCAGATTATTGCGCTCCAGTATGTGCCTTCAGAGTTACAGTTGGCGGATTTTTTCACGAAGGCCCAGACTAGAGCACAGCATAGCTTTTTCCTCTCCAAACTCAGTGTTGTGGATCCACCATGAGTTTGAGGGGGGGTGTTAGCGAGATATTTGTATATTGTAGTTTCCCTATTAGATAGGGGGCTCCCTGCATATTTACACCTGTACATGTACTATATATTGTGGCCTTTGGCCCCCGTGGAATACGAGTTGCTATTCCTCCAACACAGGTCACGTCGACTTACAAGATAGAGTACATGAGAAGCAAACATTATAAGACCTGTCCTGTTTATAGGATGCCAAAACTTGCACCAACGGCAGTTCTCCTAACACCCGGCAGGCTATTTGCTATGACTCGTAGTGTGTGCCACACCTTTATTCATTGGGGTAAGTACTGCCGAGAGGAGGGACGGACATCATTGCCTGAGCGTGGAGGGGTAGCTTTAGGAGGAGGCCACAGGGAGAGGATCACCACCTCCATGGGCACTAGCGGACTGCACTTCCACTTGCCTAACACTCTACCAGTGCCAGACTGCAAGTTCTTTACAGGTAGTAACAAGTTTGTTCATAGCCAAAGCACTGTGACAAGGCATGTTGGTACGGTGACTTAGCCCGAACGTTATGAGAATAATGAAAGGAATCCCTATAAATTTCATGGAATATCACAAAATAGTAATGAGAAAACTTATTAAGAGAGATAGAGAGAGAGAGAGAGAGAGAGACTCTGTTAGATTGACTATTCTTAACTTTACGCAAGATGCTCTAGTTTCAAGTAGTAATCAAATTGTTCAGCTTTACCTTTCAAACAAATGTTAAGCTTTTGGAAAACTTGCCAGATTCAAGATCTAGTCCTGGCAATAGCATGTCATTACCACTGAGGTTGTGACCCGTTATCCAACCATGATGGTTGGCAAGGAAATAACTGTTTTAGATAGGTTTGTTTTCAGAAACCAGTTGCAAGTCTACCAATAGAGGCTTTTAACTTAAATAAAAGCAGCAGTCACTATTTTTGCGATTTTCAAGAGGAACAGTATCTATTTATTCTTGTTTCTTTTAAGAGTTGGATAAGGTTCAATTAAGCGCTAGGCGCTAATTGAGCGTTTTGCCTCCGCTTTTCTCTTTTCTGAAGGATTAAAGCGCTAAGCGCAATTAAGCGCACGTATAAGCACAGTTGAGCGCTAGGCGTTTTGCTCTGCTCAGCGCCTAAGTGAGCTTAAGCGTGCGCTTAAGCGCGCTTTTTATAACCTTGGTTGGATCTCCATAAAAACTCCGCCTATGTTGTCTCAACATAGCCGGTCCCAAGCCCGGATAAAGGAGGAGGGTTGTGATAGGCTTGGCAAGCCAACGGAAAAAAAACCCAGCCACTCTTATGGAGATGAAACCCAAAAGAACTTCGTTGGGGCGTAACCCTCTTAGCGACGCGCCATATCGGAACCCGGGTGTGGTGTCAAATGGGCAAGGGCCGGGCCGCCACCCCCTTGGTGGCGCGCCGTATCTTGATCTGGATACGGTGATAAGTGAGCAAGGATCGGGTCGTCGCATCCTTAGTGGCGCGCTGCATCGACGCCCGGGTGTAGTGAAAAATGAGCAAGGGTCTTCGCATTTGACTCGACGAGTGCGGAGGGTAAGGAAGTTAGCCGAGCCTAGGAGGATTCGCTTAGGTAGCTGGAACGTAGGGTCCCTGACGGGCAAGTTACGGGAGTTAGTTGATACGGCGATAAGGAGGCATGTTGATGTCCTATGTGTCCAAGAGACCAAATGGAAGGGACAGAAGGCGAAGGAGGTGGAGGATACCGGCTTTAAGCTGTGGTACACGGGGACAACCTCAAGCAAAAATGGGGTAGGCATCTTGATCAACAAGAGCCTCAAGGATGGAGTAGTGGACGTCAAGAGGCAAGGAGACCGGATTATCCTAGTCAAGCTGGTTGTTGGGGACTTGGTTCTCAATGTTATCAGCGCGTATGCCCCGCAAGTAGGCCACAACGAGAGCACCAAGAGAGAGTTCTGGGAAGGTCTCGAGGACTTGGTTAGGAGAGTACCTACTGGTGAGAAGCTCTTCATAGGAGGAGACCTCAATGGCCATGTGGGTACATCTAACACAGGTTTTGAAGGGGTGCATGGGGGCTTTGGCTATGGCATCAGGAACCAAGAAGGGGAGGATGTCTTAAGCTTCGCCCTAGCCTACGACATGGTCGTAGCTAACACCCTCTTTAGAAAGAGAGAATCCCACCTAGTGACTTTCAGTAGTGGCCAACACTCTAGCCAGATCGATTTTGTCCTCTCTCGAAGAGAAGATAGACGCTCTTGCCTTGATTGTAAGGCGATACCTGGAGAGAGTGTTGTCCATCAACATAAGCTGGTGGTGGCTGACTTCCGTTTTTGGATTCGTCTCCAGCGGGATAAGCGCCCAAAAGTTGCTAGAACAAAGTGGTGGAAGTTAAAGGGAGAGGCAGCTCAAGCTTTTAAGGAGAGGGTTTTTAAGGAGGGCCCTTGGGAGGAAGGAGGCGATGCAAACAGTATGTGGATGAGGATGGCGACTTGCATTCGGAAGATTGCATCAGAGGAGTTTGGGGTGTCCAGGGGAAGTAGAAGGGGTGCTAAGGATACCTGGTGGTGGAACGTTGAGGTCCAGAAGGCTATTAAGGAGAAGAAGGATTGTTTCAGACGCCTACACCTGGACAGGAGCGCAACCAACATGGAGATATACAAGGGGGCAAAGAAGGCCGCAAAGCGAGCGGTGAGCGAGGCAAGGGGTCGGGCGTATGAGGACCTCTACCAGCGTCTAAACACGAAGGAAGGCGAAAGAGACATCTATAAGATGGCGAAGACGAGAGAAAGGAAGACGAGGGATGTCAACCAAGTCAAATGCATAAAGGACGGAGCGGATCAACTCCTCGTGAAGGACGAAGATATCAAGCGTAGATGGCGAGAGTACTTCGACGACCTGTTCAATGGAGAGAATGAGAGCTCTACCATTGAGCTAGACGATTCCTCCGATGATACCAGCCGACGCTTTGTGCGGCGTATCCAGGAGGCTGAGGTTAGGGAGACTTTGAAGAGGATGAAAGGAGGCAAGGCAATGGGCCCTGATGGTATCCCCATCGAGGTGTGGAGAGGCCTTGGAGACATAGCGATAGTATGGCTAACTAAACTTTTCAACCTCATTTTTCGGTCAAACAAGATGCCCGAAGAATGGAGGCGGAGTACATTAGTGCCAATCTTCAAGAACAAGGGGGATGTTCAAAGTTGCACTAATTACCGTGGAATCAAGTTGATGAGCCATACAATGAAGCTATGGGAGAGAGTCATTGAGCACCGTTTAAGAAGATTGACAAGCGTGACCAAAAATCAATTTGGTTTCATGCCTGGGAGGTCTACCATGGAAGCCATCTTCTTGGTACGACAACTTATGGAGAGATACAGGGAGAAGAAGAAGGATCTTCATATGGTGTTCATTGACTTGGAGAAGGCGTATGATAAGATACCACGGAATGTCATGTGGTGGGCCTTGGAGAAACACAAAGTCCCAACAAAGTACATTACCCTCATTAAGGATATGTATGATAATGTTGTGACAAGTGTTCGAACAAGTGATGGCGACACCGATGACTTTCCAATTAAAATAGGACTGCACCAGGGGTCAGCTTTGAGCCCTTATCTCTTTACTTTGGTGATGGATGAGGTCACAGGGGATATACAAGGAGATATCCCATGGTGTATGCTCTTTGCGGATGATGTGGTGCTAATTGACGATAGTCGGGCGGGGGTTAATAGAAAGTTAGAGCTGTGGAGGCGGACTCTAGAATCGAAAGGTTTTAGGCTTAGTAGAACCAAAACTGAGTACATGAGGTGCAGTTTCAGTACTACTAGGCACGAGGAGGAAGAGGTTATGCTTGATGGACAGGTGGTACCTGAGAAAGACACCTTCCGATATTTGGGGTCTATGCTCCAGAAGGATGGTGATATCGATGAAGATGTGAGTCATCGAATCAAAGCTGGTTGGATGAAGTGGCGCCAAGCTTCTGGCGTCCTCTGTGATAGGAAAGTGCCACAAAAGCTAAAAGGCAAGTTCTATAGGACGGCGATTCGACCTGCGATGTTGTATGGCGCAGAATGTTGGCCGACCAAGAGACGACATATCCAACAGTTAGGTGTAGCGGAGATGCGCATGTTGAGATGGATATGTGGCCACACAAGAAAGGACCGGGTTAGGAATGATGATATACGTGAGAGAGTTGGGGTAGCACCAATTGAAGAGAAGGTTGTCCAACACCGTCTAAGATGGTTTGGTCATATAGAACGTAGGCCTCCAGAAGCGCCATTGCATACCGGACGGATAAAGCGGGATGAGAATGTTAAGAGGGGTCGTGGTAGGCCAAACTTGACATGGGAGGAGTCTGTTAAGAGAGATCTGAAGGATTGGAATATCACCAAAGAACTAGCCATGGATAGGGCTGCGTGGAAGTTAGCTATCCATGTGCCAGAACCATGACCTAGTTTCGAGATCTTATGGGTTTCAACTCTAGCCCACCCCAACTTGTTTGGGAAAAAAGGCTTTGTTGTTGTTGTTGTTGTTGGTTGGATCTCCATAAACTGTGCATGCTCGTGTATATGCTAGAGCTAGAATGATTCAAACTGATTTTCATCTCGGTGCACAACAAATATTAAGTCTCTGGGTGATCAACACATAAAACATTAAGAGTGTCAAGACGTGTGAACTTACAGATCGGATGTCATTATCTTCATTTAACAATTTGCCGCCATCATTATCAACAACTGCACGCTTTTCAAGCAGGTATTGCTGCCAAAGAAATTAAAAAAACTATCATTGAAAGAAATGAAATATGTAAAAAAATTAGGATCAGTAGGGACTAGAGTCTAGGGCGAACCAAAGCTGCCTCAAGGTTTGTTAAAAAACATATATGTTAAAAGATCAAAGTATGCCCAATTCATGTACTCCCTCCGTTCCAAATTAGATGACTTTAATTTGTCCACATGTGGATGTGTCTAGTCATCTAATTTGGAACGGAGGGAGTATGAAGTTCACATCTTTGTACTGTGGAATTAGTATGATCTGATCCTAGAACATGTGTCAAACAACACATGATAAATAATTATGTTGGAGTCTACAATCTCAACCACATGCCACTTTTCTGCTCGCTGTTTCATAAGCTTGGATTGTGAGGTTGTGATGTGCCTCAGTAGACTCTTGTTATTGTGTACCATGAACTGTGCACTAAACCAGAAGAACTCAAGATGATCAACAGGTGAGACCATACAGATCTCGATTCCATAAGATGATAGGATCATGAACTAACAGAATGAACAAATTCACACCGAGATGGAGTAACACTGTTTGCTTCAAAGGCGATTTTTCTATTTCTACTGCTCTCAGACCATATAATAAAACACGGTTTCTAAATCGCGATTTTCATGGCTTAGCAGGAAGTCCCTAAAATACTATTGGAAACTACACTAGCCATCACCAATAGCATTTTTAACATCAGAATATAAAATCGTGAATATGCATACGAGATAAGCCTTACAAGGCAATTATAGTCTGAAAAAATATAAACACATGTTGAGATGAATGACCATGACACCGTTGTCATCATACACGTACTTTTTTACTATGAAATATAGATGGCTAGATGCTGGGGTATTGAAAAAGAGAAAGGTGAAGTCTCTTCATGTGTCATCATATCATATCATATCATAGCTATCACTGTCTAAAAGATATGGCAAACATCGGAGCTATTTGGAGCTGTAGAGCTAGTCGCTAGTATAGCGGAACATTGGCCCGGTCCAACAAGGTATAACGCAGTTATAGCTAGTTATTTAGAGCCTTGTCAGAAAAGTGACAGAAGACCAAAAGAGAGAGAGAATCTTATTGGATGCAGTTGTTACAAGTCAACTGACCTGAGGTAGCATATTTCCTGCAGAAGAAATGACAGCTGAAACTGATTGTTCCTAGCACAAAAATGAAAACAGCTAGTTATCAGTAAGCCTGTGTTGCAGGTTTACTGAGTAATGTAGTATAGTCAGGTAGTATGTATGAAAGAATCAAAAGATTATCAGAGCATAAAAGCACATAAGAAGATATATTTTATGAACAGAACCAAAAGATTGCCAGAGCGTAAAAGCACATACAAAGGTATCTTTCACGAAACAGTATAGTCAGTTACATAGACTTCTGTTTTCTTTTTCCCAAAGAGTATCTGTTACCTCTTACCAATTTATGATCTAAGGGTTAATATTCATGATTAAGTTCAATATGGCTACTGTTTTAGAGTAGACCAGCCTTAGCGTTATGCTGCATTAGGAGTCAGTTTTAGAGTAAAGAAGGATGTAGCTCTTGAGGAATTGCCGAATTGCTCCCAAAAATTATTCACTCTGCATGGTAGTTAACGGCTGCTATCAACACAGAAAGCAAACATTGTGCTAATGATGTAATTTTACTAGTTTATGGGTGATGGGCAGAAGCTATAATCCTCTTACCTGTAAATACACAGGCAAAAGAGCTAAGTTCTGGAAAATGATTACTGCATGTTAATTTTCCGTAGATGTTCATTTTTTTATGGATCAGCTATTCCCTTTACAAAAGATTTTGAAGATGTGGAACACTGTACACTACAAAGTGGGGAGTAAAAGATTTATTCCGTACCCTCTCAACAAATTTTGATAGGCTATACAAGGTCGATAAGACCTTACGCCCTTGAGTAATCTGGGCCCTGCAACCAACAAAATGAGACACTCAGAAAAAAGGAACACTTCAGTAGATTTATGAGCATGGAAATGAGACACTCAGAAAAAAGGAACACTTAAGCAATATTGGTACTACACTTTTTTTTTCTCTTGGTCATAAAGCTATGCATGATTTCTTTCATTAAAAGGTTGTCTTCCAAAGGAAGATGTTGGATCCTTGACTCCTTGTGATGGACAGGCCTTACGCTTACAGTCAATCACTTTAGTAAGCATTAGTCATTCCACAACTCAATTAGAACAAGCTGCAAACTGCCTGTAAATAGCAGTGCGAGAAACATAACAGTACATGCGGTGAATTTATGGTGTTTAAGATCAGCAGGTTAAGAAGGAGAATATAATAACCTTTTGAAGGTACCCGAGACCTTTGCACTGAAGATGTCAGTAGCGGCTGATATGAAGCTACACTTTCTAGCCAACGAAATCTTTTCGACATGATCTATAATCTGCAAATCAAAATTAAAACAAATTATCAAATACATGGAAATTTTGAACATGAAAAAGATATAACACACATATAAAATAGTCAACACTTGAACCTTCTTTTTGTCTTCCTTGTCACCAGGCAAAAGGGTCTTGAGGGCCTGACGCCACGGACCATCATCACAACCAGGTAATGTGGTTCTGAGTATTGCCATAATAGCTTTGATAACCTGGTAAAGCACTTAAGGAGTGAGGCAACTGAGAGAATTTAGAGGGTTATTCACTTCATCACTTGTTATCCCAAATAAAATATGAATGCACTAACTCAGTAACAAGTACAGTTATTCGTTTAGTAGTATATTAGGTGGACAAAGTTATGAAAATGTAGGTAATGCACAAAAAGTATCTCACACAACTGATTTCTGAACAGTCTATACAATAGGTATGTGATGTCTGATGCTAACCAAACTCATATATGTATAAAAATATGAGTACATAGAAACCAAATAATGGTGTCAGCATGATAGCATTAAGATATAAAATAGCTTATGATTACAACATATATTCTCAGAGGGGTCCTTACCTACTGGTCCCTTCCGAACGAATGTCAATATCAACAATAGCTAATATGGTACCCATAAGAAATTTCCATGCTTCAAAATGTACGCAACTAATGACCATAAAATTAACCGTACAGAAGAAAAACAGGAGATAATGAGAAAATTGCTACTTTGCGATGTGTTAGATAAAATTATATAGAACTACCTTTTTCCTGTAGAAAGCCACACCGTGAACATTAAAGGGTATTTTCCTGTTGCGGAATGACACTTGGAACGCTTTCCCGGTTATCTGTGTATAATAAATTTAGACCACAAGCCTGGCCAAAATATGATTCTGAACAATGCATAGGGTTCAAGATTTCTCAACCTGTCTTCGATATAGGACGGCTATTTTGCCAAAGTTGCGGCCTTCAGCTGAACTAGATGTAGTTTCAATGATTTTGTCGATAACAAATGCACATTGTGAATCTTCACTATGACACTCCTTAACAGTGATCTAAGCAATATTAATTCAATAAGTAACTGACATTATGGAAGATAAAACGAAGCAGTTGACTTGGGCTATCTGCAAAGATACCTTACTCCCAGAAGGGTTGTCTGTCTCAACAAGTTTATGATGACACCGTTTAGTGTTGTTGTGAATAAGAGCTGTTGCTGCTTCGACGATTACCCGTGTAGACCGATAGTTCTTGTTCAACCTGATCTGCAGTCATCGGCAAGGCAAGCTACTTAACAGATATCAGGAAGAGAATCTAGCACCTAAGACCACACAGACACCACAATTACCTCTTTGTGATCTGGAAAATCTCTATGGAATGAATCAAAGCCAGAAACATCGGCACCATTGAAACTGAAGATGGACTGCCACAAGAGTAAAAGATGTAGAAAAGAGTATATGAATGGCAGCTGAAAGCACTAATAAACATTGAGAAACCATAAGTTCTAAAATTCTTGGATGATAGATGTGATCAAAATTTGCATACCTGATCATCATCACCAACAATAGTTATATGATTGTGGGAAGCTAGAAGCTTCAGAAGAAAATATTGCATAGCACTGGTATCCTGAAACTCATCAACTACTATTGCCTGCCATGTGTCCTGGCACTCTTTGTATACTGCATAGGGATACATATATATTAATCAAGAGCTCTTCAAAGAAGGTGATATTGTGAGATCAGAAGTGAAACTACCTTCAGGAAACTTCGTGAGAAGAGTTACGGATGAGTTAATAAAATCATGGTAATCAAGAGCATTACAAGACACTAGTATTTCATTATAGTGCCGAAGAATCGAAGCCTGTAAAAATATTACGTAGTAAAGGTCAATGTGGTTGTAGATCAAAATGAACAACGATAATTTATACTTAGAGAAGAGCTTACTCCTGACAAATCACCCTTCTTTTCATACTCTTCAGGAGTTTTGCCTGAAGATTTTGCCTGTAAAGGAAGATGCAACGTTTGGTAAATAGTAGCAGTAAATCCAATTATACAGAATGATCTGCTTGGTCACACAACAACCAATGCTATGGAGGCTTAAGTATTTTCCAGAAAGATTTCTTCAGATTACTGCCTCGCTCAGACGCTCACACTTAGGATATAGCACAAATATATATGATAAGAGACCTTAGTAGTAAGCTCAATAATTATGTGCATCAATATCTTCACGGCATATTTCAAGCACAAAAAGTGAGACATGCCCATTCATAATGAACCTAAATATAATCCAGAATTTTAGCATGTGTTCGTACCTATGGTTTTTGTGAGACATATCCAACCAGTATCATAGCTCAGAGTTTTCACATCACTTTTGGGATCTACTAAATGTCATATTACTAAATTCTAAAGTGATTGTTTCGGAGCTAAGTATGTATATCAAGTGTATTATACAGAACCTTTGTAGTTTTGTATTCTCCTATAAGCAGAGCTTCATATACTTTATCTTGAATTAAACCATGTGAATCAGCAGGACTAGGAGTAGTCCACTACTACTGTGTGTGGTCCTGTAAGCCTTCAGAACAAATATCTGCATGGCATGCTGAAGCAGTTCCTTCAACATTATGAACTGTGCATTTATGCAGAAGGTGGCAAGTAGCAAACCGATATATAAAGAGAATGTGGACACACTTTGGGTAGATTCAAACTCATCGGGCGGATTTGCAATAATTTTGCAGGAGCAAAATGCTGTAGCGGCGCCCAATCCGTTCATAGAGCTTCAAGTGCAGCAAAACAAAAGGAAATGGAAACTAAAAAATGTAGTGATGAATCTTCATCAGTAGACATCACCTGTGTAACAAACTTCAGCCACTTCTTAGCTTTGTCTTTGAAAGAATTTTTTATGTCTCCATCATTCTGTTTAACTGCATCGCCTAAACCGTCACTTTTGGCATGTTCCAGGCGTTCTGCCTCAATAATGGCCCTCCTCTGTTGTCCATGGCCATATATTATGAATTCCGATGTGCGCCCTAGCCTTCAAAGGAATTTTGTTGAAAAACATTAAATTTCTAAACAAACGACCAAATAAGCCAAGACCAATCATCTAAAAATTCACCAAAAATCGTACAATTGATTAACTACAAGAGGATAATGTGTTTTAGCTTTGCTTTGAGTACATGCTCCATCTCAGTCAGTTACTTAATAATTACTTAATCAGTTCAATATGACAACAGGTAATACATACTTTTCAGCATGGGTCCTGCAAAGCTGCAAGCAGAAGGAGTGAAATGTGCTTATTATGATCTCCTTGGCAACTGGCTTCCCGACCACTGCCCCTATCCTGTCTCTCATTTCTGAGGCAGCAGCAGTTGTGAATGTCATAGCAAGAATGTTTGATGGTGGAATTCCCTAGTCATACAATAAATGGAGAAATGTGACTATGTGACCTTCAAGTATCATCACATACTAATTTTGTAGTGGATCATATGGAAGAGTGAACCTACCTCTTTGAGCAATGTGAGAACCCTACCGACCATTGTGGAAGTCTTCAGTCATGCCAGTTACAAAAAAGTCAATAGAGACAAAAGCATGGAAATTATCAGCTCAGTTAAACAGCGCCACACACAATTTAAACCACTTTAAAAATGTCAATCTAAGGGTTGCACTTGCATCATTTTCTTCAATAATACATTAGTATGCCAGAAAAAGCGCTTGCGAACGTGACAACAAAGTTACTTAAATGAACAAATAAGAGAGACGCAGACATGTAAATTGCTTTCGGTTCTTCTACAACTTTTCGGAAGGATATTGACTATTCACTATTGTTTTGGAAATACATGGCTCAACCTTTGGGTGGAGTTTCTTCTAATAAAAATGGTGCACATTAAGAATTAGATGCATGTTCGGGAAAAAATAATGGTCATCGGATAAATTTTGCTTTGTAGGTAGCTTTCTGTCGTAATGGCGCAAACCATGTTAGTTCTGAACTTTTGATTTCATGTGGAATCAGAAACAAAATATATCAAAATATCAATTCTCACAAAAAATCAGCTATAACATTCTCGAAAAAGATATATCAGCTATATGAACAGAAGCTATAAACTTATTATAGGTTCATCTGATACACTTATTCATGTTAGAAAATTTTAGTTGGTCTTGGTCTCCATAGACACAAGCAACATAAAGTCTTGGTTGACCTTTTGCATATCGAAGTTGGGGAAATTAATTTGTGGCAAGAGCTGATCACATTACAAGTACATGTATACACAGTATCAAGGACTAAGACACTATGTCCAAAACCTAAAAAACTATATGGAATTTGTTCAAATTAAGAAAAAAATGTACCTTTCCACTTCCTGGACCTGCAACGATCATTAACGGAACAGCTACATCACTACATGCAGCCTCCCGCTGCCTGTCATTTAGGGAGTGCAAATACTCATAGTACTTCCTTGGAGCACACTCGTCATCTTCCTCAATTTCTAGTCCCATATCCCCGGACACCTCCTTGTCCTTGTCAGCAGACATGGCATCCTGCCCCTCACGGATAGCGTCAACCTCCCCCGAGAATGCATCAACAACCTAAATATACCCAAGACAAGAGGAATCAAATAAATTGGTTTAGTGAACCAAACCTACTCAATTCAATTTCTAATTTTCCTTCAAAGATTCAGGAAACAAGTTACATGAGTCATGCCATATAAAGCGCTCCCTTTTCTAAAGTTAAGAAACAAAGTTGTACTTATACCTCTCCTCCCTCCTCTGCAATGGAAATTACTGGGGCGAAATCAACACATAATTCTACTGAGCCATCTTCCAGGTCCACCTCCTTTATATCCTCCTGGTTCTTCACAGACAATGTGGCATGATCCTCCTTGCTGATGGCACTGACTTCCCAGAAAGCATCCTCCAACTGAATTTCTCCCAAAAGAAAATAACATGATAAGTTCCTTTCCAACTTACTGTTTATCAAGGTGATGTCTTTCAAAGTTGAAACATTAGGAACTTCATCCAAGTCATAATAGTGTATCAAAGAAACAATATGTTACCAGTGGTCTACATTCACATACTCAGCTTAGCTTCCCATCAGGCATCAGAGCCATCACAGGACAATATGCATAGACATGTGGTGCTTCACAGATGTACTAGCTCACTTCTAATTTCACAAAATCGACTATTTTTCTTAAGATTCTTAGTGTTGGGTAGGGGAAAACATGAGTTGAAGGAAGTTACACGTGCTCTCCACAAGGAACCGGGTTCCCCCAACCTAACAGTGCAATATAACTTTGTGAAATTTTCCGAAGTTTCTTCCCCAGATCAATAAAAGCAAAAAAACGACATACCCCACGGATATTAGCATACCTTGACGCCGTCATCTGCGATGGAAATAGCCGGCAGAAAGGAACCATCACCAGACGACAGCACCAAGCTATCCTCTTCCTCCATTTCGTTCAGCTCCTCATCATGGCTCTTGGCAGCAGTCTGAGCATTACACTCCTCAAAAACAGCATTCGCCTCCTTCCAGAATGCATCATCAAGCTAAACTCCCTCCAAAAATAGAGAACAATAGAGTGAGCAACTTGCTGAAATTGCTACCTAGGCAGTCCCAAATAGTCAGAATAGCAAGTCAAGAACAGATTATTCCCAAAATGAGTTAGCAATTCCATTTACAAAGTTCTTATCTCCCACAAACTAATAACATTTCTACAAACAACGAATTCTGCAATGCCTTGGCTCTCCCCTTCCCCACCGAAACAACTTAGATTAGAAGAGACCACAGGTATACCGTTAAGCACTCCGGTCCGGCGTCGAATGCTGCCGCCACAACGACCGGCCCTCGCTCCAGCGTAGAATCCATCTCCCTACCCTTATCCTTCCCGGCCATGGACCGCGAGTGCTCCTCGCAGATGGCGTCCACCTCTAGCAAGAACGCCTCGTCCATGTCGTCGTCCCCTAGAAGGAACCCGCAAGATTTGGGCACCTTCGGGAGGGGAGTGATGTACCCGTAATCAATCCCCTCCGCTCCTCCCACGCCTGCGGATCCGCGCTGCTGCAGGGCGTTGCCGGTGACGTCGGCTAGCGGGCGGCGGGGCGGCGGCGGGCATGGAGAATACAGCGGACGCTTGCGGGGGAGGAGTGGGAGGGGTTCGAAGATCCGCCGGAGTATGGCGGCGCAGGGGAAATGTTCTCCTTCCAGTGCGACATGGTCGCCGGCGGCGAGGGTTTAGAAATTTGGGGCGGTGGCGTCGGCGGGATGAGGTGGTGTGGGGGGTTTCTTCATTTGGAAAGAGAGCGCGTTTTGATTTATTTTTATTTTTTGATGAAATGGAATAAGGATGTGGCAATGGGTAGGGTATGGGGCGGGTAGGCTAATACCAAACCCATACCTGTGTAGTTAATGGGTAAAATATTCTACCCATACCCGTACCTACGGGTACGAAACTTTACCCGTACCCATACCCGACGGGTACCCATACCCATTGGGCACCCAACGGGTAGATTAAATAGTACACAAGTTATTCTTAATTTTGCATTCATTGATAACACATTTCACAAAAGAAAAAATATTTATCGCAACACAATAAGTACATGAAAATTATCTCAACTTAAATTAACAATTGATGATAATTTTAACAGATTCACAAGCTCACGAGAATTAATGTTGAAACTCCACGGATAAGTTTCACATGTTAATATAAGCGGGTACCCGCATCCATACCCATGAGTAAAATTGCTATCCTTAAAATGGAACGGATGGACAATCGGAAGGACGGAAACGGGCGACAAAGCAGTTCGCCCGCGTCTATTTATTTTTCTTGTCGAGAAACGCACTACACCTCAAAACAATTATAGGGCACAAAAAATAAGTTATAGGGTACGAAAATTGTTTCTTCTCTGTTGGATGATGTAGTTTAGGCCACCAGAAAATTGAGATTATGTATAATAGGGCACGAAAATACATTTTTCATATTACAAAAATGCATTTATATAAATTAAAAAATGCACAAATAATATCAAATTAGGTCTCAACTAATTGCAATCCAAATCAAACACATTGTACATAATTATTACATAGTTCATCATTTTTGAAAATAAAATACAACAACAGATTCATCAAGCATAGTTTAAAGTTTATCATATAGGACATACAACATAGAGATGAAACTATCGATTCTGTTGGTCATCCCAATTCCACCACTCCTCTAGATCTTTTTGAAAATCATCATGAATGTCTGAATCTCAAACCTTATGGTAAACCTTCAGGACGCGTGAGATTCGCTCTGCACATCGCCACGGCTGCACCGGTTGGCCCATAAGGTAATAGAATGAGTGCTCTAAATATTGACCATGTTCGTTCTCAATGATCATGATGTGCATGATCATACAAACTGTTATGGTGTCCCAAAGTATCTGCTGCTCCAAAACCGAGCCGATCCTTGGAATACAAATTGGGCTTGCAAATTTTCAAAAGCCCTCTCCACATCTTTCCTAGCTACGGCTTGTACATTGTGGAATTGCAGCTCTTTCCTACCTTGGGGCTTGCAATTGTGTTCACAAATGTTGCAGTGTTCGTAGTCGTCGTTAGGTGGTCTAAGGACCTATCTATAATTTTTATTACTTTTTAGGTCTTATGTACTGTTGTGGATGATTATTAATAGATCAGTGGACTTTTTCGGAAAAAAAAACGGCAATAAATTCTATGGTTTCTATCGGGTTGGGTTGGTTTCGACGGGGTTAGACCGGTGTACATACGTGGGTTGTGTCCGGCTGGTTTCACGGTTTGCAGGGTTTGAACCGAGGAGGCAGTACGAGTGCAATGCGAAGAGCTCCATACGGCCTCGACTCGTATCTCACGCAGTGATGCCATGATTGTAACATCTCATGCAGTGATGTCATGATTGGATGGGTCTATCGCAAAGATTTTGCGTAAATACAAATTGGTCAGGATATTGATGTGGTGCGTGCGAATTAAAGAGAACGGATGCATTGGTACACAAAAGACCAGGATTGCATAGGATATGTGGCCAACAAACATGTACCGTAATGTAAGATCATTTTAATTACGGTTTTGCTAATTCTCAATCGAATGAGAAATAGCTTAATTCTCAATCGCATGACGTCATCGGTTGGAAGTGGACTTACAACTGTTTCAGACCATTTGATTTGCTTCGTGATTCGTGTATCAATTGCAAGTCAAATTGCAATTGAGATTTGATGATGTCATGTGAAGAATTAGCTTAATTCTCGTTCGACTGAGTTTGCAACTGGTCCGGACCGTCTGATTTGATTCGTGATTCGTGCTAATCATGAGTTGCAACTTAACTTACAACTGAGAATTGATGATGTCATGTGAATGAGAATTAAGAGCGTTAGAGACACCCTTTTAATTAACCAAATAAGTCACAGGTAATAGAGACAAGAGCTACATTATCAACATCAGTTTTTTTTTTTTTTTTGGCATTTACAATATCAACATAATTGGTGGAACCAAGCAGAGCCCTGGAGAAAATAACGGGATGTTCACCTGCATGGCCACTACATAAACACCCGACTGAACCTTCTTCTCAGTCCTTCTGCCCACAAGTTTATATCGCGAAACTTAAGATTATCTACTTGACAAGGACATCATTTATTTGGACCATGTGTAAAGAAACAAAGTGAGTTTACATCAACGTCTGCAAAGCTCAGGGATCAAACAGTGCCATTTAACATCAGGCTACAGTCTAACAGCTGCATGGTCTTGCAAGTCTTTAACATAGGCAGACAACTCTTGAACGTGAATATACAGTTTTCTTTCACACATGTAACAAATATAAGAACAATAATTGCTTCAGAATGCTCCACTCCCAACAGATAGGTGTTGCTGCTATTTATCTCTGCAAGGGAGTGCTAATACCTAGTTATCTACCCTGGGTCATTGCGCATATTTGAACCCCACCCACAAGGATTAAGGATGGCACATCCCACATATATGTTTTAAGTCAGGATTTATTTATTTCCACGTAGACTACCACGAGTGTGATGTCTAACTCTAACTCTTAAAGTCCAGGAATTGATTCAAGGGTGTACGTCTCTGATGTAGGCAGGCCATTCTCCGGGCTAGGCTGCATCGTCGGCTGCTCCAACACGTTCAGCGTCTGAAGGTAGGAGTAGGAAGCGTTGCGATTCGGAGGTGGGCTTGGGTTCGTTATCTTGCTCGCGAGGAAACGCCGGATGAGGCCTCTAAGGAATGGAGCCATGGTGTCTGGCTCGTACTCCAGAAAGTACATGATTCCTCCCATGCACATGCAGAAAAAAGCCACCTGTAATGTTTGCAATGTTAGTTTTACAGAATCTGCCAAGCATGAATTTTGCTTGACCTCTGGAACAGCGGGTCCAAAACGATGAAAGAAATAAAGCAGGGAAAGAAAATATGGAGGGAAAACGTAACAACTAGTTGCAGTATTGCAAGTACTGACAGCCGATACTACATCGCTACCACCTGCAGATCTTGCACTGCAGCCCACACTTATTCTAGAAGATTTTTTGAAAAAAAATGAAAGAGACTTTGAAAGCACTTGTGGCTACCTTAGCTGCTTAGTTTCATAACTATGAGAGCAAAGTTCGCTCTACCAGACTTTAGTAACTTTGATAACATCTGACCACTACTTGGTTTTTATGCCAACTACTGGTCTGGTTTATGTTCAGTTTTTTAGCTAAACTTGGCCAACACCTGATAGCCGGCCACCTGGATTTTAGTGACGTCGAAATTATGTTCGGTTTTCATGTGCTACATTTGGGCACAAACCAAAGACACCAAACAGCCAGTTTCTCCAGACACTACACAAAAATGACCATGTCATTCAGGTGACAGACGACTAGCTGACTGGTAACTCCCATACCCACTTACAATTGCACTTATTGTTGGAATTAATCTGGCATCTAGAAGTCATGCCCCGATCACAACTCGTGTTGCTATCGTTTAACTAGCTAGAGTTATCATACTGATTCTTCAAAGGACATCTTTCGCTACAATTAGCATCTTAGCATACTGCACTACAATATCTCCAAACACGACATGTGTACTCTAGGATCGCTTCCAGTGATCATGGCAAACAGCACACTCTGCTACCACGGTAAAACGCTTGAATTCTTGGGTAAAGGAAAATTTTACTTAACACTTTCACTCGGTTTACATTAATTAAAGACTAACTAAAGGACAGATTACAAGCAAACTACAAAATAGCTTCTTTTGATGAGCTGAGGTCAAAGGAAAAGAATAGCAACAAAAGGCTTACCTCGGCATTTTTTATATTTGGGAGAAGGTGGCGGTTGATCAATATATACCATAGTGACTCTCCAGCACGGGGTAGTACATAGAGCGCTAACTCAGCTCTTCTAGCTTTGTTTTCCAAGAGAATCGAAAGACCAGAAATTAAACCACCAAACCAATACACAAGTTTGTGGTCTTTGCTTGCAACTTTACGGTGCAAACAGATGGCAGACTACAAATGATTGCAGAAAGGTATTAAAATCATTACCCGGCTATGTGTAAAGGAACATACTTGTTACTGATAGTTACCTGGAAGAGAGTGACAAAAGCAGACAAAAAGGTGGTAGAGCGAACTGCACCCACAAGTGCACGCCACGAAGTTGCAGCCGGGGATTCCAAAAACTAATATTTTGTGGAGAAATTTTATGTATTAGATTAGATAGTCAACATTGAAGATGGATATAAATGAGCAGATATACCAAACAATAACAAAATAATATTTTTTATTTCACTGGCAGTATATAACTCAAAGAATGATCCAAAGCACAATTGCATTAGAAAAAGCTAAACATGTATGCAGCAGGTACAAACATGGTGGCACGATATAATTTGAAAGTATCTTGTAAGATAAGTTTTCATTTGGAGCATCAAATTTTCTTGGTAACAAGAATACACCATGCATGTGGATGCAATCACGTGGCATGTTTCAGTTTTACAGAAGTTGACTATACAGATGAAACACAGTGGGTTACCTTTTGAAGACGTAGAACAACAAAGGGGACAAATGTCAATGAGAAGTACAGAGGGAATGTTTTCTTGAATGTTGATGAAGTGACAGTAACATTATGAGCCAAGCACGATGCTCTGTCAGGATGAATCACGGAGCATGGAATAATGGATGGACTTTTTGTTAAATTCATCAAATTCAAATTCTTCTTGTTTGCGAGAAATGCTGAGAGGCCAGCAAGATCCACATGACCATCTCTGCAGCTGTCTCTAACAGCCTTGAAAACAGGTTCCGCAACTGGTCCTGTTTTTTGAATAAAGTCTCGGTACGATTTCGGTAAGCTTTCAGGCCTCATAACAAAAGCGTACATAATCTGGAAATATAAATCCAGGTGATTACACAAGTTATTCCCTCCATAACAGAATCTTCATCAGATTAAATCAAGACTTCAATTTCATTTTGTTACCTGGGCAGATGCGAGAGAAAAAAGTAACGCATCTCCATGCCTCCAATGGCTTCCCCAAAAGTGAAATCTATTTTTAGACTTTGCAGAATTATACGTACACTGCAATGATCATTGATCAAGCAGTACAACATGAGGATAATCAGATTTTAAGAGCAAGTTTGTACATTAATATGACAAGTGCCAAGTTGTTGCTGACCTGAGCAAGCCTTGCCAGAAGATACAGAGAAAGGGTGCGTCTCCTACTTGAATCATCTAGTGCTAGTATTGCCAAGCCTGCCACAGAACCTGATAATATTCTGCTCCATCACGCCCTTCAGTTGAGTCATGAATTTGTTTTGACAAGAAACTTACAGCAGAAATTATCCTATTTTGAACATATTCAGGGACCCTCCCTCTCAGGCCCAAGCAATAATTAGATCTACATTTATGTTGAACATGTGTCCTAACCAGTCAATTAAGAGGAATGTAGATAGCAGGGCATAAGCATAGTTACTTACGCATTGAATGGTGTTTCCCTTTTGCGCAATCTCCTGAGCAAACATCGAAGTGCGTGATAAGATCCTGTAAATCCTCCAAAAAGTAACCCTACCCGGCAAGCTTCCTCCCTTACTATTAGATCCTTCTCCGAAACCAATTGCTGTAATAAGTAGAAGATTTGTATGAGAAGTAAATAACTTCTGGTGCACTTTACATTTTTCTGTTTCATTCACCGAGCAAAACAGAGGGAGGTAAGAAAGAGAAGGAAAATAATAAATCAGTGAGAAGGTCAGAACAGCAGTAATAGGAACATTATTAGCCAACATACGGAGGACCATTTCTGTTTTCCAAAGGGGATTGTGGGCAACCACAAGAGGAAACATGCCTATTCAATGCATATCAGGAAACATTCTGTAAGCACATGAGTTAAAGCAATCTTACAGAGAACTAGTAGCATGTAATGCATAGCAGGAAACATTCTGTAAGCACATGAGTTAAAGCAATCTGACAGAACTAGTAGTAGCATGTACTTGTAATCCGTGGTACAAACACAACAGCTGGCTAGAATATTTTACTCGTACGTACACATGAGTCAGCTCACTGCCACCTACTCAAGTACTCCTAGAGACAGTGATAGCTGTAACACGAGCAGCATCCACATTCTAGCAACGAGTTCCTCCTAAACCCAATCTAGATTAGCTACGAGGCAGGCAATCCAAACAAACAAAAAATATTGCAGAAAATAGTAGGTGAGGTTTTGGGACCTTGAGATCGAGTAGCGAGCCGTAGGATCTGCGGCGGGCGAGCTTGAAGGCGCGTAGGAGGATCCCGATGCCGACGCGGACGCCGTAGGAGAGCAGGAAGGTCTGGCACAGGTTCCCGGCGGCGTGCGCCAGGCATGACTCCCCCTGGTGCACGCAGCACCCCCACCCGCCGCCGTCCTCATCCCGCCCGTGGTGCTGGTGGAGCTCCTGGATGGCCTCGCGCAGCCGCTCCTCGGCCTCCCGCAGCCGGCGCGCCGCCGCCTCGGACACCTGCGGCTGCTGCGGCGGCGGAGGGGCCGCGGCGGCGGGCGGAGGGCGCGGGCCGAGGGTGGGCTCGGAGCCGGCGGAGAGGTCGAACGACGGCGTGGAGAGG
Organism: Poa pratensis; assembly: GCA_947311845.1. NCBI lineage: Eukaryota > Viridiplantae > Streptophyta > Magnoliopsida > Poales > Poaceae > Poa > Poa pratensis. Next base: position 5,037,484 of record CAMZMU010000102.1, read on the forward strand.
AAGGGCATGGGGCCGTGGGCCCGGGCTCCGGGCTCGGGCTCGGGCTCCGGCGGGCGGGTACGTCTCCTTCGCGTCTGGGGCTCGTCAGCCTCTTTCCGTGTCTCGCGCCGGGGACTGGAATTGATGGCTATAAGGAAAGGGTGTGTGGGTAATGGCGGGCTGTCGTGTGGGTCATGGACGGCGGCGAGGTGGGTACCGGACTACCGGACGTCACGCCAACGGCCGATGGGTACAAGCACGTACCGGGAACAGAGACTTGGCCAGAGAGAGGTCAGAGGTGGATTGTTCGATTTTAAATGCGAAATCGACAGATCATCTCGTGGATGATCCAATGATGTGGCACCAACTATCTCAAGACTTTGATATTCAAGACTCGGCGAGTTTCATGATAATACTCTAATGTTTTTTTTAAGAAGAAAGACTTCAAGGTCTCTCTTACGATGGGAAACAACTTAGCATAATAATCTCAAAATTCTAGACTCAAGACTTAATGAGAGTTTCATAAATTTTAGACCCGGTTTCTATATGTATATTCTCTATATCCCTGCGACAAAAGCGGGCACTTGACACTGGACACGGCGTTTTGACTCGTAGATTTAGAATTCTAGATGCACCTACTGTTGAAAATATATTTTAAAATATAAAAAATCAAACAAATATTTCGGGTATACATCCGAACATTCTATGTTCATTATTTCTGGACTATGTAAAAAAGAAAAATAAATGTCTCGTAAAAGTCATTTTATAGCACCAGAATTTGTCACTTTTACATAAGCCACAATTTTTTTCACGAAATTTTATGTGCGGACATAGAATGTTTAGATATATAACCAAAAAAAATATTTAGAACTTTTTACATTTTAAAATACTATTTTAAATAGTGAGTGTATCCATTGGCGGAGTTTCGTTGGAACTGCTGGGTGGGCTATCCCACCGAAGACTACATTTTTTTTGCTTCACGGCTCTATTTAACTTGCATACTTAAACATTTTTGGTTACGTTGGACAGGCCATGGTCCGGTTTGACTTCAACGGAGCTCCGCCACTTAGGCCTTCCACAGTGTGGCCGATGCCCATAGTCTGAAAAGTTTGTCACGTCTGCAGCGATGCCGTGAGAAAAATTTGGGGCACCGGTCTCACAGCGTGGTCGATGACTCTATAAAAGAAGTAGGACCCAGATATGGATAGAATCGCTTATTGCAACGAAGCTAAATGAGTTCGCAGTTGGAAATATAATATTCTATTGCTTATTTTATTGCATGGATGAAGTGGGCATCGGAGCACCTAGCTGCTCTGATTCCTTGAAAAAATTCTGAGGCACGGCCTCCACAGCGGAGGGCATCGGTGCTTGATGCCTCAAAATGGGTTTGGGCACCGATAAAAGGCAACGCTGTGGAAGGCCTTAGTGGATCTACAGCCTGGAGTCAAAACTGATCTTCCCCCACTTATCTCTTTCGATGGATATAGTAGTAGCCGAGATTGAAATTTATCAGTGTACCAAAGGTATTGAGACTTTGCACATGCACCATTTCATCAGCAACCATAAACATGTGGTCCACGTATTAAATAGCACACGAACGAAGTACTTGTTCAGCTCTCCTTCAATAGTTCAATAGTCGATGCTCAATTATGCGCCGTGCGAGAGCTCGCCGCTCGCTAGCACATACGGAGTAACCGACAAAACGATGTTGCTCTCACCTTCTCCATGCATGTACCTATTGACATGATTCTCCCATGAACATATTTTATGGAGGAGAGAGACACTACAAATGTGATGCATTTTAGAACTCCAACTTGTAGGGTTAACTAGATCGAATCCGAACTTCGAATCCAGGTAACTAGCACTCTAAATTTCCTCCTCTCTTCCATATCAGATGACTCAATTACATGTAGATATAGATATATCTAACACTAAAACGAGCCTAGATAGTGAGTCATCTAATATGAAATAGAGGGATTATATAATCCTGGTCGATTGTGAACCTTAAAACCGTTTGAGTGGGGATTCATCGACGTGACAGGTCAAACCTTGTGATTGTTGGTTGTTGTGGGTTAACAAAAGTATATAACGGTTAGACTCAATCGAGACATTAGAGGTTGGTTCGAGCCGACTAGAGTAGTGCAAAGATCAGGGTTCGTCGCGATGTCTTGGTTGTCGGGTGTTTGTTCTGTTCGCGACGGAAGATGGGAGGTCGGAGAGCGACAAAATCGAGTGCATCATTGTTGTATCGGGAGTGGACCTGAGGGCGCGCGTACAAGCCGCCACTATGATGTTGGATGTATGCCCAAAAGGTAATAAAGTTTAACATCTGATTCATAATTATGCTTCATGATTCTATGCTATAACTGCAGTGACTCCTAAATATGTGATTCAGAGGAAAACTCAATCGCACATGTAGAGACATGAACAGAATAAATTATACCCTAGTTTTGCCTTTTAGACTAATTCGTTGTTTGCTTGAGACCACGTTTTTCTGGTCTGGGACATTGTTTATGTCAGCATCAATGAGTGTCATATTGTTGGTGGAAACAATATGGCTGGGTAGACCCAAATCGTTGATATGCTAAGAAGATTCCAAAGTGTCTTTTTGTCGTTAGTGCAATATCACAGATGGTTATTATATGACATGTCTTTAAACCATGAGCTTATTAGGGTTGTACATATTGGAAGAGTTACTTTGGTACTGTCAACCATCACGGCCGTAACTGGGTGATCATAACGGCAGTCACTGGGTGATTCCGAAGGTGTGCATATATCCTAATGTTCCAAGATGGGAAATTACTGCTCTGTCAAAAGAGAGATACGTCCAGGGCCCACTCGGTATTTATGATATCCAATATTTTCTGCAGACAATGCATGTAACATCCTGAAATTTGGCCTTTCAGAATTCCTTTTAAAAAAATATTGCTATTGACTTTGGATTTAAATTTTCCTCGGTTTAACGACCTTTTCGATTTTCAATCTTTCACAAAACCTTGTCCAAGTATGGGATCTTGTGTTTTTGGTTCTCTTCCACTTGGTACACTTGTTGCATGTCCTTTTACCCAAAATCATTTCCTCAATATTTTCTCTTATCTTATAAACCAAAATCCTTTTATTAGAGCTTTACAAAGGAAGTATATTAAATGTCATCTCAAAAATTCTCCAAAATTCAGGGAATGATCCCTAGGCAATATATAGTCTATTTATGCAAAACTATTTGATTCACACTTGAGGATTCACTCCACATTATTTCCATCCAATTTCTGCCCTCTAACTCAAATGATTTCACAAACTAATTAAATGATTTTTTCCATTGGGAGGAAATGACCTAGATGCAAGCACAAAGAGTGTCTACACCTCTGGACAAAATTTTGGCCAAACCAAAATCGTTTGCTTCCTCAAAACCACTGTTTCCATTTTGGCCAGTGTTGTTTTTCAAATTTTCTACACAGACCAAGTTTCGAATTTGCAAAAACTTTAGTCAGCAAGGTGGTAGGTTTTTCAATTTGGCGCACAGTGGTTCAAACCTCACTCGATTTGGAGCAAGGAGCTGAGAGAATCGTCTTGATGCGGATGTTGGCATGCCAGAACACGTGGTCACCACCGGCATGGCCGTGCCAGGCGGCGCCGCCACTTTGTGGTCGTCGCCGTTCTGCTTCCCACCGCCCCCAAACCGTGCCCAGCAGGTTCCCCTCCTTTGCCTTGACCACCGACCCCGGAAATCGCCAGCGCGGCCACCTCCACAAGGCCACTGACGCAAGCCGACGTGCCGCCCGGAGCAGTGCCGCCGGGGCCCCGCTCGTCAGCCACTCCACCGTGCCCCGTGTCCATCCACCCCTCCCCTGTGTGCTCGTGAAGCTCTCCGCCACCCGCTGCCGCCACCAGCTCCACGACGCGCCGCACGAACAGCGCTCGAGCACAGCGCGCGCCACCTCACCCGTGCCAGCAATGGCGGCCACCCCCTCGGTTTGCTATAAAATGAGCTCCCCAGCCACTTCCAAGCACCACACCACCACTCTCCCCTCCCAATCGTCCTCCACCACAGTGCCCGAGCCAGCGGAGCACTACATCGCCGACGGCGAGCTAGCCCTAGCCGCACTGTTTCCGCTCGATTTCCTCACCTAGAGCACCTCCCCCGTCGATTCCTCGCCCACACCACCTTCTCAGGCCACCATGAACCCTCAGCCACTCACGCGCGGGTGATTAGTGGTCGGAATCGTCGAGTCCATCCTCGACCTGTCGTCGTCGCCGCGGAAGAAGAAGCTCTGCCCGTGCGCGACCTCGCCGTCCTCCGTGAGTGCACGGACGGGCTGCGCGAAGCCTCCCTGAGTCGCGCTGCTTCCTCTACTCCACCTCCCCGTCGCCCTAGCCGCGGAAAAACGTCGCCGGTGAGCTCGCCCGAGACGGCACAGTGCGCCTCCCTAATCTCGCGCGCGTAAAACGGTTTAAAAACCGTGGGTCACTGACAGTGGGTCCCGCTGGTCAGATTTTTATTAATTACCTGAAACATTTTTGTTTTATTTTCTATTTGAAAAATGGCAGAAAACAAATCCAACTTCGGAGTGATAGAAATAGTTTCTATCACTAGTCGGATTTATTCCGAGGGTTTATATAAGATGGAGATATTTATCCGGAATATTTTTGTCTGCGGACACTGGGTGTCCCGGATCATGTAAAAGTGTTTTATATGATAAGTAATTAATTCGGGGAATATTCTATAAAAAGGAAATGTTCAAATAAGAATTAATTAGACAAAATATTAATTAATCAAATATTAATTTATTCAATTAATAAATAATTATTGAAAAAATATTAAATAAATTGGTGCTCACCAAAGGGGCTGCCAAGTGGGCCCATGGGGCCCACTAGGCAGCCGCACCCCCACAAGGGGCGGGTGGGCCAATGCGAGTGGAGGGGCCACCCTCCCCAAACCCTAGTGGGCCAAAAGCCCATAAGGGAGAGGCGGTTTGGGGGAGGGACCTTGTTGGACAAGGACTCCTCCCCCCCAATCCGAATTGGGGAGGGGAGTTGGAGTCCAACTCCAACTCCCCTATGGGAGGCGCATCAAGGCAAGAGGCTTGCCCCTTGCCCAAGCCTCCCTAACCCTTGGCCTCCTATATAAACACCTGATGACTCCCAAGTGCAGGAGATCAATTGTAGTACCTTTCGAATAGAAAAGGTTGTCGAACCCACGAGGAGCTGAAGGTATTGGTTATTAGAAATGATAAATAGACAATGAAAGATGCAAGTGTTTTTGGTATTTTCGATTGTATGATTGCAAGACAGTGACAATGCAGCAGGTAAATGGTAACAAGTAAAAGCTCTCAAAGAGAGAGAAAGCCCAATCCTCTATGTGTAAGAGGACAAGCTCAAGTGGTGTGTAACTTATATGTGGAAAACGTTCCCGAGGGCGGCATGGATATTGCTAGGCATATAGATTTACTAAACAACACGTTGAATATCTTGTCTAGTTTTAATCTTCTTCGGACGGAGCTATTATTAGGTACAGCTAAATAAATAGACTAAACCCCTTATGATGGATCATGTGGCCAATTAAATGACAGCACAAGAATTATTAAGATATAAAATCCCACCATAGCATTACGCTCTAGGCCCCGATACTAATACCCCGCAAAGTAACTTAATGATTCGGTCTCAGGCTTTCGTGTCCTCCCAAGTCTCCCTCACGCCATTACACTACGGTGTTCTCCTATGAGCCCATATAGGTGAAGTGTTGTGCAGTCGACGTTCGCACAACACCATCATAGAATCACACAAAAAGATAAACACTAGACAAAATACCACCACATGTCATATATAAATCATTGCCAATTCATCCTATGCCCTCAGGAACATACGGGAACTACTCACAACGTGCAAACATGGTGATGATCAGTGGCATAAATGGTACAACACAATCTGAAAGTATAACTCCACCAACAAATAATGACAAGTACTCAATCACAAACATGAATAGGAGCACGAGACAAGTATCTAGGGTATAGCAACTCTCAAACTACGAGGGGGGCGGAGTGGATCACGGAGATGATGATGGAGATGTTGCTGGTCTTGGTGATGGTGATGGTGATGGTGTAGAGGGGGCGGAGTGCAATTTTCCTTTTATTAATTGGGCCTTCGTAGCTCCTGAAACAATAAAAACATGAAAAAGGAGGTTTTCTGCCTCCCAGAAATTAAATACTAAAAATAGGGACTTTGTAGAAAGTCCCCTAAATCATCTAAAACATGTAAAAACAATGATATAATAATGCAAATAACATCCTAATATGGTGGTATAAGTGGTATAGATGATGATATAAAATGCACGTATCAACTCCCCCAAGCTTAAACCCTTACTTGTCCTCAAGTAAGTAAGGACATAGATCATTACATGCATCAATGGACTTATGGTTGATAAATAAATACGAGCATTGTATCATCATCATATTCAATTGCAATGTAAGATTAATGAATTAAAACTCATACACATAAGGGCAGCATAAGTAGAAGCTCTAGCAATCACCCCTTACACTTTGAAAGCAAATAACCATTGTATGTTGGACAATTGAATCACACTATTTTTAACATGCTTTTGCTCTTATGGCTAGCATCATAATGTTTAATACTTTACTGAAGTTTAAAGACAAGATAAACTCTCATTGGATAAAAGTTAAAGAAGACAAATGAAAAGACAGATATAAAATTATTTGCACCCTTGCTTCACTAGTAACTAGTGCAAACTTTAGTCATGGATGTTTCAATCAAGTTCTTATGCTCAAACAACCTTTATCTCACACTTTCCATGGCTAACCGAATCCTCGGGTGCCTTCCTTTCATACACTTTACAAAGCATAAGTATTGACACATCCATGATCATTAATTTGCTCAAAAGATACTAGATTCTAACAAGAGTGTTTCATATCCTTTTCATTAACTATTCCCAACTTTTATGCTACAAGACTATATCTCAACCTTAAACTTATTAATTCTCAAGTCATAATGACTCACTCTTTTCTTATTTATATTGAGCTAGATTCTACAATTGTCCAACATACTCAAGTTAATTAAATTCAAGGCAAGATGTGACTGAAACCTCTAAAATAAACCACGCTCATTTGCATGAGTGTTACCCATAAATCTCCAAACAAGAGAATCATGGATGACACCATACTTTAATATTCATTGATAAACCATAAGATAGGGATACATGATAATGCTCCATGAGCTCACACAAGCCTAAAAGAGATTGATAACTAAATGATAAAAGCAAAACACACCATGACTAGATAGATATGATAAACTAGTAAAGATAAAGACTAGTGGAACTCCCCCAAGCTTGACGTTCTGCCAGTGCTTTCTCTGCTGCAGCCTCTTCTTTCTCATATTCTTCCTCCCATTCAGCCCTCTTCCATGGGAAAGGCCTCCCATTGTAGAAGGAGTTAGGTGGATCATTATACCTGAGGGTAGCAGCTGCTGCAATCTTCTTGAAGCGCTCTTCATACTCACAGTTTTGATTTTCCACATCCCACAGTAGAGCTTGATGCTTGTCCAACTCAGATGTGACATGTAGATACCTCTTCTCCAAGTCCTCCAGCCTCTCCTTGTACTCTTCAACCTTCTTCTCCAGCTCCAGGTTCATGAAGTGATGAGCATCAAGGCTGCGTTCAACAACAGTATTATACCTGAAGATCTTCTGTTCCAGGTCCTCCAGCCTCTCCTCCACCGTGCCAATGATCTTGGGAGCCTTCACCTCCTCTATGAGCATCGCGCCCTCCTTGAAGGACAAGGTCTTCATTGGTGCCATCACGGAGTTGAGGTAGCGGTTCACAACACCTCCCTTGGGGAAGCTCTCCCCCTCATGATCGGATCCGGAGCTAGACATGGCTAAAACCTGACAGACAGAAACAGCAAAAGCAAAGAACGCTCGAAAGCTCTCGGTACGAGATTAGATTGACGAAACGGGGTATATATTGACGGTTTTTAGGGCAAGACGAAGAGTCGGAGTCGAAAACGGACGAATCGGGACTCCGAGGGGCAAAAGGAGTGGGCCCACGCGGTCAGGGAATCTGGCCGCGTGGGACCCCCTCTTTTCCTTCTCGAAGCTCCGTCACGTCCAGTTTTCTTGTCCCACACGTTAATTTCCATAAAAAATGATGTCCGTAAAATATTACGCAATTCCGAGAAACTTTCCAGAGTAAAAGTTACCTTTTATTGATTTTGGATTTCTGAAACTGCAAACTTCTTTGCAATTACCTCCTCCGGTGTCTGTAAAATGAATTCCTCCACCTTTCCAATGAAGCTTTTTCCTGCAATATAATGTTTAAGGCGTTGTCCATTAACCACATGAGGTTTACCTTTCATATCACCATGAAGACGGATAGCTCCTGAACGGTATACTTCCTGTATCACTAATGGTCCCTGCCACTTTGAAGCTAACTTACCTGCAGAAAACTTGAAACGAGAGTTGTATAATAGCACTTGATCACCTACTTTGAATTCTTTCTTTTTAATTTTCTTGTCATGCCAAATCTTAACTTTTTCTTTAAACATCCTGGCACTTTCATAAGCTTCATTTCTCCATTCATCTAGTAGGTTTAAATCAAGAATTCTCTTCTCTCCAGCAGTTTTAAAATCAAAGTTCAATTGTTTAATAGCCCATCTAGCTTTATGTTCTAATTCAACAGGTAAATGACAAGCTTTTCCATAAACCATTTTATAAGGAGACATTCCCATAGGATTTTTAAAAGCAGTTCTATAAGCCCATAATGCATCGTTAATTTTAAGTGGCCAATCAGACCTAGACTTATTCACTGTCTTTTCCAAAATGAGTTTAATTTCCCTATTACTTAATTCAACTTGTCCACTAGTTTGGGGATGATAAGGTGATGCAATTCTATGGTTAACATCATATTTTGCCAAAGTTTTCCTAAGAATACCATGTAAGAAATGAGAACCACCATCAGTAATTAAAAACCTAGGAACACCAAACCTGGGGAAAATGATGTCCTGAAGCATCTTCATTGCCGTGGCATGATCTGCACTTTTGGTTGGAATTGCTTCCACCCACTTTGTAACATAATCCACTGCAACCAAAATATGAGTATGCTTTGTCTTTGATTCGGGAAAGGTCCCATAAAGTCAAAACCCCACACATCAAATGGTTCAAGTGGTAAGGAATAGTTCATAGGCATTTCATTTCTCCTACCAATATTTCCTACTCTTTGACATTTATCACAAGATTTAACATATTCAGCACAATCCTTAAATAAAGTAGGCCAATAAAAACCAGACTGTAATACCTTTGCACCTGTACGATCTCCTGCATGATGTCCTCCATAGGGACTGTCATGACAATCTCTTATAATAGCCTGTTGTTCATACTCAGGTACACAACGTCTAATAATACCATCCACACTCTTCTTATAAAGAAAAGGATCATCCCAGAAATAATGTCTAAGATCATAAAAGAATTTCTTTCTTTGTTGAGTAGTGAAGTGTGGAGGTAAAACTTTACCAACAATAAAATTTGCATAATTGGCAAACCATGGAGATGCAACTTTAGCACTAGAAACATTAACAATTGCAAGTTGTTCATTAACAAAGCTATCATTAATAGGAATAGGATCATCAGGTATATTTTCCATTCTAGAAAGATGATCAGCTACTTGATTATCTTCCCCTTTCCTATCAACAATGTGTAAATCAAATTCTTGCAATAGAAGTACCCATCTTATTAATCTAGGCTTAGCATCTTTCTTATGCATTAAGTATTTAATGGCAGAATGATCAGTATGCAATGTGACTTTCGAATCAGTAATATAAGGTCTAAACTTGTCACAAGCAAATAGCACTGCTAAAAATTCTTTTTCAGTTGTGGCATAATTCCTTTGAGCAGCATCAAGTGTTCTACTAGCATAATAAATGACATTCAGTTTCTTATCAACACGTTGGCCCAAAACAGCCCCAACTGCATAATCACTAGCATCACACATAATTTCAAAAGGCAATTCCAATCAGGAGGTTGAATAATAGGAGCACTTATTAAAGCATTCTTCAAAATATTAAAGGACTCAATGCAATCATCATTAAAAGAGAAAGGAACATCCTTTTGCAAAAGATTGGTTAGAGGTTTTGATATTTTAGAGAAATCTTTAATAAACCTACGGTAAAAACCTGCATGCCCAAGAAAACTTCTTATACCTTTGAGATCCCTTGGGAATGGGAGCTTTTCAATAGCTTCTATCTTTGCTGGGTCAACTCTATTCCTTTCCAGAAATCTTATGCCCAAGAACAATACCTTCAGTAACCATGAAGTGACACTTCTCCCAGTTTAAAACTAAGTGTTGGTCTTCACAACGCTGCAAAACTTTGTTAAGGTTGAACAAGCAATTATCGAAGGAAGTACCATACACAGAAAAATCATCCATAAAGACTTCCATTATCTTTTCAATATAATCAGCAAATATAGCATTCATGCATCTTTGAAAAGTAGCAGGAGCATTGCACAAACCGAATGGCATTCTCCTATAAGCAAATGTACCAAATGGACATGTAAAAGTGGTTTTCTCTTGATCATCTTTATGAACAGGAATTTGGGAGAAACCTGAATAACCATCTAAATAGCAAAAGTGAGAGTGTTTAGATAACCTTTCTAACATTTGATCAATAAATGGCAATGGGTAATGATCTTTACGAGTTGCTTTGTTTAACTTCCTGAAATCAATACACATTCTATAACCAACAACAGTGCGTTGAGCTACAAGTTCATCCTCATCATTTGGAACAACAGTCATTCCACCCTTTTTAGGCACACAATGAACAGGACTAACCCACTTACTATCAGCTATAGGATAAATGATACCAGATTCAATTTCTTACCACTTCTTTCATTTTTGGATGGAGACGGCGTTGATAATCAACAACAGGTTTTGCATCTTCCTCCAAATTAATTTTATGCATACATAGAGCTGGGCTTATACCTTTAAGATCATCAAGAGAATCCAATGGCTGTCGGTGAGCTTTAAGCACATCAAGTAATTTCTCTTCTCTTCAGCTGAAAGGTTAGCACTAATAATGACAGGATATATGCTCTTCTCATCTAGGTATGCATATTTAAGATTTTCAGGCAAAGGTTTTAATTCAAACTAGGATCCCCTTTAGGTGGTGGTAACACTCCTAAATTATCAGGTGGGATATGCAATTGTAATTGTGGTGGCTGTTGTGAAAGTATTTGTTCTAAAGCATCTTTTTCTTCTTCATTAAATGGTTCATCTTGATTAAGCATGTATCTTTCCACCACGTTGTTGAAGCTACAGCTACATGAGCAAGAGTTTCAATTACATCTTCAGAAAATGGCTCTTTCTTTGAATGCTTATCAGAAAATTTAGAAAAGTTGAATGCAAGTTTTTCTCCAGCACAATTAATAAACACTTTCTCTTTAAGCAAATCAATTTCAGCACCAACAGTATGTAAGAATGGTCTACCGAAAATGATAGGACAAAATGAATCTTGAGGGCAACCAAGCACAATAAAATCAGCAGGATATTTAATTTTACCTACCAATACTTCAACATCTCTAACAATTCCAAGTGGATTAATATAATCTTTATTAGCAAGTTGAATTGTCATACCTGTCTCTTCCATACTGATAGGATCAATATCAGGCTTGATTTCAAGATACAGAGAATATGGAATGACACTAATGCTTGCTCCAATATCACATAAGCCATGATAACTAGAAGTCCCAATAGTGCATGATATAACAGGCTTACCAACCTTGGCCGAATTGCCTTTAACAACTTTAGTAGCATCTTCACATAGATAAACATCAACAGGATCTTCTTCATTTAATTGTTTGATAATAGAGATTTGACTGTTGACTTCCATCTGTTCATAAGGCTGAGATCTTCTTCTTTTACTCTTGTTAGAAACAGCAATAAGTAAATTTTCCTTGACTTGGTTTGGGTATGGTGGTGCCTCAACATACTCCTCAATTGTCAAGGATGACACTGGTTCTACCTGTTTAATAAAACGTTCCTGAGGGCGGCATGGATATTGCTAGGCATATAGATTTATTAAACAACACGTTGAATATCTTGTCTAGTTTTAATCTTCTTCGGACGGAGCTATTATTAGGTACAGCTAAATAAATAGACTAAACCCCTTATGATGGATCATGTGGCCAATTAAATGACAGCACAAGAATTATTAAGATATAAAATCCCACCATAGCATTACGCTCTAGGTCCCCGATACTAATACCCCGTAAAGTAACTTAATGATTCGGTCTCAGGCTTTCGTGTCCTCCCAAGTCTCCCTCACGCCATTACACTACGGTGTTCTCCTATGAGCCCATATAGGTGAAGTGTTGTGCAGTCGACGTTCGCACAACACCATCATAGAATCACACAAAAAGATAAACACTAGACAAAATACCACCACATGTCATATATAAATCATTGCCAATTCATCCTATGCCATCAGGAACATACGGGAACTACTCACAACGTGCAAACATGGTGATGATCAGTGGCATAAATGGTACAACACAATCTGAAAGTATAACTCCACCAACAAATAATGACAAGTACTCAATCACAAACATGAATAGGAGCACGAGACAAGTATCTAGGGTATAGCAACTCTCAAACTACGAGGGGGACGGAGTGGATCACGGAGATGATGATGGAGATGTTGCTGGTCTTGGTGATGGTGATGGTGATGGTGTAGAGGCCTCCTCCCATGCCAAGGAGGAGAGGTCATGACGATGACGGTGATTTCCCCCTTCTCCGGAGCTCCGGAGCAGCAGGATCTGATCCCCCTCGGAGGGAATCAGGAGTTTCGCCGCCGCCGCGGCCTCCGATGGACTTGAAAAAATTAGGGCGTTTCTTTTCGGGTGAGACGGAGACCTTGTTAAAAAGCCCCAGGCGAGGAAGTGCCCGAGGCTCCTTTTGGTGGGTCCCACGCGGTCAGGGAATCTGGCCGCGTGGGCCCACCCATTTTGGGCCTCGTGGCCTTCCTTGCTTGCTTCTTCTTCCCTCTGGTGTTCTCCCGAAGAAAAACCAGCTGTGCAATTTTCCTTTTATTAATTGGGCCTTCGTAGCTCCTGAAACAATAAAAACATGAAAAAGGAGGTTTTCTGCCTCCCAGAAATTAAATACTAAAAATAGGGACTTTGTAAGAAAGTCCCCTAAATCATCTAAAACATGTAAAAACAATGATATAATAATGCAAATAACATCCTAATATGGTGGTATAAGTGGTATAGATGATGATATACAATGCACGTATCAACACCCCACTCCCTCCTTTGGGAGACACACAAGTTTAGATCTCTTCTAGTTGGTTTAGAGAGAATAGAGGTTCCTCCCCGATTAGATCCAGATCTAAATATCTAATCTCTCTCCCTCCTTCTCATGCGTTGAGATCTCCACCTTCATATACACCAGCGGTGAGTGCTTCAAGCATGGACGGCGAAGCCTTGCTGAACTAGTTCCGATGTATGTGTGCGAAACTCAGAGGGGTGTGCTATCTACGATGGCGGTAGACCCTCACTCTGTTGGATCAAGGCGGGACGCAAGGAGTCTACGATATTCTCTCGGCTAGGCTTAGCCGAGGGAGTTCTTCCACAAGCTTCATCAACGTCGTCATTGACATCTCTTCCGCTTCAACGGTGTCGGTAACGATTTACAGTTGGATCAAATATGCATGTCTTTTTACTTGTATCTTCATAGTAGATATTGGATGTTGCGTAGTAGTGACGATTTTTTTTTTGTTTTCCATGCACGCAACCCAATATGTGATCCGTTGAGGAAGGCATCCCGATGGATATTGTGGAGTCTTCCGAACCAGGAATAAGGTCCTATGCGTATGTGTGGATAAGATGGTAAGTGTGATTTACTTCAGACTGTTTTTTCTCTAGTTATTTTGCTCGTCCACTTAAAAAATAATGTAATAATAAAGGGGATGGTGGCTATGGCTATGTTGAAACTCCTCTATCGCGTTGTCGAAACATATACATCCGCAAAATTTGGCTCGCCCTCCGCCAGATGTAGACAACGTCGTCTAAATGTACAAAGTAATAGAAGGGTGTTAGAATAAGGTGTTGACTGTGGAATTAGTATACAATATAAAACTAAATGCAGTATATGTTTTTGTATTTTTAGACTAATTAATAATAAAAAAATGTAAAATGTGGCGTACCAATGTAAAAGGTGTTTCTAGAGTAAAAACACCGGTTTCTTGGATTCACTTGACCCCTCTCTCGCAAACATGTAGTACGAATATAACACTTAGGATAAGATAAATGTAATTCAACTTTTATTGTATATGTATGATTGGCATATGTATAGACATCACATTCTAATATAGAGATGATGCAACACACATATCTAATTCCACGAGAAAGTGGGTTGTTCGCTTGCTCATAATTAATTGGCAACAATATTTTTTGACCAAACAGAGCATTGCTTTAGTAACAATGACATGATGTTGTATGACTCATACGTTTACTTGAACCAACAAGTGCAACATTTTCTATCACTAGGCGGATATAATGGCATCGCATCACATTATCCCTAGTGAGGTAAATCTGGAAGGTAAAAACATAGTAGTTACCAAAAAAAATTGTCACTATTGCTATGATCAATCTACTCCATCTAATGCAAATGCTCACCCTCTTGTGTCATATCATACTAGTTTGATCAAAACATGTACAGAAGAACGAGTTAGCAATAGAGGAGGGCGAGTTTTGGCTCCCGAGCTCATATGCTCCTGATATATTAGACAAAATTAAAAAATAGAAAAACGTTTTCAAAAAATCTGAAAAAATGGTGACGAACATATACATGTTTTGTAAATACGTGCAAAGTTTCGTGATTAAATGACATGTGTGGTGTGCTGTAAAAAAAATAACAAAATCAGTGCTCTCAAAAATATTTCTGAAAATCCCATTTCAGCCACTGATTTATCTTTTTTGCACAGAACATAACAAATGTCATCTCACCACGAAACTTGGCACGTACTTACAAAACTTGTATATGTTCGTCTCCAAAGAATTTCATAATTTTTTGAAATGTTTTACTACTTTTTAAATTTTGTCTAATATATCAGCAGCATATGAGCTCGGAGCCTATGTGAATTTCTGTTAGTAATATGCATATACAAAATACATCATAACATATACTGAAATTACATCTCACTACACATTTTTCGTATCATATTCACTGTAGCATAATACAAATATGATCATAATCATGTACGACATCTCATATGGTTCTAAACGTGGAAACATACAGAAAGAGATGAATCAGACTACTGCTACAAACCAGTAGTCTATAGGTGGACTACTCCCTTCTCATCATGGCGGCGATGGCAAAAACATTCGATATGCCGGAGAGGGAACCCGAGATTATTTGACAACATTTTCTCCTCCAATCTTCATCCACATCAAAGTTTCTGCTTGTTTTTTCTCTTTTCCGATGGTGCCCCCGGGCTCTTCAGAAAAATCGCGAAGGGGCATATATACGTAGAGTGGGTTTAAGTTCAAAACGAAGAGGCACCGGAAGCAAGGGACGGCATAAATATAAAAAGTTAAATAAACAAGCATATTCAATAAAGAGAGAGGAGAGAGATTGAGCCCTTGATGCATGTAAAATGCATACATGAACTTTGCATTATATTACTTATATTTCAATCATATTTGCATCATATAAGGGTTATATCATTGTTTTATATTGATTTTGGGAATATTTCATTGTTTCCCTATTTTTCTGGAATTAACCCTGCACAGGCAGAAAACCCTATGTTCTATATTTTGATGTTTCAGGGACCCAAACGACGCCCAAATGACCTGGAAATTTACGAGCATCAGTTTTTGGAAGGAACAAAGCGTGGGAGCGAAGGAAGCGAATAAGCGGAGGCCCGAGGGCCAGAAGAGAGTGGCCCACGCGGCCAACGAATCTGGCCGTGTGGGACCCACCATCTGGGCCTCGAGGCTCCGTTGCCGTCGATCTTTTTTCCCGAGCCTCCGTCTTGACCTAAAAACGACTATAAAAATAGTCCCTGAAGCCCTTCGGAAAGGAGCGCCGCAGAAACACAGAAACCACGAAACAGAGACCTGGAGTTGCAGATTGGAGGGGGAAAACTCCGGCGGGGCGCTGCCGGCGTGGTCTCCATCTTCTCCAACGACTTCTCCACCGTCTCCATGATGAAGAGGGAGTAGTCCACCCCTGGACTATGGGTTTGTGGAAGTAACTTATGTATCTCTCCTCTCTTGAGCTTCACTAATTAGTACCGTATGAGCTGCTGAACATGATTACGGTCATCTATGTAATACCTTTGTGGTGGATCTTTTTATGAGTTAATATATGTTTGAGATTGCAATAGTTTTGTTTCAGTTATGAAAGTAGATGCATATTATGTACCCCGTTCTTGTTTACTTGTTTTGATCAAGCATGTGTATGAGAGCGTGTGAGGGGGAACGTGTGCATTAGTTGGAGTAACGGGGGGTGGCTAGTGCGGTGAACGTGAGAGAAAGTTCCGATCCACTTGGGTTTTTACCTTACTTTGTTGCCTCACTAGGGATAAAGAAAAATACCTTGCTACCGGAGATGTGGGTGTGACCATTGCCACTACTCCATGACTAGATCTAGCATGTTCTTATTTTAACTTCATGTCATGATACTTAATGCTATGCTCTGATTTATCTTAATTACTAAGGTGTTATGATTTAGTTCGCATCTTGGTGGAGTATAAGAGATTAATAAACAAAAGATCTCTATGTTAGGACGTGATGCCCATATAATTAGTAACTTGTCATGAAACCTTTTTGTTGCAATCTCATATGTCAATTCTAGTGTTCCATTGTCTACCACTTTATTAAAGAGAGAGTGCATTTGTGAAACCATGAACCCCGGTCCATTTTTAATCATAAGAAACACCTTTCCAACAACTTTTATCCACTTTACATTTTCTGCCATTTAAAAATCCGAAAATACAAAAACACTTTTACATCTTGCATTCACAATACAAAACCCAAAAATATCATCCATCATTGTTTCCACCATCCTTGCATATTTATTTATCATCATTGCATATTTATTTACTGTTTTGCATTCATTTTATTTTGATATCATTCTCACACCTTGTGCTTGACAACCACTTGGTGAGGTTGAGGGCCAAAACAATTTACTTTGTTTGTAGGTTTTCAAGAGAAGGATAAGAAGATAAATCTTTCACTACTGATTCCCCGAGAGTTCGATATTAAACCCTCGAGTCACCCCTCGTGGGGAAAACCGTCTTTCCTATACTACACACTCTGCACTTGGAGTCTCAACCTAACCCATATTCTTTTGACGCAGGTAACTACGTCAAGGGCCATCAAGACAGTTTTCTGGCGCCGTTGCCGGGGAATCATTGCTGTAAAGGTTTATCCAAGGGTATCTCACAACAAAGTCAACTTCATCACCAACTTGTGCAAACACCTAAGCTTGGGGAGGTTGCACCTACGTGAGCATCATCTTATCCATCTTTACCTTCAAAGCATTTTATTTTGTTTTGTTATTGTCTTGCATATCATATTTATATTTCGGTTTGCATTTTATTTTCAGTTTTGCATAAAAAAACACATAAAAACTTGCATAATGGAAAAGAGAACCTTTTGGCCATTTAGTGTTAAGAACTTTCCTCAAAATATGAATATCCCTGTTGAAAAATTTGAAGTAGATCATAATATCACTAAAATGATTTATGAACACCGTTTTTATGGGAAACCCAAGGAAGATCCTATACTTCATCTTAAGAAGTTTAATGAAAGATGCAAAGTGTTAAATTTGAACCATGCCAATGTTAATATGATTAAAGTTAAGCTTTTTCCCTACTCCCTAGCTGGAAAAGCCTTAGATTGGATATTAAGATGGCCACCTGGAAACTTTAGCACTTGGTTTAATTTAAAAGCTTCATTCATTGAAAGATTTTGTTCCACTGAAACAGTTTGTAATTTGAGACAAATAGTTATCACCTTTAAACAAGAAGAGGATGAACCTTTGGTAAAAACATGGGAAAGGTTTAGAGGTATAGCTTTTGGAATGGAACATGGTCTTAGAGATTGGATGCTCATGCATATATTTTATAGAGGATTGTCTGAAACCTCTAGAGTCTTTTTGGATAATGAATGTGGGGTTCTTTTATGAATACTACTGCTGCTAACACTCATATTCTACTTGATGGCTTGCTTTTGGAAGTGAAAATTAAAGAAAGTTTAGAAAAAGCCCAAGTACCAGAAGATGTTTTTGATGACCGTCATGAAATATTTAATCTATATGATAGGGGAAGAAAAGTTGAGGAAGTTAAAATGCTTAGTGAAGTCAAGGAACCATTGCTTGACTTAGAGAATTGTAGCTTGCATGAATTAATATCTATCTTACAAAAATTTGCAAGTGATCCTTCCATCAATGTTAACCAAGCAGGTTTTGGTTCTTATATTGCTAATCATGTTTTAAAAGAAAAGATTGCTAGGTACAACCAAGAAGCTATGATACCACCTAAGCTTGGGGATATATGGATTCCCAAAGTACTAGTAACCATTGGAAAAGAGACACACCATGCTATATTAGATCTAGGATCTAGTGTCTCTGTTTTATCTAAAGAATTATATGAAGTACTTGAATTAAAGAATCTTGAAAAATGCTCTATTGAACTTGCACTTGCTGATGATTCCATTAAACATGCTTTAGGAAAAGTAAGTGATGTTATGGTAGAGTTGCATATGACATTTGTACCTGTTGATTTTCTAATCATGGATATGGGGAATAAAACCTCTAGTCCAATTATTCTTGGAAGACCTTTTCTTCGTACCACAGGTGCTATCATTGATTCAAAAGAAGGGAATGTGAAGTTTCAGTTTCCACACAAGAAGTGCATGGAACACTTCCCAAGGAAGAGGGACACATCAAAGTTCAAGCTCCCTCATGAGCTTCGTCCACAATAAATATCAAGTAAGAAGCCTAGCTACATGGCTATAAAGAAAGCGCTTTACGGGAGGCAACCCGGTTGTTTTTATTTTTGATTTTCTTTGTGTCCTCTTGCTGTAACAAGAGACTTAGTTTTTAGTTTTGTTTCTGGAATTTTTAATAAAGTGCCAAGTTTTACCTATTTTGGTTTGAAAAAGTTGCTATTTGCATTCGGAGATTTTATTCCAGCACGAATCTGTGCACGGTATGATTTTTAATTCCTATTCTGTAACTCCGAATGAGCTGATATTTGAACTGTAGTTGCAACTTTTCATCCTCTGTAAGCATGAATTTTTCAGAATTTTTCGACATATTTAAGTAGGGTAGAAAAATACGTTTTGCTGCTGCTGTTTTTCTGGACAGATTCTGTCCCATTTTGTTTGATGCATTCTTTGAACTTTTAACTTGAATCTTTTTGATCCAATTGAGTTTATAAGTAGGCATACAACATTATACACTTTCTGGACATTCATATGAATTTTTGTTTAAGGATTTTATGCAGCAAGCAATTCGTTTGTCTATCACTACTAATGTCCCCACAGAAAAGAAATGGGAGAAACGGTGTTTTGAAGTTTTTTCACAGGGATTAGAGGAGATGCACCAAGAGCTATCCAAGGATGGTGAAGACCATAAGCTTGGGGATGTGAAGACAACCCCACTGGACCAACACACTCTCGGTTTGCACACGTCTAACTTCTGTTTTTCGATCAATGCACTTTATCGCATAAACTTGGAGCGTCTTTTATTTGCTTTTTATTTCGGTTTGATTTTTGTTTGTCTTGAGACCACCACTATCATTTATATATGAGAGAGCTACTGGAAATTTGGGTTGAATTAAGTTGGATGCTATTAAAAAGATTGGGAAAGGGATGTTTGAGTTGATTCAAAAAGATACATATAGTTGCATGATTCATATGCTTTTAATGAATATTAATTTGCAAGTGTTTTATCAAGAGCTATCTTTTATTCATGTTTTGATGCTGAATGTTACTTTACTTTGTTTAACATGGATTGGTTAGTTCTATGGACACTTATGCATGCATTTAGACGGTCAACTTTCTCCCTCTTGCTAGCCCAAAAATTCCAACAAGTAAAAACTTGTTTTCCAACACCTTCAACCAAAGTTTTTCCAGTGAGTCCACCATATCTACCTATTAGCTTTATGCTATTCCGAGTATGTTTATCATGTTATTTTGTATTATCTATACTTCTGAATTAAAATGCTTATGTTATTGATTGTTATGGGAAAAGTTGGTTAAAGAGCTCTCACGAACTTGATGCACACCTTACTTTTATTGCACTTAATAAACATGACCCATTGTGATTAAAATTATGAAGTTGTGAGCTTGACAAGAGTCTTGGTTGGGAGTTAGCTCATATGTGCTGTCACATGGCAAGCTTTCAACGTGCTCTTTATATTTTGTTGATATCATGTACTTTTGTTTATGGATGCTTATCATGGTGCCAAATAAATGTGGAAACTTAGTGAGTTTAATGAGTTTGTATAAATGGCTAGAGAGACGCCTGGGCCGCTAATCTAAGCCATGCATCATTCATGGTGGAAATTTACTTACATGCTATGGTGAACCTTCAGTGATGCACCCCACAATAAAAAGCTATACCAATAGTAAATAAAAAGGGTGTGGAGATTGTTCATTTTGTTTGTTTGTCTTGTCATTTTGACATGGGCTTGTTCCATGTCCTGGGACAAGAGGTACCCCAGTTGACGCTCTTGATGACGCTATTATATTACTTACAATGACCTTAACTTGAACTTGCTTTTTGTCCCAAGTTGAGTAACACCGTGGTGTAGGTACTCGTATTCACGGGGCATGAGACATTCAACCCATACTTTGTCAAGCATACTACTCATATTTGCTTTCACTTTAAACTTTAACCATTCAAGATGCTATGATAGGGGTAATGAGAGCTTGACACCAATGAATACCACATTGCAAACATTAACTTAAGTAGAAGCATTTGGAAGTTAGATGAAACTTATTCATGTTTTACCTCTACTCATTTATATATCTTTCCAAAGTGTCCACCTTTTATATTCAGATTTATAAGAATACTCTATGACCATTATAGGATGTTTTTACTTTTCATTATGCATACATTTGGTCCATAGTACTTTCTTCTATGTTACACTTTGTGAATTATCATTGAACATCCTTACATTGAATATTTGATATCACTTCATAATCTATCTTGTATATTGCTACTCCTTTGAAGAATGAATCATTTGACTCTATGTAGCAATAGTAATCATCTTTGATATCCTTTGATAGTATTAAATTGCAAAGTCCATGTTAGTTTTATCACCTTCATACTCGAGGACGAGTATAGGTTAAGCTTGGGGATGTTGATGCATGTAAAATGCATACATGAACTTTGCATTATATTACTTATATTTCAATCATATTTGCATCATATAAGGGTTATATCATTGTTTTATATTGATTTTGGGAATATTTCATTGTTTCCCTATTTTTCTGGAATTAACCCTGCACAGGCAGAAAACCCTATTTTCTATATTTTGATGTTTCAGGGACCCAAACGACGTCCAAATGACCTGGAAATTTACGAGCATCAGTTTTTGGAAGGAACAAAGCGTGGGAGCGAAGGAAGCGAACAAGCGGAGGCCCGAGGGCCAGAAGAGGGTGGCCCACGCGGCCAGATTCCTGGCCGCGTGGGACCCACCATCTGGGCCTCGAGGCTCCGTTGCCGTCGATCTTTTTTCCCGAGCCTCCGTCTTGACCTAAAAACGACTATAAAAATAGTCCCCGACGCCCTTCGGAAAGGAGCGCCGCAGAAACACAGAAACCACGAAACAGAGACCTGGAGTTGCAGATTGGAGGGGGAAAACTCCGGCGGGGCGCTGCCGGCGTGGTCTCCATCTTCTCCAACGACTTCTCCACCGTCTCCATGATGAAGAGGGAGTAGTCCACCCCTGGACTATGGGTTTGTGGAAGTAACTTATGTATCTCTCCTCTCTTGAGCTTCACTAATTAGTACCGTATGAGCTGCTGAACATGATTACGGTCATCTATGTAATACCTTTGTGGTGGATCTTTTTATGAGTTAATATATGTTTGAGATTGCAATAGTTTTGTTTCAGTTATGAAAGTAGATGCATATTATGTACCCCGTTCTTGTTTACTTGTTTGATCAAGCATGTGTATGAGAGCGTGTGAGGGGGAACGTGTGCATTAGTTGGAGTAACGGGGGGTGGCTAGTGCGGTGAACGTGAGAGAAAGTTCCGCGATCCACTTGGGTTTTTACCTTACTTTGTTGCCTCACTAGGGATAAAGAAAAATACCTTGCTACCGGAGATGTGGGTGTGACCATTGCCACTACTCCATGACTAGATCTAGCATGTTCTTATTTTAACTTCATGTCATGATACTTAATGCTATGCTCTGATTTATCTTAATTACTAAGGTGTTATGATTTAGTTCGCATCTTGGTGGAGTATAAGAGATTAATAAACAAAAGATCTCTATGTTAGGACGTGATGCCCATATAATTAGTAACTTGTCATGAAACCTTTTTGTTGCAATCTCATATGTCAATTCTAGTGTTCCATTGTCTACCACTTTATTAAAGAGAGAGTGCATTTGTGAAACCATGAACCCCGGTCCATTTTTAATCATAAGAAACACCTTTCCAACAACTTTTATCCACTTTACATTTTCTGCCATTTAAAAATCCGAAAATACAAAAACACTTTTACATCTTGCATTCACAATACAAAACCCAAAAATATCATCCATCATTGTTTCCACCATCCTTGCATATTTATTTACTGTTTTGCATTCATTTTATTTTGATATCATTCTCACACCTTGTGCTTGACAACCACTTGGTGAGGTTGAGGGCCAAAACAATTTACTTTGTTTGTAGGTTTTCAAGAGAAGGATAAGAAGATAAATCTTTCACTACTGATTCCCCGAGAGTTCGATATTAAACCCTCGAGTCACCCCTCGTGGGGAAAACCGTCTTTCCTATACTACACACTCTGCACTTGGAGTCTCAACCTAACACATATTCTTTTGACGCAGGTAACTACGTCAAGGGCCATCAGCCCTCAATAGTTCCTAGAACTATACCGGTTTGACAATATCGGAGCTATCAACCACTCAACCATCTCCCCACAACCTAATCCCTATTTTACTCACAAAAGTAGAACATAACCATGTAAAAAGATACTAACTCCTAGAAAGATCTAAGATGCAAGGCCTTTTTCGACATATCTTTGTATACTATATACACGGATGCATAGTCCGGCTGTATCCTATTCCTATGACTAAATCCCCTCTCCTCACTCCCATCTCCAAATAAAAAAACATTTTCACAACCTACTCAGTTTATTTGTTAGATAATGTAGGGCCATGGATAAATAGCTCCCAAGCTATATGGAGCTTTTTTTTTATATAAAAATCGAAAATAATATTTAAAGTTTCCAAAAAATCGAGAAAAAAATTCAGATGTAGATAGTGTCGAGATCTACAAGCGTGCAAAATTTAACTTAAAATTTGTTATATTTTGGGATGCACAAAAAAGACAAATCAGGAAAAAATTAATTTTTTGAAATGTGTATTGCTCACCACCAGATACACCCATTTGTATTTTTTGTGCAGCCTAAAATATAACGAATAATGTGGTCCAAATTTTGCACGCTTTTAGATCTTGACACTATCTACATCTTGGATTTTTTCTCAATTTGTTAAAACTCATAAGTGTCAATTTCGATTTTTTTTTTATTTCTAGTGCATTTGGAAACACAACCATCTGCACGAACTCTATATCAAAAATCAGTTCACAAAAGGCCTCATGGATTCTGAGTCATCACGTGGCCCCGCGAACGAACCACAGTCCACCACCAACCCACACACGGGTGGGTGCGCTCAGGCTCATCGCCCGCTCTACTCCACTCACGACGGGCCTTCCTCCGCCGGCGCCGTCCCCTCTCTTGAAGTCCCAATCCAAAAACCTCGCGGGCTCATTCCACCCCACTCGCGCTGCGCGAGATGCTCCCCGCATGCCACCATCTCCTCCTTCTCGCCGCGCTCGTGTCGATCGCTTCCCTCGGGGGCGCGGCGGCGACCGGCGCCGGCGAGGGGTTCTGCTCGGCGGAACCGTCAAACGATTGCTCCCAGCGCCCGCCGCTTTACTGGAAGGTCACCAACCCCACCCTCGCGCCCGTACACCTGCAAGGTACCTCTCTACAGGGCCACACTCGGACGGGGCCGTCTCATCTCATCCCCCGCCTGGGTTTGCTTGCTGATTTTAGGATGTCCGTGGCCGTCGGAAATGCTGCCGTTATTTCGTAGTATAAACCAGATGTAATCTGTTAATATCTTCTTACATTTTTAGATCATACAGGCTCTTTCAGTGGATGCAGGACCTGAGCTGCAATTTAGTGGTGATTTTATGATTTGGTAGTACTGTGGATGTAAGTGTAGATCAAATGGTAGGTGCAAGTGTGGCATGGGTGCATATTTGAGGAAAGAGAACCAGGCCACCATTGGAATATTCACGATGTTATGGAGATCCTGTTGTTCGTAGAGTGAGTTTTGGTGGGAATGAGACCTGAGGCCTTGAGCTGTACAATAGGTACAGATCAATTGCTCATGAACTACTGGTTCTCATCGTTCACTCATATGAGACTAGGACTAGAATAAAATCATCTGCGAGCTCTCTAATTAATCTCTTTTTACTTTAGTTGAATTAGGTTGGCCTAGGACACTATAAAATTTAGATAAACTTATCACTCCATTGCTATATATTCGTTCCAAACTTCCAACTGATGCTTATATCTGTATGCATAGGCTTGAAGCCTTGAGAGTTTCTTTATCAGTCACTACTAAGCTATGATTTAGAGTTTTAGAGCTGGATGCTCTTATAGTGTCAGTTCGTGCTAATTTTGTTCTTGTTGTGGATCTCCAGATCTACCTGGCTTCACACGTAGTGTCTACAAAAAGGATCATGCTTTAATAACACCAGAAAGCCATGTATTCAGCCCTTTGCCTGAGTGGTACAGCTCTGCCTTTCCCGTGAACTTTCTAATTTCTATGGACGTTATGCAGCTATATTTAACACCATTCATTTACTCTTTGTAGGACCAACACACTAGGAGCGTATTTGGTTAGTCCGGCTCTTGGGGCACACTTCACTATGTACTTGGCAAACATGCAAGGTATGCTATTTGTCCCGTTTACTGTCATGTCGTTACAAAGAATGTTATAATCATATGTGACGTCATATATCAACTCATAATTAGAAACGGAGGGAGTAGTTACTAGTTAGTATAGTTGTTAAATAATCAAGATCTTTATTGGTTGGACCTAGTGTTTTTTATTCATGTCCGCAAACAATAAGGATAGCCTAACTTTGATACATTCATTCATGGTGCCAAGCTCAGTATCTCCCAGTTGAAACTTGAAAGCCCTCTTTATAGTTGTACATCATCGCATGCCAAATTTATTTCTGCTGGAACTAAGTAATTGTTGGTAAACAGCCTAATTAAGCTCTTTGTTGTGTTATGCAGATGGATCAAAATCAGCCCTACCACCAAAAGATGTCGAAAGGTTCTATGCTTAAATCACTAGTTAAATGCTCATGCATGCTTGGTATTATTACCATTTTGAAATAGTGCAAAAAATGCATTTACCATAACCTTTGGTGACAGATGCTTCATCCTAATGCAAATATGGTTAGGTACCCTCTTCCATTGATCTTTACGAGGCACCCATGTATTTTGACAGCCAAACTTTCTAATGTTGGACACAGATGTTTTGCAGCGGTAAAGTGATATATTTGGTTTCTTATTTGAATGCACTGCCCTATGTTCACGATTTTGTTGATGACCAACATATTATAAAAGAAAAGTAACAGATAAAATTTAATATTGGAGAAGTCAGTAAATATTACATAGATAATTGGAGGGAAACAATTCACTTGTCAGTACCCTTTTGTTTGTCTGACTTGCAATCATCACCACTCCCTTAAATGAGATTTCAGTGCTCTCATTGTATTTACAGGCTTATCTTTGTACTTCAAGGCAGCATTGCATTATCTGTGGAGAGCGAAACAACCCACTCTCTGTTGGTAAGATTACATAAATTAGTGTTTTCTTTCTTTAAACACCACTCGAAACAACCCACTCTCTGTTGGTAAGATTACATAAATTAGGGTTTTCTTTCTATGAATGTTCAGATTTATTTATCTGTCAATAAGCATTAAGGTACTTTAAACACCACTCGTTACGATTTGATGGATTCATAGGGAGATATTTTTGGCTTCAGTTATGCATTTCTTCATACATTAGTATGTTTATAGGCAGACTAACACCCAGGTCTTTGAAATACTTTCTACTTGTTACTATGAATTATATTTGACCTTGTCAGAGATATACCATCATGGCAGATTGTAAATTTGTAATCTTGTAATAAAGTGTTACTTCAGTGGCGATCATGTTTCTGGATTTATCCAGTCTTGGCTTTGTTGTTGTTATGGCCATAGCATGTTTTCGTTAACTTGAAAATGTGAAATAAAGCTTAAAAAAGGCTGAAATACATCGAAGTTCGTGAAAGATAATAATGGACAATTTATAAAACATGTACTATCTATGATATGATCAAATTTGTAGATTCAACACTATCTTAGGTATTTGACATTATTGAATGAACGGAACCGCCACTTATCAGTTACAACAATAGGGAAAATCCCTTTGTCTCTTTTATTTTCCTGTGATGCTCACCGGGAAAAATGATCTTTGCAAAGACCCGCTATGGTTTTACTCATGGAATGTGGTCAATAGTGACAACTAAGCTGTTCAAATGAGTACACGAGGGAACATTTAGTAGACAATGGACTGCAGATCGTGGTTCTTGGGAACCATCCAATTACATATATAAGATTTTCTCCTGAAACAATGCAGTTCTTTCCATAATCCTGATTTCTTTTTACCGTTGTCCTCGTTTACTGACCTTTGAGAAGTAAATTTTTTGATCGGGATAATTGGTTTGATAAATGTATTGACTCTTGACGAGAATTGCAGGTAGACTCTTATGCCTATTTTCCTGCAAACATGAAGCACTCTATGATTTCAGATGAACTAACCACCCTTGTAATCTTTGAAAGGAGGTACAACAGTTATATGCCACTGTGCAAATTTGATGTGTATTTACCATTTATTATAGACCTAGCTGCATTGATCTTGCTGGTCGTCATCTGTCAGTTAGGTGTGTTCTAATTCTCCATGTTTGATTTAGGTTTCATGATAAAAATAGACCGACATTTAGTCGATTCTTATAAACATGACTCTCCTTTTTACTTTTTATTCTGAACATTATTTGCTTAACTCAGGTACAACTATAGACGAGTTTTTCCAGTTAATGTTATGTTTTATGCGGTAATTTTCCTTTAGCTCTGTTACAATTTATGTTCCTTTAGGTACACAGCCATTGGGGATTACCATCCTGATCTAGTTGTTGGTTCAACAGATAAGCAACCCCTTCTTGAAACCCCGGGAGAGGTACAATGTCGCTATGCTTTTTCTTTTTCTCTGGATCATCTTTTCTACAATCTCTAGACACCTAAGTAACTTGAATGACTTCCATTTATCAAGCCTTTTGTTATATTGTATGTGTGTTCAAGAGGAAGGAACCACTAATCAATAAACTTAATGTACATTTCAGAACCTGGATATATATATATTTTTCGCTCACCATTTTTCGCTCACCATTTCAGAACCACTAAGGAAAATTACCGCATAAGACATCTGGCTTATTTTCGCTCACCATTTTTTTTTTTGATCCTCTTTGCTCTCTCGATTAGACTCCTTGCCAGCTTTGAACGCCCATACAATGTTGTTGCTTTTTTTCCTGTTTAGATCTCCTGTCTCCTGCAGTGGCATGAAATCCGTTGCCTCTTGTTTCACCAGGTATTTGAACTAAGGAAGCTGCTACCCACTTCTCTACCTTATGACTTCAATATCCATGTAAGTTTGATTACCTTGTGCTGATTAAGTTTCTTATTCTGTTACATATCGTTCCTCACAATGTTGAGTTTCATCCAACCAAACATTGTGTTTAAATCTTCCTTAGCCCCTTCGAGTTAATAAACAATTTCCCTCACAAGAAAAAGAGTTATTCGAGTTTTAGCCGAACAAAGAAATATGTTGCGCATTGGAGCATTTGATGTTGGAAAGGGATTGTGATATGTGAATCAATCTAGGGCACTAGTAACAATCTTGCAAAGTATACCATACAACTGAGAGTCTGTTATATTGATGGCATGTTTCAGTAAGGTGTTGTGGGCCCCACCTCCCCATAACCATAATATATAGTCCGAAGTTGCTTGTTTGGATAATAAGTGACTGAGTGGCTGTTTATGAATGTTGATCGAAGAATACCTTTTGATATCATCCTCCCTCACTTGCAGATAATGGACTTTCAGCCAGGCGAGTATCTCAATGTGAAGGTCTGTGGATTTTTCTGTGTATCTTATGATGTTTTTGATAATGCCTGTCATGGGGCAACTGTGATCACATTCCATTTTTTAATCTGAAACATCCCACCAGAGATATGCAAATGCTATTTTTATGCATACATTGTAGGCACTGATCCTATTCTGAAGCTTATGTCTTTTTTTTGGGTTTTATCCTACCAGGAGGTTCATTACAATCAACATGGGCTGCTGCTTTTAGAGGGACAAGGAATATATCGATTGGGAGACAGCTGGTAAGGATGCAGCCTGAAACATTTTGTTTGTTTTAGGTCTAGAGATGGAATCTGTTTTATGAAAGAGGTCATATCTTGGTTGTGGTATACTAGAAGCTGTGTGCTGCAATACAGAGTGATTACTCATTACCACTTGCTCTACCTTATTGAAAGAACTTTTAATACATTGGATTTTTCAATATGCATAATACCATGTATTACTTCTTACGTCCGTCGCCCTTAACATATTTGACTAACAAACGTGATATTATATTCTGAAACCTGCATACAGTGTTCTTTTCTGAAAGTGCAACTTCAACTGCTATTGGCTAATGGCATATATTCCGTAATGTTCCATATCCCACTATAAGACTATTTTACACTGATGATACAGGTACCCGGTGCAAGCAGGCGATACCATTTGGATGGCGCCGTTCGTGCCTCAGTGGTTAGTGTCGTCGAACATAGTTTTTATCATTGATGGACTTGGTTTTTGTAGGCAGCTCATGGCTGTTGCCCTGCTGTTCCAGGTATGCTGCCCTTGGTAAAACCAAGTCTAGGTACTTGCTGTACAAAGATGTCAACAGGAATCCACTGATCTGAGCAAGGCAACCACTCTTCATGGCTATGAAGGGTTCCCCTCTGAAGACATTGCTCTGATTGCTTGCTGGCGAACTGCCCAGACTCCAGAGTGGATCAATTGGAACTTCGTTTCAAGACGGTTACCATTTCGAATTGTGAGCCCATTGGATAGATGAGTTTTTTCTGTAAAGAAATTGAATAAGGTATTTATTATATTTGTAGAAAAGAAGGAATAGCCTCGTGATCGCTATCTACCCTGAACTACAGAAAAGGGAAATGCAAGTTGGAGGGGAATATATGTGATTAGTTTGTGCTTGTCTAAATTGTCATATGCTTTCTCCAAAACGTAATGCCGAGCAACGAACCTTTCCTTAAAAGGAAATGCGATTACCTGGACCATGGAGAACCAAGCGTTGGCTTGGTGGTTAGAGCTCACCCGCCGGGGTTTGGATCACAGGTGAAGCGCATTCATACAAAATGAGTTTCTTTTCGATGTGTGAGAAGGGCTGTAATCAGATGTGATTGTCTTCAATTACACATGAAACGATGATCCTTTATAGCTAAGTTTTCTTTTCTTTTTACAAATTTAAATTAGCAGCATTCACACGTGGCTTTGGTGGAAAGAATACTACGCTAGTACTTCTTTAGGAGTACTACCTCCGATCCATATTAGTGGGCACAACTTTGTCTAGATACACATGTATCTAGTCTAAATACTTAACTAGATACATATGAATTTAGACAAAGCTATGCCCACTAATATGGATCGGAGGGAGTACAATTTTCTTTATATTTATGCAAGAATTAGTCGTCATTTTGCATGCGACCATTAATCTTTAGCGACGACACAAAATTACTACAACCTCCGGTCTGATATAATTGTCGCCGAAAGAATACTATGCTAGTACAAATTTCTACATAGCTCACAACAATAAATATGGATCGGAGGGAGTATAAGGTTGCACAACAGTTTCACACGTTTCCATTGTCATTTCTGGTCTACTGTGAATGTCCTCAGCTAATGAAAGTAGTTAATCAAAGGATCAAAGCTGTGCGAAAAATATCTGTACGACATTCCGATAGGCTCCAGCAGTACAAGTTGTCTGAGCGTGTCACTGTCTCTTCCCTTTTCCCGTCGCGTCCTCCGCTTTTGCACTCCCGTCCCTCCTGCCCTCGGAATTCGCGCCACCTCCCTCCCGTGCTCCTCCCCTTGCCTCGGCCATCCTCCCTTCCCCGCCCGCCCGAACCCTAGCCCGCGCACGCGCGCTCCTCTCCAATGGCGCTTCCCGCGTGAAGAGGGCGGCAGCCGGAGGAGCAGCGTTGCGCGGGGATCGTCATCGTCGGCGGCGGCGAGAGATGTATAAGCAGGGGGCGGCGGGGATGGACCGGAAGCGCATCAGCGACGCGCTCGACAAGCACCTGGACAAGGCCGTCGCCGCGTCGCCCTCCACGTCCAGGGGATCCGCGGGTGCCCGAGGCGACCACAACCGCCTCGTCGTGCCCTCCTCCGTCCCCAAGGGACGCTGCTCCGAAGGTGACGCCGCGATCTCCCTGCTCCTCTCCCACCCCACATGGCGTGCCGTGGGATCATGTTCTTCGCGAATCCGTGGCGTTGTAATGCGTTCCTGTGGTCTGGGTGCTACGTTGCTTCGTTATTATGGACTGAAGTTCCATCCTCATTTGCGTGCACTAGTATTATTTCTATGCAGATTTGAGCGCATGTGGTCTGGGTGTTACCTTGGTGTGCCAGAGTTTATTTTATTTCACTACGCGTATTCTTGGGTTAGTGTATTGTTTGCTTACAAACAGAATGCTATAGCCTACGAGTGAAGAGGATAAATGCAAATTTGTTAAAATTGATACTTATATCTGTCTTTGGAATTGCCTTTAGATCATACTCCCTCCGTTCCAAATTAGATGACTTATATTTGCCCACATGTAAATGTATCTAGACATGTTACGAGTATAGATACATCCACATTTGGACAAATACAAGTCACCTAATTTAGAACGGAGGGAGTACCTATCTGTCTCTTGATTGCTTTGGTGTAGTCTATATGTATTGAGTTATTTCCAATTTCTGCTTTCTGTAATGGTTTATGTTGTTTGTTAGATAAAGATTATTGCCAGCTGTGTACTATTGTAATTGCTCCAAAGTATATAGAGATTTCATGCATGTTTAATTTGTGTCATCTATGTTAGCATTGGAGTTATCTGCTGTTTTGCTTCTAGCTTATTTTGTACAATTTTCTTTTCCTTTTCCCTGTTTTTTCTTGTTTTTGGTCTTGCTCGGATGCCCGCCTTTGGTGCTGCAAACTTCTCTGCCTTTGGCGTTTTCTTCTTAATACACAACGACACACATCTGTTATGTGTTTATAAACTATATCTTCATGCTCTTCACACTGCAGTCAAGAAAAAAATATAGTTCATAAATAAATGCATTGATGCTTCATGTTCTTCACACTGCAGGCGAGTCTGAATCTGACAGTGAAGCATCAGATGTTAGTGGTTCTGATGGAGAAGACACCTCATGGATCTCATGGTATTGCAACCTAAGAGGGAATGAGTTCTTCTGTGAAGTCGATGATGATTACATACAAGATGACTTCAATCTTTGTGGGCTTAGCAATCAAGTTCCATATTATGATTATGCTCTTGATCTCATTTTAGATATCGAGTCTTCTAATGGTAATGTTCTCAATATCTACTCTTTCAAATAAAACCACATGTTTGATGCATTTGTGCACTTGATATGATTCAGTTGTGTTTTCCCTGTACAGTTACTTGACTCGTTTTGCGCACTAGTTTAGGTGCTCAAAGCCTTTGTTAAAAGTGATATTGACACTTACTGGTTGCTTGGGCTCTATCTCAGTACAATTTTATGTGCTACAGAAAAAAAATATTTCTCAATGGCCTTGAATATCGTTTTTTTGTTGTAAACATCAATTAGGTTTTCTGCGTTCTTAAAAGGTTTCATTGTTATAACTGCAAGAATAAATGGAAGCTTACATATAATTTGGTCTGTAATAGTAAATAACATTAGTCATTTGACTCATTTGCATGGGCTTTGGCTGGTGGCTTAGTGCAATATATGGCTCTCATTTGTCCTGGATATGGTTTTCTGCTTGTTCCCTTTAAATACTTGCTGCATTTGTTGATGTTCCTTGATTATTTGAATATGTAGGTGATATTTTCACGGAAGAACAAAATGAGCTAGTGGAATCAGCTGCGGAGATGTTGTATGGGCTGATTCATGCACGATACATTCTTACCAGTAAAGGCTTAGCTGCTATGGTATCTGTTATGCTAACTTTTCTTTGCAAATACTTGACAACATTTGGTTCCCAAAAATCAAAACTCGCCCAAGATTGGTGAAATTTATTTACGGTAACTTTTGTTCACTATTTTTGGCAGCTGGAGAAGTATAAGAACTATGACTTTGGACGATGTCCACGAGTTTATTGCTGTGGCCAACCATGTCTACCTGTTGGACAATCAGATATTCACCGATCTAGTACCGTGAAGATATACTGCCCCAAGTGTGAAGACATCTACTATCCACGATCTAAATACCAAGGCAGTATCCTAACCACTCTCTTATTATACTGTCTCCTTTTGAAAAAGAGTGCATTCTGAGTTCTTACCACTGTCATATCTGTTTTAGTGCCTTAACGCTGACCTGACACTTGGAGTGGGTAAAAATGTTCTCATAGGTTCTAATAGTTACAGCACATATATCTGGAATTATAGAAACATCGTGTACTGACCCATATTTTAATATCTACATTAGTGCAATATCATGGTTAAAGAAAATTCCCATTTTGTCGTTATATTTTGCTGTTTTCTTGACCATGTCCAGATATTGATGGAGCCTACTTTGGGACAACATTTCCTCACATGTTTCTGATGTCATATGATCACCTCAAACCTCAGAAGCCCTCGCAGCGCTACGTCCCTCGCGTATTTGGCTTCAAGCTCCACAAGCCGTGACGAAGAGGTGACCCTAGGGGTGACAATGAAGGAAAAGATAACAGGCCTCTTTAGGGGCTCTGCAGATTGATCTAAGTGGCCCTGGAAGTCTACTGTAAGAAGTGTAATTGCCAGCTGGTATCCCCGATCATGCGATGCTGCCCACCCATGCGTGTGTCCTGGCTGGTCTATTCAACATTAGAAATGTAGCTACTCCAACTCTATTGGTTATAAAACAAGACTCGAGTCATCGTTGTAACCTAATTCCAACTCTATTGGTTGGTAAATCTGTACCCCTAATTTTAAAACCAGCAGAGGCTGTTTGTCCCTGAAAAATGTAGCGTGGATCCATCTTGTAAGATGCTCTTCGTTTCCACTTCTGTCAGGCCCGGTGGGCGCTGAGCTCGAGTGAATCGAAGGAGGAAGACGAGAGCGAGCACGAAGCTCTGATAAATCGATCGATAAAGGAAGACAGGGAAAGTAAACAAGACTTGGAAAATAACTTGGGTTTTATTTCCTGCGACCTAGCCTGCCTCTCCTGCTCTTTTATATCCAAAGAGCAGGGCCACACCAAGAGTTTTTGCTTAGTACAGGATAAGAGGCACAGAAAATCCAAGGAGTGAAACGATCCGGCACTGTAGCTTGCTGTGTTGCTTAACTGAAGAAGGTGTTGCTTAACTGACGAAGGTAGCAGAAATGCAGGGCCTGACAATACCCCCTCCTCAACTCAAGACATCATGGCTTGAATAGAGGAAACGTCTTCGCCATGAATTCAGCGTCCTCCCAGGTTGCTTCGTCAGGTGACATGGTGTCCCAATGGACCAACCATTGCGGAACTGGTACATCAAAAGTACCTGCAGAACGAGGGACCTGGCGTCTTTCCAGAATAGCAACAGGAGCAATTTTGAGTTTACCTGACGGAGTCACCAAAGGAAGCTTTGGATTTGGAACAGCAAACTTGCCCAGATGTTGTTTTAGTTGACTGACATGGAAAACATCATGTAGTTGTGCGCCATCTGGCAACTGCAACTTGTATGCGCGCTTTCCCACTTCTTGTATGACCTTGAAAGGTCCATACCACTTGGAACATAATTTCAGAGGATTTCCATTGCCCAAGGCATGCTCTCTGTGAGGCTGCATTTTCAGATAAACCATGTCACCCAAGATGAAAGATCTTGCTGTTCGCTTCTTGTCAGCATGGTTTTTCATTGTCTTCTGTGCCAATGCTAGATTGTGTTGCAGAACTGCTGTCATTGTGTTATGTTCCAACAAGGTGGTCTGGGCATCAGGTGACATGTTAACTTGTGGAATCAACTGAGACAGTAATGGAGGTGGATACTCATACAATGCCTCGAAAGGGGACATCTTGATGCTTGAATGGTATGAGCTGTTATACCACCATTCAGCTGCAGACAGCCAATCTACCCACTTTTTTGGTGCAGAGAAAGTCATGCAACGCAAGTATTGTTCCAGGCACTGATTTACTCGCTCAGTTTGGCCATCAGATTCAGGGTGGTAAGCAGTTGAAAAATGCAGAGAAATTTTCATGGCAGTAAAGATTTCGTTCCATAACTTACTTGTGAAAATTCTGTCTCTGTCACTTGTTATTACTGTTGGAGGACCATGCAGCTTGATGATATTGTCCATTACCAATTGCGCAACTGTCTGAACAGTGTAAGGGTGAGATAGGGGCAAGAAGTGCGCGTACTTTGTGAGTCTGTCAACGATAACCAGAATCACATCTTTTCCCTTTGCCTTAGGTAGGCCTTCAACGAAATCCATGCTGATTTCAGACCATTTTGTCTGAGGAATTGGAAGAGGATCTAATAGACCCGGATATTGCACATTTTCAGTCTTGGAAATCTGGCAGATAGGGCATTCCGCCACGAGAGTTTCCGTGAACTTTTTCAGGCCAGGCCAGTAAAAGAGTTGCTTGATTCTATGGTAAGTAACTCTGGTACCTGAGTGTCCTCCAAATATTGAAGAATGGAAAGAATTGAAATTTTTTTGCCTTTAGTTCAGTTGCTTTTCCAATATAGATTCTTCCCTTGTAGCGAATGATGCCAGATTGCAATGTATAAGGTGGATGTGCATCCGGCTGAATAGCCAGTTCCTGTAGCAACTTGATGCAATGATCATCACCTTCATAAGAGGAAGTTACATCAAAGGTCCATGCCGGAATTGCTACAGAAGTTGCCATGCAGTCATCATTATCAGTTGTACTCTCTGCATGGTCTGTGTGTTGACGAGATAGGGCATCTGCCACTTTGTTTTCCACCCCTTTTTTGTATTCAATCTTGTAGTCGAATTCAAGCAATTTAAGCATGAGTTTGTGCTGAATTCCCTCGATTAACCTTTGACTGCAAAGGTACTTCAGGCTGCTTTGATCTGTCTTGATTAAGAGTATATTGCCTAAGAAGTAGTGTCTCCACTTCTTTAGAGCTTCCAGAATGGCCATAGCTTCTTTTTCATAAATGGATTTGGTGCTGTTATTCGGACCCAGATTCTTGCTGAAGTATGATAGAGGTTTTCCCTTTTGCATTAACACTGCTCCCAGTCCCGAAGCACAAGCATCAGTTTCCAATGTAAAGGGCTGAGAGAAATCTGGTAAGGCTAACAGTGGTGGGTTGGTCATTACATATTTGAGCTTGGCGAAAGCTGTATCCTGGTCAGGACCCCACTGAAAAGCATCCTTCTTGAGCATGGCAT
Organism: Poa pratensis; assembly: GCA_947311845.1. Lineage (NCBI taxonomy): Eukaryota > Viridiplantae > Streptophyta > Magnoliopsida > Poales > Poaceae > Poa > Poa pratensis. The sequence continues at coordinate 5,073,461 of CAMZMU010000102.1, forward strand.
ATAAAGGTTGACAGATAGTAGCATAGTTCTCAATGAACCGCCTGTAATATCCAGACATTCCTAAGATGCGTCTCAGCTGTTTGAGAGTTGTAGGAGTTGTCCATTTAGCAATTGCAGCTATTTTGGCTGGGTCTGTCCGAACACCTTCACCAGAAATGATGTGTCCCAAGTATTCCACTTGAGGTTGGGCAAAGGTACACTTGGACAATTTTGCTTTCAGAGAGTTGTTCCTGAAAATTGTCATCACTTGTAACAAATGTTGTTTGTGATCAGCCAGACTCTTGCTGTAGACAAGGATGTCATCAAAAAATACTAGTACAAAGTCTCTCAGGAATGGTGCAAAGAGAGTGTTCATGAGGGACTGAAATGTAGCAGGAGCATTGCATAGCCCAAATGGCATAACAACATACTCATAGTGCCCAAGGTGAGTAGAGAAAGCTGTTTTATGAATGTCCTCTTCCTTCATACGTATCTGGTGATAACCTGACCGTAAATCGAACTTGGAGAAAACAGTGGCTCCATGTAGTTCATCCAATAAATCTTCTATCACAGGTATTGGAAATTTGTTTTTAACTGTCAGTTCATTGAGCCCTCTGAAATCAACACAAAGCCTCCACGACTTGTCCTTCTTGCGCACCAGAATAGCAGGTGAAGAGAAAGGACTGTGACTTGGACGAATTTCATCGTTTTTGAGCATTTCTTTAATCAATAACTCCACAGAATTCTTCTGACTATGAGACATCCTGTATGGACGAATATTGGGAGGTTTTGCTGCAGAGTGCAAAGGAATCTGATGATCACACGATCTTGGAGGAGGGAGACCCGTAGGGGCTTGAAAAATATCTTGGAATTGGTGTATTAAGTCACTGATCTCGTCTGGAATTTCAGCTTGGTCATTGGAGGAATCCGTTAGAGAATTAGTGTCAGATACCTCGTCTTCTGCGGTATATAGCATGTATCCCTGAGCTCCTTGAGCTATTAACAAACTGCAGTCTTCTGAGGATATCAAGAATTTGTCTCTTGGAAAGAGATGATCGCTCAAAGTACGTAAAGATCCATTAATTGCAAGAGTCATTGTTCTGTTGATGAAATCAAAAGTCACAGGGTTATGCAGCTTGAACCAGTTAACTCCCAGTATGACATCTGCTCCTTGCAGTTCCAGAATACGGAAATCGCCAGTAAATTTGCAACCTTGAATCGAGAAGGAGCAGTTGTGGGCAATAGCTGTTGAAGAAAGTGTACCACCTCCTGCAACTGTCACGGTACGTGGAGGCGCACTTGTCAATGTAATATTGTTCTTCACAGCAAATTTGCGATCCATAAAAGTATTTGTACTTCCAGTGTCGGCAAGGGCCAGAGCGTGAGATTTCTGAAAATTCAACAAGAAAGACAGAGCATCCTCTGATGGGCAGCCACTGAAAGCAGCAGCAGAGATAATCATGCTGTTGCAGTTATCATTTGGTTCTTGTACAGCTGGAGGGTCGTGAACCACCGGTGCCACTTGATTCATGACAGGAACCGGCAGTCGTTGTTCTGCATTTGCAAGTTCTGCTTGTTCTTCATCATTGTCATATCCCTGCATTTCCATGACATTCAAAACATGCTGTAGTTGTTGGCACTTGTGACCCATAGACCAGTTTTCTGGGCAGTACCAACACTTTTTTGGTTCTCTATTTCTGGGTCTGTTGTCTCGGCCCATAGCAGGTCTGTTTTGAGCAGGAAAGTTTTGTCTCTGCTGTGGAACTGGATTGGCAGGTCTTCTGTTGTTGGCAATGTGTGCTTTTTCATATAACCTTGCATACCAGTATGCAGACATGAGTGTCTCAGGTTTCTGACCAAGAACTGTGTGTCGAATTCCCTCCTTGAGTCCACTGATAAACCTGTCAACGAAGAAGTCAGCCTGCAAGTATGGTTTCTCTCTTTTCATCATTGTCATCCAATTCTCATACGAGTCAATGTAAGCATTCACCGAAGTAACTTGCTTCAGAGTTTGTAACATTTCCATTGGATCAACAGTAGTGTTATCAGGGAATCTCTCCACCAGAATTCTGCTCAATTCAGTCCACGACAGACTCTGAATGTTAAAGCCTGAACTGTTTAGCCATGTTTTCGCCTGACCGCGAATGTGAGCGACACCCCATTGCACTCTGCTTTCAGCTGGAATATTCACCAAATTGAACAAGTCTTCACATTCCAATAACCAAGCTCGCGCATTCTCTCCAGAAAACAAGGGTATTTCAACATGGGGTACACGGATATGAGGTTCGAAGGTATTATGATGGTGATTGTGTTGTGTGGCTTCGGATGGAGGTGGGGTAGGTGGTGGAAGTGGCTGTTGGTGTGAAGAGGAAGTTGGCTGATATTGGTTTTGGTTGATGTGTTGAGATTGGTAGTATTGTGGCTGGATTTGTGGGTTGGTTAATTGGGTGTAGTGTGGGACGGTGACTATCGGTGCTGTGGTGGTAGTTGTGGCCATGGGAAAAGCTTGGGTAGAAGGTTCAGGAGGTAATTGATCGGGGCGAAACCGACCAAGTTGTGGAGGGAACGGAGGGGAGACTGCGGTGGATGGGATTGCTGTCGGAGTTACCTGCTCACTAATCGGAGAAAGGGAACAATTTTGCAGTGGGGCGCTCGGACCGACTGCTCTGATACCACTGTCAGGCCCCGGTGGGCGCTGAGCTCGAGTGAATCGAAGGAGGAAGACGAGAGCGAGCACGAAGCTCTGATAAATCGATCGATAAAGGAAGACAGGGAAAGTAAACAAGACTTGGAAAATAACTTGGGTTTTATTTCCTGCGACCTAGCCTGCCTCTCCTGCTCTTTTATATCCAAAGAGCAGGGCCACACCAAGAGTTTTTGCTTAGTACAGGATAAGAGGCACAGAAAATCCAGGGAGTGAAACGATCCGGCACTGTAGCTTGATGTGTTGCTTAACTGAAGAAGGTGTTGCTTAACTGACGAAGGTAGCAGAAATGCAGGGCCTGACAACTTCCTCGCTTATAAATTATAATGCGGAACAGAGGGTGTATATTTCTGCAGTCAAACCGTTTGAACGGCAGAAATGGTTGCTAGCTTTTAGAAAAGGACATTTTATTCAGGGAAACCGTAAGAATTATAAATTGGCAAACTATTAACTCCACAGATTTCATTAAAATTTAATGCGTTATGATTTGGGAAAACGCTGTTTGGCAGCCGACTGTAGCTACAGTCGGTTTGGACGACGCGCACGTCTCCGCCTCGCGACTCCGTGCATGTGACCACGCGCTCGCGACGCTCGTCCCGGAAGAAAAGTATCGAGCCTTCCCATTTGCTTGTCTTCCCACGTGAGTGGTCCCCACAGGTTGTGGTCCCCACGTTAGTAGTATCTAATTCGGTGATTTCTGTACACATCCTCCAAAGACTAGTGCATTTACTGCTAGTAGCTTCCTGCCGTCGTTCGTTCTAACTTCTAAGCCATCTACTAGTACTCATGCTACCAGGGAAGAAATGTACATCCGTCTTAGCTAGCGAATGAAAAAAAAAACACATGAAGAATTATGTGTCGTGGATCACTGGATCCGGCGACAACGAGGTCCTGACTGGTCTGATTCGTCGACGAGGAGCTCAAATCAGGCAGGCGGCGCCTCCATGATGGATACGAAGGTCGGTTTTTGGGGATTTTTTGTCGATGTTGCATACGGTTTTGCTTTTTGCTACATGTGTGTATAGCCTTTGCTGTGTAAGCACGAGCAAAGTGCTACAATGATTTTTGCAAAAATGACGTTTTATTGATGTTTTGCCACAACAGATGGGATTTGTTGAATAGCTTGTTGGTTTTTGCTACATGACATTGTTCAAAGTGCTACATCATTTTTTGCTACACGATCGTAAATTTTACACATATAAGAATTTTTGCTACACACGGTGCTACATGCGACAAAAAAAAATTGTGTTTGACTTTTTTTTTGCTACATTCATCCCAGACAACATTTTTCAAGAATATTTTTTGCTACATGAAATGTTGCATAAACAGACAAAAAAATGTTTTCAGATTTTTTTTGCTACCGCAAAAATTTTTGAAATTCTTTTGCTACACATGCTACATGCGCACAAATAAATGTTTTCAGATTTTTTTGCTACATTGATCGACCGCAAAATTTTCTGAAATCTTTTGCTACATGTGCACAAAAAAATGTTTTCAGATTTTTTTGCTACATTGATTGACCGCAAATTTTTCTGAAATCCTTTTGCTACACATGCTACATGCGCACAAATAAATGTTTTCAGATTTTTTTGCTACATTGATCGACCACAAATTTTTCTGAAATCTTTTTGCTACACATGCTACATGCGCACAAATAAAAGTTTTCAGATTTTTTTTTGCTACATTGATCGACCACAAATTTTTCTGAAATCTTTTTGCTACACATGCTACATGCGCACAAATAAAAGTTTTCAGATTTTTTTTGCTACATTGATCGACCCCAAATTTTTCTGAAATCTTTTTGCTACACATGCTACATGCGCACAAATAAATGTTTTCAGATTTTTTTGCTACATTGATCGACCACAAATTTTTCTGAAATCTTTTTGCTACACATGCTACATGCGCACAAATAAATGTTTTCAGATTTTTTTTGCTACATTAATCGACCACAAATTTTTCTGAAATCTTTTTGCTACACATGCTACAATATATTTTTACTACTCCATGCCATCAGGTCCACAGTTGAGAGCGAGGATTTGATTCAAGAGAACACGAGCTGCCGTGGAGCAAAAAACTGTATTGCTGGGCTCCACCACGTGGAGCAAATGACGTCCGATCAATTCAATAGTGTTGGCTTTTTACCGAGGCAAGCGACACGTACGGCGTCTCAGCGCAGCTTCGCCAAAGCGGGCACATCCACACAATTCAATAGTGTTGGCTTTTTACCGAGGCAAGCGACACGTACGGCGTCTCAGCGCAGCTTCGCCAAAGCGGGCACATCCACACCGAGAGCGACGTTTCGCACACTACACGGACCGATCGTGATATATCCGACGGCGCGGAAGGCGGCTGTAGCGAGAGCACGCTACAGCCGGAGAGCACGCTACAGCCGGCTGATGCGTAGCGTCCGCCTATGATTTGTGGGACCCTAAGAAGAGGAGCCCTTCAAAAATAATCGTATACTGCTTATTGTGGTGTGCACACGGTATTCTGTAGTAAAAGGCGAAAGAATAGCTTTGTTCTCACCCCGCAGCTGCGTGCCCTTCACAGTGGAGCCTCGGAGCTCTCTTATAGAGTGGCTTGTGACCGCTGCAACCAAGCTGAGCAGTATGGGACTAAACCGGGTGCTCGAACACTCTCGACTCTAGAATGAGTTGAGGGAACAAGCGCAAGCGGGGGCGTTCACGACAGGCAGGCCCAAAGCCGCTTCCAGCCCACCAACTTAAACGCTGAGCAGGCCGGTCCGAGCCCACGGATGCATAAGGCGTCACCAGAAGGGTATCGACCGTAGATTGTCAGATTGGGTTGACTTGTCCGTCTTAACCTGCGAAATAAATAAGGTTATTCTACCGTACTCAAATTAATAAATGTCGGTGTTTCGCCAAAAAAAATATTAATAAATGTCGGGTTAGAAAAAAATGTGAAAAAGAAGAAGTCGAAGAAATTCTCAACTCTAATCCAGCATTTCCCATGTCCATCCAAATAGAGCTAATTCCATTCGTGAGACGCCAACGGGAAATAAGTGCAAAAGGCTCGGTTGCAAATTCCGTGAAGAATGGCTGTGCATGCTTGAAAAATTGGTCCAACCTCATTCACGAGATACAAATACTGATTAAACTATTCAGTAGGCACTTTTGAAAACTGGACAAAGATGTGAAAACCCACAACTGCTAACGTTGTGACAGAGTAACATGTCAGTGCACAATACTCCACCTAAAATGGGATTTTTTTTTCATTCAAATTATACGCCACTACCTATGGGACAGAGGGAGTATGGTTTACTGAAAACATGGGCACATTTTAAGAGTTAAATCATACAATGAATCACAACATCACAAACAGTAAACAAAATACCTTGATTATATTCAGCAATTTGACTCGAACTATGAAATGGAAAATCGACCAATTCCATTTGATACAACTCACATCTCAGAAATGAAAACTGAATGCAGCACTGGATTTTGGAGCACAGAGAAAAATATTCACCATTACAAAAAACGGCGCAGGATATAAGTTGAAAGAAGAAACACAGGTCTTTCTCTGAGTTGGAGTATAATTTATTTAAGATCATTCCCTCCATCCTCATTCATGAGTTTGCAAACTTGAACTCACATTCTAACAATGTGGATGCAAAAGGACATTAAAATGTAAGATGTCGTCATCAACCCGTCAATGCAGCATTGAGCGCACTGTGAACATCCACGCCAATCTGAGCCTCAGCCTTCTCTAGGTCAGTTGAGGCTGATCCAAGCTTGGCAGTGAATTCAGCAAGACCCTTCTGGACCAAGCTTTGGTCGATCTGGTCCAGGGGTACAGCCTCAACAGCCACGACATCAGTAATGGAGTTTGCATGGATGAATGCAAAGCCACTGCTCACGAAGTACTTGGTCACATCATTTCCCTCATGTACAGAGAGAACACCAGGCTTGAGCTCTGCGATTGTGGAAACATGGCCTGGCAAAACACCCATCAGGCCAGTAGTAGCTGGTACCATCACCATGTCAACCTGAAAATAGCCAGGCAACACGAGATGAGTAGTGAAACAAACACAAGACAATACCAATGAGGGGAACATTTCCAAATTATACATGATCAATGACACTGCAACCAAGCATAATCATACAAGAAATCAATGTACACAATTTGAAGATCATCCACTAGTCCCTCCCACAAAAAATGCAGGATCACAAAATGTAATTGCTTCAACACACCAGAATTGCTTATCCTGGACAAATAGCACACACAAACTTGCTTGCCAGTAAACATACATTCTGAAACCTAAAAAGGGTAAATTCAAAGACTTGGCAATGCAAATATGTAACCAGAAAAAAAGAAAAGATAACCAAATACATAATCATACCAAGTAACTTAAAAAGTAAATATTATTCACTAAAACAAATGGTGTTAATTGTACATTTAGCTAAAACACCCACTTGGTACATCAGATCATTAATTCATCTTCTGACACTGAGATTTAATTGTATATCATCATTTCACTAACCCCAAAGAGTGAACTCCTTGTTTAATAAACTATTCAAGCAATAAAAAATATTGAGGTCTTGGCATTTCATTAATACGTGAAAAATAATACATGAAGATTAAGAATGCATTGGTGGCATCAAGAAAGCTAACTAAAACAGGAAGCAACTAAAAAAATCAATAGCTAAATTCGGAGTTACATACATCATAGGAGAAGGCTATTATTGTTTCAGGCACAGTAAGTGAATAGCAGCTAACAATGTACTTCTTTTTTTTAGGGAATCAGCTAACATGTACTTTCATTGTGGGGACGTCAGAATGAAGATATATCTCAATCAAGAAAATCCATAGCAGTTATAAAGTTTTAATGTCAGTGAGCACAAATGTAGTCAAACTACAGAAGCAACACTGTACCATATCATGTGATGAGGGCTCATACAAATGTAGCCCTATTTTCCTAAATCCACTTCCACTAGCAAAGCTCAGACCATAATCATAATAAACAAACATCAAGCAAAGTAGCAAACATGAAAACATAAACACCAAACATGATACAAAAACTGTTTCGATCAGACTAACACTTAAGCTTGGCACAATGGTAACAGACTCGGGAGAAGAAAAATAAACTGACCATAGAAGGAAGTACACCAAGGACACTATGCATTTAAAGGCCTGAAGATGCTAGCGGACACCTTAAGTGCTTACACCCACAATGCACTCACAACCCCAAAGAGAATTGCATTTGCTTATCAGCAGCAATAGCTAACCATTAGGAGGATTCATGTTCTACTCAGTACATTCAACCAACATTTAGTCATCCGGTGCGTGACACTGCATTATGCGAAGACCATCAGGTATGGCATGACCAGGGTTACCGACAGGACATCGGAATACCTGATATGATCCAACAGTCTCACGGAAACTACAAAACTCAAAGCTCATCCATTCACAGGATTAAGCGCAATCGATCGACCTGAACAATGACGTGATAAAAAGCATCCTAGGACAGCGCCTTACAAGGAACATTCACAATCCCTAGCCAAATCGCACCTAGGGTTCCAACCGCCACGCGGGTTGATACAGATCGCGAAGGCTGCTCCCCCCCCCCCCCCCCCCCCCCCCCCCCCCCCCCCCCCCCGCGACTAAAATCCAATCGCAAAACAAACCTCTAGATCGAGCGAACAGCCCGAATCCCTGGTGGAGCACGCACAGATCTGAGATCGGGAGGTGGGGCGGAAGGGGACGTGCTCGGGGCTATAGAATATACCTCCTTGTTGGTGATCTCGGACTTGTAGGGGAGGACGAAGTTAACGGTGAGCTTGGAGGGGATGGAGGCCGGCGTTAGCGGGCGGGGCTTCATGGCCGACATGGGCGTCTGGGGGGGCTCGATGATTTTGGTCACGTTCTTCCACGCCTCCACGAAGGCGGGGTCCGCGCCCTCCTCCGCGGGGACCTGCGCCGTGGCGAGGGCTCTGCGGCTGATGGAGTCGCTGCCGGCGGCGGCGGCGCGGGAGGCCAGGCGGTGGACGGCGTGGCGCAGCATTTTTTTTCCCTGGGTCTGAGCTCGGGGATGGATGCGTGCGGCCTGCGGATGTGTGGGTGTTGAATGAATTGGGGTTTCGGCGATTTGGAGGAGGCGACGCTGGAGGAGTGGGGTGGGTGGTGAATGGTGACGCTGTTGACTGTGGACTGGGCTGTTTTGGCTGGACCCCAACGAACGCCTTTATAAATGGGCTGGGTTGGATGGTCATATTGATCTGCTAAGAAGAAGAAGAAAAATTGAGGACCATAGATTTTCATTATCGGTAACAAAGTATTGCCATCATCTATGACAAGCTTCTCAAAAGAAAAATCTATGATAGCACAAAAGTTTTCTTACCAATACTAAGCATCAAATTAATTTGAAAAAAGTAACACACAACTTGTAAATTGCATGTAAAATTCATAATTGAAAATATGGGTGAAGCATCGTCAAAATGGAGTGATGCTAGCTCACGAGTGACTGTGGCACCGATCGATTCCGACCGAACTACAGTACCTGTCGGAGAGGGAGAAGATGTGAGGGAGGAAGAACGGCCCAACGCCCATGTACCAGCAGGCACCGCATCGACGTCTCTCCGGAGCAGTCATCCACCCACCGCCGACACTGGGCGTAACCGTCTGCCACCGCCGCCTCGCTGTCTCGCCCTCCTTGAACCGCCGCCACCGCCAGTCCACCGCCCCCCGGCCATCCCTCTAGGTCTGGAAGTCCTATTCTTCTCTGGCGCCCGCAGACCTGCCCCACTGATGTCTACACACGCTTCTATTCTTGTAGAAAGTATTGGGCCTCCAAGTGCAGAGCTTTATAGAACAGCAGCAAATTTCCCTTAAGTGATTAACCCAAGGTTTATCGAACTCAGGGAGGTAGAGATCAAAGGTATCCCTCTCAAGCAATCCTGCAATTAATATACAAGAAGTCTCTTGTGTCCCCAACACACCCAATACACTTGTCAGATGTATATGTGCACTAGTTCGGCGAAGAGATGGTGAAATGCAAGTGATATGTATGATTACAAGTGGTATTTGTAATCTGAAATAAAAATGGCAGCAAGCAAACATGCACAAAACTGAGAGTAAACGGTGTTTCAATGCTTGGAAACAAGGCCTAGGGTCATACTTTCACTAGTGGTCTCTCTCAACAATTGTAACACAAGAATAAAATTTCCTCTTCAATATGAAACTTAGATGCTACTCGGAACTGTTCTCGTGTTGGATAACGAACACTACTACTACTGCGCAGGGCTATAAAAGCACACCTTAAAGTATGAGTAAACAAACACCACGATTTTATATTGACATCCAACACAAAGAACAATTCATGGTAAGTATCGCTCTAATCCATTATCCATAGAGTCACACACGCCACCCACACTGTCACCATGGTATTGTGTTGTCAACGGTGACTCCGGAAATTATACTAGATAAAACCAATTGAGTAGCATATCCATGACATAATGAAGGAGAAATATCTATGAATTCAACTATATTACAATGCTCATGATCACATAAAGATCACACCATGGGAGAGAGATAAACCACATAGCTACCGGCATGAGCCCTCAGCCTCAATGAAGAACTACTCCCGCTGCATCACGGGAGGCAGCAAGGGCGATGGAGATGGCTCCGGGGGCAATTCCCCGTCCCGGCAGAGTTCCGGAACATAGACTTATGTCCTCCGAATTAGGATTTTTTGTGGCGGCGGAGCCCGGAGTCGTTTCTGGAGAAATATTTCGGGGTTAGGGTTCCTTTGACGGGGCGAATATATAGTCCGAAGGGCGGTGCAAGGCGGTGCAGGAGATGTCCAGACGCCACCCCGGCGCGGCCCCACTTCTGGCCGTGCCCAGGGGTCGTCTGGGGCGTACGGGTTTCGTTTTGGGCGATGTCCGACTCCACGACGATCAGCGGAAAATTTCCAAAAACTTTCGCGACTAGACTTTTTCCATTTGACGTCATCTTCAGGTCGTTTCATGGACATCTTTAAAAACTGTCTGGTGGAGACAGATTTCAGGAGATCAAAGTCCAAGTCCAACTCCAACTCGGCTCCTTTTGTGTTCTTGTCAATTTCCAAAGAATTCCTACACATCAAAGTGTAAAACAAGAACAATGTGCACTTTTACAACTATTAATATGTTAGTCCAGTAAATGCATAAAATGATATAAAACTATAACAGAAACATGTGGCATTTGATATAAAACAAGCATGGAACATCAAAAATTATAGATACGTTTGAGACGTATCATCCACCCCCCAACGTTAAGTTGCTTCCTCGCCTCTGTCGGCGCTGCCGCCTCCGGCTCGGTCCATCCTCACCGTCGCCGCCTCCGCCGTTGCCGACCGCGGCTTCACTGGCTTCGGCTCGGTGATGGCCACCGACCTCCGCTCTCGAGTAGCTCTCTCTCGTGACAGGGAGAAGAAATGAGAAGAGAGCAGAGGGATCGAAGAAAAGGGAGCAGAGGAGAACTCGCCTATTGCGTCCAGGTTGAAGGAAACATGCGTCTAAGAAGAAGAGATAAGGTGCAAGGGAGGCACCCTGCCCACGGATTTAAGCCGCTGTGGTCAAAATGGGTGCTTGTTTGGCTCTTCAAGGTAACCCTCTTGTTATAGATTTTGGACAAAATCTTCTTTCACAACATGTTTCAAAAATCGTTTAAACATTCAGAAATAAATCAACATAAACAAATAATTCACAAAATATTAACTACTAGTCTAACCATCATGAGATTGGCGGCACTGAAAAGATAATTTAATTTGTTATCCATAAGAAAAAGAATCATGTCATTTGAATTTGTAGATCAAAAATTTCCGGGGCGCTACCCTCTTTGACTTGCGATCTTCGCGATGACATGTTACCAGGTTGGTAGGGGCGTAACGTTCCAGTTCAGGACGCTACCATGTGAAAGGGAGCGCCCCAGACAGGCACTAACGAAAAGGGTTATATTCAAAATTATTTTTAAAATAGGTTCATTTTATGTTGAAATTTCGTCTAGAGTCAGTTTTGTCATTATTCACCCACAAGCATTACCCTCGTCCATAGATTCTCATCTTCCACGTGCAACCCCAGAATTATTCCGGACATCGTACCACGAGCACTACCACCCTTTACAATCAACACAATCATGGATTCTTGGGTTCTCATATATCCACTCACCAATTTCAAATATTTCTCTTCACACGACACATTTTTGTATATAGATACCCCATTATGTGGACACGGCGTTTCGGGTCACGGGTGCAAATGCACCCATTATATAAAACATTTTAAAAACTTTTCAAAATGTCAAAAAAATCCCAATAAAATTTTGAATATACATCATGACATTTTATGTCAGCATAAAAAGTTCGCGAAAAAAAAGACATTTTTTGTGACATGTACAAAAAAGACAAAAAAAATCGCGTACAAAGTCATTTTTTTCTGAGAAACACCAAAAGACTTTCGCGTTTCATTATATTGGAAGGATAGAGTTTGTTACAACCTCCGAAGAGGTTACATCACATTACAATCAAAAAAAAAACTCAGTGAACGTCCCATGTCTGTGGAAGAATGGAACGCAGGCCCAATGCATCGGTTTGGGCGTGTTCTTACGCGCAGCGCACCACCACTCCACCCAAGTCCCCTCGCCGACAGGGACGCGGCAGGTTAGGCGCAGCCACAATAAAATCTCATGCCATATCTGCTTGGAGAAAGGACATCCCAAGAGCAAGTGTTGGATCGTCTCACGAGCTTGGTCGTAAAGTGGGCAGCGGGGCAGGTGCGGTAGGCCACGGCGAGCCAAGCGATCCACTGTCGAAAAACCCGGATTTGCTTTTCTTGCACTGCCCATAAAAAATGTGTTTTTTCGCAAAAAATTTTGTACTAACATAAAATGTCATTTCGTATATCCAAAAAAATTATTTGAATTTAACTTTTTGAAAAATGATTTTGAGCAGTGAGTGCATATACACCTATGAGTGGATATGGATTTCCGCAATTATGTGCCCAATTATGTCGGATGCATAACACAGCAACAATCTTCTCATATCGTAACCACGAACAAATGCCTACAACCTCACGGGATATATATACAAAGCAAGTTAATCACATCAAATTTATGCAAACGGGAGAAAACGAGTCTATGGCGACATAAAAAAATATTTTCTGTAAAGCTAAATAAAAAAGCGTAGTACACCTTATACCATCTGCACTTGCAACAAGAGAAAGGTAAAACAGTGAGGTCAAATTCAGATGGCAACACAAGCCTCAAAATATCACTCAGGTTCTTCGAAACAAAAAATCACTCGGGTTAAAAATAACCCCAGGCTGAAGGCTTTAGGTACTAGAACAAAAGCCAAGCTACCCCAGATGACCCAAGAGATCAAATGAAACCTCAATTTCCACCACAAGCTATTGCACTCGTTGTTCCAAGCAACATTACCTACTTCATTTTTGTGATAATATCAAAACTATATAGAAAGCATACATAATTGTTCAGGCAAATATCTTGGCCATGTGAGAGATTCGAGGGTTAGCCACCCCACCTATAGCACCTTTATACAAAGCCAATCAGCAAGCGTCTTCGTGATACCATGGAGGCAGGCGATAGGCTGCTGCACCTTTGACTCGGATAGCAGCAGATATTCACATCGTACCGCTACAAGCCCCGTTTGCCTTCTATACAGGTGAAGGGTCTGTAGGTAGCAAGACACCCTTTTCTCTCAATGCTCAAGTGGCGACCTGTTGTTGTCAAGCCCCATTGCGAAACTACCGTGACATGGACATGTGCCGCAATCCTTGTGCTCCATATCAACGGTGTATGGTCGATAACCATAGCCATCTCGTACAAGCCTGACCCAATAAACATACGATATGTAGTGCGCCAAAATATGCTCGTCTTCTTTTCTTGCAACTGATATCTATGCACCAGCACTTCTGCATTGTACTGCAGAAAGGCATAACCAAGCTGCCATGGGCCAAGCGGATGCAATTCATGAAACTTCCAAAATTTAACGCTGCTTCAGCCATATGTCACAAACTTCCCTGATCACTGCGGAGGTTGAAGGGACTGGGGTTGTGTGTTATAGTGAGCATAAGACTGAGAGTACATAGGATTCATCATGCTCTGCAATAAATCATTACGTCAGCCCTAGTTGTAAGGGTTTTTCAGAGAAAGAAAACATTGAACACATGAAAATAGATGAACCACCTGCGACTGAAGATGGCCAGGAGCACCCATCCCATAATGCATCTGAGAAGACTCGTCTTGTGATGGGTCATTGTATCCCGCTTGTGTAAACAAGCCATGTGAACCATGGGCCATGTGATCCTGGATCATACAAACATGCTTAGTCCAGAGAGCATAAACATGTTCACGGAAAGGCATCAAAGAAAATTTAGTACTCCCTTCGATCCGTTTTAAATGTCATGGGAAAACAACTGAGTAGGTACAACTCACAGTATAACTTGCGATAGTTATTTGGGATCAGAGGGAGTAGATGTAATGCAATGGTTATAAACTGCAACGAACGTACCTGAGATACAATGTCATTTGTTGCACCCATATGGGGGTATCCTGGATGTGCACTCTGGTTCAAATAATTCCCAGGATATCCAGATTGGGGGCCTTGTGTATATTCAACACCATAACCTCCTTGAGAAGCCTGCAAATGACAGTTAATTTCTTTTCAGAAGTCACTTCCAGGCTAATAGTGAGCTTAAACTTTTGCATAATCCAATGCATCGGTTTATACAAATTATAGAGCCATCTGTCAATTCGAAAACAGTACAAAAACAAGGCGGGAAACAAACCTGGGTAGAAAAATCTGCAATGTTGTATGCCACGTGAGATCCTTGACTCTTAAAATCATCTCCAAAGAAGTCCTAGTGACCAAGAAAAGAATATTCAGTCAAAGGCGAGAAAAGTAAGATTGTAATGCATGTGCCTTTAATTGACTATACCTGAGACATCCCACCAACAGTAAATCCATCACGGAATGTTTGACTGAGACCTTGGACAGGCATCTATTTTGGAAAGTCAAATGTTAATGTTGATCTACTGTTACTTTGTGGAATAGTAGATGGAGAAACGAACAAACCTGTGTCATCAGTCCAGGTTGGGACATTGGGCCTCCACCAGAAGGCTGACTGCTCGGATTCTCCAAGCCAGCATAATTATAAGTTGGCCCCACACTTCCCATAGCTTGCTGAGAGTTCTGTTGATGAGGAGCAAGGTGCCCCCCAATAGGGCCACCAGTACTTGCACGAGGAGCCCCAAAGTTTCTGTTACCAGGTTGAGGCACCGCTGGAACAGCTCCAATGGGTCCATGCAGGGATCCCCGGGTAGGAATTGCGTAGGGTTGAGAATGAGGAGACCCAGGAAATGGAGGAAAAGGCATACGAGGTAACGGATAGCCTGATGGGTGCACACCGGGTTTATGAGCACCATTTGGTGGCCCAAATGGGACAAACGGGTGCCCTGATTTGAAAACAAGAGTGTGTTAAGAGAGAAAAAAGATACAGTAATATAGAACCATTGCTACTAAAAAAGAAAAATGCAAGTCACTACAATATAACTGTACCAACCTTTTCCCCTACCACTTCTCTTATCTACTGAGCCTGCCGTGCCAAAGGTAGATCCCTGCATGACACCTTGACCACCACCCAGGAACAGTCTTCGATCATTGTAGATCTACCCGCAAAAATAAAATTGAGACACTGGTAAAAGGAAAAGAAGACATAATGTTCTCAAATAGTTATCTTGAAGAGGCAATGCAGACATTCACCTTTTTGGGTTTTTGAAATTGCACCATACTCTGCTTCAAGTTGTTCAAAGGTCCTTCTACCAAGCACTCGTGCTCCTAAGAACACAGAACTTATAATGTTATATACTTCCCTGTCTCTATTTACATGGGGCCCACGTTTTCGAGGTTCGACTTTGACCATTAATTTGACCAACAAAACATGAGGTATGTGCTACAAAAATTACATCGCTGAATTCATAATTTCATATTCAAAAATATTTGCAAACAGTATAATTTTTATGACACATATATTACAGGTCAAATTAATGGTCAAAGTTTAATTATGAAAGATGAGAGCCGCTTGCTTAAAACTTTCAGATTCCCAAACTAAACATCAGTATGTATTGAAGGAAAGGCATACCTTGTAATGTGTCAACAAGCTATTCCAAAGAGGTTGCTTGCTTAGAACCTTAGGATTCCCAAGAACGACTATACCATACCGGGCACGGGTTAATGCAACATTTAACCTGCGTGGATCATTGAGAAACCCAATACCCTGAAAAGGCGTAAAACATAGCATGTATTCTCAGTTATAGGAACCGGTGTACAACGGTTGCTCATCAAGGACTAGCTAAAGAGAACAACACAAATTCATAAACATCAAAAGCTTAGTATATATCAAGTGCACTTTACGCATGAAACATAAATGCATAGATGTTTATACAACAATATTCTAGCAGTTCTTTTACAGCATTGACAATAATCTGGTATCGACATATACAAAAATATTTTCTAGTGACGAACTCAAGATTGAATGACACGTATGTATGATGTGCTATACTTATAAATTACCAACATGTGCGAACAATAATCACAAGAAAATTATGGGCCAGACATGATGGAACAGAAAACACACCTGGTGTTCGTTGCTTCTAACACAAGATAGAATGATGTAATCTTTCTCTCTTCCCTGAAAGGAGTCGACACTTGCCACCTGAAACAAATACAGATAATATAGCAAAAACAAAACTTCCAACATGAGGGGAAAACAATAATGGTAACATGTTTTATGGTTAACCTCGATTTCCTTGTAAAGCTGTTGGCGGAGAGAGCCATTCCTTGACATATAATTTACAATATACGCCCTTTGCCCTTCATAAGGTGTGATAACTCCAATCTGCACATTAAAAGGTCCATGGGTACACATCCAGTTCCAAAAGAATTTATTATGTCTTATCATAATGAAGGGGCTAGTGCAAAAACTTTTAGATAACAAGTAATCATTTTTACTCAGTACACACCTGGCTTGGCACAACACCGCTTCTTAAGAATGTAGTTACAATTTTCTCTACATTTGCAGCTTCAGTTCTATTGAGGTAAGATGTCCCACTAGCACTTATCTCTTCTACTCCCATCTATAGAAAACCAGTAGAAATCAGTATACATAAACAGGCGAAGCTTTTGCAAGTACGAAAAAAAGCAAGCAATTGTCCAAGAAGGTACCTGCACATAGAAGAACATGGGTCGATTTGGAACAGGCCAAGGAAAATCAATTCCAGTTGATTGTCTTTCATTTACAGTTACACCATTTTGCAGTGTGCCTTCATAGAAACAGTTGGACGGGAATTCTGAAAGACAAGGGTGCATTCTATATTGGACCTGTCAATCAGGATGATCAAGTTAATAATAATAGCTTTGAACTGAAATATTTCAGCTTATCACTGCAATGTTATAATGATTGGTTGGTTTTGTGATCTAAGGACGCATAGGCTGGGGGATGTACTCTTCCACTATCTAGAAAAAACTCTTATCAAAGAATATTAACACTTAATCATTGCAATATTGTGATTTAAAACTCAGATATAACTTGGTGGATTTGATAACTCACTAGAGCTAACAAGGCACAGACTTCTATGTCATGAAAATTAGTTTCCACCAGATTCGATATATCCAAAATACCAAGAGTGGGAAAAAATATAAACTTCCAAGGAAATAAGAGTACACGAACATGTTATATGGAAGTTCTTTCACAAAAAGTAAATGTCATTTTCTTCTGCATCAAACAGCATACATATTCTAAGTAAATGTCATTTTCTTCTGCATCAAACAACATACATATTATATTAAAATAATGTAATGTAGAAGAAATAAGCTTAGGAGTCTTAAATGGTTGTGCTCTATATAATTTTTTTTTTAGGACAAGGTGGTCGTTCCACCGCTCGAATAGATAGAAAAAGAATTGACCCAGTTTATAAGGGAAACCGGGTCCAAAACCATACATACTGTACAAAAGAATCACACAGACGAAGTGACCCGTCGCCCACACGACACAAGTCGACCACACGCCACAACACACACCACCCGTTCCGGGGCCGCCGCCCCGGCGTAGCAACCAGATCAACTTTCACATTGTCCGAAAGCGATCCAGTCAAGGTCGACGAACCCTCTGCCCGCGCAGTCTTCATCCAGGTTGCCACCAAATCCCCCTGTTCCGGGGCCGCCGCCCCGGCATAACAACCAGATCGACCTTCGCATTAACCGAAGGCGATCCAGTCAGGTCGACGAACCCTCTGCCCGCGCAGTCTTCATCCAGGTCGCCACCCAACCACACTTAGCCACAACCCTGCCACATAGGGCCATCGCCGCGTGGGTGCCCGAGGCACCGCCACCGTCCGGGGCAGCCACCCCGACATCCACCTCCGTGGCCACATAGCCATCCTACCCATCCGCCGCGAACCCGTCGCACCGAGAGAGCCGATGACTCCAAGACGACGCCTCCAACGAGGTAGCGACGCGTCCGTCACCGTCGCCCGCCCCCGACGGGGCTTAGGCTTTCACCCGGAGACCATCGGAAGACTCCCGTCAGGCCGGTTGTCGAAACTCCACGACGATGCAAACAAGAAGGAGAACGACGCCCAAGGGCGCCGCCATCGTCGGCCTCGACCGGAGTCGGCGCTAGGCTTTCGCCCGGAGTTCGAGCCGCCTACGAAGCTTAGGGAGCTTTGAGAGGGAGACCGCATCCGTGGCCGACCACCGAGCTCCACCACTTGCCGAAGCCGCCGCAGCACCTCATGCCACGGGAGCCGGCAAGCCAGCCGCGCCACAACCGCACAGCCTCCGGTCCGGGGCCGCCACCCCGGCTTCCGCTTCCTCCCCCTGCCTCCGCAACGTCCTCCACGGAAGCCCCTGACTCCGCCGCCGCCAGGGTCCCTGCACAGCCCGCACGCCCGCTGCGTCGCGAACGGCAGGCCCGCCGCCCACACGGGCCCGCCAGGCCCAGATCGAGCCCAACGGGGCCAAGATCCGCGCGCGAGCACCACTCCGACGGCTCCCTCGGCAGCGATGGCGCCCACCACGCCGCACCACTGCCAGGAGGACCAGCCGGACTCCATCTCCGCCCGAGCCCGCCGCCCCCCACGGGCCGGTCTGCCACCAACTCGAGCGCGCGAGGAAGAAGCCCCCCGACCACCTTCTTGGCAGCGGGGGGGGCGCCGCCACCGCCGCGGCCGAGGCCGGCGGCGGCAGCGGCAGGAGGCGCAGGGCGAGGGAAGGACTCGGCGGCGAGAAATTTATCTCCCCTGGCGCCGCCGGGGAAGCGACGCGAGGGGTCGGGGCGTTGCCATCTTAGGGCACCTGTGCTCTATATAATAAAATACTATGTAGGATATACAAGCTACAAAGAGTAAATATATAGCCTTACAAAAGAGCATATCTTGAAACCTACACCAACATAGTTAGATACTTAGATCAATATTGATCTTAAAGCATTCACAATCTTGACAATCTATGCAGGACGACTAACAAGGCACAGAAAGTGCAGTAACAGCACTTAAATAAAAAAACATAGCAACAACATGATAATGCTACTAAGACCAAAAAAAGGCAACCATTACCTGTAGCCTGAATGGCTTGACTCCAAGGATAACAAGACGCTCAAACAGAGATTGAGCTAATCCTGCTCGTGCTGCCTTTTTGCACATGATGACTGGACCCAATTGGCAATGATCGCCAACAAGAACAACCTGAATGGATCAAAAAGGTATGACTAAACATAATCAATTTAAGCTAAGTGCAATCGTTAATTATGTTTTTACCTGCTTGACACCAAGAACCAACGGAATAAGACATTCAGGCTCTGTTGCCTGTGTAGACTCATCGATAAGAACCTGCCAGTATCCATTTAAACCACTTCAGAATACAATACAGAACAAATAGGAGCACTGACCTAAAGAGTGCAAGAAGTAGATAAATCAGTACCTGGCGAAAACGGAAGTTTGACAAACGAGGGTCTCCAGCACCAACGCAAGTGCAGCAAATCACATCAGCACTTTGTAATATCTCTCTTTCAGTGGCTCTTTTTAGTGCCTTGTACTTTTTCTCATCACTGCTCGACAATTCACCTGTGGAAATAGAGCATAAGCACAAACAGCTCTCAGCCACAATTGCAGTCTTATCGAGTCTCTTTGAAGAAAATGTTGAATCATGGATCATGCTTGTTGAGAGCGGATAAAACACCTTGCTCATCTTTCAGTTGTTGTAGCTTATGCATTTCGCTCTTCTCAGAATTATCGAGATGCCGAACCTATAGAATTGAAAAACACACGATTAACATCCACAAAAGGTTAATTTGGATGCAAGAACTAGATAGGAATCAAGAGTGTACCTGGTAATGAAGTGTCAGATGCTCAACAGGTGATGAAACTGCTTCTCTAGACTTCGCACAGAGCCTAACAACCTGGAGTGGAGTATTAAACCACAGTTACTCGTTGAAAATGTTAGAGTTAGCTATGTGGGAAGGTGTGTTCTTGTATGCTGCATAAGCTTGTTCTGCTTGTATTACATAGGGGTATATATAGGAGTACAAGGTCGGTTGCTACAAACCTTCTACAACCTTCTACAGCTATCTACAACTAGGTTTCTATAGCTAGCTTTCTACAACCTTCTATTGCTAACCAGGATGACAAAGTTCTACAGCCTTCCACATATTTCTATTCTAGCTTACTGCCTAAGGCTGACATATGAGTAATACTACTAGAACATTCTAGATTAACTCCTATGCAAGGATTACTCTCACAATTCTCCCCCTAATCCTTGCTCTTCAAGCTTGACTTGATCTGGACCATCCCAATTCGAGCACGCAGCTCCTGAAACTTCACTCGCCCCAAAGATTTCGTCAAGATGTCAGCGAGCTGATCTGATGTTTGATAAAGCTGGTGCTGATGCTTCCGTCTTCCAAGCAGTCTCTGATGAAGTGATACCGAATATCGATATGTTTGCTGCGCTCGTGGAAGACTGGGTTTTTGGCTAACGCTATGGCAGACTTGCTGTCCACCTTTAGCTCAACGGTTTCAGCTTTTCTTCCTTGAAGTTCTCCGAGTAGTCGAGCCAGCCAAATTCCTGATTTGCCGCAGTTGTGGCTGCTACATATTCTGCTTCACAGGAAGACTGAGCAACCACCCTCTGCTTGAGAGATTGCCAACTTACCAAGCAGTTACCGAGGAAGAACAGTGTGCCACTTGTGCTCTTCCTGGTGTCAATGTCGCCAGCGAGGTCACTATCACTATAACCAATCAGACGTACCTCCTTTGTCTTCCGCCTGTAGTGAAGACCATAGTTGATCGTGCCAGCGACGTAGCGTAGGATTCTCTTCACAGCCATCATGTGCTCCTCCGTGGGTCGTTCCATGAATCGACTGGCGAACCCAACAGCAAAGGCCAGGTCTGGCCTGGTATGGACGAGATAGCGGAGGCTGCCAACGATCCGCCGGTACTTTGTAGCGTCCACCTCTTCTGCTGTACTTTCACGACTCAGCCTCAGCCGCTCCTCCATTGGAGTGTGTGCAGAATTGCAACCCTCCATTCCTCCCAGCTGAAGGATGCGCGAGGCATAGTGTGCCTGGCATAGGCTTATGCCATCGGCGTGCTGTTGGACTTCGATCCCAAGATAGAAAGACAATAATCCAAGATCGCTCATCTCGAATTTTGTCTTCATCTCGTCCTTGAAGCTCTCCACTGCTCCCTTGGATGAACCTGTGATAATTAGATCATCCACATAGACTCCAATGAGCAGGATTGCCTCGCTGGTGGTGCGCCGGTATATTGCATGCTCGTGCTCGCTCTGTTTGAAGCCCATTTCTTTGAGCGTGCAATCAAGCTTCGCGTTCCATGCTCGCGGTGCCTGTCGCAGGCCATAGAGGGCCTTGCGCAGCCGTAGTACCTTTCCTTCTTCACCTTTGACGACGAAACCGGGTGGCTGCTTGACATAGACTTCCTCCTTTAGTTCTCCATTGAGAAAAGCTGATTTTACGTCCATGTGGTGGACGGGCCACCCCTCCTGGGCAGCCATAGCAAGTAGCAGCCGGATCGATTCCATGCGAGCCACGGGAGCAAAGACTTCATCAAAGTCTATGCCGGCTTGCTGAACGAAGCCTCGAGCGACCAGCCGTGCTTTGTGCTTGATTACCTCGCCAGCTTCATTTTTCTTCAACTTATAGACCCACTTGAGGCTTATTGGTTGATGCCCGTGGGGTAGATCCACGAGCTCCCATGTCTTGTTCCGCTCCACAGCTTCAATTTCCTCGCGCATGGCTGCTTGCCATGCCTTGTCACGCTCAGCTTCTGCAAATGAGCACGGCTCCCCCATGCTGGCCAAGTGCAGCTCAGATTCGAGGTTGCGCGGTGCGAGTCCAGGCACTGGTTCTTCTCCTCCAACCAGATCCTCGACCATGCGATAGCGGACTGGTGAGTCGCCATGTGCAGCGTCAAGTCGATCAGTATCATCTCCTGGTGGCGAAACAAATTCTGGAGTTGCTGGGGTTGTAGCACTTGTTGCTGGAGCAGATGGAGGCGATGGTTGTGGGCTGGCTGAGGCACCTTGAGCCCCATGTCTCGACGACCTAGGTCCATCTTCTCCTGAACTGGACACCTGGCTGGGCTCCCTGATGATGTACTATGTCAAAGTGGCTGCCGGGGAATCCGCTGCCTTCTGCTGCCCAATCCCAGCCACGTTCTTCATCAAAGATAACGTCACGGGCGATGCGGACACGCCTTGTTGCCGGTCTAGCAGCCTGTAAGCCTTTACTCCTTCCTCGTAGCCGATGAAGACAGCGGGAGAGCTGCGGTCATCAAGCTTGCGTAGGTTCCCCTGTTCCTTGACATACGCCAAGCACCCAAAGGTCCGAAGGTAGTGCACAGCCGGCTTGCGCCATGCCATGCCTCATAAGGCGTCTTTCCGGTGAGGCACTTGGTGGGAGCTCGGTTCAGTAGGAAAACCGCAGTGCTCACTGCCTCCCCCCAAAATTCTGCCGGCATACTCCTCTGTTTCAGCAGAGCACGCGCCATTGCCACCACCGTCTGGTTCCGCCGCTCGACGACTCCATTCTGCTGCGGTGCGTACGGAGCAGAAAAGTGGCGCTGGATTCCTTCATCAGCGCAGTAAGCGGCAAACTCCGTCGAGGTGAACTCGCCGCCGTTGTCGGTGCGGAATACCCGCAGCTTGCGTCCGCTTTGAGCTGCTGCTGCCGCCTGAACTCTTTTTATGGCATCCGATGCATTATTCTTGGCTGCCAGGAGCATCACCCACATGTAGCGAGTGGCATCATCCACCAACAGCAAGAAATAGCGCCGGCCTCCGGGTGTGGCAGGTGATATAGGACCACATAAGTCTCCATGGACAAGCTCAAGTAGTTCTTGTGCACGGTACCTTGCTTGCCGAGGGAATGCGCTCCGGCGATGCTTGGTGATGACGCACGTGTCGCAGAACTGCTGCACATGCTCCAGTCGTGGCAGCCCACGTGCCATGTCGAGGCGTCCCATCTTCTCCAATGCATCAAAGTTGAGATGCCCAAATCGCTCATGCCAGCGCCAAGCAACATCATCGCGGCGGGCAGAGAGACAAATTGGTCGGGCAACCTCAAGATGGAGGAGGTAGAGGCGATTCCGGCCACGCCGGACCCGAACAAGGAGTCGACCTTGCTTGTCCCATATGCGAAGGACACCTCTCCTGATCAGCACGCTTGTGTCGCCCTCGTCAAGCTGTCCAATGCTGATAATCGAGTTCTTCAGACGTGGGATGTAGTAGACGCCGCTGAGAGCCTTGTGTTCACCATTTTTGCCAGCGAAGAGGATGGTGCCGATGCCCTTGATTTCGACAACCGAGCCATCGCCGAATTTGACGGTGCCGGTGACCGTTTTGTCAATTTCAGCGAAGACGTTGCTGCAGCCCGTCATGTGATTTGTGGCACCAGTGTCGAGGTACCAGCCCTCAATTCGCTCCTCGTCGCTGCTCGTCGCAAGGTAGGCTTTTGCCTTCGGTTCGTCGATGTGAAGTGGGCCATGCTGTGGAGGTGTAGCGGTGTTGTCCTTCACCACTATGGCTGGGGCTGGAGCGACACTTTGCTGCACAACCTTGGCTGGGGCTGGAGCGTCGCTTTTCTGCACCTTCATGGCTGGGGCAGGAGCTTCGCTTTGCTGCACCGTCATGGCTGGGACTGGAGTGTCACAGACCTGCGCCATAAGGAGAGCAGGCTCTTCATCATCTTCTTCTGCTTGGGCCAAGTATGCCCTGTTCCCATTTTTCCTAGGCTGCCAGCAGTCCTTGGCCCAGTGACCGCGACGGCCACAGTTGCGGCATGTGTCATTGCGCGGGCTGTCCCTAGCTGCTGCATGATCGCTGCCACCTTCTCCACCATTCTTACGTGGTGGCCGTCGTCGTCGCTGTGCGCTTCCACGCGCAGGCCTGGAGGAGCTGCCACCTTGGCGCTCCTTCATCTTTTGTTGCCACTGCTCCTCGGTGAGCAGAAGCTTTCCCTGCTCACGCAGCGGCTCCGGCGACTCGAGCCGGTCCTCTGCTGCCTTCAGCCGACCGGTGACCTCCTCCAACGACATATCAGAAGTGTCAAGGAGGGTCTCGATTGCAAGGGCTATCTGCGACAGCCTAGGCGGCACAACTCGCAGGAATTTCTCGACGACTTGAGTTTCGTCGATAGGTGCTCCGAGCGTGGCGAGGCTTGTGACGAGGTTGGTGAGGCGCAGCGCGAAATCGTCAACGGACTCCCCGTCGCGGAACGAGATCATCTCAAATTCCTTCTTCAGCTGCTGCACCTTGCCCTTCCGCACGCGGTCTGAACCAACACGCATGGCTCGGATCGCCTCCCACGCCTCTTTCGCTGTCCGCTTGACAGCGAGGCCGGGCACCATTTCTGGTGGCACAGCTTGTAGGATGGCCTCCAGCGCCATTCGATCTTCTTGGAAATCATCGGCGCCGAGCTCGATTGCATCCCAGATGCCCCGAGCCTGCAGCTTCACCTTCATGAGGAGGCTCCATTCGGTGTAGTTCGTCCGCGTCAACGTCGGGTAATTGCCGCCGCCAACTTCCTTCACGACACGCTCGACAACGACCTCGCGCCTTCCAGCGTCACGGTGGCGCGGTCGTCTCGGTGGTGGTGAAGGGGAATGACGCCGCTGCTGCTGAGACGGACTGCGGGCAGCACCCTGCTGAACCTGAGCAGACATCTCTCAGGATCCTCTCCTCACTGGGCTGATCCTCTCCTAACTGTGGCTGAACCTCTCCTACCTTGGCTCTGATACCATGTTAGAGTTAGCTATGTGGGAAGGTGTGTTCTTGTATGCTGCATAAGCTTGTTCTGCTTGTATTACATAGGGGTATATATAGGAGTACAAGGTCGGTTGCTACAAACCTTCTACAACCTTCTACAGCTATCTACAAATAGGTTTCTATAGCTAGCTTTCTACAACCTTCTATTGCTAACCAGGATGACAAAGTTCTACAGCCTTCCACATATTTCTATTCTAGCTTACTGCCTAAGGCTGACATATGAGTAATACTACTAGAACATTCTAGATTAACTCCTATGCAAGGATTACTCTCACAGAAAAAGATCACAAATGCATCATCAATTGCACAGTGTAGCCTACTACACAGTAGTGTGTACTCTATCCAACTGTTGATACGTTCTTTTCAGCTATTCTTGCAATCAGGTGAAGCATACAAGAGCTAACTAGACAGTATAATAGTTGCAGTGCTCTGTAGATACCAGACTCGATTGATAAGGCAGATGAGTTGAAAGGCCCAGATTGGAAGGATAGATAATCAACTTAAACAGTAAATGCATCATTCACCTTGAGACCTGTTGAGCTTATCTTCTCTGACAACTGATCAACAGCAACATTACTTGGTGCACATACAAGGACCTAAGATTTCAAAACCAATACGAGAGATCAAATAATACTTCCAAGCTATGGCAGCACGTTAAATGTACACCATGCCTTCTTTATACCTGTCCTTGACCTTGTTTTGCCATGTGGTACACAATTGCAGCAGATGTAACAGTTTTTCCAGTGCCAGGTGGACCTTGAATCAAACTAACGGGCTTCTGGAGAACACTTTTAACTGCCAAGACCTGAATACACACAACACAATCCCAAAAGAAAACATCAGATCAACAACAAAACATATGTTTGTTTAAACTATTTCAACTTCAATAAAACCATAGCATTGCAACAGCTATGTGCCTCGGCCCAAGTTTAAACTACATAATTACTCCCACCGATCCAAACTACATGATATTTTACATTTTGCACGGTCTCCGAGAAACAACTTCGACCATTTTTTGTGTAATAACATGCAGGTGAAATATAAAAATTATAGAAGATTACAGTGGAGCACTTCTTCATTAACAATCAATACACCTAATCAATAAAAACATATATCTTTATAGTGGTCAAAGATAGAAAAGATTGACTGCCCACTCCTCGTTCCTAGGACATCATCTATTTTGGAACAGATGTAGTCCATAAGAACCCCATGAAACGTCCTAGAACAAGGAAAGCAGTTTACCAATCTAGGCATGAAGGCATATAGCTATAAGAAGCACTAATCTGAAGTAGTATGACAGAGGTCACATATTATTCAACTGATAAGAACTCTATATAAGTTATCAACACACCAAACATCAGAGTACCTGGGAAGCATTTAGTTCTGGAAGTCCTGGTGCACCAAAGCGTTTTGGTAATGTATTACGTATTATTTGATGCTCAACTTCGTGCCCCAAAGGTGATGGTATATGTATCTGTATAAGGAACATAAAAAAATTACAAAAAATTTAAAGGTGATAATCATATGACATATACTGCAAATTATTGTTAATAAACCAAGACTTCAAATACCAACTTTCAAATGGAAACATCCTAAAGACTAAATCCCCTGCCTCAACCCCATATCCAAATAAGGTAAGCACTAAGCAAAAGTTTTACTTAAAGAGAACAAACCATGGACTACAATTGAACACCTCCTACTTGTGTTCTTTCACAATGTTGGTTAAGCGAGGATAAAATGTGCTAGGTTTTATGTAAGGTAACTTGGAGCTTTGAGGATTCAAATATGACTAATGCTTTCTCATTACCTACTTTTAGATCAATTGCAACTTCCTAACAACTATGAAATAAATTCAAGAGTAAGTACTTGTTGGATTTTCTATTGACTTCCCTTCAACTCGAACTCACGACAGACAAAAAAGAAGCATGCATCCATGCTCACGAAACAAAAATAAATTAGTACTCATAGAACTTACCCACTAACACTTGTCTCATCTACAGCAAAATTCTTCATTGCCCCTTGCATCCTATCAAAGCTAGTACTCTTCCAAACAAAATCACACTGAATCCATGGTTCAATTCAACAGGTACACCCTGAAATCAAGAAAAGGTTTAGGGTGGAAACTACACAAAACTGAGGGTGTGTTAGAAAGAACAATATGAACTGACTCTATACCTGACTAGCACGAAGCTCAAGTGCTACCTCCTCTTGTGCAGTAAGTTTAATCTGTAGGGAAAATACTTAGCATGGGTGCAAGCGACCTACTGAGGTTAGGGTATAGATTCCAATCGACATGTTATAGTTCACATACCACGTGCCCCACAGATTGCCATGCAGGGTGTGAAGTACCACCAGAATATCTCAGACGCAGCTCATCTCCAGGGACAAGTCTCAACTCATTATCTTCCTATTATTTAGAATTGATTTCCCGAAATTAACGGGTGTCAATTGGTAACAAGTGCAGTAAAAAAGGTCACAGGAACTACAAAACTACTGAAGGATAATGATCAAGGAGGCTCTGTATTAACGATCAAATGCATTTCCTTTCTCAAACAAACCTTTGGAAAGACAAAATAGGCAACACGCTTCTTGTTCAATCCAACATCCCACCGCACAGTTAGACTGTCCTTGCTCTGTGACTCTTTCATCATCTACAGTAAAACAACAAGAGAAAATGAACAGAATAAGTACATTCTCTTTGTATGTGTTGCAGGGGTCATGCTAAAGAAATACAAGCACGTTCAGAAATATTGGCAAAACGCAGTACCTTATCATAGTCAGCCTCAAGCTTTATCAGCGAGCAAAAACATTTTGATACTGGCAGAAACATGAAAGGCATTCTAGTTATAGTGCCAGTATACGCGGAAGATTTAAAGTATTACTGACACGCTAAGATACAAGATAGCTGAAATAAGCTCGGGAATAAATGCCCTTGGACAATTTCAAAACCTGGTAAGCATCTTCATACTTCAAAACCACTGGCTGGGTTCATCATCTACACCAGGCTTTTCAAGATCTTCAAGAGAGGCATCAGGATTTGTTTTCCAGAGCTCTTCCACTTTGTTAATTTGTTGGGCACTAATTTGACGGGCTCTCAGCTGCTCCTGTTCTGAGGGAACCTGGAAGGAAGTAAAATTGTTCAGTTATTAGGAAAAGAGAAAGAATGGGTGACTGCAAGCTTGTACAGATCCACTCAACAGCAAGCAAAAAAAGGAGAAAATTCTTACCTTGACAAGCCATGATAAGAAACACCTGTCGTCAATAAAGGACACCACTGACTGATATCCCAGTTCATATCCTTCAATGCATTAACATTCAAGCACGGCTCTCTGCACAGAAGAACAACGACATTCTCTGCCTTTGCTGAGATAAAACCAAGAAGGAATACATTCCGACAACCACAATTGTAGCATTCAAGAATTGTTTCACCCAGAGGGCTATCCTTGTGAAGGCAAACTTCCTTATGTTTTGCTCTAACCTGTGAAAGAAATAGCACGTACACATTTAGGTATAATATATAACCGTAGTAAGATAGACAAAATGGATAACACTTTCTTAAAATAACTAGAGGGAGCATGCATGTTCTTGTGGAACGCTTATGACTGACAAATGTTGCTTACCCTCAATATATTAATTGGTGGGTAAACAAGGTTAATTGTTATGATTACTATAGCTATTCTGCAACACCAATAAGTGTTTCTTTCCAGAAGCCACATAGCTGAATCAGAGCTTACTTACGATAATCATCATCCACATACATGACAGGAAAGATATAATGTGAACGAAGTAATGCATCAAATATGCTTCATACAGAATCATATGCGCTCTATGCAGCCAAAAAGGTACCTCCAAAGGGGTCATAATAAACAATGGTAGCTACGTGTACGGGGAGAAAGTAAAAATGTTGTCATTCTCAGAACTTAACACTAACTGACAGTGCTGTGACACCTAAGTTAATAATTGGACAATATGCACGATACAAAATGTATCCATGGTTTTAAAGGCATCCGCCTAGGCGTCTAAGGCGTCCTCCTAGGCGTCAGGGCGCCCCCCCTCCGCCTTGGAAAAAACGACCGCCTTAGCCGCCTAGGCGCCTAAGGCGTCCGCCTAGGCGTCGCCTAGGCGCCAAGGCGCCCCCACTTCGCCTTAGACGGCTTGACGCCTTAAAAACCATGAATGTATCAGAAAAAATATTAACCATTTTCCATGTTTCACAGGAAATTTGAGATGATCTTGCATACAAGTCAATATATTTCGTAGAAAAATGTAAACTATGGATAATGAAGTACTGCCAAAATTAAATGTGCTTGCTAGATTGGAGAAAGATACGTAATGTCCTATTCCTTTAATCTTGAAACACAAAAGTAACACAGAAAACAACAAGAATGGAACCAATAAAGCATGTCCATCTATTTTCTTACCTAGTGACAAACATTACCAAAAATATAACTATAAATACTGTTAAATTTCAAGCTGGGTTAGTCACTAACGGGAGGTAAAAGTAACTTGATTTCAGACAAATTATAAATGAGAATTTCCACATTCTGTATCAACGGCAGACGACTCACAACAAACTATACAAAATATCGAATGTAAGTACCCTAAACAGAAGATATCAATGATCAATTCAATATGCATACTATCACCTACTCAGCAAGTTCCTCCTTTCCCTATCAAGATACACTGCAAATTATAACCTAGACTGAGCCCAGATTATATAAACTATAGCTCCATTGAATTGGCAATTGTATCACGTTCCTAGCCCCTTTTGACACACTAAGAAACGCACCAAGCTACAGAGAGTCCTTGTGAAACAATGTAACTATTCCTCGGTAATTTTCTACTTGACAGTCCTCCAAGCTTAAGATTTGTAATAACCAAATTATGAAGAGAGGGGAGGGGTCGCACCAGTGGTTAACGATGTGGGAGCCAGAGTATTCCCCCTCGAGTTGCAGAACCACTTGCGGCAGGACGGCACGTTGCAGCGGGCGACACATGCGGGTTGTGGATCCGCAGTATCGGCAAGCGTGCTCCACGAAGTCGCCCTTGCCATAGTCGTAGCCGTCCTCCCCCGCTCCTGCGCCGGGAGGCTCCTCGAAGCTGAGTGCCGCGACCCCTGCGGCGAGCCCTTCCGCCACCGCGGCCGAAGCCCGTGCCTTGGACGCCGACGACCGCGGCGACGGCGAGGAGGACGAGGCCGGCGGGGTGGAGTCCTGCGGCGCGAGATCGGGGTCCGGTGAGGCGTCGGGCGGCGGGGGTGGGGCCGGCCAGGACGAGGATGCTGAGGAGGCGACGGGGGCGGGAGGCGGCGGCGCGGATCGGGCGGGCTGGGAGAGCTCCGGGAAGTCGGGGTACTCGAAGTCGTCGCCCTGCGTGTTGAACTCCAGGAAGGTGTATGCGTCCCCGGCGGCGGAGGCGGATGGGTCGGGCTGCGAGGCCGTCTCGTAGAGGTCCGCGGCCGCAGCCGAGGAAGGCGGGTGCGTCGCCATCACCGGCTAGGGTTAGGGTTTTTGCCGCAGGATGGGGAGGCAGGGAAGGAGACGAGGCGAATCGAGAGGGGAGAGGAGAGGAGACTCGGGAGGAGGAGAGATGTTGAGGTAGTGCGGTGAGATTTAATTTGATTTTAACCGTCCGGGGTGGGCTGTGATTCTGCGATTCCGGGTGTACGAGGGAAGGGATGGATATGGATGGCAGTTTCTGTGGGCCCCACTTCTCAGTCACGGATAATGTTAGCAATTGCCACTTTACATTAACGTCCTTGGAGTCATAGGATAGGCAAAGCACAGGGTTTAGGATCGCAAACCACAAATGTAGATCAAGCTCCATGGTGCTTTAAAAAAAATTGAAATCGATATTTACAAGTTTCAAAAGATTTCAAACAAAAAACTGATGTAGACTTATGATGCATTCTACCAACTTGCAAGATCTCAACTCAAATAACACATTTTTGGCTACACAAAATAAAATATATTATCTACAGATTTTGGAGGTTTGAATATGTCATTTTTGTGCAGCCAAAATATAAGATGTTTCGAGAGTTCGAATTTTACATGTTGGCTGAATACAATATTATCTACATGTGTGATTTTAAAGAAATCTGACACTTTAAAATGATGTTTTGAACTTTTCAAATAAAGGGCTCCCGGGAACTCAGGAGTCATTTGTCTGCTCTTTGATTAGGATGTTCTATTTAATTGAATGAATTTAGTTGAATGAAAGTCATGGAAAGAAACTTCTCTTAATTAGCGGTGACAACTTTATCTAAGTATGATCTAATGCTACTTTAATGTAAAATTTACATACAAGATTGAGATTAGTTTCTATGGGATAAGATCATTATATATTATAAATACAAAGATCAAAAATATGAGGGTGAAAATATGAGTTCGTCGATGATTAAACCATGCCACCTTTTAATGTGGGTTCATGATAACCCACAAATGTAGGGGATCGCAACAGTCTTCGAGGGAAGTAAAACCCAAATTTATTGATTCGACACAAGGGGAGACAAAGAATACTTATAAGTCTTAGCAGCTGAGTTGTCAATTCAGCCACACCTGGAAAAGCACTAGTAACAAACGTGATGTGAAAGCAACAGTAACTTAAGAGCAATAGTAACAGTAACACAGAAGCAATAGTAACAGCTGAGGCAATGCCGCCAGAAAATAGTTGGTGGTGTGTTGACGGGAAAGCAATAATGATTAAAGATGGACCGGGGTTCCCAGCTATCTACACTAGAGATAACTCTCCAAAAGAACAAGTGTTGGGTAAACACATTTGATTTCACTCATATTATGAGAAATGCACACATTATGGGGGAGCTCTTATTATATTGGCCTTCTTACTTTTCACCCATTTCGGCAATCGTTGCCAATGGGGAGAAGTTTAGAGGGTTTAAGAGTTGTTGGTTTTATGCTTTAGTTTCGTTCTCAAGCATTTGCCTTTCTTGCTCTTGCTTCCTTGCTCTTTGTGTTGCTTGGTTGCTTAATTCATTATATAAACCCTCGTAAAAGGGATTGTCATCAATTACCAAAATGGGGGAGATTGAAAGTGCATGTGTTGCCCCATGCGTGGTTTTGGTAATTAATGACAATCCTTATGGACTAATGTTTGCATTGAGATACACTTGTAGATCTTGTCCATAGGTAAAGATTGGAGTTCATGTGTTGGACTCTAGAAGATTTCATGATGACCAATGCTCTATTCAAGGGTTTATATGAAGAATGGTCATGTGTAGAGAAGATGAAGTGCAAGCTCAATATGATCCAACTCGAAAGATATCATTTGATTGAAGCTTGCAAAGGAGACATGAAGACGGAGCTTAGCGAGGCCCTCCCATAATGGAGTATGGGGGAGCATTTGGAGAAGTCTTCATCAAGCATGTGCTAGCAAGCACAATCAAGAAAGGTGTTCCAACTTGAGAGAGTCAAGATCGTCATCATCGAGCTCAAGTGGAATGCGCAAGGCAAAGGTATGATCTTGATAGGTTTTCTATTTTACCGGTCTCATGTTGTTAGTGGGAGACCGGGTTTTAGGATAGACGGCGTACTATCAAGAGGGGCTCTCAAGTGAGTAACTTGATCGCATCTTTGTGGAGAGCTCAAACCTTTGCATACTTGGCATTCATCTTTCTTGGTTCTTATTTGGTTTTCTCCTTGTTGGCTTTTGGTGCTTGTTGTGATCTTCACGACAAGCCCAAGTTCATCGAAAACGAATTTCGTATGGAAAACTTGTTGCGTTTTCGGTTTTGGAGGTTTGCCGATCATTCCTTTTTAGAGAGGTTTTACCTTTCTCCATTTGGTTTTATCTTCCATTGTTGGACTATGATGTTTCTCTGCATGATCTTGTAAAGCTCTTCGTTGCGATTCCAACGAGCCCGAGAACATCGAAAACGGAGTCCGGATGATCAAGATATCGTCGTTTTCGTGTGCAGTTTTCTGAGGGGCGGAAGTTCCGGTTTGGCCGGAAATTCCGGCCATCCGGAAGTTCCGGCAAATTTCCGGCCAAAGTTCCGGCCGAGTGCAGTACCGTTTTTTAGTCGCTTTTCTGGGGGTCCGGAAGTTCTTGGACGGAAGTTCCGGCCTCAACCGGAAGTTCCGGCCCAACCGGAACTTCCGGCCTAAGTGAAAACTGTGTGGTTTTGAAGGCAACGGCTAGAATTTCTGGAGGGGTATAAATACCCCTCCACCTTCCTCCAGCCAAGTAGCTCGCCCAGATTTCTCTCTCCTCCATTGTTGCAAGCTCATTTCTTTGATATCTCCCAATCCCTCCACCCAAACTCTTTGATCTTTGGAGGATTGAAGGAGAAGACCTAGATCTACATTTCCACCAATCAATATCTCCTCTAAGTGAGGGGAACCTAGTGGATCTAGTTCTTGGAGTTCTTGTGTGGTTCTCCTCTTTGTTCTTCCTCTCTTATTCCCCCATAAGCATTTGTTGCTTTGTTGGAATTTGAGAGTGAAGGATTTGAGCACTTGTGCTCTTGCCTTTTGCATTTGGTGCATCGGTGTGCTCTCCACGAGGATTCGTGGAAGTTGAAAGCGTGTGAACTTGTTACTCTTGGGTCCTTGGACCCTAGACGCCTTTGTGGTGGTTGGACCCTTGTGTGGTCACTTGAAGCCGTTCGGGAGCCCCCAATCCATTGTGGGTTGTGCCTCGATTGTTGTTGAGAGCCGTTCGGGAGCCCCCAATCCCTTGTGGGTTGTGCCCGGATTGTTGTTGAAAGGCTCCGGATTCCGCCTCGAAGGAATACCGATAGTGGAAGGTGAACCAAACCTTTGTGGTGCGGTTCATCGGAGAAGAGGGTGAAACCTTTGTGGTTGTTGAACGTTTGTCGGTTCACACCTCTCCAACGAGACGTACTCCCTTTCAAGGAGGAACTCGGGAATACATCCTCGTCTCCGCGTGCTTCGGTTATTTCTATACCCGAGCTTTTACTTATGCACTTTACATTGTGATAGCCTTCGTGCTTGAAGTATTCTATATTGCTATCACCTTGTTGCTTGTCTTGCTTAGCATAAGTTGTTGGTGCACATAGGTGAGCCTAGTTTATTTAGGTTGTTGGCTTGTTAATTTAAACACCTAGTTTTATTCCGCAATTAGCAAGCCTAAACCGGAAAAGTTTTAATCGCCTATTCACCCCCCCCCTAGGCGACATCATTGTCCTTTCAATTGGTATCAGAGCCTGGGCTCTCTTTTTGGGCTTTACCGCCTAGAGAGTAAAAGATGTCGTTTAGGGAATTAGTGCACGATCCCACTTTCATATTCGATGGCACAAATTATGATGTTTGGAAAATTCGCATGCTTAATCTTTTTAGGGCCATGGGTCCAAATTATATTAAGAGGATTGTGGATGTGGGTTTTTCTCCTCCAAAGGATTCTCAAGAATTATCTTTAGAGGATGAGGAAAACTCTCATCTCGAGACTCTAGTTTCTAATGGTCTTATATGTGTTTTGAGCGATGTAGTTCTTGCTTCAATCATGCCTTTTCGGAACGCTCATGAGCTTTGGACCAAGCTTCAAGATATATATGAAGTGTCCAAAATTATTGAGGATGATTGTTCTCCTTCCACTTCCGGCCGTGATGAGTTCACAACTTCCACTTCACCAACATGTGATTTGTCACAAGGTAATGATATGGTGAGTGGTGATAGAAATTGCATTGGTGATGGTGAACTTACTATTGATTATACTTCTTCTCTATCTCATTGCAATGTTCTATCTTTGGACTTAAACTCTCTAGCACTCCAAATGTCATACATGCTAGAGTTGATAGTCCTTGCATATCATGTAATAGTTGTTTAACTAAATCTCATGATGATATGCTTCATATGTCTTGTTGCCATGAAAACAATGCTTCCATATCCTCTAGTACTTGCATGACTAACAATGTAGAGGAATCCCAACATTTGTTGGAACAAGACATGGACCTAAATGGTGCTTCAAGTTATACTTCATCCTCTTCAATCATTAATCATGTTTGCCTTATGGCTAAGGATTCCGAGGTGTCTCCCACCTCAAATCCAAATTGTGATGATGTGGATGAGGATTCTCATGAAGAAGGTTTTGATTTTGAATCCTTAACCAAGATGGGTGAGATGGTACTTGGTGCTCTCCCCAAAGGTAGTAAAGCTATCCCTCCTCTTGTGAAATCATTGATTATGTTACTAGAGTAGGGATTTATTGAGGATTTGGAAAGTCAATTTGATGAGAAATGTCAAATTGAGAGGGATGACTCTATTACTATAGCTTCCTTGAAAGCTTCTCTTGAAGAAGAAGAAGCTTAGGTCTTCTCTTGAAGAGAGACTTGAATCTCTTGATGAGTCTAATGATCTTATTATTGCTAAAATCATTAAGGAAAGAGATCATGCCCTTGCTAAATATAAAGTGCTTAAAAAGGAAAAAGTTGAATTTGGTGTTGGCAATGCTAGACTAAGTGAGGACATAGAGAGACTTGACAAAGCTCACAAGGCTTTAGAAAGTGAACACTCTCTCCTTATCAAGTCTCATGATCAACTCCAAACTCAACTATCTAAGAATGATAAGCTTGCCAAATTGTCTCCTTCTATTTCTAATATTAATGATGCTTGTGCTACTAACTCCACTTCTTGTGAAGCATCTATTTTGAAGGAGAATGTTGAGCTAAGGGCTCAACTTGAGTTGCTATCTAGCAAGTATGGGAAATTGGAAGAAAGTCATGAAAAGCTTTCTAGCTCTAATGATGATCTTCTAGCATCCCATGCTAGGCTAAAGTTAGCTCATGAGGCTATTATTTAAAGGTAACATCTTGTGAGCCTCATGTGGAAAGGCACAACTTCTTCTAAAATGCTTTATTGCCATGTGCTAGTCCTAGTGATTCATCCACTCACAATTTGCTACATCTTGTGATGAATTACTTTCATTGCCTTGTTGCTCTAACAATGAAGCTTCTACTTCCTCTAGTGTTTTTGTTGATACTAACCATGTAGAGGAACTAAATGAGCTCAAGGCCCAAGTCACTTCTTTGAAGAAAGACTTGGAAAAGCGTCATGTTGGGAAGTCCACACTTGACAATATGTTGAGTGTTCAAAGACGCCCCAATGACAAGAGTGGACTTGGATTCAACTCCAATAACAAGAACAAGTCCAAGTCTATCAAGAAGAACAAGGGCCAAGAACAAGTTAAAGATTCGGCCAAGATTGTTTGCTTCAAGTGCAAAGTTGAAGGGCACCATGTTAGATCTTGCCCTTTGAAGAAGAAGGCTCTTAGTGAGAAGCAACAAGGGAAGAAGCCTCAAGTTCCTCAAGTTGAAGAACAACCTCTTCCCAAGAAGAATCACTACTCCTCCTCAAGTCAAGATTCCAACCAAGAAGAGAGGAGGAAGTCGATGTTGCTACCTATGCCGTGAGAAGGGTCACCTTGCTTCTTCATGCACAAATGGTACCTTATCCAACCCCATTATATTGATGATGTTTATTCTCTTCGGAAGGATAAGGTTGGCAATGTGTTTGCCAAATATGTTGGGACTCAAAGTGGTGTCAAGAAAAGAACCATTTGGGTTGCCAAACCTATTGTGACTAACCTCTTAGGACCCAACTTGGTTGGGGACCAACAAGCTAAAACTTGATCAATAGGTGTTGTTGGAGGGCATTGGAGACTTGGCTACATCATGAAGAATTAAGGGATCTTCATCAATTATTTCTCTCAAGCCAAGTCATTTGGATTATATTGTTCTACTCATATCCAATGTTTCCTCCTTGCGGTAACTTTTATTTAAATCATATATACATTGAAAGTTGCTTGCACCCTTGCATGTGTTTGGTTTTGTACCTTGCTAGTGTTTGTATGTGTTGTGCTCTCTACTTACTTATCTTGAGAAATCAAGTATGTGTATGTTGGTTTGCACACCATTTACTTGTTTGAGCCTTATTGCTTTTATTTGATATCTTATCTTGTTGGCTCTCTTTTGAGAGATTAATGGACCATTCCATTTTTGGAGAGTGATATGCTTCGTGCACTTCACAAACCAAAAATGTGTGTACATGAGGAATACCACTTAGTGATGATATATCAATCTTATCTATTCTCTATGTGGTATGTCATGCTCATGAGAAATTCAAATTCTATTATGTCCATTAATTTCTCGAGTTGGTTTTGTTTGCCTCTTGCTTTAAAAGAAAATGGATTATCACATTATGGGGGAGTAATAAGCTATGTGCATATTACAAGCCTAGAAAATGTGAATATGTGAGGTGTTGCCACCTAGAATTGATATTGTCATTATCCTTTTCCTTTGTGGCATGTTTCTCAAACAAGTTCCTTTTGATCATTTGCTTTTGTCTCTCGTTGGATCTTGTTTGTGATGGAATTTCTTGTATGGCTTTCCCAAATATGTTCTCATATATCTCTTTGGGAAACCAATTGCTTCAAGCTACTCCTTGGAGTTGCTTTGCATTATTGCGTGATTTTTGAAGCTATCAAGAATTCTATCTATCTAAGCATGGCTTTTAATTCCTATCCTTTGCCATATGCTTATGTTTTGTGAATATGATCTTGAATATATCTTTGCAATCCACCACCGAGAAATATCTCCATACATTACTTGTCTTGACAAGTGATAATCATATTTGTGGTAAATATATTGATCATATTCACTTTGGCTCTTGCTTTGAATTGCCTTATTTGATTGCCAAGGATTTGTTTTGATCTAACTCTCGTTTGTCTTCCTTGTTTTCTTTGGATCCTTTATTGCTCTACTTGAAATTTGTTTTGTGCTTTCTTGAGTTGGGAAAAGCAATGAACCAATTCTTGTGCATTGATCTTCAAAAGTCATACTTCTTGATAATGCACTATTCTTGGGAAGCTATCCTACTTTGAGTAAAACACCGCTCTTTAAATTGGTATTGCAATTTCTTGCGCTTCTTGAACATGACTAGTGGTCGAATAATATATTTATGGAGAGTGATGATCTCATTTGTGTGCATTTTGTATTCAAATGCAAAATCATAAATAATGCACACATCTTGGGGGAGCAATCCTATATGTTTTTGAACATTAGTTGTCTTCATTTGGTATTTGATCCCGATGATATGTCTCTTTGAAGACAAGCATTTTCGTCTTGGTACTTTGTGCCATCATGAAAAATGTAGAGGGTTTGGTTATTCCTTGACCACATTTTCATTTGGTATCTTTTCAAAGTGGTATCTTCACTCATGTGTTGATTTGGGTATTTGATATAATTTGGACTTTGTTTTCTTGTCACACTTGTGTGTGCTTTGTTGGTTTACTTGGTGTTTTGTCTAAATTATATCTCGTTTGGTTCTTGAAAGTCATGTGCATGCATATTTATTATATGTATATCTTATGGCATGCTTACTTTCGTTGATCCAATATATAGGATAAACTCCATCAAATCCTAAATGGCTAAGATGTGCATGAAATTCAATTTCATATCTATATGCACATATTATGTGGAGTTTGTCCTATGTATTGTAGTTGCTCTAACTACTTTGGACCCAATGAGTTTGGGTACCATTTTGTACTTGAATTTGTTTTAGGTACATTGGAGATGCATTGGAAGCTTGTCTCATCTACAAGGAAGGTGTTGTCACCATGTGCTTATTGGAGCCAAGCTTGGATGATCATGAGCTCCTATCTTCTACATCACAATGCTATCTCGGTAACAAGTATCTACCTCATGCATACTTTTCTAGCTCTCAACCTTGTGTAGGTTGTTTCATGGCATGAATCTCTTTGGTTGCAATTCTTTTGATTCTTGCAAAACGTCTTTATTGCAAATGTGAGTAGCCGGGATGATTACATATAAGGGATATATATTCATTTTCATGATTCATCGATCCCATTTATGTCAATCTAGCACTTTCTACTTAAAGTCTCTCATGTGCAACATTGATGTTTTCAAAATCATTTGCTTTGTGATACTTGTTATCTTACTCGGAGCATCCCGTTTATCACCTTTATCCTTTGTGGATAGTTTTTGATGCTATGATGAGTATAGGTTGGAAGTTCATCTATATCCCTTTAAGATAAAATTGAGCTTTGTGCTATGCTTTTAAGCAAAAATCTTATTGGTGTATTTATGACTTCCTCTTGGATATCATGACCCTTACCTTTGTACCTATTTTGTGTGTACATGTTTATTTGTGGACTTATATCTTCGTGATTCGTGTCTACTTAGAAACTTATACACATGAGAATAGTTACATCTTTAATTGATATTCCAATTCTTTAGTGACCACCTCTTATTGCTTTTGATTCTTTGGTGGTTTCTAAAAGGCACAAGCTTTATTTTTTGTGTTATGCTTTGTGCATCCTTCTAAGCTTGTGGAGCTATTTGATTTATCTCCGTTGGTGTGTGAGTATGTGAAAGACATGATATGCACTATGTGCAACACTTTTTGAAAGACTATGTTGATGATTTTGCTCATCCTTGTATTAGTCTCCTAAAATGTCTTTATATCTCACACCCATCCTTTTATTTGCCGCTCCTTGCTCATGTTGCAAAATGAGTGTATTTGTTGCAAGTTGTTTGCCTCACTTCTCATTTATATTCTCTTGCATGGGCTTGTGTTCGAATTTATCTAGGAGGGAGTGAGGATTCCATGTTGTGCACACTATATTGAAATAGAAATCCTATTTGTGCACGTACCTTGGGGAGTTCCCTCTTGATATTTAGAACATTTTTCGGATCCTTTTGATTGCTTGCTTCTTTCGTTGAAGTATCTTTCTATTTGATTTTCATTTGCAATCTTTGGATCCTCAATATAGTTTGATCTCCTTTCCAACTATTCGTTATTGGATATGTGCATTTGATTTCACTCATATTATGAGAAATGCACACATTATGGGGGAGCTCTTATTATATTGGCCTTCTTACTTTTCACCCATTTCGGCAATCGTTGCCAATGGGGGAGAAGTTTAGAGGGTTTAAGAGTTGTTGGTTTTATGCTTTAGTTTCGTTCTCAAGCATTTGCCTTTCTTGCTCTTGCTTCCTTGCTCTTTGTGTTGCTTGGTTGCTTAATTCATTATATAAACCCTCGTAAAAGGGATTGTCATCAATTACCAAAATGGGGGAGATTGAAAGTGCATGTGTTGCCCCATGCGTGGTTTTGGTAATTAATGACAATCCTTATGGACTAATGTTTGCATTGAGATACACTTGTAGATCTTGTCCATAGGTAAAGATTGGAGTTCATGTGTTGGACTCTAGAAGATTTCATGATGACCAATGCTCTATTCAAGGGTTTATATGAAGAATGGTCATGTGTAGAGAAGATGAAGTGCAAGCTCAATATGATCCAACTCGAAAGATATCATTTGATTGAAGCTTGCAAAGGAGACATGAAGACGGAGCTTAGCGAGGCCCTCCCATAATGGAGTATGGGGGAGCATTTGGAGAAGTCTTCATCAAGCATGTGCTAGCAAGCACAATCAAGAAAGGTGTTCCAACTTGAGAGAGTCAAGATCGTCATCATCGAGCTCAAGTGGAATGCGCAAGGCAAAGGTATGATCTTGATAGGTTTTCTATTTTACCGGTCTCATGTTGTTAGTGGGAGACCGGGTTTTAGGATAGACGGCGTACTATCAAGAGGGGCTCTCAAGTGAGTAACTTGATCGCATCTTTGTGGAGAGCTCAAACCTTTGCATACTTGGCATTCATCTTTCTTGGTTCTTATTTGGTTTTCTCCTTGTTGGCTTTTGGTGCTTGTTGTGATCTTCACGACAAGCCCAAGTTCATCGAAAACGAATTTCGTATGGAAAACTTGTTGCGTTTTCGGTTTTGGAGGTTTGCCGATCATTCCTTTTTAGAGAGGTTTTACCTTTCTCCATTTGGTTTTATCTTCCATTGTTGGACTATGATGTTTCTCTGCATGATCTTGTAAAGCTCTTCGTTGCGATTCCAACGAGCCCGAGAACATCGAAAACGGAGTCCGGATGATCAAGATATCGTCGTTTTCGTGTGCAGTTTTCTGAGGGGCGGAAGTTCCGGTTTGGCCGGAAATTCCGGCCATCCGGAAGTTCCGGGCAAATTTCCGGCCAAAGTTCCGGCCGAGTGCAGTACCGTTTTTTAGTCGCTTTTCTGGGGGTCCGGAAGTTCTTGGACGGAAGTTCCGGCCTAAGTGAAAACTGTGTGGTTTTGAAGGCAACGGCTAGAATTTCTGGAGGGGTATAAATACCCCTCCACCTTCCTCCAGCCAAGTAGCTCGCCCAGATTTCTCTCTCCTCCATTGTTGCAAGCTC
Source organism: Poa pratensis (assembly GCA_947311845.1). Classification (NCBI taxonomy): domain Eukaryota; kingdom Viridiplantae; phylum Streptophyta; class Magnoliopsida; order Poales; family Poaceae; genus Poa; species Poa pratensis. Next base: position 5,114,734 of record CAMZMU010000102.1, read on the forward strand.
ATTTCTTTGATATCTCCCAATCCCTCCACCCAAACTCTTTGATCTTTGGAGGATTGAAGGAGAAGACCTAGATCTACATTTCCACCAATCAATATCTCCTCTAAGTGAGGGGAACCTAGTGGATCTAGTTCTTGGAGTTCTTGTGTGGTTCTCCTCTTTGTTCTTCCTCTCTTATTCCCCCATAAGCATTTGTTGCTTTGTTGGAATTTGAGAGTGAAGGATTTGAGCACTTGTGCTCTTGCCTTTTGCATTTGGTGCATCGGTGTGCTCTCCACGAGGATTCGTGGAAGTTGAAAGCGTGTGAACTTGTTACTCTTGGGTCCTTGGACCCTAGACGCCTTTGTGGTGGTTGGACCCTTGTGTGGTCACTTGAAGCCGTTCGGGAGCCCCCAATCCATTGTGGGTTGTGCCTCGAATTGTTGTTGAGAGCCGTTCGGGAGCCCCCAATCCCATTGTGGGTTGTGCCCGGATTGTTGTTGAAAGGCTCCGGATTCCGCCTCGAAGGAATACCGATAGTGGAAGGTGAACCAAACCTTTGTGGTGCGGTTCATCGGAGAATAGGGTGAGCCTTTGTGGTTGAGATCGACCTTTGTGGTGCCTCACACCTCTCCAACGAGACGTACTCCCTTTCAAGGAGGAACTCGGGAATACATCCTCGTCTCCGCGTGCTTCGGTTATTTCTATACCCGAGCTTTTTACTTATGCACTTTACATTGTGATAGCCTTCGTGCTTGAAGTATTCTATATTGCTATCACCTTGTTGCTTGTCTTGCTTAGCATAAGTTGTTGGTGCACATAGGTGAGCCTAGTTTATTTAGGTTGTTGGCTTGTTAATTTAAACACCTAGTTTTATTCCGCAATTAGCAAGCCTAAACCGGAAAAGTTTTAATCGCCTATTCACCCCCCCCCCTCTAGGCGACATCATTGTCCTTTCACATAGGCAATTACTTGATCAGGGCAATCACATGGATCGGAGAGCTTGCAAGATCATAAATAAAACATATCATAGATAACTGAACCATAATGTCAATGACTCCATAATTCATCGGATCCCAACAAACACAACACCAATTACATCAGATGAATCTCAATCATGTAAGGCAGCTTATGAAACTATTGTATTGAACAACATGGGAGAGAGAGTACCAACTAGCTACTGCTAAGAACCCGTAGTCCATGGGGGAACTACTCACGGAGCATCATGGAGGCGGCGGCGTCGAAGGAGATGGCTCCGGGGGTCAATCCCCGTCCCGGCAGGGTGCCAGAACAGGAACTTCTGACCCCCGAAACGAAGATTGGTGTGGCGGCAGAGCTACGGAACTTTTTTGGAGAAATCCTTCGGCGTGCGTGACTTTTAGGTCAGGACGGTATTTATGGGCGAAGAGGCGACGTAAGGCGGTGGACGAGGCGACGAGGTGGGGCCCAGGCGCGGTTAACCTTGGGTCGCGCCTTGGGCTCTCCTGGGGGCTGTGGGCCTCCCCTGCAGCTCCTCTTCTGGCTCCCGGGGTCTTCTGGCGAGATAGAATTTCTGTATTGTTTTTGGATTTTTCGGAGCACTTTGGATCTTTGACCTTTTCTGCGATGCACAGACATAATAAACAGAAACTGGCACTGGGCACTGGGTTAATAGGTTAGTCCAATAAAATATGCCAAAATGATATAGAAACATAATAAACACATGTGGCTTTGTTATAAAATAAGCATGGAACATCAAAAATTATAGATACGTTTGAGACGTATCAGCATCCCCAAGCTTAATTCCTGCTCGTCCTTGAGTAGGTAAATGATAACAAAATAATTTTTGAAGTGACATGCTACGATCAGGTCTTTAACAATTGTATGACAAATGATGTATGGATAATGAAACTTAGTAATTATGTTACCTAATGAAAATACATCAACGAACTAAGAGTTCATAATATGAAATTTATAAACATCAACAAGATTGTAAAGATCATAATAAAACATGGTACAGTGGTATCTCACTTGCCCTTTATTGTGGAGCAAAACATAAATGCTAGAGCAACTCTGAAGTTCAAGTGGAGACTAAAACAAAGATATCAAAGATAGAAATATCACAACTATACATCTATTAATAGTATTTTGGGACAAAGCACATTACACTAAGAATGACAATTATGCTCTCGAAGAAGTGCTCAAAGAAAGGACGATGACCGATACGTCTCAAACGTATCTATAATTTCTGATGTTCCATGTTGATATTATACCAATTATTACATGTTTTACGTACACTTCATAGCATTTTTATGCATTTTCTGGGACTAACCTATTAACAAGATGCCACAGTGCCAGTTCCTGTTTTCTGCTATTTTTGTATTTCAGAAAAGCTGTTCTGGAAATATTCTCGGAATTGGACGAAACCTGGACAGGACCTCCTATTTTTCCAACACGTACACGAAGTCCGAAGGAGAGACGGAGGCGACCGAGGAGGGCGCCACACCCTAGGGCGGCGCGGCCCCCCTCCAACCGCGCCGTGGTGGGGTGTGGGCCCCCTGGGTCGCTCCAGCCGCCGCCCTTTGGACTATATATTGCCTCCGCGGTGAAAACCCTAAAAGAATCGACGATTTCTCCAGAAGAGTTCCGTAGCTCCGCCGCCACAAAAAACCAAGTTTCGAGGGTCAGAAGTTCCTGTTCCGGCACCCTGCCGGACGGGGATTGACCCCCGGAGCCATCTCCATTGACCACGCCGCCTCCACTTCGACTCCATGATGGTTTGTGAGTAGTTCCCCCATGGACTACGGGTTCTAGCTGTAGCTAGTTGGTACTCTCTCTCCCGTGTACTTCAATACAATGATCTCATGAGCTGCCTTACATGATTGAGATCCATCTGATGTAATCGGTGTTGTGTTTGTTGGGATCCGATGAATTGTTACATTATGATCAGTCTATCTATTAAAGTTTGTGAAGTTATTGTTGCTGCAATCTTGTTGTGTTTAATGCTTGTCACTAGTGCACGAGTGGCATGATCTTAGATTTAAGCTCTATAATTATTGCTTAGATTGTATCTACAAGTTGTTTGCACATGTCCTTGTCCGGAATCCGAGGCCCCAGAGTGACAGCAACTGGGATAACTGGAGGGGATGGTTTTGATATGAGGATCACATGTTTTCACTAAGTGCTAATGCTTTGCTCCGGTCCTCTATTAAAAGGAGTATCTTAATTACCAGTAGTTTCCCTTGAGGCCCCGCTGCAAACGGCCTGGTAGGACAAAAGATGTTGTGCAAGTTTCTCATTGCGAGCACGTATGACTATATATGGAAAACATGGCTACATGATTAATAGACTGGATGTTCTGTCTTAATGCTATTTCAATTCTATCAATTGCCCAACTGTAATTTGTTCACCCAACACTTGTTATTGGAGAGTTACCTCTAGTGTAGGTAGCTGGGAACCCCGGTCCATCTGTAATCATCATTGCTTTACCGTCACATACACGCCATCAACTATTTCGTGTGACATTGCCTCTGTGTTACTGTTTTTTAGCGAAACCTGGCAGGAGCTCTGCCTATTCATTATAGAAGAAGAGAAACGTAGGACATTACAAACCCACGCAAAGGAGAGAAACCCACATGCGGATTACTCCCGACGAAGTAAAACACTCACCGACCCCGAAGGGTGCAAAGAACACAACACCTGACGAAACTCCTCGAAAGCTAGATAGGCCACCTCCAGGTAAGTCTGACGCATCGCAGTGAAAATGCGCCGGTTTCTCTCCTTCCAGACATTCCACATGACATAGATGATTCTCCCGCTTCTTTCCCGAGCCCGAACGGAGGTGGTACTCGAGATCATCTTACTCCACGCCTTGTCGATGGAATCATGAGACCCGGAAAAAGGGCCAAGCTTGTCTACGGCCCAAGCATCAAAGGTGTTCCACACCGCCACCGTGAAAGGGCACTCCATACAGAGATGGGAGGCCGTTTCGGGATGAGAGAGACACAGCTGACACATAGGATCATGAGGCCACCCCTTGGTGGCAAGAAGATCAGCCGTGAGGATGCGATTGTGGAGGACCAACCAGGCGAAGAACTTGGTCTTAGGCTCAGCAAAAGCCCTCCAGACCTTGGAGGACTCGAACTTTGGGAAGGAGCCTTCGAACTGAGCAGCGTAGGCCGAGGAGGCGGAGTAACACCCATCCGCCGTCCAGCGCCATCTGATGGTGTCAGCCTGATCCGCCATAAGGTGGGTTTCCTGAATAATGGTGGCTACGTCCAAGAACTCGGCAAACTGAGTGAGGTTGGATAGTCGCGCCACCGACTGAATCCAAGTATCATTATGAAGCTCAGCGCTGACCGTTCTGTTCTTCCTAGTAGCAATCTTGAAGAGATTGGGGGCCCTGGTGGAGAGGGGGCCGCCCGGCGACCAAGCATCATGCCAGAAGAGAGCGGTTTGACCATTTCCCAGGGTGATCTCGGTAGAAGCTCTGAAAAGGTCCATATCGGAAGCATCGCAAGGGAGGGGGGATCCCACCCAGGGACGGTGAGGTTCAGTCCATTGAAGCCAGGGCCATCGAAGGCGCAGAGCCCTGCTGAAACTGTCCAGGTCCGCAATCCCCAGACCCCCAAGAGATTTAGGCCTACACACCGTCTTCCAGTTGACCAGAGAATGCCCGCCGCTGACGGATTCCTGATCATCTCCGTGCCAGATAAACCGGCGAGAGGTGCGGTCGAAAGCGCGCTTCGCCCATTTCGGCAAAGGCAACACCATGAGGTGAAAAGTGATGATGGATGTGAGCACCGACTTCACCAAGGTCACCCTCGCAACACGAGTCATGTTTTTCCCCATCCATCCTGGAAGACGGGCACGGGCTTTGTCTATAAGATACTGAAGATGGACCCGACGGAGGCGCTTGTAGTGGAGAGGAAGTCCCAAATAGCGACCTGGGAACTCCATGATCCTAGCAGGGAAGGATGCCAGGATGGAGTGGAGGTCGATGTTGTCACAGCGGATGGGAAAAACTTCCGACTTGGTCTTGTTGGTGATTAGACCACTAGCGCTGCCAAAGACGCCAAGGATGTCGGAGATCGCCCGGAGCTCCTCAAAAGTAGGATTGGCGAAGATGCCTGCATCGTCGGCGTACAAGGAAACTCTGAACCTAGCCGCATGGGCAGGGATCGGTTGGAGGATGCCCTGTGAAGCCGCCAACTCGATAATACGCTGAAGGGGGTCGATGGCGAGGATGAAAAGCATGGGAGACAACGGATCTCCCTGACGCAGGCCTCTAGCATGTCGGAAAGGCCGCCCCGGCGTACCATTGAGAAGTACCCTGGACGAGGCGGAAGCGAACAAGTGACACACCCAGCTACGCCACCTAGGCCCGAAGCCAAGCTTCTCCAACACCTCAATCATGTAAGCCCAGTTGACAGAGTCGAAAGCCTTGGAGATGTCAAGCTTGAGGAAGAGGCGGGAGAATTTGACTTGTGCAGCTCTTTAAGAACGTTTTGGACCTGGAGGAAATTGTCGTGGATGCACCGCTTCTTGACAAAGGCACTCTGGACGGAGGAAACCAGTGTGGGAAGGATAGGTGCAAGGCGGTTCGCCAACAGCTTTGAAAAAATCTTCGAGACGCTGTGTATGAGGCTAATGGGACGATAGTCCCCCACGGCCGCCGCATCCACCTTTTTTGGGAGGAGAATGATGTTGGCGGAGTTCACGAGACCAGCGCAACCCCCGCTGTGACTGGCGAGGTGCCGGATGGCGGAGGATAAATCTTCACGAACAGTGTCCCAACAAGCCTTAAAAAAGGCACCGATAAACCCATCCGGACCCGGGGCCTTGACCGAAGGAAGGGAAAGGACCGCCTGTTTGATCTCATCATCATCAAAGGGGGCCTCGAGCGCGGACAAGTCACGGGGAAGATATCCAAGAGTCTCCCAGTTGAGAAGTGTATTACGGTTGGAAGTTGTGCCAAGGTGCTCATGAAAGTGCTTATGTAGCTCAGCTTCCTTGTCTTCACGAGAGATGGCAAAACCGGAGGCGGTACGAAGAGAGTGAATGAAGGTCTTGCGTCGCCTGCCATTTACCCGTTGATGGAAGAGCTTGGTGTTCGCATCTCCAACCCGAATCCAAGTGAGCCTGGACTTTTGGCGAATTTGAATCTTCTGGATGGAAAGGAGCCCCAGATAACGGGCCTTAAGGGATCTTCTAAGGGAACGCTCAGCATCAGAGAGACCTCTAGTTTCCTCCGCAACATCCAGACGACCAATAACCTCTTTAGCGACCCCGATCTGCATACGGATATTGCCTATGGAGGCACGGTGCCATTTTTTGAGAGCCCTGGCAGTACGGTTGAGCTTGATGTGTACACGGCGGATGGGGTCAGTCGCCGAAACATGCCTTGTCCAGGCGTCAAACACGGTTTCATGAAACCCTGGCATTTTCAACCAAAACTGCTCAAACTTGAAGGAGGGCTTTCTTTTCTCGTCCGTGGCGCCCTGTAGAAGAAGGGGCTGTGATCCGAACAGCCGGAAGGGAGCGCCTGTAGATGCACGTCCGGGAAGAGCATGTCCCAATCATCAGAGACAAAGACATGATCAATCTTGGACATGGTAGGGGTGGCCTGACCATTACTCCACGTGAACCTGCGTCCAGTCAACTCGATCTCACGAAGTTGAAGAGCGCTAAGAGCAGTCGTAAACTTGCCGATTAAACGGCGGTTGATGTTGGTGTTGCTCTTATCGGAAGCCTTCGTGATAAGGTTGAAGTCCCCCAACAACACCCACTCTGTGCGCATCGACGGACGCAGAAGCTTGAGCTCGTCGATAAAAGCCACCTTTTCCGCTTCACCCTGTGGCCCATAAGCCACCGATATAGACCATTCCACCCGCTCATTCATCATCATCACCGTGGCCGACAGAGTGTGGGTGGTGAGAGAGACATTGGAAATGGTGAAGAAGGCATCCGAAACCGCAAGGATAATGCCTCCACGGGTGCCCATGGCAGGAAGGAAGGCGTAGTTTGCGACGAACTGAGGGCCCAAGGCACGCGCAATGGTTGCATCATCGACGACAGCCAGCTTGCTCTCTTGGATGCAAACGATGGTGGCGTGGGCGTCGCGGACGGAGTCAGCGATGGCATCACAGTGGCCCGTGGAGTTCATGCCCCGGGCGTTTAGGTTCAGGAGTCTAACATCAGATTGCGCCATATCGAAAACAAAGCAAAAACACAGAAGTGCTGCCGTAGACGGAACTGAAACGAACTTTTATTCTGAAACGGAGCCTCGACCTAGGAGAGGTAGGCTTTTTGCAGTGACAAAGGCAGCGCAACGACCAAGCACAGCAAGTGCACAAGACGTCACGCACACAGACACCCAAGAACATCAGGCAGAGCAACATATTCCAGGCTTGAGGCGCCAGGAACGAGACGGGGCGCAACGCGCGTCTACACATCAGCAACCAGGGGAGACACAGCAGCGTTGATTTTCTTGAGCTGTGCCTTCTTCACCTTCTGGATGTTCTTGACGAGCTTCTCTATCGCAGCAATCACGGGAGCAGCAAGGGGTCCCGCAAACATGTCGATGTAGGCGGCCTGGGCAGTGTCATCGAAGCAAGCATCCTTGTCCATGAGGCCACAAACCTTGGCGAGCAGTTCGCGCACGGCCAGGACAGTAGCATCTGCCGTCTTCACTTTCTTCTTGGAGACGGCCTTGCGCGTGGGCTGAGCAGCAGCATCAGCAAGCTTCTTTGCCTTTTTCTTTGCAATCCGTGCACTTTGGCGAGGGTTTGCAAGGGAGAAAGTGGGCGATGAACGCGCAGACTTCTGAGGCGCCGGGGAAGCGAGGAGCTCAAGTAGCGGAGGCGGCACAGGCCTGGTGATCTCAGCAAGGAACCCCTCCAAGGTTGCGGTAGCAGCAGGCGTCACCACATCTGGCTGGGGGGTCGGCATGGGCGACACGGGCGGCGCGGAGCACACCATATGAAGTTCAGGTGCCGTCCTGGCAGGGGGCGTGATCATGTCAAAACCCGAGGCAGGGGACGGCGAAACACGGCCAGGTGACGCCCTTGGAGTGGACGGCGACGTAGGCAGGAGTGGAGTGCGCACAGGAGGCGTCCCCGCGGAGAGCTGCGACAGGGAGAAGTCCCGCGGTGGCGACGTCTGGGTCGGCCTTGGCGACCGGGAGCGGGCGCGGCGCACAGGCGAAGACGCCAGCTCCGACGTCGGTGGCAGAGGCGCGTTGTCGAGGGTGACTCCCTCCATGTCGTCCCGGGTTTCAAACCCCACAGACGTCGACTGCGCAATGAGGTTGCGCAGCTCCTCCGCCTCCATCGTGATTTCCGCACGCTCGGCGGCGCGACGCGCGACCTCCTTGGAGCCAAAGGAGGCGCGGAGCTTGTCCTCGACCATGGAGACGACGTCGAGGCTGTGAAAAACAGTAGATGGCTGCGGGGAGCCCTTGTGGCGGCGTTGACCGTCGCGTCGCCCACCTCCAGAACGGCGACGAGGCGAGCGTGTACGGGCACGCTTTGGGGCCCCACGACCGTCCGCAATCCCGCGATCAGAAAGGCGCACACGGTCGCGCCCAGCCCCCTCCTTGTCGCGGTCCTCATCATCGTCTTGGTCGCGGCGAGGGCCTCTGTCCCTGCGCTCTTTGCAGCTACGACGGCCGCCGCCACGGGCAGGTCCCAACAGACGAGAGGCCGCACCTGAGCCTCTGGAGTCGAACTCCTTAGGCACAACGACCGGTGCAGCGGGCGGAGGCGCTCCGTCGACGGAGCCAAGCACCCAGGTGAAGGACTCCGTGGGAGGAAGATACGAAGCGTATCCACCGGAGGGAAGAAGCACAGGTTCACTTGGGGCGGCGTTGTAGTCTTCAACCTTGTCGAGGTGGACGAGCACCTTGTAGGTGGCGCCACGCTTGCGGTGCTCCGGAGGGACCTCAGCGATCGAGACCTTGGCGTCCGGAGAGCGCGTCGTGAAGGTCACCCAAAGGACCTTGGGGATAGCACTAGGATTGGCCGTCCATGCCCAGAGCCCGAGGGTGGAGGTGACGGTCATGAGCGCAGAGTGGTCGTCGATGCGATGGAGGGAGCAACGGCGCGAGATGAGCCGGTCGACGATGGCCGGAGTCCAAGCGAAGGCCGGCAGGTTCTCCAGCTCGAGGTGGACGCGAAACGGCAGCACCGCGCCCAGGGCATGTGCAAGCGGGCGCCATGGACGGATGAAGACGATAGTGCCGTCGTCGGCCTTGACCCGCCCCTTGCGCAGCACCTTGTCGCACATGTCCTTGGTCTCGAACTTGACCAAGAACTCTTCCGGGAAGTGAGGGCTCACCACCAGGTCACGGCGGTGGAGGTCGAACCTGAAAACTAGCATCTTGGCGACCTCGGCAGCGGACACCGGCGTAGGCGCGTCGACAGACCAGGCGATGGCGGCCGTGGCTTCCCAGTCGCGGCGGTCGCGGTCGATCTCAAAGGTGGCCGGGATGATGCACGCATCTTCCTCGGGACGGGAGGCCGGAGCACCAAAGCCTTGGGTCGCCATGGGAGCGACGGAGCGGCGTAGAGGCTCACGGACTGCCGTGGGCGGAGAGGAAGATGAACCCGCAGCAACACCAGCCCAGGAACGACGGTCACCCGCGCGGCGTAGCCCGGAGGAAGTGGCGGCGCGGGGAGGAGGAGGCGGCGGAGGTGCGGCGGTGCAGTCCCGAGCCTTATGCCCGAGCTTGTCGCAGGAGAGGCATCGGAAGGGGTTGCGGCAGTGGGCGACACGGTGGTCGCGCTCGAGGCATCGGAAGCAGCGGCCCCAAGTGCGCCTTTTGAAGGCCAGCTCGCGGTCGGAGGCCTGCTTGTCTCCCCGCCTGCTCGCCTGCTGCCCGTGGCGCCGAAGAGGCGCGTCTTGACGCCTGCGCGGGCGTTTCTTCGAGCCCACCGTCTCCCACCCAGCATCGTCGCCCGAAACGGCCGGAGACGAAACGTCCTCGCCTTGAAGACTGCGAGAAGACGCAACGACCACCGAACGGATAGGGGGTGGGGGAGTAACGGCCTGGGCGGACGTGGCGTCGGGGCGCGGGGATCCCAGATCGGACTCTGGAACGGCCGTGGAGGAGGGGGACGCAGCACGGCGCGGCGGCGACTCGGACGGCGGCGTGCTCTGGATCTGCGAGCTCGGGGAGAGGGACACGAGACGCGAAGCAAGGATGGTGGAGCGCTGGGTAGGGGAGAGGAACCATGGGGCTTGGGGGGCTAGGATGGTCGGCTTGAAAGGTGGAGGGGGGAGGGTGCGCGGCGGCGGTGGGGGTGGCGGCGGCGGAGGGAGCTGGGTCGCGGGAGCGCTCTTACCTGCCTCCATCGGTTCCTCTTTTTCTTTTTTTGTTTAATTGCGAAATATAGAAGTCCTCTGTGTTACTGTTACTATTGATCTCATATTACTGCTGCTTTCACATCACCCCTGTTACTAGTGCTTTTCCAGGTGCAGCTGAATTGACAACTCAGCTGTTAAGGCTTATAAGTATTCTTTGTCTCCTCTTGTGTCGAATCAATAAATTTGGGTTTTACTTCCCTCGAAGACTGTTGCGATCCCCTGTACTTGTGGGCAATAGTAACGGCTGAGGCAATGGCGCCAGAAAATAGTTGGTGGTGTGTTGACGGGAAAGCAATAATGATTAAAGATGGACCGGTGTTCCCAGCTATCTACACTAGAGGTAACTCTCCAAAAGAACAAGTGTTAGGTAAGCAAATTATAGTTGGTCAATTGACAAACATGGGCGTATAACAATACTATCATGACACATGGTTCACCGTTTCATTTAATTAGGCATTACGTCAAAAATATAAACCGTTATCCAACTGCATCTATGACTAATAATCCACCCCGGGATCGCTATCCAGCCTGTCACCCGAAAGTCAATCCTTAGTTGGGTCTAGACATGTTTCATATCTAAATACATCCAATTTTGACAAATTTGAGACACTAAGTTTGATACGGAGGGAGTATATCAGATGGTGTATTGGTTCTCAAGTGCTTCTTTCAGGTGCTCCCTAGCCCCTTGTATAGTAGACGGTATCTTACAGATTGAGTTCTAGTCACATACTCCATCGCTTCTATATATAAGATCTTTTAATTTTTTATGTATCGTAATTAGATATGTTTTAGTGTGTTTGTTCACTCATTTTATGCCGTATGTACTCGTAACTGAAATGTCCAAAATATTTTATCTTTGGCGGCGGCGGTTGGATGAAAGAGGGTGGTGCCTAGATCGCGGGCTACGTGCGTGAGGGGAAGCGGATGACTAACAATATCAGTGGATGACTAACAATATCAGTGAGAGAACTGGAAAATCTTTATAACCCACTAATAGTGGGCTCCACGTGGCAGTAGAAATATAGGGAAGAGTTTTAGGAAACCTGGAAAGTCACAGTCTCTCATCGGGACGGGAGCTGCAACAGATGGACAATAAGGACTCTCTTTGTCCTCGTCCGATTAATCCAATTTTTTAAACACCTCAAAACTTCCAATTGAAGGATCTGATTACCAAATATTCGATTGAAATGGATTCACAATAATTCGAAAAAAATAATAATCACTACAAAACAAAAGAGGACCCTGTAAATATTTGAGCTCGTCCAACTCGCGATCCTCAGAGGCTTTTTGGCCCTCGAGCTGAACTCGAGTCGATCCTGTAGCGAACTGAACTCGAACAGTTTGTCGAGCTCGAATATTTTTGACAGCCCTAGCTCTAACCAGAATCACGTCATAGTAGAGCCTGATGCCACAAGATCTTTCCACATCCTCTCACCCTTTGCATTCATTGTGTGTTGTAAGATGTTGTACGGGGAAGTTCTTAAGCTACTGGAAATTTATTACTATATATATGTTTATGTAATAAGTACATAAAAGATTTAGACTACCAAGAACGAACTCTGGATATTGAAAATAAATACATAATCAGGTCATATACTGGTAGGTCTGGCATCAATTTGATCTTCACGTATCTGGACGCTCTAAAATCTATAACTTTCTATAATGCATTGTTCACAATTCCATTTAGACCGGAAGACTTCAAGAAGATATCCAAACTTACTTTGCCTTGAAATAGATGCGTAACTTACAGCATAGGTAGATATGCAGATCGCCCGTTCCTAGTTGCAAACCATAGGACTGAACTATGTAAACGAGTGTCCTGTTTCGCTCATAAAAATTAAAATTTCACGAATATGTATAGATATATAGTACTCCCTCCGTTCACTTTTATGAGGCACGCTAGCTATCCTTTCATTTTGTCCACATACATACTAAAATGAGTTAATCTATGTACAAAATAAGTCTAGATTCACTCATTTTGATATGTATGTGAGGATAGCTAATGTGCCTTATAAAAGTGAACGGAGGGAGTACATATGGTGGCTTCTTTCCGCCGTTGAGACTGTTCAATCATTTTGACCTCTTCTCAAGTATGGCAGATCCTTGTAGCAAGAGTATATTGGGAGATCAAGGGCTTTCTCTGCTATTTTTCCATCTTCGCGAATCCTCTCTATCAAACTTTCAACTGAACGGAAGTTGGCCTGGGCATTTGAAAAAATGAATTTTCACAAAGAGGTGAGGAGACGGTGTGTGAACATTGAAACCTATTGTATTTGTTTTTGCTGGTATGGCCATAGCTTCACCTCAGGTCTTATGTAGCCAATTATAGCAAGGCTTAGCTCCTCTCCATAGAAATCCTCGCTGAAGTCATGAAGTATCCATGGCTCCTGCAACCAGCAACTTTTAGAATGTGTGACGAACCTAAAGGTGAAAGGAACCATTGCCAAGGCAACTCACAATAGTTTTCTCCGAGTTATGAAAGTATGGGTTCCAACCGATGCTCATGACCATCTTGTAGATACCTCCTTTACGCAACCCAGCCCAACCGAAGTATACCCCAGAAGTATGCTCTGACAGTATGTCGGAGAACTTATCTACAGGTAAGTTGGCTGCAAAGAAGACGCAAAAAACACAGAGCACACTGGTATCAAAATAAATAGTTAAAAGTGACCTCATAGTGTAAACGCTTGCATGGCAACTTAGCATAATAAAGATTACAAAAGCAAAGAGAAACACTGTTCTTAACGGAAGATCATCAATTTTAACCAATAGCTTCTGTTTATGAGTTAAAATCATGTCTAACGTGTACTGGTTAGGTGGACATACATGTAAGAAAAAAATCACACATCTATCAAGGAGGCAGTATGAAGTGCCCAAACAGCGTTGACATCTTATCTACAACCCTAGCTAGTTTGTGTCGACGTACAAGTCCCCAGTGAGATGTAATGCCAGAAAATAGGTAACCGAAGGTAGACGAGATAGCTAAGCTATGGTCTGGGAATTTAGGTGCCAGAAAACCTACATGAAAGAGCATCCATGCATGTTGTCATAAGAAAATTTATGTGAAGCAGAAATAGTTTCTAACAGCAACCAATAGCACTTGTTTAATTTGGTATGATTCTTACATCTAGATAGCATGTTTCTTCATACCTGTCGGTATCCCTAGAACTCTAGAACCACGGCCATATCCTTTTATCACAGGTCCTCTGATAAACCATGGCTCTATTGGCAAGGTGTCCTCAGTCCCTGCAGAAAAATCAAGCAACGAATAGTTCAAGCTATCCAGAAAATACTACCACAATATCTGCATAAATTAAATTATCTGACCAGAAAGGATAACAATGTTGAGTCGTACAATCAACAAATGGTGGCAAGCCCCGTTCTTCAAGCCGCAAGTCAAGGAGGGAATTGATCACTTGATCAGCAGCACCAAATTCAGCAGTGCTTTTGGGTATAGAAGGTACAGCTATCACGTACATGCCTGCAGCTTTACCAGCCACGACACCTGGCCTAGCATAACAATCAATTACCACATATTAATCAAACTACAAACTTTTGGAATAAGACGGTACAAAGGGAATCATGGTCAGAGAGGATACAGTAAATGTTTCCCATGTAAAAAGCAAGAGCTTCGTCACAATTCCATAGCAACATACAAAGTATATGCTATCATTAGGTAGGCAAAAAGCTCTGATGTGAAATATCTATCACTCACTTAATCTAATAAGTGTGAGAGATCTTGAACATAATAAATATGGAGCACATTCAAAAAACGAATGAACTCCAGCAAATACACAAAAGCACTACCGTCCACTGAAAACACATTAGTTTGGATAATAACAGAGACAGATCATTGCTGCATCATCATTTTAATAAATAAAAGGAGTAGGTAGCAAACACACTTACAAAGAATCCTCAATTACGATGCAGTTTGATGGATCAGAGTTCATTCTCTTTGCAGCTTCCACAAAACTTGAATATCCAAATAGAAATAAATTAGCCATAACAAAAATGCACTTCACGTGCACAAATGCCTGTTGTCAATACAGATTACAAAATTGCACAATATCTCACATGTCTGGAGATGGCTTCCCCTTTGTCACTTCATCACCACCAACAATTGCTGAAAAAGATTCTTCCCATCCTATAGACCATATGGACAATGTAACCGTAAGAACACCTTATTAGATAAGTCAGAAGCAGGATTCAAGTCCACCTTTTATATACATGGAAAGCGTTACCCGGATGACAAGAGATCTTTGCTCTAATGTTTTCTCTTGGGGAGTTGGAAGCCAGAGCAACACATATACCCCTACTCCTTAAATGCTCTACTAATCGATTAGCTCCTGCAAGAGCTTTTATATTGCCCCACCTGCAATGCGGAATTGTATTAACTATTTAGACTGGAAAACTTCAAGTAGTAAAATGAAAGCATTACTGAACATTTTTTTCCAGGAGTATATGACAACCAGTACACACCAGTACACCACAGTATGAACAAAATGCAAATCTACAATGATCGCACACAACGCTATCAATGTTGTACGTAAATTTTATTAAATGGCACTTTTCTCCATTACCTTCCACAATAACTAAATACTGCAAGAACTCTGACTACACATGACAGCATGCATTCTCGCGATCTATCAATATTATACAGTATTTTATTATTTCCAAGATAATTTCAGCACCCACCCTATATTTAAAGTCAGGCATGCATGCGCTGATGCTTATAGAGAAACTTGCAGGCTTTGGTGCAGACAGAAATACATGGATGCCAGACGAGCAGATATCTATGTATAGGAAAATATCGGCAAGAAACAGAATGCAATATGTATGTCTACGTGCCCACAGTTTCTCAAGTTTATAACAAGATACTTTTAAGCAAATGTGCTTACGGTTTGTAAAGGGGGAGGATAGCACGTGCATCTGGATTTCTAGCTGACATACATCTTAAAAAACTTATGCAACAGAAAACGCAGGGGGTTTGCTGATATTACTTCTCAGTAAACATTGGAGTAGTCATGCTGAGGAACTCTTCTGCTGAGTAAGGCAGTTCATAGTCTTCCAAAACAACAACTGCAGCTTCATAAGGTCCCATTCCTAATAATCGCTGACCTTTCTTGCTATCCCATTCTTTTCCTTCCTTGGCAATAAATGACTTTAACACCTGATGTAGAACATAATCTGCCATGGGTTATAACCAAGAGAGAGAGGTAAGATTGAGAATCCAGAAAGACCATGGATACAGATGACAGAAGAACTCCACATGCAATAAATTTCAACCAATCTGCCACCTGTATTTAAGAGGGTACCATCCAAACCAAGAATAACATGAGAAAACAGTCGAGTTGTCCTGGAGTCTGCCATCTCCAAAACCGGAGCTTAACACGGCGAGAGAGAATTCATTTGGCAAGTGCTACCTGCCAAGGAACAAAAGTATTCAGGTCTACACCGCGGCACAGCGCTGGTGGGGAAAAGACACACGGAAAACATGAATTTGCTAATAGATAGATTGTTCCATGACATGCAGTAAAGATACTTACTGGCTAGTCCTAATACTGTATTTCAGCTAAAATCTCAAATCAATTAACATGAAACTATATACTTGCAAAAAAATCAAAAGAATGAACATATTCTCCAACCCACCACACAGGCCGGGTCATCAACTGATCAGTGAAACCATCCAATCTGACAACGATCACCCTGAAGTTCATGAGTATGCCGTTTTCAGTCAGCTGTCTCTCTGACTCTGAGCTCTGCTAATATAGAAATTCAGTCCCTAACAAGTAACAAAACCATATCTTGTAACATAGCCGAAACCTTCGGATACAATTGCATAGAAGCTCTCTGTCTGAACTAGGGAGCTCGCGGTGACAGGCTAAATAAGTTCTTGAACCAATGCCGCAGGCCGCAGCCATTACATGACAACGGTTGGGGATTTAGAGCACAAGGTACAAGGGACGAGATCGCTCCAGGATCTAACTCGGCGCAGAATTCAGCGGCGATTCGAGTACAGAAAGGGGAGGGACGGCGTACCAGCAGGAGATGGGGCGGCGGCAGGGACGCGTGTTCGTGTCGAAGCCGGGGAGTAGCTCTCGGACCCGTGAAGCCGCGGCGCGGGGACGCGATGAGCTCGCCCAGGTGGACGGCGCCGGTCGCTGCGACTACGATGGGAGAGGTGGTCCTCGAGGTCGGCCTCGCTCTACCTTTTCTTCTTTTTGAGTGACACTTACTCTGGTTCAAATGCGTTTAGACGTAGCGATATAGGATCTTCAAAATATAACTTTAAGCCTCTTTGATTCGCAGGATTTGAAAAAGACAGAATATGAATATTGCAAGAATAGACGCAGAATTTAAAAATATAGAAATACAAATGTTGTAGGAATAGAATGTCATGACACTTGAAATTATGTAGGAACCAAAAACGTAGGTATTAATAGTAAATGTTGTTTGGTTTGTATCAAGATTGCGCGGATGTTATACTTGTCATAAACATAAAAGGAAATTTTCCAATGGGTCTAATCTCTTGTTAGAAATCATATACGATTGTAGTGTAGGAAAGGAATTCATATTAATTTAGGAGGATTCAATCAAATGGACGAAAATTCCTATGTGTGAAAATCTATGCAATTCCTTTGAGAATTAAAGAGACCATAAATCAAAATCTCACTAACATGCATGATTTTTCTATCTCAACATGCAATCTATTAATATCGTCATTCTGTTAGCCAATCAACTATCCATGTCATCTCCATGATATTTATTAATCACTACATGCAAACTACACATTATCCATTTGTTAAATCCTGCAATTGTTCACATTCATAATTTATAATATTACACACTCATCGGACATGATGTTTTGGCTCACGGGTGCAGATGAATATGTTGTGTAAAATGTATTTTTAAAGCATTTCAAAATGTTAAAAAATTTCAAACAAAATTTTTGGGTGTTCATATGAAAAATGTCTATCTGTACAAAAAAGCTTCGCATCGAAAAGACATTTTGTGTGACCGGTATAAAAAAGAGAAAACAATGTTACGTGCAGAGGCATTTTCGAACACCGGGGATTTGCCTTTTTTTACACCGGTCGCATAAAATGTCTTTTCATCCCATTTTTTTGTTCGAGCATAGAATGTTCACATGTACACCCCAAATTTTTGTTTGAATTTTTTAATATTTTAAAATTCGTTTTCTGTGTAGTGGGTGTAGATACACCTATGAGCCGAAGTGGATTTTCCCACACTCATCTCATATTTATTTAATATAGTATCTCGACTATGATTAATTAAATTTTGCATATTATTTTAGACAACATAATGTATCATACCTTGAGGGCAGCGACATGGAGGTCGAGCTACATGTAGCTCTTTATGTTGAAAATTTTGAGAATCATATTTTAGAGACTCAAAAAAATCTAAAAAAAATCTTGGATGTAGATGATGTTGTATTATACCGACGTGGAAAATCTCAACTAGAATGTATGTCGGGTTGTGTAAAGATGACAAAATCTGAATTTTGAAAATAGTGAACAATGCAAATATTTTGTTATTTTTGTATAGCTCAGAGTATGAATTATTTTGAGTTAAGATTTTCCAAGTTGGTAGGATACATCATCTACATCCATGATTATTTTCAGTTTTTTAACCTCCAGAATGTTGTTTTTGAATTTTGAAAAATAAAAACCACACGTAACTCCGCTTCCGTTTTGACTTTCCAATCATACCTCCTATTAGACCCTTTTGTTTACTCATATGAATATGGTTGGTGAAGGGCGCGCGGGTTATCCTTATAGTAAAATATGTGGGGCGATCAACAAAAATATGATATTCTAGAAAAAAGATCTCGTATATTACCCAAAATATTTTTTTAACTAGGAAAGGTACCGAGGGACCAAGATTTTGCATTAAACATGCGGTTGATAAATTTTTACAAGAAGGACCTTGAAAGAACTAAAAATTACACCTAGTTCCAACACTTTTGCGCATAGCACCCTACAAGCGACTGCATAAACGAGATCTGATCCATGAAGCTTTGCCGCCAAAAGACTGCCTCCGGGCGCGGCTGTCTATGCCAACGCCAGTGACGCTACCACTTGGGTTGAAAGCGCCTCCGTTGCAACACGTACTCCGCACACGGAGGAAAGGCCAGACCATCAAAGCACATGAGCACGGCGAAACCAACCTTATGGCCAAGGATAGCCGTGGCCAGACGATGCCACTTCTGAGAAATTGCCCGATGAATGCGGAATATGCACATGGGCAAGCCAGGCCACCCCTTCCCCCTTCAGCACAAACCAACAACGAGCATCCCTCCTCTTCTTCCTCACCTCCATGGTCGGCCGAGAGAAGGAGAGACACTAGGAGCTCGCAGGTTTGAAGAAGGTAACGCTTATGCAACGAGCTTGCACCAGAAATCCCCTCTTCCACCTCGGAAGCGCAGCGGAGACATCCAGCAACAGCCTCCTCGCGCCGTGCCAAGACGCGAGGACGAAAAAGCTCGGGGCGCAGAGGGTATTTGGTTAGGCTTTTTTCTTGGCTTTTGACTTTGGCTTATAAGTCATAAAAGCAACTAAATAGGTGTTTTTGGCTTTTGGCTTATGTTGTAATATGGTATAAGTCAAAACCCAAAAGCACCTATTTAAGTGCTTTTGTGTCTCATAAGTCAAAGCCAGAAGGCAAGAAAAAAGCCTAACCAAACACCTCGCAGTCTTATTTGAAGGAGATTTCTACCTCGACCTCCACCGCCTGACTCAGATCCCGCCACCATCACAGTGAGGAAGACCAACATCATATCTGAACGGCACTAGTCGACACGCTACTCCCAAACACCGCCACAAGACAACGCTCTAACCTACTCCCTCCGTACACAAAAAGATGTCTCTACCTAGATCAAATTAACATGTATCTAGACATGATTTGGTATGTAGATACATGCAAATTTGAGATAGATTGAGACATCCTATGGACGGAGGGAGTAGTATATACACTAATGAATCGACACCTCCCCTCAGCCATTCCCAGGTGGCGCCGCCGCCAGATATGGCCTAGGCGCTAGCGAGAGCTCTCAAGAAGAGAGAAGAGAGAAATGAGAGCCCCCTCCAAAAAACATCTTTCTTTTTGTATGGGAGGTAGTACATGGGCGTATAACTTGTGAAGGTCCACTAATTGTGCCCATAATTCTTGGCCAAATATGATCCTCTAGAGTACAAACCAAACATCCATGTGTCGACTGTCGACATATGAATATGAGCTCGAATTATAGATTCAAACATAAGACGGACTTGTAAAGATCAGGAAATAGCTGAAGACAAATAAAAGAGACTGCATTTATGTGTTAAGTTTATCAAGGAACATATCTACACCATGTTTACATCATTTCGTATGTGCATATATTTTCGTGTGTGTGGTTTGCGTGTTTAAATTTTAAAATGTGAAGAGGCTATTATAATAATAGTATTATTCGGGTGGGAAACTACTGTTCAGCCTTTTCGATAAGAAAGGGAAGCAAGAGATCGAAAACCTAAAATAGAGTCCGAGCTACATGGAGCTCGTTTTTTCAAAAATTCGAAATCAACATTTTTAAGTTTCCAAAAGTCATGAAAAAATTCCCAGATATAGATATTATCTAGATCCATAATCGTGCAAAATTGTAGCTCCAAATTTGTTGTATTTTGGGCTGCACAAAAAAGACAAATGAGTGAATCTGGGTGGTGAATAATACATAGTTTCAATTTTTGAAAATTTGCCCGATTTGTCTTTTTTGTACAGGCCACAATACAACTTGGAGGTGCAAATTTGTACGATGGTAGATCTAGACAATATCTACATCCGAGAATTTATTCGCGATTTTTGAAAACTTAAAAATATCGATTTTAAATTTTTGAAAAGACGAGCTCCATGTAGCTGGGCTTCTAAAAATCCACTCTCAGGAGATGCTCTTTTATTTCAGAGAATAGAGCGGAAATTTTGAAGTTCTAGCTGAAGAGGGGTAATGTTCCGATTAAAATTTGATCAATGAGCATATAATTAGTGGATTAGAATTGATACAGTAATCCCAGATCGTGACCAGCAAAACCAGCTTGAACCAATTGAAAATGAAGCAAATTCGAATGTTGACTTCACATCTGATCATTTAAACTAGCCAGTATTTTTCTTTGCCGAGCACCAACTTTGCAGGGAGGAAAAGATAGGCAAATATCTCATTTGGTTGCTTGTTTATTTAGGCATGGCGATCAGGATTGCAACCATAAACCAAATAATCCATTGCTCAAATATCTAGGGTAACACAGAACTTATTAGCATGCAAAAAAATTCCAATATATATTCAGTACACCTTAGGAAAACACAGACTCGGGCTGAGTGCAACAAGATGGGCGACATAAATATAGGTCGAAAGATAAACCAATCACTAACTCTAATACTCAGCTCGAGCGAGATAGGAGTTCACAGTGCCAACCCAACTATACACTGTTGCTAGCTTAGGCCACTGACAAAATACTAGAAACTCATAAAAACGTATCTTTCCAACGGAAATGGTTCTCGTTCATTGACTCGGATCATGGACTCACTGCTGTAAGACAATCGATGCTCCTGAGACTGTGAGAGACAGAAGCAGTAATGTAGATGTTGTTTGATGGGCATGGAGTCTCGACATCATGAGCTGCAAATGTTAGGGACTGGAGCTAACAACTGCATCCCCCAGCCTGCGCCTGTGACTGGGATGAATTCGCGTTGCCGGACTTCAGGTTAACATCAACCATATCTTCCTGCTTTGCTGATGAAAGGGTCTCCATTCCAGGCAGTGCAGCAGCAATCTTGCGGAACAGAGCCTGGCCAAAAATTTGTGGTGGTTAATACAAAATATTTTCGAGAATGTGGTTAATACAAAACAAGCAGAAAGGACTGGCACATAACCCATCCACTTGATAAACCGTATAACCCTTTTGAAGGAAAATACGCTGCTTTTGAATTACACAAAAAAATAACTATCTCCAACATGAGGCTAGCTTTAACTGGATGAAGTACATAATAAATATCTATTTTTGAACCACACCTTAATGTTAAAACCAGCTTTAGCGCTGGTTTCAATAAACATCACACCTAGGTCTTTTGCCTTGGCTTCTCCTTCCTCGATGGAAACTTGCCTGTTGCATCAGAAAACACAGAAATTCAGCAAGATATGTGAACATATTATTTGACAGATCATATTAGGACCTTAATAACAAAGGTAATCCTTGGTATTTAGCTAATGTAGCTAATAAAAAAACTAGCGTGTTTGCCACATTGGCTGCTTATGTGCCATCGGAATCAACCCCAAACCAGCACGCTAAATCAAATTATTGACTCCATGTATAAGGTAGTTTGCCAGCCATATATAAGGTTCACTTTGGATTTCTCTGAGATTTCAGGGGGGTAGATTGGATGCTTTCATAATTACAAACACACTTCCTAAGATTCAAATATCGCTGGGCCAGTTTAACATATAGTGAAAAGGGGGTTATAAAACACTTAATGTGTGGCCATGAAATATGAGGTTCTGACCATATGCCCCGTGTGCCATAAATTGACACACCAAGATGCAACTGTATAAAAAAAGGCAGCTCGCTTAAAAAAACTGACATGTGGATCAGACTGAGGGGTCCACCTGTCATACTCAAAGTGTGTGGCATTTTCTGATCAGTCACTGAACTCTAGGGTGAGATCTAACAAAATAATTGCAAGCAAAACAATCAGAATGGTGCTAGTTATTTTGGGTACACATATTTGTTGTGCTGAGTAACTCTACACAGTGACAGCATGGGTTATAAAAGACAATCAAACTGCAATTTTGGTACACATAGGGCTACCAAAACAAGACATCTGGAGAAGTACATCTGACATCACATATGACCAAGTGGCATCAAATGGAACTACTCAAATAAAACACACTCATTAAATGTATAGCAATGTTAAACCCCACTCACCTCTTGTCGACGAGGTCAGTTTTGTTCCCAACAAGCACAATGATGACATCACTGCCCCTCTCAGTGCGGACTTCCTCTATCCACTTCGAAGTGTTTAAGAAAGACTGCCTGCCTAAAAGCGTTAAAGAAAAAATAAGGGAAAACTACATTTTTTATCTGATATTAAGAAAATACATGTTGCCAGTAAAATCTGCAACTTTTTGCACATCCAAAGAAATTCAGAGAGAGTGAGAGCATACTTGCAACATCGAATACAATAACAGCAACTGAAGAATCTCTGATGTAGCTTGGAATTAAACTCCTGAATCTTTCCTGACCAGCTGTATCCCTGAAAACGGAGAACAAATACATGTGATGATGATGATTTAGCAGTTTCAGCACTCAGCACTATTCCAATGGAAAGAACAGCCAGTGAGTAATGTGGTAAAAGATGTGTCCATACCAGAGTTGGAGTCTCACAGTTCTGTCTTCAAGGTACATCGTCTTCGACAGGAAGTCAATACCAATTGTAGCCTGTTTAGGGAAGGATAAAAACATAAGAAAATTAACTTAGAAGCATTACTATAAGCAAGCATTTCATCCTTAACGAAAAAAGAATCAGAACATCAACGCCACCCCACAACTATACAGTAACAGCCATCATTGTTCATCACCGAAAACAGTCCATCGGAGGTACACCAATGTACATATGAAGAAGTGCAATGGTCGTTCAAACTTCAGATTGTGCATCTATTCTACACTGAATTGAAGGTTTCACAAGAATTCTGTGGAAGCAGGGCTAGTGTTAAGCCCATGCTTAGCACCTAAGATGAGAAATGTAAAGGTTCCACATCAAGTTGGGATCACATGTGTCACAGTGAATGCCTAGAAACGGTAAATGTTTCTATCAATTTGGGATCACACGTGCCACGGTACCTCTCCCTCAGTTTGCAACAGGCGAGCGAAAAACCTACGTATTAGCTATCATTCCCTATACTATACCAGCCAGAATCCTCCAGCGGGACATTCTCACCCGATCATTGTGCCAATGCACTAACGAGGCATAAGCTTGGCCTCAAGCAGCCCACATTTTTCATCGAACAACGCTGTGATCCTCCAACGACACCATTGCCGGCTTCATAATTTCTCACGCCCTAAATTCAAAACTACACCAAAATAACATTACAGTGACCACAGACCTAGACTCGAGACGGCAATTCATCTTCCTCGACTAGGGATCACGAGCATTTCGTCGCCCCGTGATACATCCCAGATCCAATCACATGTTCACAGGATCAGATCGAACAAAATGGCCGGCCCGAACGCTCGGGCCGGATCTCACCCCGATCAGATCGATAGATCCAAACGACCGGGGATCGTGACGAGCAACGGTAAAATTCAAACAAGCAAGGGGCAGGCGATTCAGGGGTCGAGGAGGTGGCATGCCTGGTAGGTGTTGTCGAACTTGTCGTACATGAAACGGGTGATGATGCTGGTCTTGCCGACGGACTGGTCGCCGAGGAAGACCAGCTTGTACTTGGCCAGAGCCGAGACGGGGGCCATCTTGTCCGGCGCGCGGAGGCGGCGGCGAGATCAGATCGGGGATCGGGTCCGGCGGGGCGGGAGGGTGGTGGAGAAGGGGGAGGGGGCGGGATCTCGCTCGCTCGGTGGCGCGGTATGGGTGGGAGTCTCCCCGAAGCTCTCGCCCTGCCCCTCCTTCCTCTCTCTCGCGCTCTCCGATCCCCCACGTTGCGCGTCCCCGAGATTAGTGCCGGCCGTTTATTAGCGAGCGCTTGCGAGGCTGGAAGACTGGAAATAAAAAACCTCACCGTTTAATTTCCCTTCTTAATTAAACACATGGAAACCATTGCTTAACACTCATTTGTTTTCCGGTTCACAAATATTGGCTAAACTAACGACTTGGTCCATACGTCCTTGGTTATGTCTAACATCACATCATAAAAGGTGATAATAATGGCAGTTTCTGGGTAGCTCGGAAAATGGGTATTGGACTTAATGATCTAATCTAAGACTGGGGATTGCCCACTCGGTATGACGGTAACCATCATCGTCTGCGCAAACACAACATGATGTAAATCATGGGATACCGGAATGGAATGAGAGAAGGAAAAGGCCGGTAACGAGAATAACAAGATATAGTGATGAAGAGATGCTTCACACATATATCAGAATGTCTCGCCTCGGGTTTTATTAAGTATCACGAAGCAATCGGAACCGTGTACGGGAATTGACAGGTTCAATCGGATACAATCGTATAACACTGATATGGATGTTCACGGCTCCGCTATTGATTATTGACCGGAAGAAGTTCCGGTTCATGTCCACTCGCTATCGAACTTGTAGTGTCACACACTTAAGCCTTTTTCAGCTAGTTGAAACACGTTGATGGATTGGAAACATGAGAAAGAGTCACTGGAATAGTTCTTGAGTGATTGAAATAGTTTTAGAGAGATTTCAGAAGTGTTACGAGAATTAAATAAGCGGACATAAGATGTCCCAATGTTATAGAAATGATGTCTATGAGTATCAAAATATTCGGAGAGAGAAACCGAAAGTGTTCCACAATTCAGA
This sequence comes from Poa pratensis, assembly GCA_947311845.1. Classification (NCBI taxonomy): domain Eukaryota; kingdom Viridiplantae; phylum Streptophyta; class Magnoliopsida; order Poales; family Poaceae; genus Poa; species Poa pratensis. The sequence goes on from CAMZMU010000102.1 coordinate 5,139,594, forward strand.
GAAGGTCTTGGTGAACCCTAATGTGCACTAGAAGGTCCAGGAAGGATCTGAAAGGTTCTAGTACCTTCCAAAATATTCCGTATGGTGCCATGGGCTATGGGTTGCCCACTTGACCTAACCACGTTGGGATAACAACATGGACCTCCGGCACCCATTAGTAGGGCACCCCCCCCCCCCCCCCCCCCTCCCACTTGCCTTGAGGGGCAAGAGAGGTGGGTGGCCAAATTGGTCCCCAAGGCCCATAAGGGGAGCCACACCTCCTTTGCTTGGGGAAAGGCACCCTGGCAGGCCGGCCCTAGGGAGGGACATCCCCTCCTCCCACTGTATGAGTTGTGAAGGCTCCCTTCCCATCAATTAGATGTGTTGACTTTTGGCCTCTTGCAAAATAAATAAATAACCACTGACCCGTCTAGATTACCATGACACCGGACAATCTTGGTGACCATAATTTATGGATGCATTTTGAACACAAGAAATATGTCTAGGTTGTCAAATGAAAATAACCGGATGGCCGGTGATGCTAGACTCGTGCTTTATAGCGGCATAGTAAGACGATGCAAGGAGACTATAGGAATTTAAATATCATACTTTAACCGAGTTGTAGAAGATAAATATGAGACAAATGATAAGCAAATTGTATATTAATACTTTAATAGTGAGTTGCAACACCGAATAGCCCTTTTTCTAAAAAAAAAAACTGATTTTGAAGTTTCAAAATATTCCGGAAAAATTATCTCGATGGAGTCAACTATGAACACTATGAACGTGCAGATTTTCCATGTGAAATACCTCATATTTTGACTAAGCAAAAAACACAAATCGAACAAATTTAGAAGATTCAAAATTTGCACTGCTCACACCCCAGCTACACATTTGTCATTATTGTTGAGGCTAGAATATATGGTATTTCGTATTGAAAATTTCACACACAGGTAGAACAAAGTTTTAACTACGTCATGCTATTTTCTTGAATTTTTTTAAACCTTTGAATTGGAACATTTTCATGTTTTATAAAAAAAAGTCTACCTGGATCTCGGGGGTCATATCGCCGCACTCGGTGCAACGGAGGCTACAAAAAACTTGTAAGAGTGTGAGGTGATCAGGTATTCATATAAAATGGTAAGTTTATATCTAACTATTGTACAAATATTGGTTATTTAATTTTTTACATATACTTGCTACGTTTTAAATAATTAAAGTTCAAGATTTGTTTTAAGTCAAACTATTTCAAGTTTGACCAAGTTTTTTCGAAAAATAAATCAAGTGCAGCCACACCAATTTAGTTGTTTTAGATTAATCATACAATATAATTCATATTATATGGACTTGATGTTATAGATATTGACACTTTTTTATATTTTTGGTCAAACACGTAAACACGTTTTACTTAGGACACACCTATAAGTTTGATTATTTTTGAATGGAGGGAGTAGTTGTTATTGAGCTGTATATAAGAATGCGTTTGATAGCCTGCACAAGGTCCGGCTAGGCCCGGCAGGTGCAACTTCCGGGGTGATTGGATGCATGCTTGAGGCTTTGGGCCAGCCTAGCACGCTGCTCAAAGCACCGCTCGGTCAGACCCGCTAGGAACGGTCGAATCGGCAGTTTCCATGGAGCCAGGCTGAGCGCGAATCTCAAAGCATCCCTAGGCATGCAACCTGGTAGTGATTTTGGCATCCGCTTACTCTATTACTCTTACTTCATCTCCTTCCTTCTAATCAATGCTATAATGCTCGATTCAAATGTGTTGTACAGGAAAATGATGTGCACTGACGATGTGGTTCCATTCTGACAATCGGTTCCGACTTTCGTCGAATGTTAACTTTGAATTTCATGTTCATGTTTTCAGATTTTTGAGTCGAATTCCATCAAATTAATCGCACACTCGGTCGACCATTTGAAATTTTCTTTGAGGAGTAGCTTCTCAGTTCACACAACTCTCATATTATAAGTTTTCGTTTCAATGACCGTAAACGAATATGTCTTCTCTTGTATATGCGCGTATCTAGATTGTTCTTGGTGTACGTGTCTTTCTCAACCTCCGCATAGTAGCATAGTAAGTCAGTAGGTTGTGATGGTGCTTCAAAAAAGGTTGTGATGATGTTCATGGTGCAGAGTTGTCATGGTGTGTTTGTGTTGCTCCGCTGCAACCTCCGTCGTCGACGAGCTCTGCCGCCGCCGCACGTCATGGATATGTCACAAGTGTCATCGCCGTCGAGCTCCGCCGCCACCATGCCGCGTCGTTGTCCTACTCGCCGCGCGTAATTGGTATGTCACGTAGAGCTGTCCAAGTGTGGTGCTGTGAGGTAACTTCACCCATGTTGAAATGGGTGAGAGTAACTAATGCTCCAAACATACGCATGTTGTTTGGTAGCCCTGCACCACCAGGGCTTCCGTTTTCTAATGCAGACTGCCAAACAACGTTCACAACATGATTTTGGGGTGGCCCTGCTCGGCCAGGCCCACAAGGGTAGGCTGAGAAGGTGGCCCAAATCAATACATGCTACCAAACGCACCCTAAATACATAATACATAGCAACAAAATATATCCGACGGTGGACTTTATAACTCACTCAGTTCACTAACGTAAGATATTGGATCTATCATTTTAATTTTGACTACATACTCCCTCGGTTTTTAAATATAAGACTTTTAACCTTTCTGATTTTGTCTTGTTTCGTTGAGTGAATCAACACACTAAAACATTTCTACATACGTACAAATTAGGACAAAATCAAAAGTTAGAAAGTCTTATGTTTTGAAATGGAGGAAGTACATACTAAAATGAGTAAATATATGTATAAAATAAATATAGATACATTTGATTTGATAGTAGTACTTTTTTTTTGCGAAACACAGTATAACGCAGACACTCACATACACGTGCACACACTCACCCCTATGAACGCACGCACACACACCCTACCCATATGAGCATCTCCGAAAGACTGAGCCGACGATTGGGTTTTGAGATTGACGCACCACAGGCGCCTCGCTGTCGACGGGAACGTCGCCTCTCACTGAAGAATATTCCGCCTAAATGAGAAACACCAATATTAAATCTAGGATTTGAACTCTGGTGGGCTGGGCGAAGGGAGTACATTTGAATCGAGAAAAAACTACGGAGTAAAATGCAATGAAGTATTATACTTGCCCTTACACGCGATCGGACCGGTGGCGGCCAACCGGGTGAAAAGTCGTTCCGCGTAACAGACCCGCGGGCTTGGACGGACGCAGGCGAGATAATGACAAAGAACTACCACATTTGGAGTCGAGTTGTTACAAAACTACACAAATTGGGGGAAATGTCACATGACTACCACTATTCGGGTCAGGTCGTGACACATAGCACTGATTCGAAATTTTAGGCGTGCTAACCATATTTCTGGCAGGTGGGCTCCACTGGCAGGTCACACGTGGCACGAATTATCGTCCAAGGATACATACATTAAACTATATACAATCGTGGACTTCTTTGCATTTTTTATCGGGCCCAACTGTCAGCTGCTCTCTCTCTCCCTGGAAATAACCGACCAGATCTAAAAATTAAAAAAGTCAACTCACAGCACCACCGTGTTGGCCTCGTCGCAGAGGGCCTCCACGCTCCACGGCCTCCACGGCCGCCGGCGGGTGTCAACCATGCCGCGCTCGCCGGAGCCCGAGCCTTCGCGCCAGGGAGGCGGCGCTCCCGCCGGAACCCGAGCCGCTGCTTCTGCTCGCCGCCGCCCCAATTCCTACCGCCACCACTTCATCTCTCGCGGGACAAGGTCGAGGACGCGGACGAGCTGCCGGCGTTCCTCGCCGCCGTCACCGTGCAACACGCTGTCGTCATTCCGGCGCGTCCCCGCACCTCGCCGAGCTCCTCCGGGGCGCCTGCTTCTGCCGCGCCTCTCGCGCGACAAGCTGGAGAGGTCGAGGGCGCGGACGAACTGCCGGCGTTCGTCGCCGCCGTCTCCGACGTGTTCCTCGCCACCGTCATTCCCCGCTGGCAGATAAGGTCCCCGCCCGGTGCCGAGACCACGCGTCGGAGAGGAAGCCCAGGATGAGCAGCAGCAGCGGCCCCTTTCTCGCCGCCTCCGCCATGACCTCCGATCCAGATGCGCCGCCGCCAAGCCCAGCTGCCTCCCGGCGTGATGGTGCCGGATTTGGGTGGAGCCGAGAGTTGACTTTGATTTTTCTTTTTTAGATCTGGGTCAATTATTTCCAGGGATAGAGAGAGAGCAGCTGACAGGTGGGTCCCGACGAGAAATTGCAAAAAAGTCCACAATTGTTTACAGTTTAATGTATGTCTCCTTGGAACGATAATTCGGTGCCACGTAGGACCTGACAGTGGAGCCCATCTGCCAGAAAAATGATTAACATGACTAAAATCTGAAATCAGTGCTATGTGTCACGACCTGACCCGAATAGAGGTAGTCATGTGACATTTCTCCCAATTGGTGTAGTTTCATAGCAACTCGACCCCAAATGTGGTAGTTTCGTGTCATTCTCTCGACGCAGGCAGATCGGGCTCGTCTCCGCCGTGTAGGCACCATTCGCATTCGGGCAGCAGATCCCCGCCCCCGCGTCGTCGTCTCGCCCAAACCGGAGAATAATTCCAACGCCTCACACCTCCCACAGAAAAGCTACGTCTACCCGTCCCCTCCCCACTGGTAGCCTCCACTGGGACCACCCGGCGATGGCGTCTATCTCGCGGAGTCTCCGGCGATCCCTCGCGCCCGACACCCTCCACCGCCTCCTGCTGCAGTCCCGGCCGTTCGTGACGGCGGAGTGCCACCGCCCCGTCGTCCTCCACAAGCGCGGCCCCGACATCCTCCACGACCCATGGTTCAACCGGGTACGTCCGCGCGCGCGCGTCCTCTCCCCTGTTTCCGGTTGGAGTTTCCGCCCCTTCCCGCGGCGGTGGCCTGACGCGCGCGCGCTGTGTGCTACCTCCGCAGGGCACGGCGTTCTCGATGACGGAGAGGGACCGCCTCGGCCTCCGCGGCCTGCTCCCGCCCAGCGTCGTTTCCTCGCAGCAGCAGATCGACCGATTCAGTACGACATGAATTACCCCGCCGATTTATTAGTTGCTTACTTCCTGTCTCGTTCGCTGCTGTCCCAAAAATTGGATTGCTCGGTGCTGCGCAGGCCGCAGGGGAGGTATTTTTGGTTGATGATGACCAGATCGATCCATTTTTAGGGGTCTGGAGGGTGAGTGACTTTAGGTAGTACTCCAGTTGATATGCATTGGAGTGGAAACGACACTAGTGTTGTATATGCGTTGCGGAATGCTGAGGATCTGCAGGACAAGTTGTTGGTTTGATCTCTGTTGTCTTGTAAGTGTCGTTAAGCCCCAGCTGGGAAAAATCCAAAACCGGCTTCTGGTGCCCTACAAGCTAGGCCAAATAACTCCTCTAATAGTTAGAATGAAGTATAGCCGACTGCCCGATGTATCGGTTAAAGTTCAAATGCCAAACACAAACCTCAATGGAAAACCCATCCAACATCCATGTGGCCCCAATGCTGAAGCTGCTAGTTCCACTCAGATCTACAGATGTATGAGGGTTTAATACTAGATTAACTGAGGTTCTGTATGGCTCTGTGCATCACTTTGATGCAGAGGCCGGGCAGTGGGGTAGCAGGATTTTGAATCTGTGTAGTCAATACAAAGTTGTGTAGTCAAATACACATATTTTTAATATCTTTTATTATTTTTTGCATGTATTGCCAAAAAGTTGTGTAGTCAACTGACTACACAACCTCCAACGTGGCTCCGCCACTGAGGCCGCGGGTCCTTCTCGGAAAAAACAATATGCTATTTGTGAAAGCACCCTATGACAATGAGAATATACATGACAATGTGCTCTGCAAGTGTTGATTTTAGTAGTGATTTCCACTAATTTTGTTTTTTACATCGATAATAGTGGGTGACCTGAAACGGCTGGAGAAATTTGCGAGAGATGGGCCATCTGATACTTACCAGCTGGCGAAATGGCGTATTCTTAACAGACTGCATGACAGAAATGAAACAATGTACTACAAGGTGTGCAATTCCACAGCCCACACATTCTGTTAGGTGCAAACCTTTTTCTGTTGATAATATTTCCCTCAAGAGCATCTAATATGCACAATATCAACCACATACACTCTCACTTTATCAGTTAACTTTGTTGTTATTGCAGTCTGAGTCTCAAAGTGGTTACCTTATTTAACCTCATTTTGCTGCTTTGGTAGGTCTTAATAGATAATATTGAGGAGTATGCACCTATTGTTTACACACCGACTGTTGGTGCTGTTTGCCAAAATTACAGTGGCTTATTTAGACGGCCTCGGGGAATGTATTTTAGTGCAGAAGATCGTGGGGAAATGATGTCCATGGTGTACAACTGGCCAGCTGATCAGGTATGCATTGGTTTTTTTTTTGTCCTTTTGATCTTCTGTGCTTGAGCTCTTTCATTGTTTTCAAGGTATAAATCAATTTCTTAGAGCCTAAGACATTCTATCCTCGTATTTTTAAGATCCCCTAGGGCTGGAAGAGAATATTGCTGACAAAAAGTTTCTTATATTTCAAATAAATCTAAGTGGCTAATATATTGCAGGTTGACATGATAGTGGTGACTGATGGAAGCAGGATATTGGGTCTTGGTGATCTAGGGGTGCAAGGTATGGGGATTACTATCGGGAAGCTGGATTTATATGTTGCTGCTGCTGGAATAAATCCCCAGAGGGTATGCTTTTGATGTTCTTTAGAAAATTATTTAACTTATTCTCTTTTACTTTTGACATATCTAATTTCATAAAACTATAATTTAATATTGACATCTATAGGGACTCATAGATAGAAATAACGTTGTGCTAGAAAGTTATGCACTGATAGTTTCCCATCATAATTCAGGGAGATAAAATCGCTTCTAGAATGTTACCAGTTTGGCCTACTTCTGTATCGAACCAAGTTGAATTATGGTTATCGAACTGTGAAATTATGACTTCAGATGGTGAAAGAAACAAAGCTTCTAATATGAGACTTCATGATCGCGTTTCTGTGGAATCACCTTACTGCGCCGGTTCTTAGATGTTATAAAGTTTCAGAGTGCTCTACTGCTATTTATTTACTACTCCTTCCATTTGTAGGCCATGTTTTGATTTGTTAAGACAAGGCTTGGACCAACAATTATTCTATTAATAGAGTAATAGCCGGTTCATGTGATGCAAAATCACAATCATAAGTAATTTGAATTAGAATTAGAGTCTTACGAGACCAGTTTTATGTCACATAAATTGCCTAGTGATAGAATAATTGGTGGTTACAGCATTGTCTCCAAATACACCCTACAAAAAGCAACGGAGGAGTATTTATCAGTGTTAGTACAACTTATATTTCTGTTCATTTTCTAATTATACTAATATTCTTCTAGGTTCTTCCAATTATGATTGATGTGGGAACGAACAATGAGAAACTCCTTAAGGATCCTCTATGTAAGATCTTCTTTGGACATTTCTGTTTTGGAGTTTCAGTATATAAGTTATATATCTGTCATCATATGATCACCCTTATTCTCTAAATGGAAATAGATATAGTTGTAAACATCAGTGTTACTGTTACCTACTTACCGTTATGGTTGTATTTTAGATTACCTCGGACATTCCATGAAAGATGCATGTGTGTTATGTTGTAATCTTTACTAGCTCTTGAGAATAGATTACCTTTTCTGTTCTTAGTTACACTTAAGCAATATTCTATAATTTTCCTTTGAATTTGATGCAGATAACGGCACCTTTTCAGTCTCTAACTAGATAGTCAACATGAGATTGTGTAGATTTTTTTTGCTATTATTTGTCTAAATATTGTGCTGTACAGATCTTGGGCTACAAGAACACCGTCTTGAAGGAGAAGAGTATGTTGAGGTTATTGATGAATTCATGGAAGCTGTTTTTTCTCGTTGGCCCAATGTGATTGTACAGGTGCTCTTTCGGTGTTCAGTGCCATGCTCAACCTTTTCCAATGCATGTGACTTTAGCTGGAACATTTTCAAAATTACTTTTCTTATGTCCTCAAGTTTGAAGATTTCCAAAGCAAGTGGGCCTTCAGATTGTTGCAGCGTTACAGGAACACTTATCGCATGTTTAATGATGATGTGCAGGTAACTAGTTTGGTTTATGCTAGTTTGTATGTTTTCCCATTATGTGTCGTCTTGTGCTATGATATGTGCACGTCTCCTTCTGATACACCGACAGTTTCATGACTATGACATGTACACTTCTCCTTCTGATACACGTCTCCTACTGATATTTTCCTTGCTTGCCATCATTTATCACATCTTCACTCCTTCGTAAAAATGAAATCACTAACTATTTCCTCTTCTACTTCCAAGGTATTTAAATAAGGATAGATTGGTCATTTCTCTTGATATTTTGCTGGTTTAGACACTTCTTAATCCTTCTGCTCACTAAACATATGCCATTTATTTGGGAATTCATGGAGTAAAACTATCATACTTGAAATGACCAATCCTTGTGTACATAGGGAACTGCTGGCGTTGCAATAGCTGGTCTGCTAGGAGCTGTACGGGCACAAGGAAGGCCAATGATAGACTTCCCAAAGCAAAAGATTGTTGTTGCAGGTGCTGGCAGGTTCGGAATATGCCCATTTTTGTAGAACTTGTTATAAACTAGAGTATATAGATGATTCGCTAACGAATAAATGGATCTTATATACTGAATTACTGACAATGATGTTACTAAAACCTGATTCTGTTAATACAGGTCAACGAATTATCATTACGTTTGGTCAGGTGCATTTCAGAAGTATTAATTACGTTTCACCTTTTGTAGTGCTGGGATTGGTGTTGTGAATGCTGCAAGCAGGACCATGGCAAGGATGCTGGGAAACAATGAAGCTGCTTTTGAGAGTGCCAGGAGTCAATTTTGGATAGTCGATGCTCATGTGAGCCGGATTTCTAAGATTTTGTTGTTATATTTTTGTGATGACAGTTTTAGCAAGGATTACACTACTCTGTTGCTCTATCAAAATTAACTGCATGTTCTATAAAATCTGTTGCACTATGACATTTCTTGTGAGAGTGTCTGTAAGCTGAATAATAAAAAAAGTGTTGGCCCACTTTAGAACTTTTCTCTCTTTACTATTGATCTTCCTTGCATCCACTCTTATGAAATACTTACTACACCATCTCTACTCTGTTTTGTCCAGGGTTTAATAACAGAGGAACGTGCAGACATCGACCCAGATGCACGTCCTTTTGCTAGGAGAAAGAGCGAACTGACTCACCAAGGCCTAAGTGAGGGGGCAAGCTTGATTGATGTGGTATTTATCTACATTTTCTGTTTAGACGAATAAATGGTTCTTTTCACAGCATATGTACTGTTATAGGCGTGCCATCTTACTGACTACCAAGGTCCATTCATCTGAAGGGACACGCCTTCCCAAAATTAGTTCGAGTTAGACAATGTATTATCAGGACATTTTTCCTTGCTTCTTGGCCAAGTATATTTCAACATTTGAGAAGTGTTCTTTTTCAAGTAGTTTTAATGATGAATTTACATGAAAAAATGTTCAGGGATAAACCAACCCTAATACCACTACTTATAGCAATGTCACTAAACAGCTAATGCTAATAGTACCTGGTATTGGCTGTTGTGATGTCATGCTGCATGCCATGGTAATCAGTCGAAACTTTTGATGATTTAGCTGTGACCTAGAGCTATTTCATTCATATTACCATATTCCATGTGGGGTTATATAACTCAGATCACAAAAATCTAATCTGGATTCTCTTACAGTTAACCTTTTTAGGTCACCGTGTGTTCTTTTACCTTTTTTTTCCTCTCGCAAAATTGTACTTCTTAGATATTTCATTTGCCTTATTTTGAGTCCAAGTTCTGATCTGCTGATGCTGAACTGTTTACATTGTACGATATGTATTGAACAGGTTAAAAAGGCGAAGCCTGATGTCATACTTGGACTATCTGCTGTTGGTGGTTTGTTCTCAAAGGAGGTATGATATCTTACAATAACTGCATGCCAACTTTTCTTCAGTATTGACTCCAATCGAGTTACACCAAATTTGAAGCTATAATGCCAAGTCATGTTTTTGTCCTACTGTTGTTTCCACCACTAGTTTCAGTGACTAGTTATATGACAGGACATTTATTATGTTGCAGATGACAGAACCATTAACTTATGTTGGGATTGTTACAGTTTAAATATTGAAATACCGTTGTGAAAGGACACGATGTCGCCTAGAGGGGGGGGGGGGGGGGGGGGGGGGGGGGTGAATAGGCGATTAAAATTCTTTACGGTTTAGGCTTGAATAAATACGGAATAAAACTAGCGTTTAATTTATCAAGCACGAAACCTAAACAAGCTAGGTTTACCTATGTGCACCAACAACTTATGCTAAACAAGATAAGCAAATATGTGATAGCAAAATATATTACTTCAAGCTCGATGACTATCACAAAGTAAATAGCATAAGTAAGAAGCTCGTGTATAGAAATACCGAGGCACTTGGAGACGATGATTTATCCCGAAGTTCACTTCCCAATGGAAGCTAGTCTCCGTTGGAGCGGTGCGGAGTCACAAAGTGATCCCCGAATAGCCGTCAATGGCACACCGTAATCTCCTTCGTGCCTCCACCAATGCGGAGTGCCACGAACCAGTATGGGACACTTGAGGGTGGTCACCGAACCCGTACAAGGATGAGGCACACTCCACAACTTAATTGGAGGCTCTCACCAAATTCCCGCGGCTCCCAAAGCCACAAGAATCACAAGGTTGGGGCACGACTCCACAACTTAATTGGAGGCTCCCAACTATCCCGCGAGCCACCAAAACTCCGAGATCAACAAGAACCGTCTAGGGCACTCCAAGTACCCAAGAGGACAAGCTCTAGGGCACCCCAAGTACACAAGAGTAACAAGCTTCTCAACTTCACTTTCCACGTATCACCGTGGAGAACTCAAACCAATGCAACTAATGCAATGGCAAGAACACAAGTGCTCAAAATCCTTCACTCTCAAATCCCACCAAAGCAACTAATGCTATTGGGGGAGAAGAGAGAAAGAACAAAGAGGAACACCAAATCCCTCCAAGATCTAGATCAAAAAGCTTCCCCTTACTTAGAGGAGAGATTGATTGGTGGAATGATAAATCTAGATCTCCTCTCTCTTTTCCCTCTAATTGGAAGCAAGAATCATGGAGGAATAGAGAGATAGCAAAGCTTCAAAGGGTCAACAATGGAGGTCAAAACCGTGCTCAAGAGTTGGGGAACCTTTGGGGAAGAAGACCCCATTTTATAGTTCCCAAAAATCCGACCGTTTGGTACAAATTCGTGCAATCCGGAATTGGTTCGGATTTGGTTCGGAATTCCGGTTGACTCGGAATAATCCGGACGAAAACCAACTAGAATCCGGACTGAGTACAGTGCTAAAAAGCCAGTTCGGATCCAGTTCGGAATTGGTCCGGAAAATTCCGACCCGTTCGGAATTGGTCCGAAAAATTCCGAATGGCTCGGAATTCCTGGAACGCACGGACGAGAAACGCAATATCTTATGCATACGAACTCCGTTTTTGATGTTCTTGTGCTCGTTGGAATCACCGCAACGAGCACTACAAGTTTATGTAGAGAAACATCATAGTCCAACATGGGAGGATAAAACCAAATGTAGAAAGGTAAAACCTCTCTATAAAATAAGAACCGGTAAAACCTCCAACATCAAAAACTCAACAAATTTTCCATACGAAATCCGTTTTTGATGAACTTGAGCTTGTTATGAAGATCACAACAAGCTCCAAAACCCACACAGAGAAAATCCAAATAAGAACCAAGAAAGATGATGAAGGCAAGTATGCAAAGGTTTGAGCTCTCTCCAACTGATACGCTAAAGCTCAATGAGAGCCCCTCTTGATAGTACGGTATCTATCCTATAACCCGGTCTCCCAACTAGCACCATGAGACCGGTAAAATAGAAACCCTATCAAGATCATACCTTTGCCTTGCGCACTCCACTTGATCTAGATGATGTCGACCTTGATCTCTTCAAGTGGACCACCTTTCTTGATTGCGCTTCGCTTGGTGAAGTCTCACATATTGCTCCCCCATACTCCACTATGGGAGAGCCTTCATAGGCACAACTTCACTTGACCATTATCTCCAAGAGGGTGGCAAGCATCAAGCATATGATATCTTCGAGATACTTCTCTTGAACTTGCACATCTCAAGCTTGATGACGATCACCACTTGACGCCATCCATCATGGGCTATATGAAATCTTCATTTGATGCAAGCCCATAGAAAGATACCTAACCACACATAGAAATGCCACACACATATCATGGGTTAGTTCACAAAGCTATATGGACAATTGCTTACCATACCAAGAGATACATGATCCCACTTGGTACATCTTGTAGCTTGTGTGTTGAACAATATCTTGATCAACCTTGTATCTTTTCTTCTCTTTTCAATAGATGATGTCTTGAAGATAACAATGAATGATCACATAATCCTTTTCTTCAAGACATACTAACAATGAATGATCACATAATCCTTTTCTTCAAGACATACTTGCAATATGCTCAACTCACATATGACCAATCATCGGATAACTCCTCGAATAACAACTTGGTCATCACATACTCTTCTTCTTGATCATATCAAATATATATCCATACACCTCGATGATCTTGATGCCAAATACTTCATTATATCAATATATTCATGGCATCAACCTTGAATCCAACATATGGAGTTCAAGCATTGCCTACGGGCAAACACTACAAGGATAACTCATTGCAACCATTAGTCCATAGGTATTGTCATTAATTACCAAAACCACACATAGGGGTGCCATGCCCTTTCACGTTGTAATCATAGTACTAACATCCAAATTGTAGGTCATTGCCCTTTTCTTTTGCATGTTTGCGGTCTCAGTTGTTCGTCTTCTATATTAAGCTTGCAAAAGATTAGCATTCCTACGCGGAAATTCACTTTGGCTCGCGAGCTCATATGCTCTTGGCTGAAGATTTTGTTTTGAAAAAAATAGTAAAATATTTCAAAAATTCTGAAAAAAATTGGTGATGAACATATACAAGTTTTATACATACGTGTCAAATTTCGTGGTGAAATGTCATTTTTAGTGCTCTGTGAAAAACAGTGGTCAAAACAAGATTTAGAAAATATGTTTTTAAAGCACTGATTTTGTTTATTCTCATAGAGCACCACACATGTCATTTTATCACGAAACTTGACACGTATCTAAAACATTTGTATATGTCTGTCACCTATTTTTTTCAGATTTTTTGAAATGTTTTACTATTTTGTTTGAGTTTTTAATTCAACTAGGAGCATATGAGCCTGGGAGCCAAAACGCCCCTCTCATTCCTACGTTATTATTGCCTTGGTGGTAATTCTATCTTCCCTGCAAATCCTATGCTTCTCTCAAGTTATGGACCTTGCATCACATCAGTTTGATACCCGTTGATTAGATTAAACTAAAACATGTTAGTTGTGCTGCGTTGACCATTTTGAGCTTCTTATAGTAATCAACAATTGAAATGATTCCGATTGTGGTGGTTCCTTGCACCTTCAGGTTTTGGAAGCACTGAAAGATTCGTCCTCTTCCAGACCAGCAATTTTTGCAATGTCCAATCCAACTAAGAATGGTTTGTGATATGGAAATTTTACTATAAATATTATTTTATGATAATTTCCATCTGATTGTGTGTTGACTCTATATTATAGCTGAATGTACACCTGAAGAAGCCTTCTCAATTCTTGGTGAAAAGGTCGTCTTTTCCAGTGGAAGTCCATTTGACGATGTGGATCTTGGTATGTCTGTTCATCCATACAGTTGTGTGTCCTTCCTTTTGTGCAATTCTTTCAAAGTCAGCTGAGCCTCGCTATCTTCGAATACGTCAGTTGTACTGTAATATCTATGCTTGGCATCAGCTACCCAAAGGATCAAGCATATGGTGTAATAAAAACTCAGCAGTTTGATGAATAGTGAAATACTTCGATCTGTAAGGTGTTACTCTGAGTGCAGCTTTTAATGGTATCTTGCAGGTGATGGGAAGATCGGTCACTCTAATCAAGGGAATAACATGTATCTCTTTCCTGGGTTAGTCCTGTTACTATCGTAAAATATATGCATTTGGACTTGGTTCTTGTGCAAATTGTGATTTCATTTGATTTGCTTCACCGCTGTGCAGAATAGGACTTGGAACCCTGTTGTCTGGTGCACGGATTGTCTCTGATGGAATGCTTCAGGCAGCAGCAGAACGGTGACTAACTTGACTTGTCAGCTTTTAACACAATCATTTCACTTGTTTAATTTTCTCCATTTTCTTAACCATGAAAATTGTTTAGCTTGGCTTCATACATGAAAGAGGAAGAAGTTCTCCAAGGGATAATTTACCCTTCAACCTCCAGGTTTTATACTCCTACCAATTTTCAGTTTTTCTTGTTTTTTGCGAGGAAGTTTTCTGTGTTGTTATGCCTATTGATAGATCATTATATACGCAGAATACGTGACATCACTAAAGAGGTTGCAGCGGCAGTAGTGAGGGAAGCTGTCGCAGAGGACCTAGCCGAGGGATATCGTGACATGGATCCACGGGAACTTGCAAAACTCAGTGAGGTAGTTTATCACCTTATTACCCAATCCAGGTTTAATTGTTATGGGTTTCTTCCTTACTTGATTAACATTGAACAATTTGTGTTACAGGAAGAAACCATCGAGTATGTCAAGAACAACATGTGGAATCCAGTCTATCCAACCGTAGTGTACAAGAAGGACTAAGAGCTCTACTTTAACTGTAATACGCCTGTTCAGTGATCATGCACAATTTACCTTAGGCTACAATTTCGATCTTTGGAAATATAGCCACCTCTCATACGAGCATGGAGTCTCGATTGTTTTAATGCAGCCGCCACACGATAGAACACACCATTGATATCCGTTTTCATTGAATCTACTGCTACCAGAGGTGCACTTTGTAGCACCTTTGAAGTTGATGTATAATTTGTATGTTTTCAATAAATGAGATCTGCATTCCAGTTTTGTCCAAATGTTCATATCTTCCAGGTCGTGTGTGTTTTGAACAGAGATCAACTACGGCAGGGGAGGCCCCAATGGTATATTTTTATTTATTCATGCAACCAGGAAGAGTTTACACCAGCTAGACATATTTACAAAAAAGGTTGAGAGAATCAACCCCCAGCCAAACAGAAAAAAAAACTATAAAGCAAAAATCCAAGCTTGCGGACGGCTAGCTTTGGTAGGTTTTAAACGATGAAGAGCAAGCTGCAAGTCCCTTGAGAGCACAACTTTCCAGCTGGCAAAACAGGGCCTCTTTTGCTAAAAAACGAGTCCAAGCAAATGTCACATTCATCCGAATGTTGATATTCTAGCTGCCCATTTGCCTAACATCCCTGCTCGTTGTTCTTTCCTGATTATTTTTATTTGATTGTTTGTTTTTGCAAGTAAATATTATTTGACAAGTCCGCATTGTTCTGTTTTCTTTTATCTCAGTATATGTTTTCTGTTTGTTGCTGAGAATTGTCTCCGTGATTTCCCAATGCTTCCCAAGAAATATAAAAGTGGACATTTGCTCCTCAGGGTGGCAATCCCTCATTTTCTTGATTTCATGACCGTTGTCATCATCACTCTCATTGTGAGAGGACATCTGCACATACACAAACATCGAGTCCAGAAAATGCTAGTTAGCATAAAAAATTACAATGATTTCAGAAAAAATGGTAGGAGTAGTTAGCATCAACAATAGTAAAACATCAAATATACAACGACAACACCCAATAGCTGAGAGCTTTTTCAAATTGTTATTACAAGCCACTAGTCTCAAGACCCACACATAACCCATAGATTTAATCTTGTTCATAATGAAATTACAACGATCAGGTCAAATATTTCAACACCACGCACAACTACAGATGCCCATACTTGACGTTATACTTCCTACTCAGCCAACCAAACCGAGAAGCTTCACTCATGTGGAGAAACATCTCCCTTTGCTCTCTCTTGATGAACAACACAGTAGCAATGAAATACTCATTACTACCTTTTGCCGCGCCACAAGCAATCACTTCATTCATGACGGCATCATCATTCTTCATGAATGCCTCTAATAAAGTTTGAGACCTTTCAACAATGTCACATATCCTTGTTATTTGCTCTTGAATCACTTGGCAAGTCTTGAGCTTTTGTTTCTTCTCATCAATGAACCTACCAAGCCTCTTCACCCCCCTTGGATTAGCCAGTGACTCCTGATTGGTCTCATCCAGGTCAAGATCATGGATGACATCCACATTGAGGATGGAAGCTACTGCTTCACTGGAAGGGGAGGCAGTGCCCGAAGAAGGATTCCAACGATCACTTCCATCGGTTGTGATGTCATCAAGCATGATTTTCAAGTTCTCCTCGGTGACAATACTAGTGTTTTCATCACTCCATTCCATCGCAATACTCCACTATGCAAAATCATCCTTGTCAAATATAGCAGTTTATGGAAAAAATAGACAATCTAGTAGTTCATGGCAAACTAGATGATACAACAACCTAGCAGTTCATGACAAACCACTGTGCACTGAAGACAAACATTGAACTACATCTAAACAGAGAAGTGAGTTTTTTCAATTTTAGATAATAGACATTGGACCATCAACTACCATGGCAAAGGGAACACGAAAACGCAAGTCTGGAAGCCTGGAATTATAACATCAACAAAGTAGTATGGGTTTGTGAAGTGACACAAAGATTGATGTACAAATGAATTCCTTATAGGAGCAGTAACCTGAAACACAGCAGAGTTCATAAAATAATTCTACGGTCAGTTCAGCCTATGTATATGAGAAGAACCTGAAACCCAACTCATGTATAACGATGACTAGTTTTGTTCCCATGACGAAATAGGCCGTAGCCCCGCTTTATAAATAAAGCCTCAACGGCCGAACCGATACAACGTGATGAGGGGAACTTCTTACAAAGCATATCAAAGATAAGAAAGAAAGAACAAGGAACACCAAACTTGCCACCGGAGAACACCGGAACAGGCCCACGAGATACCAGGCTCCACGACAACGCCCCCAAGAGGGTAACGACGTAGCACGTCGCCGTAGTCGAGACCGAGGGTCAAGGGTTTTCACCCGGAGCCTTGACGCGTCGAAGAGAACCACAACAGCGCCCCCAGGAGGGTAACCATACCCACGGGCATGGCCGCCATTGGCACCGAAGTGCTGAGCTTTCGCCCGAAAGACCCTTCGCACACGCTCGGCACAAAGGACCCGTCCACCGCCTCCGAGCTCGGCCTCCGAAACACGATATGGGAGCTGCCAAAGCCGAAGCGCCGCAACACCAGGGACCCCCGCCGTCCGCCCCTCGCCATCCAAACGACCAAGGAGAGAGACCATCACCACCGCAACGTCGCTCGCCGCAGAGACGCCCGTGCAGTCCGCCTTCCAGAGCCGCCGCCTCGGCATCCGCGATCCCCATCCGAGGGACCAACAAGTCGCAGGGTCACCGCGATGGACAAGAGGGGCCGACGAAAGAAACTAGGCCTGCGAGAGCAACAACCGCAATCAATAAGAGGAGATCCCGTCCTCCACCGTCTGAGACGGTTGCCGACCGGACGCAGTAGCAGGTCCGGTCAGGCCCAGATCAGCCCACACAGGCCCGGATCAGGCCCGACCAGTCCCGCCGCCGCGCTGCAGCGCCAAGATCGCAGTTGTCCCTCCTGCATATGGGCTCAGGGCGTGCGCACCGGGCGGGGCCCATAAAACCCAGATCAGGCCCACCGGGCCCAGATCTGGGCCGAGGAACCCTAGCCATGGCCAGCACCCGAGCACCACCTAGCCCCGTCGCCGTGCTGTCCCCTACTGCCGCCGCCGTTGAACCACCGCCGCCACGGCCGACGCAAGCCCGCCATGGCCCTTGATGGCCAGCCACCGGGAAGGAGCCGCTGCCCCGCCCGAGCGCGCACCGCCGCTGTGAAGCGCCGTCGCCGGCCGTGCGCACACGAGCCTTGCAAGTCACCACGCCGCCGCCGGGACGGCCGCGCCGCCACGCCCCTGCACAACGCGACGCCCCCGACGACGTCCACAGCCCGCGCCGAGACCCCGCGCGAGAGAGTAGGAGAGTCCCCGCCGCCGCCAGCGCCCGGCCCGCGGCCGGCAACGCCGCCGGCGGCGGCGAGGGTAGGATGGGCGAGGGGAGAGCTGCGACCGCGGGATGGGGATCCCCTGCTCGCCCGCGCGGGGGGCGAGGCAGGGGACGGAGAGGAGGGGGAGAGGAGGACGGGGAGGAGCTGGGCTCGCCGGCGGCGGCCCGGCGGCTAGGGTTCCAGGAGGGTTCGCGAGAGAGGAGGTCGGGGTCGGGTTCGCCAACGGCCACGTAAGCATCAATCATCTAGTTTTGTTCCCATTCCTATGGTCAGAACTGTTTTAAATTTCTATTGTTTTCCATCCAGTAAGCTAGACACTACCATTTGTCGATTTGTTCTAAGGACCAACATATACACATATCTAATGGACAATAATTTTATCTAGATACAAATATATTTAACCAGAACACCTTACAAAAAAAAACCCAGCACTGAACAGTCAATCAACACTACAAGAATAAGTTATCTGTCTGAAGAAAACTGGTGACAACACAAGAACACACGACAGCAAAGCCGATCTGGTACAACACATCGGCAAGAGGTCCGATCTAGCATACATTTTCTTTTTTGAAAGTTCGATCTAGCATACATTGATCTTCTAGCAGCAGTAAGTAGCTTAGCCAGTACAAACTTTTTATCTTTCTCCATCTCCACTAGGCACATAGATAACTTCTGATATGATCGAGCAGCAAGAAGCATATATTTGCTGTGTTTCACACATACTAGTCACTTTTGGCGCGGCGATACGCCGCACCCGTTGGTATTGAAAATGATGAAATCCGTTGGAATTTGCTGAAATCCGTTGGAACTTATGTTTGTATGTTGGCATGAATGTGTAATTTAACTTCATAAATTGAGTTGATCAAGTATGTCTGTATTTTGCTGTAAATATGGAGTCGAGCTCGTTAGTTGGAGGGAATATGTTGTATTAGTATTTATTAAATTTAATCCATATTTAGGGGAAATGAATTTGTGGTTTCTCGAAATATTCATATGAGCAAGCATTATTTAAATTTGAGTACATATTTAGAGAGAGGTAAGTTCAATTAGAGCATTTATTAATTTGAGCTGTATAATTGGAGAGAGTTCAGTTATATCATCTGTAAGTGTCAACCTATTTGAGTTGGTATAATATGTTTGTATTTTGCATTAATTACTTAAATTAACTTTATAATCGAAGAAAATCCATTTTATGATCTTTTTGTAATTTCATTTTAAATTCAATTTATAGTTAGAGAAAATTAACTTGCAGTTTTCTCCAAATATTCATCTAATAAAGAATTTTGAAACTTAGTTTAATACCAAATATTCTGCAAATATTGCAGTTAAGTTTTGTTACCTTCAAATATGTTAAATAAATTGAAATGATGAAATGTTGCTCCATATTGTTACTATTATTTTGTTTAACACCATAATCAAAGGAAATATATTATGGTTATCTCGAAATAATAGCCAATTTGAGCATATATTAAATTTATTTGCATAATTGTTGACAGTTTAGTTATATTATCTCGAAATATTAATCAATTTGAAATGATATATTAAGTTGGTCTGTTGACTTAAAAATATAATATAATTCTGTAATGAGATGAAATACATTGTGTGAGCGTTTCTTATAGTTTATTCTATAATTAGGGGGAAATGAATTTGTATTTGCTACAAATATTCAGCAAATTGGAATATAAAAATATGTTTGCATTATGTCATAAATAGGTATTATTTTTTTGGTCATTTTGATATTTTTTTTATATATTTCTGATGGATAGATTTGAAGGTGTTGATTTTGCAGTATTAATCACTTTGTGGGGATTTTAAGACGAACTGAGCCCACCTGTCATGGTGAGAGTTCAGTTATATTATGTATAAATGTTAACCTACTTGAATTCATATAATATATTTGTATTTTACCTTACTTATTTAATTTAACTTTATAATCGGAGGGGATACATTTTATGAGTATTTATTTAATTCAATTTAAATTCAATTCATAATTAGAGGAAACGAATTTGGTGAGGTGTGTGTAGTTTTGATTGCGTTGTTGCATGGATTTCATGCTGATAAAGCTATGTTTCTTCTCTCTTTGGAAAATATGTGAATAGGTAGTGGACAAAGTTTGCGTAAGATACAGTTAGAGATCGATAATGAAAAACACAACCTAAAAATTGTCTATATTTAGAAGTTTTTTCAAACCCGCAAATTATTGGAACTGAAAAAATCCGTGCTTAAAGAATGTTCTGAATTTAAAAAAGTCTGTATTGGAATGTATTCAATTTTAATTCTTTTAATGTTCACAAAATGTTCGAAGTTAGAAGGCATCTAAATTTGCAAAGCATGTAAATCTGAAATTTGACTTGAAATGGTCAAATAGATTTTAAAAATCGTACAAAGTGGGAAAAGATATCGAAGTGCACCCTAGAACATAAGGTCAATCTAGATGGAGTTGGAATGACTAAGATTTGTCATTTTCATATACTCCATATTTGACATGAGAGGTTATTTAGTTCTTCTACAAAAACTTTGTTCAAAGTTGTTCAATTATGCATGGAAATGCATTATTTGCAAAGATTTCATTTTTCCACTATGCGCGGGCTCCGCCGCGCCCGTTGATTTGAATTTTTTTCGAATATGTTTTTTTAAAAAATCATGTTGAAATATGAGTACTATTTGAGTTCGGTGATTTTTTTTTTTTGAATTTTTTTTTAAAAAAAATCATGTTGAAATATGAGTATTATTTGATTTCGGGAAGTTTGCGCTTAGAAGGTTGTTGAGATTGCGAGAATTTGACGTATTGAAATGTATTCATATTTGTATTATTTTAATGTTTACGTAAAATGGTCAGATTTGGAAGGTATTTGAAATTCTGGAATATGTAAATTTGAAATGTGAGTTGAAATACTGAAATATAGATTTTAAGATTTGTAATTTGGGTTTGAATGTTCAAATATGATTGTTTTTCCCATGTCTAAATGTAGGCCAATTTGAATGTTCAAAACTTATTTGTTTTGTGTGGAAAATAGTTGAGACTTTTTTCCCCTAGCATTGTGATATATTTTTTATATTTTGTTTGTGTGTATTTAAAATTTGTTATTTTTTGCAATAAATTTGAAAAGGTTCCAAAGCATATGTAATGATTATTTTGATCCCGTGTGGTGAAATTGGAATCTGAAAATGTCCATGTCTAGAAGTTGTAAAGGTTTTAAAATCATTGAATTTAAAGAAAAGTTTTTGTTTTAATTTTTATTTGGATTTCAAAAAACTGTCAATTTTGGAATTTGTTTAGTTTCTTTTTCCCACGTTTGCAGGTTGTTCAGATTCGGAAGACATCTAAATTTTTGGAATGTTCGAATTTGAAATTTTAGCGTATGCCGTAAGTAGCTAGCATTTGTTTTTTGTGGTTATTTTGGTATGTTTTCCATATTTGGCCGGATTGGTATATTTGGGGAAAAAATAAATATGGGAATGAGCATATTCAAAATTTGTTCGTTTTTTCTAACTACTGAAATTCGAAAGGGGAAAAAATTCTATGTTTACAAATTGGTCGGATTTTAAAAATTGCTCCAGTTGGTAAGTCTTTCATAATTGATTTATTTTAACGTTTTTGAAGTTTTCGAATATTCATATTTGAATCTTGATCATATGCCGTAAGTAGGTAGAATTTTTTTTCCTTGTGATATTTTGGGTATATGTTTTCATTTTGTTTAAATTATTCACATATTTGGACTAAGTGCGGACTCTGCCGCGCCCGTGTATTAAAGGAAATTTTAAGTCGATGATGTGCACATGTTAAAATTATGTAAGTTCGAAAATTAGTGAAATTCGAAGACGTCTTCATTTAAGAATTGTTGTGTTTGCAGAATTGTTTAAGATGGGACGTTTTTGAGATTCGAATTTGTTTTACGTTCGTAAAGTGAGTAGTTTTAGAAATATTTAGAACTTTGGAGTATATAAATTTGGTTTCCGATTATATGGCACAAGTAATTGGCATTTATTTTTGGGAGGGTATTTAAGCGGAAGAATATTTTATATTCGGCAGTTTGAAATGTTTTTCTGTAAAATCTGTAGTTTATCTATTAGCAGTTACTATATCAAATCATTAACATTACATTCGTCATGAAATATATTTACATATTTTTATTTGTTTATTGTTTAAAATATTGATAGTTTTGGCTGAAATCGTGATTGAATTTAGTCGAGTTTGCCTTTTCAGGGGAAAATTATACGCCTTATATCAAGGAACAGAGGGAGTATAAAAGAGGCACGTCATATTTGGTAATTTTTATTTTTTTTAAGTTGTGTAAACATGCATGTAAATGTGTTGGTTGTAAAGATATTTTTTTCTGCAAATTTTGATATTTTTATTATATTTTTTTGAGTTGCACATCGGAAGATATGTTTTTTTTAGTTATACCATTTCTTGTATATTTTTTTTAAAGTTGTGTAAGAATGCACATAAATGTGTTTGTTTTAAAGGTATTTGTTTGCTGCAAATTTTGATATTTTATTTGTGTTTTTCTGAGTTGCACATGAAAAGTTATGGATTTTCTGAATTTCAATTTTTTTTCTGTATTTGTAAAATATCTGGCAGGTGGGACCTACGCGTCAGCCAGGCGACGGTGACGTCAGCCTTCGGCGTCATCCGCGGGCGGATCTGCGGCGACCTCGCCGCTCGCCGGCGGCGCGGCGGCGCCTTCCAGCACGCTCGCGTGCCCGCGTCGGAGGCGGCTGGTCGCGGGCGACCCGTAATCGGCGGCGCCGCCGTTTATTGACCGCCGGAACGTCGCCGGCGACCCGGAGACGCGGCGGAGGACGGCGAGCACGGCGGGGCCTAATCCGATGAAACGACGGCGCCGCAGGACCTGATTCACGGCGAGGAGGTGGAGGGGAAGACGGCGAACCTTCCCGCGTGCTTGGATCCGTGCGGGGAGGCGCGTAGCGGCGGCGGCGCGAGGTGGCGGCGACGGCGACCACGGCGTCGCGCGGAAAAGAGGAGAGCTCGCGTGCTGTTTTATGGAAAGGACCCCGGAGTTTCGGGAAATTTCGTATAGGTCCCCCGCAGAGGGGAAGCGTGTAGTGCGCGTTGATTTTCAAACTCGTGAGGACTTTTTTGCAAAAAAACGCGGCAACCGGGTGGGCGACTGGCTGGAGCCGGGGCGATGGGCTGGCGACCGGGCGACGTGGCGTTCAGCGATTGGCAGAAAATCGCGAATGAACAGTACCGCGCTGGGAGGGCGACGTGGACGCGCGTGAACCGTCGGATGGCTCAGATCGGACGGCCGTCGTTCGGGGGCGACGTGGACAGTGAAACGGAGGCTGAATCGTATCAGCTTTTATATATGGATCTACAAAGGTATACATCGGTGGTTCTGATAGACCTTAATGTATATCAATTTCCAAAAAATAAAAAATGAACCTTACTGTATGCAAAATAAGAAAACATCCGTGTTTGATAACCGATGCAGACCAACATCAACATCCATGTGCAAACGTATGTGTAATACCTAGGCATAAAATAATTTAACCTTTCAAGCAATAGAGTACATGACAAGGGGAGTCGGTAGCTCACATTGGCGGGGTTCTAAGAGTCTTCGTCGCTCTTGTAGCTGAAGGAAGCAGTCGGCGGTGCAGACCAGCTGCCGAAGTTGAGGATGAGGCGGCGGAGGTGAAGCAGACAAACCCTAGCCGTACAGAATGACGAGTATACGCGTAGGCAGAATCCGGCGGAGAGCTTAGGCGGCGGCGCCTAGGGTTCGCCCGCCATGGAATCGCGTTGGTGGTCGCGAAACGGAGGAGAAACAGTTGGCGTATCGTTTCGGCCGGGTCAGAGGCTCCTCCACTAGCACTCTAGCAGTGGCGTGTAATTTTGGCGAAAATCTGCAGATTACTGGAAACTGGAAAAACACGGGAATCGTCCCTAGGAAAAATCTCAGAATGATTATTTTTTAGAGAAGTAAAACCTTTGTAGCGCTTCTTGACGATTGACATCTTGACAGGTTTAGAAAAAAATGCTACTTGGGGGTTAGACCTCCATCCAAGCAGTTTAATAGAGATTTTGGGTGTGTACACACGAGAGCGGGTGCTAGCACTCGAACTTGGAATCTCGCGGGCAGGGTAGGTATCTTGACATGTTTAGCATCTGCACTAGAGATTTGAAACTCACTTTCAATCCCAAAAAACAGCGCACTCCACTGAAAACATCAAAACCGTTTCTGCAAGAGATCTCCAAAATAAATTCCCGGTCCTTCTAATCTGGTTCGCAGACTATGCGAGGTCATCGGGGACCTCGTTCTCACTCTCCCAGAGCTTGGTCCGAATTGAGCTCAGCGCCTTCGATGAAGAAATGTTGCGGGAAGCGTCGGTTTTAGGGAAGTTGCTCGAAAAGATCAGTTTTTCGCTCAAAAAAAAATACACCTCCTAGTTCAAAAGTTGCTTCGTGGTAGTTGACAAAAAAGGGTTGAGGAGCTGAGAGAGGAAGGAGCTGGAGAGCGTGAGAGCCTGCAGCCCAACGCCGTCTGCCACTCCGGCGACGGCGTCCACCAAGCCCCACGCCGGCAGCCACTCCGGCTCCGGCGGCCACCTTCCCGGCTCCCTCCCTGCCCCTTCCCCTCGCCTCGCCGCCATGGACTCGCCCCCCGAGTTGTCGCAGTCGCGCCGCTGGGCGGACTACTCGGACGACGACGAGGACCTCTCCCCGCGCTCCTACTGTGAGGTGCTCCGCAGTGGCACGCCGCCGTCTGCCCGCTCCTCGCCGGCTGTTCGTTCTCCGACGCCAACCTCGTCCAGGCCGGCCCCTTCTCCGCCTCTGGCCGCCCCGCTGCGCCGCGCTCGCTCGCCGCCGCCTGCTCCGCCGGCGGGTGCCCCCCTTCCCTGGCTCCATGGTGGCGGAGGGAAGCGCCGCCGTGGACAGCAGCTTCCGGCCTTGGTGATCCGCAACGACCTGCCGCCGGACCTCGCCGGCTGTTGTTTCAATTGCACTCTTCCCGGTCACATCTCCAGGGACTGCCCCAATGACACGAAGTGCTTGCGCTGCAAAGAGGATGGCCACCATGCAAGGGAGTGTCTGCAGCTGCGCTTTCCGCCGGCGGGGCCGCCGGGGATGGACCGTCGTCTGGGCCCAAGGGCCGTGGAGGTGGAGCAGCGGCGCACTCCGGTGCGGGAGCGCATCGGCGTCAGGATTCCCCCCTCGCCGGCGCCAGGTCCCTTGGAGCAGCGCCGCACCCCGGTGCACGCTCGCATCGGCGCAAGGGACCCGCCGTCGCCTCCGCCGGGGCTCGTGGAATCAGCTGCCTCGCGTGCCGCTCCGGCGAGATGCGTTGGCGTGGACAGGCGTTCGCCGCCGCCGGAGACGTCTCACCGTGGTGCGGCGACCGGCGCGGACCGTCGCGGTGCTCAAGGCGGGGCTGGCCACCGACGGAGTGATGCGGCCCGTTGGCGTGGCGTGGAGGCCGGAGGCCGTTGGGCGCCGCCGAGCGCGGACTTCCCTCCCCTTCGGATGGAGCGACGCGATCGCAGGTCGCCATCGCCGCCGCGCTCGCAGCCTGTGGAACGCCCGCATGGGAAGGCTCCAGTGGTGGAAAGACCACCGCGCGAGGTCGTCTTCCTTCCCCGCTCGGAGGAGATTGACAGGGCGGAGGCGGCGCTCAAGTGGAGCTTGGTGGCTTTCGTCTCCGGCGGCCGCGCGCACATCTCGCCGGAGGAGGCTTCCCGTGCCGTGGTGGAGCAGCTTCCCCGCTCGGAGGGCAACTTCTCGGTGCACCGCTACTGGCCGGCGGATTTCCTCTTCAAGTTCTCAAGTAGGCGCTTTAGGGACGAGGTCGCGACGGCCGGCGTCGTGGATGGACGCGGCTTTGCTCTCCGGTTCTCTCCGTGGAACCGGCAGCTTCAATCGGTGCAGTGCCCGCTCCGGCACCGCATTCAGCTTGAGCTCACCGGCATCCCGGCTCACGCGTGGAACCGCTCGACGGCCGGCGCGCTTCTTGGCACGACGGCGTGGATTGAGGGGATGACGGCCGCAACGGCGAGCTCGGTGGACATGCGCACCCTCCTGGTGACCGCGTGGGTGGATGATCTCGACCGCGTGCCGGCGGAGAAGGAGCTCTGGATTGAGGAGCCCGGCGACCCGCTCAATGAAGACGACGCCCTTGTGCTGCCGGGTGAGCTGCCCATGCCGGCGGAGAAGAACATGCTCAAGTACGTCGTGACTATGCGGATGACCTGCTCGGCGGACAGACGTGGACGGCCGCGCTCGCCGGACTCCGGTGATGATGATGGCGGTGGCCGCGGGGGAGACCGCGGGAAGGGCGTCGGTGGTGGCCGGGACTCGCGCGTCTCGCGGAGGGACCAGGGACCGTCCGGTGCGCGGCGGAGCCGTAGCAGAGGCGGTGAGGCCGGAGATGACCGCCGGCGCCGGCGGGCGGCACAGGGCCGCGGCGATGACGGCGCAGGAGCTGGATGTCGACATTCCCGGGGCCACGGTGGGGCCAGGGGCTGACGTCGCTGACGTGGCCGGTCAGCAAGGCTCTTTTGACCCAGGCATGTGCGCCGGATGGGTCCTGGCTGTGGAGGAGACCGGCATCTCCTGGGATCCGATGCTGCTCGAAGCGGAATTGGCCGCTGGGCACTCGACACGTGGCGCAGGCGGGCCCTCTCTGGGACGGACGCGGGAGCTGGTGCGGCTTCCAGCCGTTGGCGAACTGCCAAGTGGCAACTGCGGGCTGGCTGGGCCTGCTGAACCTGCAAAGCTGCTGCTAGGACCCACTGTCGCTGCTGCAAAGGCACCGTCCTCCCCTGCCCCTGTTTTGGACTCTGATGGAGAGTGTGGACTGCTGACCGCGCCAGCTGTGTCCAAAATTCAAATTTTGGATACTCCGGAGCGGCCGCGCTCGGTGGATGATCTAGTGCGCTACGGGACACGGTTTGGTGGGCCGCTGTTGGGACGCGACCGTGGGCTCAGTGGAGAGCTGATCCTATCCTCGGCGGGCCTCCTCTCATCTGTGTCGGTGGGCCCGATTCCCCGTGGACTCCTGTCAGCTTGGCCAGTCGGCGTGACGGGTCACCGGCCTCAGGGCTGGAATTTTTTCCGGTCTCCTTGTCGACTGTGGGTACTGATGATGTGCAGCCTGTCGAGTCGATGCAAGCAGTGGAACAGCCTGGGGCTCAGAGTCTGGAGCAGCTAAGGAGGGGCTATGTGAAGCCCGTGGCGCCGGTCCTTCACAGGCCGGCGAAGCGCAGTCGCGCGAAGAGGATCTACTCCGGACCGGTGCGGCGCAGCAGCAGGCACCGTGGGAAGTTCGCTGCGGGTACTCCGGTGAAGCGCCAGCAGCGCGAGTTGATCACGCGGTTGCAGATCGCGAGGGAAGGCGAGACCATCGGCGACGAGGCGCTGAATGCGTACCTGGACCTCTTCAGCCAGCCGTTACCGCAGAAGCACATTGACGTGATCTTGAGCTTGTTCGGGTGGCTACCTGAGGCGTTGCCGATGGCCGAGGACGTGCCAGTGGAGTGCCTAGTTTAGGCGTGGATCTGTTGTTTTCCTTTTAGCCTCTTGTTCCTTGTATTTGTTTTTTCTCCCGGAACTATGTTGGATATGGATCTTGTGATTGCCATTTGGAATGCGCGTGGATTAAACTCGGGGGCGCGTAGAGCAGTGATTTTTCAAGCTATGGCGGCAACTGGCGCCAAGATAGTCTGCCTCCAGGAGACTAAGATGGAGATCATCACGGCCCAGATCGTCCGCGAATGCCTCGGGGTGGCCTTTGACGGGTTCCTTTACCTGCCGGCCGTGGGTTCACGTGGAGGCATTTTGCTTGCGTGGCAGTCCGAATATGTCACGGTCACTAACCCTCACATGACCGCTAATGCGCTTACTGCTAGCATCTCGATTGGAGGGGACCAGGCGTGGTGGTTCACCGGAGTCTATGGCCCTCAGGGCGTGGGTGCGAAGCATGCCTTCCTTCAGGAGCTTCGCGATATACGGGACCTGCATGCAGGGCCGTGGATGGTTGCAGGAGATTTCAATCTCATCATTGACCCGGAGGACAAGAACCAGGGTGTCCTTCACCGTGCGATGATGGGCAGATTCCGGCGTACTCTGTCGCTGTTGGAATTGAAAGAGATCTACCTAAATGGGAGAAGATTCACTTGGTCCAATGAGCGTCAGCAACCAACTATGGAAAAGCTGGATAGGGTCTTTTCGACCGTGGATTGGGAGGAGCGCTTTCCAGACGCCTTTCTTTCGGCAAACTCCTCGGGCCCTCTGACCACTGTCCCTTGGTGCTGAGCCTAGCCCCAGATCTGCAGATGGGGCGTAGATTCCAATTTCAGTCTTTCTGGACGAAGGCGGAGGGTTTTCTGGACGTGGTTCAGGAGGCTTGGTCGTCAGTGGAACAGGAGATCAACCCCTTCAAGAGGTTGGATCTTAAGCTTCGAGCCACGGCCAAAAGCCTGGCAAGGTGGAGTAGCAAGTTCATTGGCAACATCAAAATGCAGATACTTCTAGCCAATGAGATAATCCTGCGGCTAGACGTGGCCATGGAGACCCGACCCCTCTCACCGGCAGAGAGGGGGCTTAGGAAGGCCCTAAAAGGGAAGCTGCTTGGGCTGGCATCTCTTGAGCGCTCCATGGCGAGGCAACGAGCGAGGGTGCTATGGCTGCGGGAGGGCGATGCCTGCACGAAGTTCTTTCACATGCACGCAAGCCATAGACGGCGTCAGAACTTCATTGGCCACCTCATGGTCGATGGAGTTAGGAAGACTGAGCATGTGGATAAGGCTGAGGCCGTGGATGATTTCTTTGACGATCTCCTCGGAACGGAGGTGGACCGGCCTTTCTCGTTCGATTTAGACTACCTGCAGCTGCCCACTGTGGATCTCTCCCACTTAGAGATGGCCTTCTCGGAGGAGGAGGTGTGGAACGCCATTAGGAGCATGCCGCTTGACAAATGCCCGGGGCCGGATGGGTTCTCCAACAGATTCTATGTGGCTTGCTGGGGAATCATCAAAGGGGATGTCATGGAGGCGTTCAACTCCTTGTCTCGGCGTGACGCCCGTGGATTTAGCTCGGTCAACCAGGCGTTGATCACCCTGCTGCCCAAGAAAGTGGGTGCGGAGGAAGTTCGAGATTTCCGCCCTATCAGCTTGATTCATGGGTTCGCCAAGCTAGTGGCAAAGGTGGTGGCCTGCAGGGTGGCCCCCTCCATTCCTCAACTGGTGGGGGCGCACCAGAGTGCCTTTGTGCGTGGACGGTGCCTACATGATAATTTCATGATGGTTCAGTGTACGGCGCGCAAGCTTCATAGCTCGAACTTTCCAGCCGTCCTCCTGAAGCTTGACATTACAAAGGCATTTGATACAGTCAGTTGGGCCTTCCTCCTGGAGGTGTTGAGGAAGATGGGGTTCGGTGACCTTCTACTCGCAACCATCTGTGCCCTTCTCTCGTCAGCTTCCACTAGGGTGCTACTCAATGGTCATCCTGGTGGAAAGATTTTCAACAGACGTGGATTGAGGCAGGGAGACCCGCTCTCGCCTCAACTGTTCATTTTGATCATGGAGGTCCTGCATCTGTTGATTGAGAGGGCTACGGCCTGTGGATTGTTGTCGCCTCTGGCTGACACGGGTCTTAGGCACCGCACGTCGATCTATGCTGATGACGTGGTGACTTTCCTCCGCCCCCTTGAGAGGGACCTCAGAGTTTTCGCTCAGCTACTCGATGACTTTGGCTTGGTGTCCGGGCTGAGGGCGAACCTTGAAAAGTGCTCGGCGCATCTGATCCGTTGTGGAGAGGCCGAGGCGGCGTTGGTAGCTCGAGAGTTGCACTGTCCGCTGCTGCCGTTCCCGCTGCGCTACCTGGGGCTACCGCTCTCCCTTAGGAAGCTGACGCCCGCTCAGCTCCAGTATCTGGTGGATAGTGTGGCCAGCCATCTTCCTAGGTGGCGTGCCGGGCTGCTCAACCGTGGAGGACGTCTTGAGCTTGTTAAGACCACCCTCTCTGCGATATCTATTTTCGCTATGATGTCTCTTGACCTGTCTGTGAAGACCCTGGTGGCGATCGAGAAGATCATCCGCAGCTTTCTCTGGGTTGGGCGCAAGGACGCCCGTGGAGGTCACTGCCTCGTGGCGTGGGAGAGGGTTTGCATGCCCAAGCACTTGGGGGTCTTGGGATTCCCAACCTGCGACAGATGAACCGCGCTCTCAGGGCTAGGTGGCTTTGGCTTAGCAGGACGGACAGCTCCAAGCCCTGGAGTGAGTTCAACATCCAAGTCCCCCGCGTGGTACAGCAGTTGTTTGAGGCAGCCACCACTTCAGTTGTGGGTGACGGTGCTTCCACCTTTTTCTGGACAGACAGGTGGCTGCCCGGTGGGCGTGTGAAGGAGCTGGCTCCGAACCTCTTCATGAAAGTGTCGAAGGCCGCGCGGTGCTCCCGACGAGTCAGAGATGGGCTCGCAGGTGGATGGTTGGACGACGTCTCGCCTGACCTGGACGCGCGAGAGATCCGCGAGTTGTTGTCCTTGGCTGACAGAGTGGCAGAGTTCGCCCTGACAGAGGGGTCGTGGATGAATTAAGGTGGAACTGGGAGAGCCACCGCAAGTACTCAGCTCGCTCGGCTTACAGAGGACTCTTTGAGGGCAAGATCGGGTTGGCTGGGGCGCAACAGGTTTGGAGCTCCCGAGCTCCAAACAAATGCAAGTTCTTCCTCTGGCTAGCGCTGAAGAACAGATGTTGGACTGCAGACCGCTTAGGGCGAAGAGGGCTGCCTAGACCGACTGCTTGCCCGCTGTGCGACCAAGTGGGAGAAGACATAGACCACCTTCTCCTTGGTTGTGTCCTCTCTAGAGAGGTTTGGCACTCCTTCCTGAGCAAGTGGGGTAGAGTGGATTGGGTCCCTGACCATGATGATCGTCTTGTGGATTGGCTACCGGCCAAGACGCCGGGAGGTAATGACGAGAAGGACTTGTGGACGGCGATCAACTTGATCTGCTGGAGCTTGTGGAGGCATAGGAATGGAGTGGTCTTCGAAGGTCACACTCCTTCGGCAGCGACCGCCATCAGGATGGTAGAAGCCGAGGCTGACCTGTGGCGGGCAGCGAGGATGTTTAGGGGTAGCTTAGAACCCGTAGACAGGTGGAGGGTTGGCGAGTGATCCCCTTTTTTTCCTTTTGGTGGATAGCGTTCTCGGTGCATGTGCCGAAACGCGTTGTAAACGGCCGCTTGGCCTCTCCTTCTTGAAACCGATACGTCCGCTTGGACGTATTCTTAAAAAAGTTGCTTCGTGGGAGGCAGTTTTAGGATTCTAGTGGACATGTTGCATATCCTTGAATTTTTTGTCCTGTTATTGCACTCATGTGAAAATTCCATTTTCTATTCACTTCGTCCTAAATCTAAAATGCCACTTTGAGCTCAAAATTTCAGATGTGCTGTTCTAAAGAATCAACCAACCGTCCAAACAAGTTTGATTGCCGAATGAAGCCGACCTTCTTCATCCTTGTCAATGTATAGCCTTTCCTTCGCAATGTGTGCAATTTAGATTTGAATCTTTCTGTCATGGTAGGTGCACCTCAAATTAATTTCGTCAATGTTATTAGATTTTTCTTTCCTTACACAAGTTGCTAGAAAAAGAAACCAGGTTGTTATAGCAATGGCATGGATTTTCCTTGAGCGAGATTCCAATTCCGAACAATATACACAAACAGGTCGGAGAAGTATATGGTACACGGAGGTGAACAATAGCTTGTGTAGCAAAAGACAAATAAGAACTTCGTGCATACACACGAGAGAAGAAATGTAACCAACGGCATCGTCATTCCCATCGATTCAAAACCAAAGGGTAGTAAAGCAGCAGCTCAAGACGAACCCTATAAATACATGGTTCGATCTTCCTCTTGCATGCACCATTTTCCATATCTTGTTGCTACATCTCCATAAAACAACAAATGGCTCCTCCACTTCCCAGCCATGTTTTCTCTCCTATTTTACCCCTCGGGATTACTGCACATGCAAACTTCACCATGTCAAAAGCAGCATATTACCCCAATTCTACTGCAAAAGGGACTGAAAGTAAGTACTTGATATTGGATATGTTACTTAAATCGTAGAGCTCACGTGTACAAAAAAAAGTATCAAACTAGATACCGTCAACGATAAAATATTTGTTTCTGACAAGACTTA
This sequence comes from Poa pratensis, assembly GCA_947311845.1. Lineage (NCBI taxonomy): Eukaryota > Viridiplantae > Streptophyta > Magnoliopsida > Poales > Poaceae > Poa > Poa pratensis. The sequence goes on from CAMZMU010000102.1 coordinate 5,171,929, forward strand.
CAGACGGAGCATGTCACAGCGATGTTTCTGCATCAGCAAGCCTCTACAGGAATGGGGTAGGGCCGGTAGGCTGTGGCTCGAGCTATCAGGTAAAACACATCTATGCCTGTTCCCAGGTTGTGTGAATCACGAACCATCATTTTTCCGTTCCTAGTAAGAATGCCAGTTGCCAGCAGGTAAGGTGCATAGATCCTTACTACTGCTCTGCAGATGGTGTGACAATCGTGATCACCGACTCGGGATCGACTGACGACACTGATTTCATCCTCGATGAGCATTCATTCGCTGGTATGGCGCAGACTGCAAATGATGGTGCAGCACGGCTCGCCCTTGGCCATGTTGGAATTGAGCATAGAAGGTGCGTGAATATAAATAAACCTGTCTAAAGCTATTGCTTGAACCATACACCTAGTTGCTTTTTTTAATGATACACCTAGTTGCTTTCTTCAGATGCCAAAAGGTATAAAAAGACCCTGAAAGTTACAGCAGATATGATCTTGCATAATGATTTAACAGCAAAACTGACATGTTAGCAAATTTCTTGGCATTCTCCCTGCCACATAGGGTTTCTTGTAACTACTCAAATAAGAACATTGTTTTCAAGAATACTGAGAGAAGCGATTGCACCTACTACCTAGAATTTGAGATCTGGTACCAACAAGGTAGCCAGGAGATCATCGCGGTCCAGTTTTGTGAGGTACACACTAAATAAATAATGTAAATCATGTGTGGAAGGAGTTACATTATACCTGCTGATGGCTGCATGCAGATTGTGAACCTGACATGCCGATTCTGAGCCGGACTCAGTATGGGCTACCGTCTCCCCATCAACTGGTCCTCTGTCCATAAGAATTCTGTTTAGCAGCGGAGCTGCACGCGGAGGTAACCAGAAATGGCTAGTTCCGACAGGCATAGTACCACAGAACTGAACGATGATTCTGGGGTCCAAGTGCAGCTGAAGTAGCTATATACAGCATAGATACTGCAAGAACAAATAGATGACATTTAATTTTGTCATATTCTTTGATCATGTATACTCTTGCAAAGAATTTTCTGTAATTTATCATGGTTATGCTTGCCTGAATAGGCTGCGTGTATGAATAAACTTCACACGGAAGAACAGCTACTCGGTTTTCCCATATTCTCTGATCATGTAATACTCTTGCTGTCTTGCAATGCATTTTCTGTAATTTGTCATGGTTATGCTTGCCTAAATAGGCTATGTGTATGTATAAACTACAAATGGAAGAACAGTAAGTTCACATGAGCAGTTTAGCAACTCTTATATTACTGTTTTTAAGAAGATATCAATGTTAATTTTGCAGAAACAGACAATTGAGAATCACCACAATGCATAGAATAATGCAGTTAATTCAGAGAGGGCATATGCTTATAATAGCTGATTATAATTAGCAATAGTCTTACCAAATTAGAAACGACGAGGTCTTCAGGATCCACTTTTTACATCATCATGGCAACATATAGATACTGTACATGGCCATACTTTAGACAAGATTTGACTAAACTACAAGGAACCGACTGACCCGTTCAATTGTCCATTGGATTCAGGAGAAATTCCGAAAAAGGATGTCAAACCTGATGTGTCGGCAAGAAGCAAACCAATTATCAGTAACCACTAAAGAAGTACTATCAAAATAATAAACTCAACAAGATGGTACAGATTAACATTACATAACATCAGTTTGAAAGAACAATATCAGTGTTTCCGAAGTCACAAGTTCACAACAAAACAACAATTTAAACTTAAAGTTGAACCCAATTATAGCAAGGAGCAAACGAATAAAGAAATGAATCAATACGTGTTAAGAAAATCTAGTTAAAAGTAAAATAAATTAGATGAACTCAGCCCATCCTCCACACATATCGTGTTATACGAACAACAGCTCATTTGTTTGGCGTGCGCGTAGAAGGTGCGGAAATTCTTGTAATAGGTTATGTGGCAACTGTACCCAACCATACAGAAAAACTTCTCAGTAAATAGAATTAATCTACATGTGAAACATGTGGCTGGGAACACACACTTTTAGCATGGCGCATGTAGGCGGTTGCGGGCATTAGGTAATAAGCACACACATCAGCATGTTTTTCTCTGTCTTCTGTTTTCTGCATAGTATATTCTCATGCCCCACGGCCCCAGGGATAGCGGTGTTCATAAACAGGTTGTGTCGGAAACATGTTTAAATACCACTGCTCAGGGAGCACGATTGGTAATTACTCAACAATCCAGGATCCGTGCCACACATGAGGGAGATCCGCAAAGGGTTGCGGAAGGGAAGGAGAGATGGAAAAGAGACAGATTGCATATACTTGTTCCCAACTCTTCATTGACAAAAGCATCCTCTTATGCAGATGGGTTTCCTAACAGATTGATCTAGAGATAAACCCATTTCCTAACTTAATGTTCAAGACATCAGGCCTTAGCCTGTGGTGGTCTTCGCCCCATGTTGGTGCTGGCAGGGAAGTCCTCACATGACATATATATGCTTATTTCGAAAATAGAGAAATTTCAAAAACTTTGGCAACAGTATAGAGGACAAGAGACTGGATTAAAAATTAATATAGTTTTAATGTCTGCCCATCCAACTGGGGGGTTTAGCAACCTACAATCCGACCCATTCCATATAAAGGCAAGATAAACTATGATATGTTGGAATGTTAAAACATTATACCATTTGTTGTATGTACAACTGCTCTTGCTTGTGTTGTATGGTCAGGATGTTGATTTCCTCCGAAAGAAATTGCTTGACTACTTGAAGCCACATCATGATTTCCAATCTCAGGATAGCCTGTTTGTAGAATATCATCAAGATGCTTCAGAAGAACACTTGATTGACTATCGATGTATGACATTGCCTCCTCTGATTTGGCAGCCCTTGAAGCTATTAGGCTAACATAACGGCACATGTTAGCCAAGCGAACTTCAGAGGATGACCGCACAATGCTGCCAGATCCACCGTTAGGTTCATCTCCCATCCTAACAGAACGGGCATCTTTCCTCCATCTCTTCAAAATGTATTGTTCCGGGAGCTCCTTGATATTCTTGAGATCAAGTACCTTTAGTACATGACAACACTGGATTCCAACAGATTCAAACTTCCTGCAGCTGCAAGTAGCCGAGCCATCTAGTGCATCGAATTTCACAATGGCCTCTGATGGCTTCTCATCAAGTGTTATTTGGTACTCTGAGATTGCTCCAACTACACTGCAGGGGAAGGACATGCAGTTCATATAAGCCTCAAACTCACTCTGGAACATCTTGAACGCTTCAGGTGTATAAGCATTTGATGATTGTTTTAACATTCGTAAGGACGGGATCGGCAAAGTCACCTGGTTTCCATCAACATCAGCATACAATTTCTTTGAACGATGCTCTTCCAGCATGGTCTCATAACGCCTGAAGAACTGCAGAATATCTTCTTGCTCACTGAGCTCCCGTTTCAGCTCATTAATCATATTATCCTTCCTAAGAGTAGTGAGTATATCAGCAGAAAAGACGGTTCTCCTATAAGGCAGAGCCCATTTTTCTTTCTCCAGGAAAAGTCTGCTAAGCCATTCACTCTCACCGATGTCATGTTTCTCGATTAGCTTTTCCCATGCTGACAAGAACTCCAACTCATCCTCGCACTCAAAGAGACACTGGCTCAAAGTATTGCCAAAACTCTTCGAGCTTTCAAACACCTGCTTCAGGTGCCTCTTTGAATTGTGGTAAATATGCCACACACTTGTGCAATTGTTACTCCCAGGCCACACCTCTGCTGCTGCAATGGCGCATTCCGCACGCTCGTCAATAAAAATAGTCTTTGGCTGCCTAGCACGCATGGCATCAGCAAACGCCTGAAATACCCATCTCAGTGACTGGATGCTATCATCATAGAGCAACGCTGCACCAAAGACAAGCAACCGCTTATGGTTGTCCACGCCAACAAACAATGCGAATGGTCGCCCATACACATTCAGTCCATATGTTGTATCGAAGCAAACAACGTCACCAAAGCTTCTGAAGTCGATGATTGACTTTGAATCAGCCCAGAAGAAATTCACAGCTGAATTCCCATCAGGAGTCATTCCTACTGCATAATACACCGAGGGGTTTCCCACCTGCAGCCCCTCCAAATATTCCAATGCGGCACCAGCATCCCCAAGCTGCACGCCCTTCCCCTGCTTCCTTCGATGCAGTTCTCCTGCCCCAAGCTCGTGCACTCGAGCCTTCATCTTATGTGACCGCAGCTTGTGCACAGTCTCTGAGTTTGCGAGTGGGTGGTTATGCTCCGGAAAGAACTTGGCAACCCGATATGTTCGGCATGGGGTGATCTTGACCACCATTCTTGCCTGGCACCCTGTCCGTGTTGGTGGTGGGCCTGGCCTAGGTGTGCCTGGTGCCCCTGCAGCAGCATTGCTTGTGCTGATGCTGGCTAGGCCCTCGTGTTTGGCACGGTCACTGACTCCCTCACGGGAACATACAAAGATCCGAGACACGATGATCCCACGCTTGCGCTTCTTGTATGAGCGGCGGACGCTGAAGCCCACATGCTCGGCATACCGGTTGTAGAAGGCATATGCGTCGTCTTCCGTCTCAAAATGCATATCTGTGTGCGGCCCATCCCTCGGGTCCGGCAAGCTTGCTGCGGCAGCAATGGCATGGTGCGACGTGCTCGATGGAATCATGGCCAACGACACGGCGGGCGCTGCAGAGGCCAGCGGGTGATTGTGCTCGGCGACAAATTCGGTGACACGGAAGGCATTGGCAGAAGGGATGAGCTTGATGGTGAGGGACGCCAGGCAGCCGGTGCGTGAGTCCGGGCACCTAGGAGGCGGTGCCGCAACGAGATCGACGGCGTCGGTCTCGTCTTGGGGCTTCTTGGGTTCTTGGCGGAAACCCTGCTTGGAGCAGACAAAGAGTCGGCGGGTGACGGTATGCCGGGAGTTCTTGGATTTGTTGGACTTGCGGACGACGAAGCCAAGCCGGGCGGCGTAGGCCTTGTAGAACTCGTACGCGTCGTCCTCCGTCTCGAAGTACATACCGATTTGGGGCGAGGTGGGTATGGCGGAGTCATCGCCGGCGGCAGAGGGGGCAGAAGTCGATGTGGCTAGCCCGAGAAGGGCGGGGTCGTCGGAGCCAGCGGCAGCAGCGGAGGAGGAGGGAGAGGAGGAGCCGGAAGAAGTCGGTGAGGAGTCTCCGGAGCGGGAGGCCGGGGGTTGCGCGGCGGTGGACATTAGGGTTTGTGCTAGGGTTTGGAGGAACGAAGGGGGAGAGCAGCGGGAGGAGGAAGAAGGGGTTGGATGGATTGGCTGTGGTGGCAGCGGTTGTGGGTAGATGTGTGTGGTGGTGGTGGTGGTGGTGGAGGGGCTGCGAGGCTTGTGCGTGTTGGTCATGGTTCAATCTGCTTGAGGCAATTCGTGCGCATTAACAAACTAGTAATCGTGCACGTGTAAACACACGTGTAATCTTGAGAATTTCTTTTCTCATGGGATAAATAAAATGTTAGTGAATATCATGATATCTTTGTTGTTTTTTACAAAACAAATGCAAAAAAAATGGGAACGATATATCTCTACTATATAATATGGCTACAGGTGATGGTTGGTACGTTTTTTTAATTTCCAATATTACCCCTCGTTGCTAGGTTGATCTAGAAAATAATTACACCTTGCCACCGCCAAGTCAGATGTACCTGTTCGGTGAAAATAGAAAATCCCCGATCCTATCCTTCCTCGCGTCCAGCGTCCAGTTCCCTTCCCAGCCGCCTCCTCTTCACCAAGCGATCCCATTTGCGCCGCCACCTCCGTCGCCGTAGCCCTTGCAGTCCGCTAGATCCAGATGCGCCGCCACCACGTTCTCGCGCGGCCGGGTCCCTCGCCGCCTCCTCCTCCTGGCCACCGGGTGGAACGCCGCAAAGACGAGGATGCGCGGGTGCATCCGCACCTGCCGGCGGCCATGCTCGCGCTCGCGCCTGTGGCCGGCCGTTCCACGGCGAGCGAGCCGAGACGGAGGGAGAACGAGCCTATACATGGAGGCGGCGGCCTCCACGCGTGGTCCTATGGCCGGCAGGGACGAGTTGGGCGGGGCGATGGTGGCGCTCGGCGCCTGCTGCGGCCGGTCGGATGAGCTCGCCGTGGCGCATGTGTGGCGGCGGGGTGACACGGAGACGGAGGAAGAGCTCCTGCCTTCATCGACCTGCTGCTCGTCCATTGCAAGGTCTCTATTTCTCCATTGACGCGCCATGACGGATGCCTTATTGTCTCGTTCATCGCCACCATCCTCTGTCGCTACCCGTGACTACGTGAGCCGTCTCTAGCCGACCGGGAACACTGCTCCTGAGCGGCCTTCTCTAGCTCTAGCTGACCTCCCTACGACCCAGCAGTTCGTCGTCCTCCTCCTCAAGCCCGGTCAGCTGTAGGTCGCTTTCTTCGTTCGTTCTAGCAGCGTCCGCGCGGCAGCTCACCCCCGCGCGCCGCTCCTGCAGCCCACCAACGACTCCGTCGAGCGCAAGCAGGGGAGAGGGAGTTGGGCGCGAACTAGATTGACTCGTGCCGGCGGTCAGCGCTGTCGGCGGTCACACGATCGGGCCGTGGTCGTGCGCCCGTGCCCATGCCCCATGGAAGAAGGGGGAGAGCCGCCAGTCGCAATATCTTCCTCCCGTACCTGCCCTGTACTCCGCCCTCCGCCGCCCGGTCTTCTGCTTTGGGCCGAGCCCGGCCGTACATGGAGATTGGTTTTGGCCGCCGTACCCCTGGCCGTCGGCCCGGTTTCCACGGCTGTCGGCCGGTGCCCTGTCACCGCCACCCAAGGTCCTAGCCCCGCCGCCATTTGTCCACCGTCGTTGCCCGACGAGACCACTCACTCCCCTTCCATCCACTACCTCGACCCTCCTGTGGGCCGCCATGCGCAGGACCAACTCGCCGCGTGCGTGTGACTGTGGCCGCTGAATCTGCGCCTACCACTACCGGTGCACCGTGCACGGGTCCTGCACCTCCCGCACGGCAGGACGCTCCGGCATGCTGCTGGCGCAGCCGCAGCTTAATTTTTCTTAATCTCCTTTTCGTTGGCTTGCACGATAGTACAAAGATTACTGCCGAACTGAACTTTTCTGTCCCGGGTACTGTGCAAATGTTGTTATGCAATTCCAGCTTGTATAATGCTGATAGTACAAACACGTACTGATTATTTGTCTCTCCCGAATTATGCTGTACGGTAGATATCTAGGGAAGACGCGTATCAACGTCCGAAGTTCACACAATAATCCATCCACAAGTGCAGTTGATAATGGCCGGAAATATGCGACTACCTTGTTCCGTCGGAATAAGCACAAAACGAAACTGTCCGGGGAGTGCTCACTTTAATGTTCAGGACAAGTACACTCTCTCGAATATAGAAAAAAAAAGTGAAACATTCTTTCCAGGAAAGAGTACAAATTAAATACAAAATAATCTACTTGAAGCAGAAAATACTTATAAACATTAGGAAAATGAATTGAACAACCGCAAAAATTTAAAAAGAAGTACAATCACAACTCTGTAGAAATACACATGTGTTTGCAGAGAAGTACAAGTTCAAGTGTTCGTGTCGAGTCGTGCATTTGTTAATATGATTAAGTGTATTTTTTTAATGTCGAGAAATGCACTCATGCCGCGGTGGCCTAACCTCGGGATTGGCAGTGGTGAAGAAGCGGGAGGATGAGATGGGAAGGGGGAGTATGGTCGGAGGATGGAGGTGAAGGAGGACGGGTGACGATAGGGGAGGGGAAGGCTGGAAGAAAAGGTAGAGGTAGAACTGGATGGTGTGGAGGTCTCGCCGAAAGGACGACGGTGTGGTTGCCGCAGGCTTGGAATGTACAATCTTACATATATTTGATTTATGAAGTTCTAACAAACATAACATCTAAACCTAGAATATAATATATTATTCATGGCTGTGGAGCATACAGTGCTGAAACTGGTTTCGACGACATGCTCCACGCTGCGGCTTCGGTTACATGAATTATTTTGTGCACCTTCACAACACATTTTTCTCTCCCGTTGCAACGCACGGGCAATTTGCTAGTCATCTAGTAATACACGACTTATTGTGGATGGACCAAGTTCGACCAGAACCTTCATTTTTTTTTGAACTGGGAAACTTTATTACTTAGGAGCATTTTATAGAGACAAGTTTGATTGGCATGGAAGCCAAATCAGAAAGAGCAGCTCGCACTGGACACATTCCAGATGGCTGAGGAGTACAAAGGCACCTGAAAGCAACATCAGAGTTGAGAGGACGAAGTGCTAACTGAGCCTGGTGGTGTGCCTTGAAGTTATGTTGCCTGCCAATGTGAAAAATCCTAGAAGAGCTAAAGGCAGCGTTATTAAAGATTGCTGCAAGTTGAGGTACAATCTGCCAATGTCCAGGAGTGTCAATGAGCTTGTTTGTAGCAGCAGCAGATGATAGTCTTGTTATCTGTAAGCAGTACTCCAGAAGCTTCAGCTTGGAGCGCTGAAGTAACCCTGAAAGTTATTGCTGAAATGTATATAGTCTGGCAGTGAGGAGTTGTTGGATTCTGAATAAAAATGTTGAGTCCTGCTGGAGCTGATTGATGTCCTTGTTGCATCTTCCAAGCTGCATCGACAAAGAAGACTGGCCCTGCAAAGAAGTGAGGTCGTAGACTGTATGACCCGGCTGGATGGCGCCGTGCTGGTTGCCAAGAGTTGGGGGGGGGGGGGGGGGGGGGACATCTTTATCAAAAAAAAAAAGAGTTGGGGGGGACACTTGCAATGGCGCCAACATGGTCTGATCATCCAAGCATGTTCCCTGAAGAATGGCCTTGGCTGCAGCATGTACCTGGTATGGCTTATTCAGCTTCCTGCCAAAAAGGGCATCGTTCCTAGATTTCCAGAGGCACCATAAGAAAGTATAAATATTAGTAGTTGAGGCATTAGGATGCTCAGAAGACAGGATAGCCTCAATGATTGCAGGAACTGAGTGATAAGTGTTAGCATAAACTTCACTTCGGATAAACCAGGGAGGGCTAAACCAAGCCGCTTTAGCAAAAGGACATAGAAAGAACAAGTGTACCTGATTTTCATCGATACCACACCTAGAGCATTCCTTGTCGATTTGAGTGGAGAACCAGCCTGCACGCATACCTGTGGGAAGAGCTCTTCGTAGCAGTCGCCACGCGAAGGTCTGAACTCTAGGCGCCAGCTCCCGGTCTTTCCAAGCATAATTGAGTAAGCTTTTCACTTGATCAGGGACTTCCTTGGGTTGCTGGTTAGCAGGCAATGCTAAATTGTTCCTGCAATGCATATATGCACTTTTCGAAGTCCATTTACCTGCAGGGGTTAGCTTCCAACATAGATTGTCCTGCCCTGAAGAATTGATTATGGGAGTATCAATAATCGCTTGAGCAGTTTGGGCCTGGAAGAGGCTGCGAATGAGATTGATGTTCCAAGATTTTTCATTCGGAAGCCACCAGAACCTTCATTTTAGTCATGTAACACTACTTCAAGCCAATAAACAAGGAGGTTTCTTTACGAAAAAAGACATATCGAACTAAGTCAAGAAGAGGTTCAAATCCATGACACCAGCATGGACACGCCATTAGGAAAAAATGAATTTAGTTACACCATACCAAACACGTCAAAAGGATTGAAGGAGGAGATTTATCTTGTAAACCTTGCCACAACTGGATAGTACAATATAAGGTTGTGCAGTAAAAAGACTCATAAATCTTAAGGGTGAAAAAATGGCTATGTACTTCCTCAAAATAGTAGTGCATCAAATAGAATTCAGCTTCTAGTAGAAAATAATCTGGAGGCCTCTGAATTTGACTAAAATCTGATTGTAGGATTGTAAGATACAACAGTAACTTGCAGTGTACAGAGCAAACCAGACATGGAGGGAACAACCACGCTCTGTTAAAATCCACACTTTTAAGTACGAACATCCTCTAGGGTCTAGAAAAGCGAAACCGAAAATTATTAATGGCCAATGTGGCAGATCTTCACCATCTTATCTGCTTATAACATACAGTAGCAAAGAATGTATTTCAGAGGATTGAAAAATAGGGAAGTGGACACCTTTTCAGAGTCTATAGAAGCAATCAAAATGCATACCACGAAAAGGCAATATGTGACAAAACCTTTATATGACTGAAACAACATACATAAGAACCAGGTTCTAAAAGGTACCCAAACATTTTTTTAACTTCACAGTACAAACTAACTTGAGGTGAAAAAAATGTGTCTTCTATTACAGACTACATGTAAGGTCCAAGGAAAGTAGTGCATGTTATGAAAATAAAAGATTAAACAAGGGAAATTTAATTTAATTCAAGGCATCAATAAATACCCAAATTACTAAATCTTCCAGGGACTTAGAGAGAGACAATGAATCTTGAGTGAACTCTCCAATCTACAGACAGTAAGTATCTTCGTTTCAGACAGTAACAACTGAATCGTGGAACCATCTATCTTAACCAAAAGTAACATGTGTATACAGGCAATCTTAACCAGGAGCTTGATAAAGAACTTGACAAGGACACCTCTGCCAGAGAAAAGAATAGAAGTATAATAACCATCCTTCCAATCAACCTGTATCGAATTGATCATAGAAATCACATGCTTTGCTTACAAAACAGACAACGACAGAGATTCATGTCTGCTCATTGCTTTGTCACTCAACCGTAACATCTTCTAATATAACTTTCATCTTCTAATTTATGTTCCCAACTCTTTAATTCAGGTATAATACTAACAGTGGCAGTGTTGTAGTCTAGTTGATCCTAGGTAATCTACAAGACTAATTTGCATACGGCTCTCATGTATATTACCCAAACCTAGGAACCGACTGCTAGAAAATAAACTCCAAAAAAAGGAAGTGAAATTGGAGAGAGAGGTGAGCTCACCGCGGTCTCAGCTTCGTCGGTCTGTTGTGGCAAGACAAAATCGTGATGGGATGCGCTAGCTCGCATGAAGCAGGCAAGTGCTTCATGGGGTTATGCTCGCATCCGTAGAAGGAGCATCGAGCCGGAGGTCCAGGGAACATGTTGCCCAGCGTCTCTTGAATGATATCTGACTCTTTTTGACTCCTCATGTCGGGGCTTGTTCACTGTGGCAGCTCCAGCTCCAGCGATGCGACGGGCCTAGTTTGTGTCGTTGCTGCACCAGACAGTGGAGGGAGAGGATGAGCGGCCTCCGTACTGAATCTGCCAAAACATGCAAACAAATGGAGTGATGATTCATATCCTCTGCCTGTAGACTGAAAATTAACAGACAATGATCAGAATTCAGAAGCGAATTGGTTATCAGCAAATCATACACACTGCTTGATTATCTTGGAGGCTTCCTTGTACGGTATCGTAGTAGTCTCAGCTTCCACGGAGGTGCAATGTCACAGTACCAAATTACTCGCCAGGACAGCGAGATGGGATGGGAAGGGCGGAACCTGATGCGGGCTGTGAGGAAGGGGTGGCCGTGTTGACCAACCTCACCGTCATCTTCTGCAGAGGCAGCGCAGAGGCAGTGATGGCTATTTCGATCTCATCGCCGCAGAAAGCGCAACTCCCGTCCCAGATTCTTCTGGGAGATCGTGGAAGGGGAATCGCGGAGGAGGACTCCAACTCCTCGACGTCGGGGCCCGAGAGCGCGTTGTCCTGGAGGAAGACGGCGCGGCGGCGAGGCGGGCGAGCGCCGGCGGGATGGCGCCGGACAGCGCGTTGGAGCGGAGGCTGAGCTTCTGGAGGTATGGCAGTGAGGCGAGCGCGGGCGAGATGGGGCCCGAGAGGCGGAGCCGCGGGAGCTGCAGGTCGACGACGCGGCCGGTGGACGTGGGAGCGGAAGCGCAAGCGACGCCGCGCCAGGAGCAGGGCGCGGAGGGCGAGGAGGCGTTCCAGCCGGCCATGGCCGCGTAGGGGTCGGCGAGCGTGGCGCGGAAGGCGAGCAGCGCGTCGATCTGGGCCTGCACCTCCGCCGTGCGCGCCACCGGCGGCGCCGTGGTGGCTGCCGCGGTGGACGCCACCATGAAGAGCAGGAGGAGCAGTCGTGGCGGCGGCATCGCGGGAGGCATGGAGGAGGGAGAGAGAAACGCGCTCGTGGGTGGCGGTGCGGGAACGGCCGCTGCGGTTGGGCGGTGCAGCGGTGCGGGGAACGGCAGTGATTTCGTGGGGGAAACGGGGAAGCGGGCGACGGTTTCTTTTCCGTGGGAGCGGGCTGCTTTTTTAGGCTGAGCCACTCAACACGTTTGACATCAAACATTGGGTTGCTTTTGGCCGTTCGATCTGCTCTGTGTACGGTCGAGATCGTCTGAATCTCCGCCCTCTGGGTCTTTTTATATTAGTGGATTAGTGGAGATGAAGAACACGACCATGGCCGGAGTCGTCAATGACGGCGCCTACCTTCAATCGTTTCGAGGCATCAATGTAGCTATTTCCATCCACCCGACGTCGCGTTCTTTTTTGAGGGAGCATCGTTCTGGAGATGGATCCAGTTAGAGTGACTTGTGGCTCGCATAGATGTTTTGGCATGTCATTATCGTCTGTTTGTGGTTATGTGTTGTAAGCCGAAAGACGTTTCTATGTGGTTTGGTTCCGGTTTCTCTCATAAACTAGATCAACCTTCTATCTGTTCAATGGATTAGCAGTGATCCTATTAACATTCAAAAAACAAATGAACAAAAGGTTTAACCAACCTCTGATTGGATGATTAGTAGGATGGTTGTACTCTCAGTTAATCAGAGTTTAAATCCTAGGTTTGATACTGGTGTTTGTTGTTAAAGACGGATTATTTTTTAGTAGAAGGCGACCTTCGCGTCGGTAACGAGATTATTGTAAGCAGAAGGTGTAGGGCATCTCTATCAGATCCCTTATGTCGCGATATCTTCCAAGCGTAAACCTAAGCCTGTTTTGGGTACCAACCAAGGTGCGGCAGAACATATTTAGTAAACCCTAAAACTGAAGTTTATATTTGTGAATTTGAACAAGAAAAACTAAATATAACAACAACATAACTAAAAATTATTAAAGTTTTAACATCACATGATATAACAATAATCCATATTACAACAACCGTTCAAATCTAAATAATTAAACAATAAAATGAATGGTTCGAAAGGGAAAGATTCATCACACGTGAAAAAAAATTGGGAGACTATCTCAGATACAACTGCCATTGATGCTTAATGAGATTATTCTAAAGTTGGGTGGGTGTGCCCATGTGCTCAGTCTGCCAGTACGTCTCAAGAAATGCTTAGATCTTGTCCGGGTTTCTGCTAGGTTTCACACGGATGCCAACATTATCATAAAAAGCTGCAAGTTTAAATCCATCTCATCCTTGATGATCATGTTGTGTAAAATTACACGTGTCGTCATGATATTGGAGATGGACTTCTTATCTCAGAAGGCATCATGATCTCGAACAATTGCAGACCAAGCTTGCAACACACACAAAAAAACCTCTCAATATCCTTTCGGCATGCTTCTTGTGCGCTTGCAAAACATATTGTTTTTTCTACCTTGAGGATGTTGAATGGTCTTCACAAATGTTCGACCATGGGGGGTAGATATCGTCTACTAGATAATACCCCATGTTATAGTCATGTCCATCGACTATGTAGTTTCAAGCCAGATCATCTCCACTAGCAAGTCTACCAAAAGGATGAGATCTCTACGAAACATTGATGTCATTGAGAGAACTCGGCTGAAAGAGCATGGTGTCTCCATGTGTGGTTTTGGTAATCAGTTACATACCTGCAGACTAATGGCTGCATTGAGTCATGCTTGTAAAGTTTGTCCATAGGCAATGTTTGAACTCCAGTTGAATTCAAGTTTGGATGCCATGAAGATAATGAACTGGATTTAGTCAATGGCATCAAGATCATTCATTATAATGGATATACTTTATATGATCAAGAAGAATAGTATGTGATGACCAAGATGTTGTAGGTGTGATCCGATAAATGGTCATGATGGTGTTGTGCATATTGCAAGTATGTCTAAGAAGATTGTGTTGATATTCATGTTTAACTTCAAGATATCATCGTAATAATGAAGAGAGAAGAGAAGATACAAAGCTTATCCAGACAAATTCTTAGAATGGATTCAAATTGATCAACACACAAAGTTAGAAGATGTACCAAGGGAGATCATGTGATCTCATGGTATGGTAAGAGATTGTCCATATAGCTTTGTGAAATAACCCATAATTTGTATGTGTGGTATTTCTATGTGGGGTTAGGTATCTTTTCATGCGCTTGCATCAAAACGAGGATTTCATATCGCCCATGGAGGATGACGTCAAGTGGTGATCATCATCAAGGTAGAAGTGTGAGTTCAAGATGAGCATCTCGAGGAGATAATATGCTTGAAGCTTGTCAACTTCTTGGAAATAATGGTTTAGTGAAGATGGACTTAAGAGAGTCTCTCACATAGTGGCGTATGGGGGATCAATCTATGAGTCATCACTCAGCGGAGCGCAATCAAGAAAGGTGGTCCAACCTGAGGAGATCAAGATCATCATCATCTATTTCAAGAAGAATGCGCAAGGCAAAGTATTATCTTGAGAGTGTTTTTATTTTACCGGTCTCGTGGTGCTAGTTAGGAGACCGGGTTATAGGATAGATAACCGTACTATTCATAGCGGCTCTCGAGTGTGTAGCTTTAACATATTGTTCGTAAAGAGGTCAAACATTTTCATACTTGGCATCATCTTTCTTGGTTCTTATTTGGTTTTTCTCTAAGTGTCGTTTTATAACTCGTCGTGACCATTAAGACAAGCTCAAGTCCAACAAAAACGAATTTTGGAAAAAGTTGTTGCGTTTTTTATATTGGAGATTTTACTGGCTATTTCTTTAAAGAGGTCTAAACTATTTCCTTGTGATTTTATCCTCCTTTGTTGGTATTTGGTGTTTCTCTATATGAAGAGTTAGACCTTGTTGTTAGCCTCAAAACAAGACCAAATTATAAAAATCAGAATTCGGATGCTCAAGATATATATGTTCGTTTTTGTGTTTGTGTTTCTTTAGTTTTATGTAGGTCGGAGTCTCAGATATCGACCAGAAATCTCCAGACCGAAGTCTCTGGTCTGAATATTTTGATCTATGCCAAGTGGTGCGACTCTTTGTACTCAGTCTGGAGTCTCCGGCCCCTGCTGACTGGACTCTTTGGAGTAAGTTTCCTGTAACAACTTTTTTTCGTGCGGACCTATAAATGTCCCCTTCTTCCCCAAATGGATTAGATATGTTTGAGCTCCTTTTCCCCGGTTGTTGATCTTTTATTAGCTTGCTTGCTCTCAATTTCTCCATGATTCTTGCCTCTATTTGAAAGGAAAGGAGAGAGAAGATCCAGATCTACTATTTCACCAATCAATCTCTCGTCTAAGTGAAGGGAATCCATTTTATCTAGATCTTGGGATTCATTTGTTGATTTCCTCCTTGTTCTGTTCCTCTCATATGTCTCCATAGCATTAGTGGCTTTGTTAGGATTTGGGAAATAGGGACTTTGCCACTTCTTGTGTTCTTGTCATTGCATTAGTTTCTGTTTGAATTATCCATGGTGAATTCGTGAAAGTGAAAGTTGAGAAGCTTATTACTCTTAAATGCTTGGATTCCTTAGAGCTTGTTACTCTTGGGTGGTTGGGTGCCCTATACGGATGGAGTTGTTTCAGAGCTTGGCCTTGGTGGCGTGGAGCTTCGGGATACTATTGGGAGTCTCCAATTAAATTATGGAGATTTCCCAAACCTTGTACGAGTTTTGTGACCGCTCTCAACAGTCTCGTAGTGGACCGTGAAACTCCACATTGGTGGATGCAGGAGCAGAATAAGGTGATCCATTATGGCAACTTGGGAATCATTGTGACTTCACACATCTCCAACGGAGACTGCTTCCATTGGGAATTGAACTTCGGGATAAATCATCGTCTTCGTGTACCTCGGTTATTTATATACCTGTGCTCCTTACTTATAAAATTATATTTGTCATATACTTCGTGCTTGAAGTTATATATCTTGCTATCACGTAGTTGCATGTTTAGCATAAGTTGTCGATGCACATAGGTGAACCTATCTTGTTTAAGTTTTGTGCTTGATAAATTAAACGCTAGTGTTATTCCACATTTACTCAAGCAAAAACCGTAATTGTTTTTACTGCCTATTCACCCCCCTCCTCTAGGCGACATATGTGTACATTTAATTGGTGTAAGAGCAAGGTCTCTCCTTGTTAGGCTTCACCGCCTAGAGAGTAAAGATGTTGGCTAGGGGACTAGTGCACAATGACACTTTTACATTTGATGGTCCAACAAATTTTCATGTACGGAGATTTTGCATCCATAATATTTATCGGCACACGAGTCCAAATATAAAGCAAATTGTAGATATGGGTTTTTCTCATCTGATCCCAAAAGGTTATCTTTAGAGGATGAGCAAAATTCATATCTCAATGCTCAAGCTTCTTATGAGATTGTCAATACTTTGAGTGATGCAGTTATTGCGACAATCTTCTCTCTTCGGAGTGCTCATGAGATGTGGAAAAATCTTCAAGATAAGTATGGTGTCTCCATGTTTTGTGGTGATGATTGTTCTCCCTCCACCTCCGGTAGTGAAGAGTTCTAAACTTCATCTGCTTCACCAACATGTGGTGGACCTTGTTCTTCGGCGGAGGCCTCCATGGTCGCGTGGATGGAGTAGTGGTTGGGTCTTGAGATCGTTATTGACTTTTCCGACGCAAGCGGGGATATGAGATACCCTCCACCTCTGGAGTGGGTTTGTCCTGGCTCGGCAGGCGCTACGCATGACATTTCCTCCAAAGATGTCAAGTCATACATGTTGCCGGTAGAAACTGCACAGGATGTCTCGTCAGGAGACGTAAGTCATGCCTGCTGTCGGTAGGTGCTACGCGCGGTGACTACGAAGGTGTCAAGTCATTCCCGCTGCTGGATCGAAGGTGTCACTGAAAGATCGATATGTCGACTAGAGGGGGGGTTGATTAGGCGACTACCAAATTTTAATTTCTTTTTCTTTTTAAATAAGGCTTAGACCAAGTATAACAAGGTTGACTAGATGTGAAGTAGATGATAGCAACCTATGTGATACGAGCAAGATAAATAACGTAGCGGAAGCAATAAGTAAAGGATAGAAATGACCGCAAAGTGAAGACACGGAGATGATTCCCGTAGTTCCTTCCCAAGGGAAGTACGTCTACGTTGGAGGAGTGTGGAGCCACCTAGGCGCTCCAATAGCACGGATGTGCTCACTCTATTCTCCGTGAGCTTTTCCCGCGAGGGATTGGCTCGTTCACTATGAGGTCACCTTGAGGGCGTTGACCAAGCCGGTACACAAAGGAAGGGGAACTTCACAATGAGTTGGAGCCTCCCAACAATGTCCCGGACCACCTCGCAACAAGTTGAGGCTTCCGAAACACACAAAGGTCTCCTAGGGTTACAAGCAACCCCAAGAGAACAAGTAGCACAAAGGGCAATGAATGGATTTCAAATTCCTTCGGTGGAAACGTAGATCTAGATCTCCTCCTTCACTCTTCAAAGTATTAAGACGATTGGATGGCTAGAGAGGGAGATCTAGGAAGTTGGAGCTCAGCAGTAATGGAGGAGAGAGAATGTAAATCGCAACCTTTCATTGGGGAAGAAAGGGTCTTTATATAGGGGCCCCGAGAATTTAACCGTTATGCACAAAAATCGTGCACAACGGTATTACCGCTAGGAACCAGCGGTACTACCGCTACTGGGATCCCCACGGTACTGCGGCAGTCCCAGCTGCCAGCTGCAGCGGTATCTCTCAGAGCTACCGTTGCTGCCAGGTAGCGGTACTACCGCTAGGTAGCGGCGGTACTACAGTTGGCCCTATATGAAATAAATCAAATGGTCCCGTGGTAGTACGTGGGCGATACCGTGTAAGTGTCGTTGGGAGGTCAGTAGCTAAAAACATCCGAGCGGTACCTCCAGCGGTAGTTCTAGCGGTAGTACCGTTGCTGGAAGCAATGGTACTTTTGCGGTACTACCGTTGGTGGCGAGGTACCTGCTTGCAGCAGCAGTACTTCTCCAGGAGGAGCGGTAGTACCGCTGCAAACCAACGGTACTACCGCCAGGCTGATTTCAGCACAGGGTCAGTTTCTCGAGCCCCTCTCTCTTCCATCTTCGAACTTCTCGTGTTGTCATCTTAAAACCTGTCAACACTAAAGAACAGGATTAGTTCAGTGAGTGTGTTGTCATTAACTCCAAAATGGAATAAGAGCAAATAATGCTCTTTTAGTCGCGACATTGACTGAAGACAAGGTGGTATGTCCTCCAGCGGTATCCGGCTAGCGAGGTGTTGGTGGTCGGACAACTGATGATGGTAAATACGGCTTCAACGAGGAGCATGCGCATTCTCGTGGAAACACAAGATTTCTGATTAGGCAATGTTGATGTGCGTGTGCGTCGTTTCCTTTACTGAAGGTGGTCGCTAAAAATCCTGACCTATGTTTGGACTCATCATCGTTGGTGATTCCTTCTTGAAGTTTTGGCCTAAAGGTTGTGTACTTATGGACATGAGTCTTACGGCGTGGCGAAGGCCGATATTGTGGATGTGTGCAGGGACACCAAGGACTATGTTGTGTTTTTTTCTTTTTTGGGTTCTTTCTGCAAAGTTGTTAGGGCAGTAGTCCCCGCGCATGATGCCTTTGATAGTTTTCGTGAGGACCTCCTTATAATCTCTGTTAAAAAAAAGAATTGCGCCACGCGATCATTCATTTGTGAGTTCACTGTTAGAAACGGTGCGATCATGTTTTAGGATTCGTGAATGTGCAACCGGATTAGAAGATTTTGATCTCGCCACTATGAACAGTTTGTAACACCCCGTTGCCGTCGGCGATCACCGGGACGTGAGGATAGGGATACCGCCGCTTGTGGAGAGCAGCCACCGTCGGAGATTGCCGCTTGTGGAGAGCGGCCACCGGAGAGGTAGGGATGGGAGAGAGGAACGGGATCAACCCGATTTCTGTTCTGTTCTTCGATGCCCTTCCGCCAGCGTGGCTGCTCCTTAAGTTGGCATCCACTGGTACTGTCGGCCCATGAAGCCCAGGCCCACCTCGCCCAAGGTACGGGGTGTGACAGTACCGCCCCCAAAAAACATTGCTTGTCCCCAAGCAATGGCATGAATGTCGCTTCCATGATAACCTCAATCTCGTGCATGTATTGAACATAGTATCCAGAAGCGCTGAAAGAGCAATAATGCCTGCCTTTGTATGGCCTTTGTTCACTGTCACCAATGCTGAAATTCTGGCTTGCCATCACGACTCTATAATGCCAACCACCATGATCCCACAGAATCTGCACGTGCTCACCGGCCAAGAGTACCACCTCCGAAGAGAGCGAGCATGAAGTTCCGGGGGCTAAAACCTCCTCTTCGCCATGGTGGCCACTTATCAAATATCTGAACAGTAACATAATCAAGATGGCGCCATCCATTACCATATACTGCTCGTACATAATGTCAGCGAGGCACTGACCGGTAGCAAATAATGTTTCAGACAGATCAGAATCCACTGACATACTGTTTTGAGGCCCTCGTTTGCAAAAATTAAACTGTGGAATTGATACTGCACTCTCATCCGTCCATTCATGGCAGATTCTCAAGCCATAGCTCAATTTTTGAAGATTGCTTACCAGAAGCATGAGACCCCCATGATGTATAGTAACCATATCACAAGAAGTGATAATACTGCCTTCTGTCAATTGCGCACCTGCATTGTTCCCAGACTAATGGTAACACTCGTATGTGCTTTCACCTCTGGTCTCCATCCTGTACAGTTCAGCACCATATATATTTGACACCAGTAAATGGGAGCCAAGTTCAGGCACTGTACACCCTGAAAGTTTTTCATTGGCCATAGTATTGGACTGTCAAATTGCCTAACGCATATGCAATGTCCTGGACGCCATTGTTCCAGTTTTGTTTGACTAGATGGTAGGGTATTTTCTGATTCACACTCAACCTGTTGCCATTGGGTGGCCTGCTTGAACTTGTTATATTTGTCATTCAGTGAGAGAGGCATGAGAGCTCTGAACAAGAATTTGATTGTCAGTCCAACCATGCAAAAATCTGTAATGTCACACTCTAGCTCTCTCACTAGTGTGCTAAAAATTCCCTGAATGATCTCATCTGGGCTATAGCCAGCCTGCTCCACCTGAAGTATTTCATTGACGTTCAGAGTCTTTGTACATTGCACAACCCAAGATTTTTTTTTTCCTTTCATGGTAGCTAGTGATAACCCCCAAGAGCAGGGGATCACTGTAGCACATCTCAATGTGGAAGTAGGGTATCAATCCGCAGGAGCAAGAAGGAAAAGTTATCTATTCCCTACAACTAAAGTGTCACAAGTTTTAGTTGATTATGCACTAAACAAGTTTAAAGAACAAATGGTTGATTTAATGGATGGAAGTTTAATGTAACAAAACAAGAATGTAAAAGTGTCCCAATCCTCTTCAATGCAAGAGACAAGACAAAGTTTTTCTCTTATAGGAACAATGGACATGTTCATGGGTTCACTTAATCCTCTCTCTCCCATCTATGGTGATTATCATGTTATAGATAAAAAATACACACAATTGTCATGCTTTAATGGTAAACTTCTATGACGGCTACATGTCCTAAAAACATAGTTGAAAGAAAATAATCATTTGTGTTGCTAGGTCACCCTCGTAAGGCTAGCGTGGTTTGTTGTCACTCCCACATCATACTTCTTCCTTTTTACCCCCAGATAAAGATGTTGGGCATTACTGTCACTTAATGCCTATGCCTTCTATCACTAGGCCACTCTCTACCACATACATCATACTTCTTAATGGACAATATTCTAAACACTAGTGCAATGATTCATATTCGTGTGCATGACCACATCTCTCTCATCTATCTACACTTGGTGGTGTCAATCACCTCATGACATAGGATAAACAAGGCATTATGCATAAATCAAATCATCACATGCATCATAGAATATCTCCAAAGTATGACAAATCATAAAAGACCCAACACAACGGTAAATGCATAACAAATATCATCTCATACCACAATATCCACCATAGGAATTACAAGATAGTTCCATAATCATGCAAGGCACATCATATGGACTTCAACAATGATCATACATAGAGAGATTGATCAAGTTACCACCACAAACCCAAAGTCCAGGGGGTGGACTACTCCCCTTCATCATGGAGACGGTGGAGAAGTCGTTGGAGAAGATGGAGACCACCCCGGCAGCGCCCCGCCGGAGTTTTCCCCCTCCAATCTGCAACTCCAGGTCTCTGTTTCGTGGTTTCTGTGTTTCTGCGGCGCTCCTTTCCGAAGGGCGTCGGGACTATTTTTATAGTCGTTTTTAGGTCAAGACGGAGGCTCGGGAAAAAAGATCGACGGCAACGGAGCCTCGAGGCCCAAGATGGTGGGTCCCACGCGGCCAAGGAATCTGGCCGCGTGGGCCACCCTATCTTGGCCCTCGGGCCTCCGTTTGTTCGCTTCCTTCGCTCCCACGCTTCGTTCCTTCCAAAAACTGATGCTCGTAAATTTCCAGGTCATTTGGACGTCGTTTGGGTCCCTGAAACATCAAAATATAGAAAATAGGGTTTTCTGCCTGTGCAGGGTTAATTCCAGAAAAATAGGGAAACTATGAAATATTCCCAAAATCAATATAAAACAATGATATAACCCTTATATGATGCAAATATGATTGAAATATAAGTAATACAATGCAAAGTTCATGTATGCATTTTACATGCATCAACATCCCCAAGCTTAACCTATACTCGTCCTCGAGTATGAAGGTGATAAAACTAACATGGACTTTGCATTTTAATACTATCAATGGATATCAAGGATGATTACTATTGCTACATAGAGTCAAATGATTCATTCTTCAAAGGAGTAGCAATATACAAGATGGATTATAAAGTGATATCAAATATTCAATGTAAGGATGTTCAATGATAATTCACAAAGTGTAACATAGAAGAAAGTACTATGGACCAAATGTATGCATAATGAAAAGTAAAAACATCCTATAATGGTCATAGAGTACTCTTATGAAATCTGAATATAAAAGGTGGACACTTTGGAAAGATAGATAAATAAGTAGAGGTAAAACATGCAAAAGTCTCATCTAGCTTCCAAATGCTTCTACTTAAGTTAATGATTGCAATGTGGTATTCATTGGTGTCAAGCTCTCATTACCCCTATCATAGCATCTTGAATGGTTAAGTTGAAAGTGAAAGCAAATATGAGTAATGTGCTTGACAAAGTAAGGGTTGGATGCCTCATGCCCCGTGAATACAAAAGCCTCCCAACTGGCTACTCAACTCGGGTCACAAAGCAAGTTCAAGTTTTAAAGTCATTGCAAGTAATAAAAGCGTCATCAAGAGCGTCAACTGGGGTACCTCTTGTCTCAGGACATGGAACAAGCCTCATGTCAAAATGACAAGACAAACAAACAAAATGGACAATCTCAGCATTCTTTTATTTACTATGGGTATAGCTTTTTATTGTGAAGTGCTTCACTGAAGGTCCACTATGGCATGTAAGTAAACTTCCACCATGAATGATGCATGGCTTATGTTAGCGGCCCAGGCGTCTCTCTAGCCATTTATACTTACTCCTTAAACTTGCCAAGTTTCCACCTTTATTTCACACAATGTTAGGCATCCATAGACAAAAGTGCATGATATCAACTAAATATAATTAAGAGCACGTTGAAAGCTTGCCATGTGACAGCACATATGGGCTAACTCCCAACCAAGACTCTTGTCAAGCACACAACTTCATAATTTTAATCACAATGGTTCATGTTTATTAAGTGCAGAATAAAAGTAAAGTGTGCATCAAGTTCGTGAGAGCTTTTTAACCAACTTCTCCATAACAATCAATAACATAAGCATTTTAATTCGGAAACATAGATAATACAATATAACATGATAAACATACTTGGAATAGCATAAAGCTAATAGGTAGATATGGTGGACTCACTGGAAAAACTTTGGTTGAAGGTGTTGGAAAACAAGTTTTTGCTTGTTGGAGTTTTTGGGCTAGCAAGAGGGAGAAAGTTGACCGTCTAAATGCATGCAAAAGTGTCCATAGAACTAATCAATCCATGTTAAACAAAGTAAAGTAACATTCAGCATCAAAACATGAATAAAAGATAGCTCTTGATAAAACACTTGCAAATTAATATTCATTAAAAAGCACATGAATCATGCAACTATATGTATCTTTTTGAATCAACTCAAACATCCCTTTCCCAATCTTTTTAATAGCATCCAACTTAATTCAACCCAAATTTCCAGTAGCTCTCTCATAACATAAATGATAGTGGTGGTCTCAAGACAAACAAACCGAAATAAAAAGTAAATAAAAAACGCTCCAAGTTTATGCGATAAAGTGCATTGATCGAAAAACAGAAGTTAGACGTGTGCAAACCGAGAGTGTGTTGGTCCAGTGGGGTTGTCTTCACATCCCCAAGCTTATGGTCTTCACCATCCTTGGATAGCTCTTGGTGCATCTCCTCTAATCCCTGTGAAAAAACTTCAAAACACCGTTTCTCCCATTTCTTTTCTGTGGGGACATTAGTAGTGATAGACAAATGAATTGCTTGCTGCATATAATCCTTAAACAAAAATTCATATGAATGTCCAGAAAGTGTATAATGTTGTATGCCTACTTATAAACTCAATTGGATAAAAAGATTCAAGTTAAAGTTTAAAGAATGCATCAAACAAAATGGGACAGAATCTGTCCAGAAAAACAGCAGCAGCAAAACGCATTTTTCTACCCTACTTAATTATGTCGAAAAAATCTGAAAAATTCATGCATACAGAGGATGAAAAGTTGCAACTACAGTTCAAATTGCAGCTCATTCGGAGTTACAGAATAGGAATGAAAAATCATACCGTGCACAGACGTGCTGGAATAAAATCTCCGAATACAATAAGCAACTTTTTCAAGCCAAAATGGGTAAAACTTGGCACTTTATTAAAAATTCTAGAAACTAAACTAAAAACTAAGTCTCTTGTTACAGCAAGAGGACACAAAGAAAATCAAAAAAAAACAACCGGGTTGCCTCCCGTAAAGCGCTTTCTTTATAGCCATATAGCTAGGCTTACTTACTTGTATCAAGATGGTTGGAGTGAGGTGGCTTGGCATCCCCAAGCTTGAATTCTTGTACTTATTTGATATATGTTGGGTGAGTCTAGGGGTAACATCCCCAAGCTTGAGTGTTTGTCCCTCTTGATCTTTGTTCATCACCCTCAACTCTTCCATTTGAAAATTCTCTTTACACAAAACTCAACATAAAACTTGATTAGAGGGGTTAGTGTCTCCATAAATTAAATCCTCATAGGTACAGCAAAGACATATCATGAGTTGATTCTAAACATTAGCTACTGTTACTATGGTTGTGCATTGCTCTTTGATCAATAGAACTACACAAAACACAAGTAATGAGAGTAATGCAAAATAAAGACAGAATCTGTCAAAAACTGGACAGCCCGTAAAGAGTGAATTTTCAGAGGCACTTACGTTGCTCAAATCAGAAAATTTTGAACTAATGAAATGTGTATTAATAACTGAAGATTGCTGTCGTAAAATTTCAGGTCAAAATTCCTTTTCTGTGATTTTTAACATTTTTCGCAGTGAAGCTTAGGAATCTGTTTTCTGGACAGCCATGATAGTTTTAATGATGCTCACATAGGAACAAGAATTGAAATGCAAAAGAGAGCATCAAGAGAAAAATATGAAACACTTTTAAGTCTAACCCACTTCCTATGCATTGGGATCTTGTAAGAAAATAAATCATTGAAACACAAAGCAAGTAGCATAGGAAGATAAAACAAGAGCAATTTCAAGACTTTGAACTTAAAGAGAGGAAACGTAATAATATTGAAATGTTTAGAACCATGTTTTCCCTCTCATAATAACTTTCAGTAGCATCATGAATGAATTCAACAATATAATTATGACATAAAGCATGTCTCTCATGAGCTTCAAGCATAAAAGTATTAGTACTCTCCACATAAGTAAAATCCTTCTTAGTAATAGTGGGAGTAAAACATTCATAATCATCATTGTAATCATCATATAAGGAGGCATATCATAATCATAATAAACTTTATCCTCAATAGTAGGTGGACTGAAAATATCATATTCATCATTGTAATAATCGTAAATGGGAGACATAGTATCCTCCCAAGCTTAAATGATTGCAAGATATAACAAAAATAAATTTAAAGTTTAGTGCACACAAGAATAGAAACTTAAGCGCTACGCTCCCCGGCAACGGCGCCAGAAAAGTACTTGATAACCCCCAAGAGCAGGGGATCACTGTAGCACCTCTCAATGTGGAAGTAGGGTATCGATCCGCAGGAGCAAGAAGGAAAAGTTATCTATTCCCTACAACTAAAGTGTCACAAGTTTTAGTTGATTATGCACTAAAAAGTTTAAAGAACAAGATGGTTGATTTAATGGATGGAAGTTTAATGTAACAAAACAAGAATGTAAAAGTGTCCCAATCCTCTTCAATGCAAGAGAACAAGACAAAGGTTTTCTCTTATAGGAACAATGGACATGGGTTCATGGGTTCACTTAATCCTCTCTCTCCCTCTATGTGATTATCATGTTATAGATAAAAAGTATACACAATTGTCATGCTTTAATGGTAAACTTCTATGACGGCTACATGTCCTAAAACACATAGTTGAAAGAAAATAATCATTTGTGTTGCTAGGGTCACCCTCGTAAGGCTAGCATGGTTGTTGTCACTCCCACATCATACTTCTTCCTTTTTACCCCCAGATAAAGAATGTTGGGCAACATTACTGTCACTTAATGCCTATGCCTTCTGTCACTAGGCCACTCTCTACCCACATACATCATACTTCTTAATGGACAATATTCTAAACACTAGTGCAATGATTCATTTTGCATAAATCAAATCATCAGATGCATCACAGAATATCTCCAAAGTATGACAAATCATAAAAGACCCAACACAACGGTAAATGTATAACAAATATCATCTCACATCACAATATCCACCATAGGAATTACAAAGATAGTTCCATAATCATGCAAGGCACATCATATGGACTTCAACAATGATCATACATAGAGAGATTGGATCAAGTTACCACCACAAACCCAAAGTCTAGGGGGTGGACTACTCCCTCTTCATCATGGAGACGGTGGAGAAGTCGTTGGAGAAGATGGAGACCACCCCGGTAGCGCCCCGCCGGAGTTTTCCCCTCCAATCTGCAACTCCAGGTCTCTGTTTCGTGGTTTCTGTGTTTCTGCGGCCCTCTTTTCCGAAGGGCGTCGGGGACTATTTTAATAGTCGTTTTTAGGTCAAGACGGAGGCTCGGGAAAAAAGATCGACGGCAACGGAGCCTCGAGGCCCAAGATGGTGGGTCCCACGCGGCCAAGGAATCTGGCCGCGTGGGCCACCCTATCTTGGCCCTCGGGCCTCCGTTTGTTCACTTCCTTCGCTCCCACGCTTCGTTCCTTCCAAAAACTGATGCTCGTAAATTTCCAGGTCATTTGGACGTCGTTTGGGTCCCTGAAACATCAAAATATAGAAAATAGGGTTTTCTGCCTGTGCAGGGTTAATTCCAGAAAAATAGGGAAACTATGAAATATTCCCAAAATCAATATAAAACAATGATATAACCCTTATATGATGCAAGTATGATTGAAATATAAGTAATACAATGCAAAGTTCATGTATGCATTTTACATGCATCAGCTAGTAACAAGCATATCAGACCATGTGGTATATATTTTGTTGACAAGCAAACTAAGCTCAGTTGCATAATATATGGTGGTGTGTTCTGACCCAACCACAGATTGAACACACTTCTATTCCATGGCGACATCCTGCTAAGCACAAGACAATCACCTTTCACTTCAATCATTCTAGGGTGAATTAAATTTACTTGTGAAGTTGATATGCCAGGATCCCACTGCCTAGCAATTCCACAAAGCTGCTGCATGATGTCCCAGTGTAAATCATGTTGATACCCACATTTCTCGGGACTAAAGCCACTTAACCAGGATGGCCAACGAGCTGGCCGCTCACTACATAATGCTTCAAGGATCTGCAATGTGCTGCCAAGTAATAATCTTTTTGTCCTATCAACATCTCGAACTGCCAATCTGATTGTCTTTTCCACCAGGATCCCTATATCCCATTGTTCACACAGCTCTGCATCCGTTTTCATCATATGACGATGCTCCTTAAATCCAGGAATAAAAGCACTTCCATACCATGGTTGTGTGGCTGCCAGCATAGGCTCTTGGAACAATGACATGCCCCCAACATGAGTGAGCAGAGTGCCGGCAAGCTCCTTGTCCCATACCATGTCCTGGAAAGAATGTTCACCGAATTTATCAACTACAACAACCAAACAAGGCTCCAGGAAAAGTGACATGCCACCAACCTGAGTCAACACACCATGGTAATCTCATTGGAGAATGGATCGGCATCGTGTTTGAAATCACAATCAAGCACAACATCAGTTGGGGATGCGCACATAGTTGCTGTCCGGGTGACTGCAGACAGCTGCATGTCATGGCCGACGCCTAAGCTGGGTGTCGAACACCTAGTGGGCGTGACATGGCGGGTGGCCGTGCTCGATGTCAGGGTGGACGCCTTCACGCCCGAGATGCGCGCCACCGCTTGCGCCGTGACCTTCATTTGTCGCGTCAAGGAATCCCAGCGATGCTCCATGCCCTCGTGGAGACGCGCGGTTTCAGCCAGACTCACATGGATCGAGCCAGATAGCTCGTCCATCCTCGTTCCGCGCCTGAGTGAGACGCTGAGGCTTGACATGGTAGATGTGGCCGATAGCGACGTGGTCGAGGTGGCCACCCGCGAGCCGATCTCAGTGGGCTCCCAGGATGTCTCGTGCTAGGTCGACATTCCATCAAATACCTTGTGGGCATCTATGGTGGTGGTTATCTCTGGCTCGAGTGAGAGGTTGAGACTGGCCACGGTTGGCGTCGCAGACAGCGGCGTGGCCGTGGTGGTCACCTGAACCACCTTCTCCCTAGGCTCCCATGAAGCCTATAGGCGAGCAATACGAGCCAAGGTTGCATCCGTCGACCTCAAGCGCTCTTCAATCTCCTTCATCCGCTCGATTGATAGCTTGAGGCTCGCCATGGATGCAGCTAACGCCGCATCTGTCGTCGTCGTCACTACAACTCCCATCGCCTCCGTTACCTCACTGAAAACCAAATCGAAACGGGAATTTGAGGATTTTTTTTTGTGTGGAATTTTCGGTGGAGGATTCACTAGCTCTGATATCACTGTAACACCCCGTTGCCGTCGGCGATCATCGGGACGTGAGGATAGGGATGCCGCCGCTTGTGGAGAATGGCCACCGTCGGAGATTGCCGCTTGTGGAGAGCGGCCACCGGAGAGGTAGGGGACGGGAGAGAGGAACGGGAGCAACCCGATTTCTGTTCTGTTCTTCGATGCCCTTCCGCGAGCGTGGCTGCTCCTTATGTTGGCATCCAGTGGTGCTGCCGGGCCATGAAGCCCAGGCCCACCTCGCCCAAGGTACGGGGTGTGACACAGTTTAATACGGAGTAAGAAAAAACTATTGCTCTTACGATCGTTCTTCTCTCTGTTTCCGATTTGCTCGTTGCGGGCCATCCTTGATCGAGCTATCCAGAGTACACGGCTAGCTACAGTATGATGATCAGATGAATCATTTTTTTTTCAAGAGGGAATCATGTTTTCTTCTCATTGACTGCAAGGTTGAATGATCGGTCTTCCATTTCCGTCCATCTTCCATTTCCATCTCCTCAGTTCCCAGCAGCAACAGCTAGGTAGCCACAGCAGCTGCAATGGCACATGATTCGTCTTCCTGCTTCCGCGTCCTGGACACCGCCGTCGTCACGCCGTCCGGCCCGCGGCTGCCGCCCTGCTCCCTCCCGCTCACCTTCCTCGACCTGCAATGGATAAACTCCCCGCCCGTCGAGCGCATCTTCTTCTACCGCCTCGCCGCCCCTGACACTACCCACCAGCTTATCTCCAACCTTAAGCGCTCTCTCTCCATGGCTCTCCGCATCTTCTTCCCGCTCGCAGGCCACCTCCGCGTCACCCCCGGCATCACCGGCCGCCACGAGATCTTCTACCAGCCCGGGAACGGTGTCGCCTTCACGCTCGCCGAGTACGACGCCGACCTCGGCGACCTCGCCTCCGACCAGCTTCCCAGGCAGGTTGCCGAGCTCGCCCAGCTCGTTCCGCGCCTGCGCGCTGTGGACGCCGGGGCGGCGCTCCTCGCTGTGCAGGCCACCGTGCTGCTGCCTCTTGGCCATCTCGCGCTCGGCGTTACCGTGCACCACGCCGCCTGCGACGGCGCGGGCTCCACCGGCTTCCTGCACAGCTGGGCGGCTGCCTGCGCCGGAGCAGACTCGCTCCCACCTCCTCCTGTCATCGACCGGACGCTTATCGCCGAGCCCGCTGGCCTCTACGCCCACTACACAAACAACCTGCCGAGCACCGACGAGATCGAGTTCGTCAAGATGTCGCCGGATCAGCTCCTCGCCACGTTCACTCTGTGCGACGAGCAGCTGCAGAACGTCAAGGCCGTCGTCGCCACCGAGGCTTCGAGGCGCGGACAGACTCCGCCGCCGAGGTGCTCCGCGCTAGTCGCTGCCCTGGGCTTCCTCTGGTCCTGCTACCGCCGAGCCAAAGCAGAGACTGCAGGTCATGGTTCCGACGCCGAGCCGGGAGCGACGACCTATTTCATAGTCCCTGTCGATCACAAGCCGTGGATGAAGCCCCGGGTGCCAGCAACATACTTCGGCAACTGCATCGGCCCGGCCATCGGCGCCGCGTCCAAGAGGGACCTCGCCTCCGCCGGCGCCAGCGGCCTCTTCACGGCGTGCGCGGCGATCGCAGCGGGCATCGAGAAGGCGGTGGCGTCGCCGGAGTGGGAGACGATGGTGGAGCGCATCAAGGAGGCGGGGGCGCGCGGCGTGCTGTCCGTTGCGGGGTCGCCAAGGTTCCGCGTGTACGACGTCGACTTCGGGTTCGGGCCGCCAGGGAAGGTCGAGATCGTGTCTGTGGCCAGGACGGGCGCCATGGCAGTGGCGGAGATCAGAGGCGGAGGGGGCATGGAGGTGGGCGTGTCGCTGCCGCCGGCCGGCATGGAGGCGTTCCGGAGGTGCTTCGACGATGCCATCGCGTGGCTGTCATTGTCACACGGCACATCGTACACTTGTTGATGGGTGATCGATCTACCTACCATACCTTTTTTTTTTTTTGAATGTACACGTATCTGGATTAGATTAGAACGATTACACTGGAATCCTCCAGACACGGGACAGCTGTCCCCCATCTTACAGAAACCACCCCGAAAAACAAGAAAATTACAAACGCAACCCTGGGGATTTCTGCAGCATTGTTTCCGCCGCCGACCAAATCTTCATCGTCACCCCGCCGAAGAGGAAGACGAGACGGAGCCGGCCAGCCGCTGATTCGTCTGCACCAGCCTAAAGGGAATTCAATCCCGTTGATGTCGCCGCATGAGTTGCTCGCCGGAGTCGACGAGGCTTTGGCGTCGAAGATAGAGCGTCGGCGGGGGGCACGCCCCGACCAGAGCAAACGCTCGAGCCGAGCTCGGCGTGAAACGCCGGCGTCGCAGCTCGGAAGAACTCCACCAAAGGGGAAAGCCTGCAAAAACTCCACTTCCGCCCCATCTTCTTCCCCACCACGGGGATCTGAAGATGTTGGATGCAGAGCACAAACCGCCACGAGCTTATTGAAGAAAGCACCTTCGGAATCCTTCCTCCACCGCGCCCACCACCATGGGAGCACGCCAGATCGGAGTTTTTCCAGGCCAAGGTCGTCGCTCGGAGACGACCCGACCAGATGCGTAGAGGGGAAAGACGGCATCACGCCAGACAACGCCATAGCGGGCAAACCTTAGCACTAAACTAACAAACCTAGATCTAATATATACAGAGGAAGCACAACCACCTACTCCATCTAAACGCCGGCCAGCGAGCCCGCCGGAGCAAAGGATGGAGAGGGGCGGCGGCGAGAAGCGGGGGTCGACCCTCAAAACACTGTGCGAGAGTGAGAGGGGAAAGAAAGAACTTCTGAATCGCTACCATACCTTTATTGTCCTCGTCAAATTGATCTCATGAATTATTGTCGACGAAAGCGCCTCGTGTCGTATGAGGATTTGGCACACTGTCTTTCAGCACTGAATTCTTACTTTGGAAAAAAAAAATCCAAGGGACTAGAAACTACTCCTGAAAAACAGGTTGCTACTTCTTCCACTCATGAATAAACGCGGCTCGTGTATCATGTCGTGTGAGGATTTGGCACACCGTTTTTCATCACTGAATTCTTATATCGGCAAAATAATATTCCCTCAATACAGAAATAATTGTTGCTAAAACGGATATATCTATCCCTCATATAATACAAAAACCCCACTAAGAGGTCATTTAATTTGGGGTCCCCCCTAGGGCTCATTCGACTGAGAACTAGCTTAGTTCTCAGTCGGGTGACGTCATCCTCTTCCTCAACTCCGGCGAGCGCGCCTCCCCCCTCAGCCACCGCCGTCCTCCCGCCCGCGGCCGGCGCGCTGCCGCGTCGCCTCGTCGCCCCGCCCTGCCTCGATCTCCTCCTCCGCCGGTCCGCCGCCGCCCCGGCCATCACTCCTCGCCTCCGCCGCCTCCGCCGCGGCCAGCCGCGGCTGCGGCGGCTCCGGCTCAGCTTGGCGCGTGTGTCGCGAGGAAGAAGAAGCCTAGGGTTAGGGTTAGCACGAATCACGAGGCTAGATTAACGGCAGATTAGTCGATTGAGCGCTAAGCTATTTCTCAATCGACTGAGCGCTAGCAAAACCGTTTAAATTGTCTATCTCAACATGCAGCTTAGCCACATCAACTAACAGCAGCCGTTCGATTTTTTCTCCATCCGTCCATTGTGTTGTCCAGATCGTGACGACCCCCAAGCAATTCGTAAAAAGTTGTCCCGTACAAGTTTTTTTTTTTTTGAATTTTCAACCACTATATTAGATCAGCATGTCGCTTCATTAAAAACCTTCCAGTCCTCTTAGGTACCCTGCTAAGGAAAACAGTGCGTGAGAAACTTGCTGCCTCAACCAAACACAGATACATCATTCATTACATCAGAAATAATAAAGCTAGGAGGATCATCGTCCCAAAACACATCAACCTTAGAGTCATAAACAAATCTAGCTAGATTATGCGCCCCCATATTTGCTTCCCGGGGGCATTGTTGGATCTTCACCCCACCAATTCTCTAGGCAATTTAAAAACAGTCCATCAGGATCCCAGTATAAGGACTCCAAATTTCTATGACTCCATTCATTGCTTCAACCAGTTCCAAAGAATCAGTTTCCACAATCACCGGTCGGCATCCAATATTTTCACTCAACGATAATCCCTTCTGAAGAGCAACTGCTTCCGCTGCTGTAGCACTGAAAAAGTGAGTGAGGACAACACCCGCACCAGCAACAGCTTCTCCTGTGGAATTACGAATAACAGCTCCTGACCCACCAGATCTATTCAGAAAGTAACAAATCAACATTCAGTTTATATGTACCAGGAGCTGGCTTTGTCCATCTAATTTCACGTGGTGCCGCCCTGGTAGCTGCACCTTTGAAATTTAGTGTCAAAGCCCGAATAGAAAAACTTGTACATCTCGGAGGAGCAACTACTTCACCCTTAACTTTTTCTCTTCGCTGCCACCAAATATACCCGACGCCAACAACAATAATCTCCTTTATACCAATATGTGACAGATGATCCGGGGTGGTTATTTGATTTCAGAGTAAATCTTCTAGGACCACTGATCCAGATATATCTACCAACAAAGCTTGTTCAATTATATGCAGGATTCCCAGACTATTCCAAGCTTCCTTTGCACGAGGACACTTGAACATGAGATGACCAATATCCTCCGCAGCTAATAAACATATAGGGCACTGACCCGAAACAGGAATATGTCTATTTGCAACGATTGACATTCCGGGTACAATACCATGATGTGCTTTCCAGATATTTTTTTCACTTTGCTCGGAACTTGTAATTTCTACATAATATCCCACACTGGATTTGGAGAAGCAGTACCTTGGCCATCCAGTCTAGATAACCTGTCAGCATTCTGATGATTCCATTCCACGTAGTAAGCCGATCGAACCGAGAAGGTGTGAGTTTTTGTCATGTGCCAAGCCACAAAATCATCCTGCATATGTTCACTCAGCGGAATTTTCAGAATTCTATCCACATCTATTGGGTTAAAAATCCCTCTCGTCAATTCTTCATCCCAAAGCCCAGTATTTTGATCAATGAGTTCATCAACTGTAGTCAAAAGAATATTACCTCGAATAGTTTCTACCTTGCGTGTCACACTCCCTGACACCCAAGGATCTGTACAAATATTTATCATGCTTCCCGAGCCAACTCTCCATATAAACCCTCTTTTAAAGGTGTTTAAACCAGCAACAATGCTTTGTCAGGTAAACGAGGATCCACACCCGCCTTGAGAAGAACACCGTGAGGGTAGTATTTAGCTCGAATAACCTGCGCACATAGAGAGTTAGGATTTGTGATTAACCTCCAACTCTGCTTGGCCAACATTGCTAGATTAAAAGCATGAAGGTCACGGAAACCCATGCCACCCATCAAAGGCGAGGGCAGCAGGCAGGCTTAAACAGGCTGAAGCCTGCCCTGCGAAAATGTAATTTTTTTTACTACTACTAATCTTCCAAAGGAGGCCCATTAGCAGCTGAGTATTCCAGGCTTCAGCCCAACTCGCACACGCATCGTATCGAACAAGCAATCGTAGCGCAGCTCTTCCATCCCGAGCATGCAGCACAAGCAGAGCAGCCAGAGATGGAGGCGAGGCGGCCGGCCACGACCGGCGAGGCGGCGAGAGGCGGCGAGCCGACGAGGCGGAGCGCCGCACGCCCGCACCCGCACGGCCGCGCCAACAGAAGGCGACACGCGGACGGCGGACGCATCCAGCCGCCAAACCCTAGCGGCAGCCGGCGTCCGGCGAGAAGTTTGGGCGGGGGCTAAGCAGTGCCCCGACCTGCCGGAAGTCTCTGTGCACTGGAGAGTTGCCGGAGAGAGGAGCGCCCGCCTGGCCGCCTGGGCGCATCGTGAGCATCAGAATCGTCAGCGTCGGTCTTCAGTGGTATTTGTCCTCCAATCCTCATATTATTTTGCTATCTCTTGCAAATTTGTAATTATGTACTAGCTAGCTCCAGTTAATTTATCTATGTGTAATATATTTTCAGATTTGTTAAAATGAAGAGAAAGCATGTGAGCATCCTTAGCTATTATACACCTAGTTCTGTTGGTAGCACTCAACCTGAACCTGATCATGTTGAACCTCAAGCTGAACCTCAACCTGAACCTGAGCATGTTGAACCTCAAGCTGAACCTGATCCCCAAATTGTTGAGAGCAATGCCACCACATTTGATGAGAGTACAAACCAACCAAGTCAGCTTATTCAAGAATTTCATCCAAGTCAAATTATTCATGATCCAGGACTTAGAATACCAATAGATGATTATGCCCCCGAAATTAGAAGTGATGTGAGAAGAGCTTATTTGTTGAATGGGCGAAACAAGGCTGTAGGGCATAAATTCAAGAAGACAGAAGATGGCATTGAATGGAGATCATTTGAAGCTCACTGGTTGGATAAATTTGATTGGTTGGAATACAGTGTGAAAAAGGAGGCTGCTTTTTGCTTCTATTGCTATCTTTTCAAGAAACCATCACATGCTTGCAGCTTGGGAAATGATGTTTTTACAAAAGATGGTTACACTCGTTGGAAAACAGGTCTAGATAATTTTAAAAAGCATGTTGGTGGTCTATCTAGTCGCCACAACATTGCTAGGGATGATTGTGATGATTTCAACAATCAACGAGCAAGTGTGGCTACCAAATTTCGTGTGTACAGCAAGGAGTCTGAGATATTATATAAAATCCGTCTAACTGCATCATTAGATTGTGCAAGGGATCTCATAGCACAAGGGGAGTCTTTTCGTGGGCATGATGAATCCTCCACTTCCATCAACAAGGGCAATTTCTTGGAGTTATTGGACTGGTACAAGAACAAGAAGGATGATGTGAAGGAGGCATTTGATAAGGGGCAAGGAAATGCACAGATGATTTGTTCGGACATCCAAAAGGACCTTGCCGCATGTTGCGCAATAGAGGTGACCAAGGTTATTAAGGATGCCATTGGAGATAAGAAGTTCTCAATTCTTATTGGTGAGGCTAGAGATTGCTCAATAAAGGAGCAAATGGCAGTGATTGTGAGGTAATGCATACCATGTTTTGTCTTGTTTTATAGTACTGTACTAACATTGTTTACTTGTTGTTTACTAATCTGGTTAATTTCTTGATGCATGTAGATTTGTGGATGATCATGGGTTGCTACAAGAGAGATTTCTTATGATTAAGCACATCACAGATTGTACATCTGCTGGAATTAAAGAAGCTTTCCTTCCTGTGTTGGATTATCATGATTTGCCAATTTGTAGGCTACGTGGACAGGGCTATGATGGGGCTTCTAATATGAGAGGCGAATTCAATGGTTTGCAAAAATTGGTTAGAGATGAAGCTCCATATGCATTCTATATTCATTGCTTTGCTCACCAGTTGCAGTTGGTGGTTGTCACTGTTGCTCAATGTAGTCCTGCTATTGCTAATTTCTTCAACATTATTCCCTTGATAGTGACTCAAGTTGGTTCATCTTGCAAGAGAAAAGATGCATTACTTGCAAAACACCAGGATGAATTGTTAGAGTTGTTGGAGAATGGGATGATTTCAGCTGGAACCGGGCTGCATCAAGAGTCTAGCATAACAAGACCAGGAGACACTCGGTGGGGCTCACACTTGAGAACCTTGCTTCGCATATTCACAATGTGGAAGGCTGTGGTGGGTGTTCTAGGAATTATAGTGATTGATGCTCGGGAACACACATGTCAAGGTGGGGCTTTTGGTTTGCTTATTAAGATGCAATGCTTCGAATTTGTGTTCATCATGTTTCTCTTAATAAACATGTTAAACACCACAAATCAGCTCTCACTAGCTTTGCAAAGGAAGAATCAAAATATTGTTGAAGCCATGCATTTGGTCCTGGATGTGAAAGAAAGTTTGCAAGGGATGAGGGACAATGGGTTGGATTCTTTATTCAGCCAAGCCAAGAGCTTTTGTGAGACACATGAGATTGAAGTGCCAAGTATGGATGATCATGTTGGAGCTTTGGGTCAAACTGTTCGCACCACCAAGAACACGACGACTCGACTCCACTATTACAAGGTTAGCATATTCAATGTTGCCATTGATGCAACTCTCGCTGAGTTTCCACCGAGTTACTTGATTGTATGGCATGTCTTAGTCCAGCAAACAACTTCTCAAAGTTTAATGTTGAGAAACTTATTCGGCTTGCTGAAATTTATGCTGAGGACTTCACAGAAGCGGACAGGTTGTTGCTAAGAATTGACCTCCCAAGATTTCTTATGAACATTAGGAGAAGTGAAGAATTTAATGGATGTCAAAATCTGTCCACACTTGCTCAGTTGATGGTTGAAACAACAAAACACACATCTTTCCCATTGGTGTATCGTCTCATTGAGTTGGCTCTCATTCTTCCTGTGGCAACTGCATCAGTTGAACGCATATTTTCAGCAATGAAGATCATTAAAACAGATTTGCGCAATAAGTTGTGCGATGAATGGCTAAATGATTTAATGGTGTGCTACTGTGAGAAAGAGATATTCAGAAGCATTCATGATGATCAGATCATTATACAGTTTCAGAAATTGAGGGATCGTAGAGGACATCTGCCGCGCGAGTATGATGTGATTTCTTAGAGGTACATGTCTGTTTACTAGTTTTATTAGAGAGTTCACTTTGTCCTTTTGTTGTTACTTCTCTAGTACTGGATGTATTAGTGTGTGATTTGTATGCTTTAACCTAAAAATTTGTGATATTTTGTCTTAAATAATTTTATGTCTTATATATTGGTTTATTTTCTACGGAAGTAGTCGTTTAGTTAGTCGTCGTCAACTTTCAGCCTCCCCTGCAAATAATTCCTAGACTCGCCGTTGCCACCCATTTTCTTCGGGACACACATCTTCCACCATGCCTTCCACTGCATGCACTTCTGAATTTCAGTGTCTCCCCACCAGAAGGCCGCCATTGCATCAGTCATTTGTTTGCATAGCATCTTTGGGATCTTAAAAACAGACATAACATAAACAAGGATAGCTTGGATAATAGCTTTCAATAGAATTTCCTTGCCACCCATACTGAGAAATTTCTCTTTCCATCCTTCCAATCTCTTAATTATCCTCTCCAACAAGTGAATAAAGCTGCCACTTCGGTTAGCGCCAACCAAAGCTGGCAAGCCTAAGTATTTATCAGACACTTGATTGCATACAAGCTTTGATTACTAACAAATTCCCAGTCACATTTCACCTTCCAAGCCACCAGGCCCCGTTCCTCTCCTCTCCACTTCCGCACCGAGTAATTACAGAAGTAACCGATGGATTTGCTCTCCAGTTTAAGTAGTGTACCTGCTCGAGATTCATCAGATTTCACCCACGGGAAACAACGGCTCTTGATGGGAAGAATGGGAAGTCCATGTTTTCTACTCTCATGGCCTATTGGTACAGCGCGTGCTTGCCTGGACGCACATCGGCAGCCCTGGCTGCCGCACGGGACCTTTCAAACCCCTATCTGTACAGGTTATTACCGATTCCCCTATACCCAATCTGGCAATCTTCTTGCTTCGTCTTTGCTGTCAGATTATTATTCTGCAACTAACCTGTTGTGCTTCCTTGAATATGTTCAGAAACGAGTCGATTACGAGTTACACATGTGTATTACTCCCTCCGTATTAAAATATACTAAGATTTTGTACCTACTTTTTACACACATGTATCTAGACATTCTTTAGTGTAAGATTCATATATACCTTGCACTAAAACATGTCTAGATACATGTGTTTGAAAAGTAGGTACAAAGTCTTATATTTTAATACGGAGGGAGTAGAATTTTTGGGTGCAGTGGTCCGGACTATGGAGTAAACTTCCTTTTCACTGAAGAAGCATGTGTAGATCGTGGAAGCTGTGTATTTTCTTTTCCTTTAACAGCGCTAAACTTAGCTATATTACTCTTCATTTCAGATGTCAACATGTGTAGGACTAAACCACCAAACTGTATGGACTTTGTTGGTGAATTATAGCCGGAAGTAAGGTTTCTTCAATGCATCGTGGCTCTCTTTTATCTTTTCTTTGCCACTTAAGCCACCTGAGTGCCCATTGCTCATATTACATACAATGATGATTTCATAGCCTGAAATGACTAACGAGTGTTAGTATAACTTTAATGATAGTTCTACTAAAGTCTATATATAGCAAATTGTGTTTATGACATTTAAAATTTAACATCAAGATCATTTGTTCAAATTTCTCTCTTCCTTTTTTCTTGATTGAGTTTTAATCGCTTTACAACTCTTAGAAAATGTAGAGTACTCCCGCAGCAACGCGCGGGTATCGTCTAGTTTAGACAAATTTTAGGCCATCTTCAGTCGTTCGGCCACCTAGGCCGATTTCCGGCGCTAAATTGGGCTTCCTGGGGGGCATCGGCGCTATTTTACACCCTGGGGCGCCGATTCCTAGTCGCGCCCCAGCACGCCCCCAAGCCGGCGATTTTCGCCCCAAATTCACACCAAAAATCACACAAACATGATTTTCTCCACATAGTTGAATATACAAATCCACACACAAATAGTTCAACATACAAATTCACACACAAATAGTTTAACATACAAATCCATACAAATAGTTCAACAATGTAAACAAATAAAACACATCAAACTAGCTGTTGGCGTTGCCTTTTCGCCTCCACAAGTGTTACACCAGATCATTCTGCAGTTGTGTATGCATTTGTGGGTCTCGAATCTCCTGGCGCATAGTGAGGAAGGCTGCCAATGATGCCGGCACCTAGCAATCTATATCTGCAAGAGGACACTGTCGGTAATATGGCTCAATGTCAATCACCGGATCATCCTGCCCGCTCTCAATGATTATGTTGTGCAAGATCACACAACAGTTGATCACCTCCCACATCTGAGCTTTCGACCAAGTCAGAGCCGGGTACTGGACAACAACAAATCGAGACTGTAGCGCACCAAACGCCCGCTCAACATCCTTCCTGCAAGCCTCCTGGCACTGAAAAAACCAAGCCTTCGCGCTTCCTGGCACATGGTTGGAGATAGTCTTCACAAATGTTGACCATCTTGGATAGATGCCGTCTGCAAGGTAGTAGCCCTTTGTGTACTTGTGATGATTGATCTCGTAGTTCACCGGGGGAGCATGACCTTCAACAAGCTTGCCGAAGACAATCGAGCACTGCAGAACATTGATGTCATTGTGATCCTAGCATGCCAAAGAAGGCATGCCAAATCCAGATATCCTGTGTAGCCACTGCCTCAAGTACCACACTGCAAGCTCCTTTGTGGCCTTTGTACATCCCTGCCAAGCAAATGGACAGTTCTTCCATGACCAATGCATGCAGTCGATGCTTTCAAGCATCTCAAGGAAGCCTCTTGCTTCATTCATGGCTAGGATCCGAGCAGTGTCTTCCGTATTGGGTGATCGCAAGTATGTTGGCCCAAACACTGCAACCCCTGCCCGACAGAACCTGTTCAAGCAATCAATGGCAGTGGACTCGGACATGCGCAGATAATCATCCTGCGAATCACCGGGAGCACCATATGCAACCATTCTCATCGCCACCGTGCACTTCTGAAGTGATGTAAAGCCTACCGTGCCGGCACAATCCTTCTTGCATTTGAAGTAGGTGTCGAATCCCGGATGGCATGCACAATGTCGATGAAGAGCTTCCGTTTCATCCTGAAACGGCGCCGAAACACCGCCTCATCGTGCACGGGATCATCGGCGAAGTAGTCGGAGTAGAGGATGCAGTAGCCTTCCATCAGCTTCCTCGGCTTGTTCTTGCGGCGACCAGGCTCCGAGCCACCACGTCGCGGCTTCGCCTCGTTTGCGAGCAGACCGGCAAGACATGCGAGGATCAGCAAGTGCTCTTCATCGTCGACGGCGGCCTCGGTTTCCTCTTCCAGTAGATCGGCGAGCAGCTCCTTGTCGTCAGAGTCCATGGCTGGGCGGACAAAACGCCGAACACCTTGCGGGCGAGGTGGGCGCGATTCTTCCCGAGAGTCCTCCTTGCGGCTAGATCACGGCGGAGGGGAGGGGGCGGCGCCGTCGGCGTGGACGGGTGGGGTGGTGGCCTTCCTAGCTGCTTGTGTGCGGCGGACGGGGAGGGGTGGTGCCGGCAGCGACATCGCGGCTAAAAAAAGCCTCCTGGGGGACGACTGGAGATGCCCTTAATGCTAGATACGTCCATTTTTGGCCGGAGGGAGTAATCCGGACAAAAACTAGTCCATGGTGGTTGTACTATTATGACTTACTACCTCGCCTTGATAACCTCCCCTAATGGAGCATGGTTTTCCTCCCAGTCCATAGTAGTCGAATTTCCTAGGGCTTTTCTGGCATATGTTTTTTTTTATATAAAAGGAGCCATTGGCTCCCAATTTCTATTGAAATTGGATTGTACCGATCACAACAGGCCTCAGCCCAACAGGAAAAAAGCAAAACATCGAGACCCTGGGAACAACCTCCCAGAGGGACTCGGAGAAAAAACCAAAGCTAGAACCTCCCTCCGTTCACAAAAGAATGTCTCAACCTAGATCAAATTTGCATGTATCTACATTGTACTTTTCCGTTAATTGAGGAATATGTCTATTTTTCCTGGGTCTAGAACCCGTAATTATGGAAATTGACTGGGCTTGAAATTGCTTTTATGTCTAGATACATGCAAATTTGAGCTAGGTTGAGACATCCTTTTATGAACGGAGAGAGTACTAAGCAGCTAAAAAACTAAAAAGGCCAAACGCCAACATCCACCAACACAAGCTAAACAGAAACCCCTTTGGCTAAAACAGACTTCATACAAGTTTTCATAACATAGCAAAGATCAGCACATCTACCGACAATTTGCTCTGTTTTCATATCTTCTTTTTAATCATCTCCTCTAGCTCATGGAACGACGTACGTAGGCAGCACTCCTTTTGCATCCAGTCTCTAACGGTAACCACCCCTGGTAGAGATCCTCAAAAGATGTTGGCTTAGAATGTATACCTAGCGACACACAGGCTACATTCCAAATGTATTTCGCTAGGGGTCGCTAGGGGACAGGTAAAGAACAGATGTTCCAGCGTTTCTTTTGCAGCGTAGAATTCACATAACTCTGTTCCTTTTCAGCCCCTCTTTTTCAGATTATCACTTGTCAACACCCTATTCTGCACCACTAGCCAACAGAAAACTTTGATTCTCAGTGGAATCTTCAATAACCAAATGAACTTATAAGGAAAAATAACATTTCTAGACATAAGATAAAGATACAAAGAGTTAACAGTAAAAACACCATCCTTCGTCAGTAGCCATCTAACTCCGCCTATGTCTTCTAGGCATAGCCGGTCCCAAGCCCGGATAAAGGAGGAGGGTTGTGATAGGCTTGGCGAGCCAACGTAAAAACTAGCCAGTCCCATGGATATGAAACCCACGAGAGTAGTACTAGGGTGGGTGACCTCCTGGAAAGTCCTCATGAAAGGTTTCATATCTAAGGGTTGTGATAGGCTTGGCGAGCCAACGTAAAAACTAGCCAGTCCCATGGATATGAAACCCATTTGGGCGAGAGTAGTACCAGGATGGGTGACCTCCTGAGAAGTCCTCGTGACAGGGTTTCATATCTAGCCTACCCCAACTTGTTTGGGACAAAAGGCTTTGTTAAGGTTAAGGTTAAGGTTCGTCAGTAGCCATCTCACCCTATCAGGGCAATCTTTCACACACATCCCCACAAAGAATTTTAAGTCTATTCCACATCTCTAAAGTTTCCTCTCCTAGGAATCTTCTAAATTTTAAACACTGCCACCCTTTGGAAAAAACCGTATTAACTGTAATATTCTGGCTAAAAGTCAGGTTATAAAGCCAAGGAAACATAAGATAGAGGTTTTGGTCCTAGCCAACAATCTTCCCAAAACTTTGTACTTTTACCATCCCCTAAAATTCTCTGACAGCTTTAGAAAGTATCTTTTACTGCTATTATTCCAGACCAAAAATGAGAGTGCGTAGGTGATGGTTTGCATTGAGTCAAAGTTTTCTTTTTCACATACTTTGCTCTAATCAGCCTCTGCCACTGACCATCCTCATTTTCCAGTTTCCGGATCCACTTACACAACAGACTAACACTCTTTGTTTGGATGTTTGTGACACCCAAACCACCTAAATCTTTGGTCCTACAAACATCATCCCATTTAACCAGGTGATATTTGCGAACTCCCTGTTTCTCCTGCCATAAAAGCCTAGCACGAAAGAAATCATACCTTTTACTGACGCCCTTAGGAACTTTAAAGAAAGAAATCATATAACTAGGAACATTACTTAAGCAAGTTTCTACCAAAAATTAATCTACTGCCTATTGATACTAGATTCCCTTTCCAGGATCCAGCTTTCTTTTCAACTTTATCCTCTGACTCTTTCCAGTCAGCATTAGCAAGTTTCTTATAATGCATAGGTACCCCAAGGTATCTGAAAGGGAAGGCACCTATCTTACACGTAAAAGTATAAGCATACTGATCTTGTTTCTCAATAGCACCACCAAAACAGTTCACTTCACTTTTATGAAAATTAATTTTCAACCCAGCCAATTGTTCAAAAAGACATAAAATAAATTTCAGGTTTCTAGCTCCTTCTAGATCATCTTCTAGTAGAATTATTGTATCATCCGCATACTGGATGATTGTAACTCCATCATCCAGCAAATCATCAGCCAAACCATTTAACAGGCCATTGTCTTGGGATCTATGCACCAAAGCCGACAGGACATCTGCTGCCATATTAAATAAAATTGGGGAAAAAAGGGTCCCCTTGCCTTAACCCTTTTTGTTTTGAAAATATGGGCCAAGTTTATCATTTACCATAACACAAACACTACCCCCTTGCACTAACGCTTTAGACCAGTCTATAAACTTAATGGGAAAACCTTTCATACCCAAGACAGAAAACATGAACTCCCAATTAATCTTGTCGTACGCTTTTTCAAAACCTATTTTAAACAAAACCCCAGATTTTTTTTTCCTTTGTACATGATGCATAGTCTCATGCAGCACTACTACATTATCAAATATAAAACAACCGCGCACAAAAGCAGACTGAGCATCAGCAATGACCTTATTAGCTACTAAGTTTGTTCTATTATTGATAACCTTTGTAAAGATCTTAAAAATGACATTCAACAAGCATATTGGCCTAAACATTTGAATTTTGTCAGCCCCCTGTCCTTTCGGGATCAGGGTAATAATACCATAAATGAACCTTCTAATATTTAACTTTCCATCATGGAAATCTTGAAAAAGTTTCAGCATATCATTACACATTAGACTCCAAAACATCTGAAAGAACTCTATCGGAAATCCATCATGGCCTGGCGCCTTATTATGTTTCATATCAAAAACAGCAGACTTAATCTCATCTAAAGTAAAAGGCTCAACTAACTTTTGCCTATCACTGTCCGACAGACAGTTAGGCATCCCCTCCAGCAAAGTAATAGGTAACAAATCCACTGCTCCGAACAAACCTTTGTAAAAATTCGTGGCATAATTTAAAATATCATCA
This sequence comes from Poa pratensis, assembly GCA_947311845.1. Taxonomy (NCBI): domain Eukaryota; kingdom Viridiplantae; phylum Streptophyta; class Magnoliopsida; order Poales; family Poaceae; genus Poa; species Poa pratensis. Next base: position 5,215,709 of record CAMZMU010000102.1, read on the forward strand.
TCTCCCATTATTAAACCTTCATCTTGAATAAACCTAAAGATTTTATTCTTGCGCTTTCTACCGCTAGCTTTAAGCATAAAGTACTTTGTATTTCTGTCCCCCTCCAGCAAGTCCTTTTCTTTGGATCTTTGCCTCCACTTAACCTCCTCTTCCGCTAGAATTTCATTAAGCTTATCTACTAGATCACATCGAATTTTATAATCAGTATCAGATAAACCGAAGAACTCACTCTTTATGTCAATCTCATCTAACTTCTTAGAAATACTAATCCTGTTTCTCTTGTTTTCCCCTTCCACATTAAGATTCCACCCTTTTAGAATTCTCCTAGCATTCACAAAAAAGGCATGCCAGAAATCTATAATATTACCTCTGTTGCGTGTTTCCCTCCAGATTTTCGGTACTAACTCGAAAATTTCTGGCTTTTGAAACCAGCACAGTTTGAATTTAAAAACCTTGCTTACATAAGGTAAACTGGTACCAGTATCTAACACTAGAGCCGCATGATCAGAAACCCCTCTAACCAAGGTTTTGACCGTAAAAAGGGATATTGAATCTCCCAGGAAGTAGAAACCAACACTCCTGTCTAACTGAACAAACAAAGGGCATGCTGATTATTTGACCAAGTGAAACATCTCCCAGAAATTTTAATTTCTTTCAGACCCCAATGTTCTATAATAATAGCATTAAAAAGATCCGACCATTTAGATCTTTTCTTATATTTATTCCTTTCCCAATCTCTTCGAATTAGGTTAAAATCTCCACCCATCAGAATAGGTAAATCATTGCGACCTAGAACATGAACTAACTCAAGAAGAATATCTTTTTTGTCTTTCTCATGTGCTGCACCATAAATATTAACCAAATTCCACTTAAAACCATTCACCTTATCCAAAAGAAGCATCCTAGTATAGAACTTGCCTATTTTACATTCACCTAAATCAAAACGTTCTTCTCTGACCCCCATTAGCATACCCCCTGAAGCTCCATTAGCAGGTGCCCAGAGCCACAGGAAAGTCGAACCAGCAATCAAACTTTTTTACATTCACCTAAATCAAAACGTTCTTCTCTGACCCCCATTAGCATACCCCCTGAAGCTCCATTAGCAGGTGCCCAGAGCCACATGAAAGTCGAACCAGCACTCAAACTTTGAAGTCACACATCCGTGTAGTCTTCTTTTTTCGTCTCTTGTACACAGAAAAATCTAGCTTAAAGTCCTTAATAGAATAAATAATAAAACGCTTCTTCCTATCCTCTCCTAATCCTCTACCATTCCAAAAGGCTCCTAACATAAAAAATTATCTGAATTTACTTCTACACTTAGGCTTCACACTAAATACATTAGGTGAGCCCCTAGCTGGTTTCCTACTGAAAATAGACGCTAATTGCATAATAGTATCATTTAATTCAGCATCTTCCTCACTGACACTATCATTGTCAGAGAGCATTTCCCCAATTTCTTTAGGATCAAAGCTGTCCAGCTTTGATCCCTTTTCAGTTTCCTTAACTTCATTTACTCTCTTATTAGCTAAAAAGAGATTACATCTAGCTTGCTCTAGATGTTACTCAACAAAAGTTACAAAACAAGACATTCATGTTGAACACTCTCGTTAGTTGATCGATAAAAACAAAATGACTCACCACAAATACCAGCTGAGACATCACACGAACTAACTGCTGAACAGCAAGCCTTTAGGTACTTTTAAGGTGTGTTAAAGAAGTACTACCATGACGCCGTCATGTGCAAGTGAACAATGATGGACTGAGTTGATCCCCTCGCTGATTATGTTCTCCACAAAGCATCTCTTCCATCCGTTACCACTTACCAGTACGTGTAGATGGGACCTTGACGGCTTTGGAGGCTTCGTTGTGGTGCTTGTCACACTCCAGTCAACCATGCAGGAACATAACGTCATTATAGATGTTGTGATGCTGGAAATTACATACAGATGATTCCCACTCTACACCATCCTCCTCATTATACGATTGCCCTCCTCTCCACGACATCCATTTCCACATGACCCCGAACCTGCATGCCATAAGAAGACAAACTAAATAGAACAATGTTTGTTATGATTTGTTTGCGGCCATCTGTGTCTAACACGAAAACCTTTCGATTTTCAACCAGGTATGACAGGTAGAAGAGAGCAACGTAGGCAAGAAAAGTTCAAATAGTTACAGAATGAAGTATAGAAACTTATACATCTTATAATTCGGAACGGAGGAGTAACTCATTTCAACGCCCAACATGCATATAAATGAATTAGTGTACAAGCAAAATATGAGTTATCTCATCACAATGATTACGATCTTGGATAGTGTAGATAGAAGGGGATAACCTACCCGGGTAAAAAAAATCCCACTTGTATATTTTATATAATAATCGCATCTACGTTGTTTCTCATAAATAGCAGATGAAAAGATTCTGGTTCTCACTCTTCGACAAAGCACAGCGTTTGAAGCCTCAGTAGCAACTTTACAATTTACAAGTACTAGTACAACTGAAAAGATTTATATATTTGGCTTCAGAAACATTGGACAAAAACATTGTGAGGACATCAAGGCCCTTGCAATGTCACATTGGACAAGAACGATGTACTTTCGGCAATGCAGCAAAAAGTGTTTCAGAAAAAGCAAAAGAATTACAGTGCTGTACTCGGTTTTATCTATTTGATGCCTGCCCATGCCCTGAAGGCTTGGACATCTTGGATCCTTTTGCTCTGAGCTTCTGTTTTGTCATGCAATGAATTCAAGTTCCTATATAGATTCTTGTGCAGCTTCAGAAATACTTGCCTATACTTCCACTTGTCGCAGTAAATATTATGGGTTGACATGTAACTTGTAACCTCCATCACCCTTGAAAAATAGCCACCTTTGAGGAAATCCAAGACCAAGCAGTCAAGCAAATCCCTATCCACAGATATTTCTCCGTACTCCAGTCTGCGCTTTATTTCTCCCCACAGTATGGTAATCTCCCTATACATGCCTAACGAAGAATATCCGCACAGTATGTGGCAAAAGGTATGCAAATTGGGTCTAATATTTTGCTCTCTCATGCGCTTATATGTGCTCAGAGCATCTTCCATCATTTTTGCCTTGCAGAAGAAAAGAATTGAATTATTGAACTGAAAGGTTAAGTGGTCTCCAGGGTCATAGTGTTCAGTTTCTTCAACCAAAATGGAAAGCAAAGATGATTTAGTTCGGGGCATCTCATCCTTGACTACTTTGGCAATGTCCTTTATGGTAAATGACGGACTAGTTTGAAATTCAGTCATGGTAGATGCTACTTTCTGTATCTGTTGGAGAAGCACATTGAATTGTTCAGTTTGATGCTCCTTTTCATATGCTCTCAGAAGAGATATGTAAGTACCAATCCCTACAGGAACCTCAGCTGACTCTAAAGCATCCAGGATATCATGAGCTGCATGCAACCATCCCATCTGGATACATGCATTAATCACATCTGGAGCAGAAAGTCCCTTTAGATCTTCTTTGTGCAATGTAATACAAAAGCTAGACAATGCACCCAGTTTCTTTGCTTTCACACATCCAATAATAAGTTTAGCAAGAGCCTTTTCACTGGGAAGAAGATTTCCATCAACAGGAACAACAAGCTGCACTGCTTTGTTGTATCCAAAACAAGACCTTTATCCAGTTTTGTGGGGTCAAACATTATTCTATATCCACTTTTCAGGTTACCAGAGCCAATTTGTATCATACCCTGTTTCTGCACATCATGGCCATTGAAAATGTGTGATTTCCGTTGCCGATGCAGATCGATTAAGAGATCTGCAGCAGCATCCATGTCATTATAACTGAACTGTAGGCTCAATAAACTGTCGTAAAAATGTTGATAGTGCTGAAAGAATGGCAAAAGAGAATCAATGCTTCTTTTCATGGTCATCAACTCATCTCGCTGCCCAACCATTTCACAGACACGGGCAGCAATTGCCACTGTATTCACATCGGCCACAACCCCAACCAGTGACATCAGCTCCATTATTTTCTGGGCTTTAATCATGCATTTGAAGCTAACACATGACTCCAAAACCATATTGAACAAGGTGACATTGTTCTTTAATGGGCCCAACTTTTTCAGCTGTCGCCTATCTGATATTTGACCCAAGAAACACTCACAGGTCTCAGCCAGAACATCAGCAGCAAGATAGGATCCTACTTGTGATTTCAGCTTGTGCAAAAACACCATGCTGAGCATATCAGCATCAGGAAGCTTGCCAGTCTCCAGTATGATCCTCAGGACCGCAGAGGCAGGGACAGGCGTCTGATCTCTTGAAAGTGCGAGAGCTAGCCTCATCAGTGAGCTAGAGTTGAGAAGATTGCCGTTACGCTGATAAACTGACAGAACCATGTCATACGCTCTCTGAAGCCACCTCCTACTAGATGTGTAAGACAGCGACACAATCACATGATTCAATATCCGCGGCTCGGGAAGACCGTGCAGGCTTTTGTAACTGCCGAATGCTCGCAGCGCCTCATCTAGATTGCCATCCTTGAGAGCAATATCGATCGTCCTTAATAGAGTTTCACGAGACGGCGCTTCCCATGGCAGGGCACTTGTGCTCTTGGAAATATACTGTGCAGCTACAACGCAATGCCTGCTCCATGATCCCTTGCGATTGGCCTAAGATAAACAAGCATTTGTCTTAAATTCTACCGAATCAATAGCAAGAGAAACTATTCAACACAAGTATACTAGAAATGGACTGTAATTGTTTTTCATCCAGATGGTGTTCTTACAGTCAAGGCAGCTTCGGCAGCGCGAGAAAACAGCAGGAGCCCGCAGCAATGGCGGCACGCCCGGAGCAAGCTGCCCATTGCATCAATCCAGCATACTAATCACGCTTCAGGGATGTACCCGAGCCCATGTAGAGATCTACTAGAGATGAAAACTATGAGTTACACGCTAAGCCATACGAGGCCTCAGAGGTGAGATTGAGGCGCAAACCTGGCCGGCCGCATTTCTCCGGCCCCGTGGCCGGACGACGGCGCCGCCTCCGCGGCCCTCTGCCGCGTTCTTCGTACTCCCCCGAGACACTGCGCGGCGCAGCCGCAGCACGAGATCGCCGGCCCCAGCTCAGCTGCCCGCTCGCCTCGCTCCTGCGTGGGTGTCGACTGTCGCCGCCGGCTCGTTGAGACAAGACGACGGGACTGGGACGGCGAGTTGGAGGTTAGGAAACAAGTTGGGCTTTTATGGGCCACGTACCAGGTTGCGGACCGCGGGAGGCCCACCATTCACCGGCCGCAGCCCACAGAGCTCACTCGTCGTCGTCGACTCCCACGCAGATGATGGCGCAGAGAATCCCCTTCTTCCCAGCTCTCCCGTTGCTCCCACCGACTCCCGATTCCGGCGGCCACTGAGCCTTACGTTCGCCGACGCTGTAGAAGAAGCGACCTAGGCGCATCACACCTCAACTGTGTGGCGCGAGTGGAGTGGAAGGCAGGAGATCCGTCCAGGTCGATTCCCTTTTCCAAGTACAATATACGGTTAGCTGCCAATTTCGATTTGACTTTTAAAATAGCAGCTCGCTTGCCGATAAATTTTGGAGATTCTTCTGCTTCTGCTGCTTCATTTCGACGCCGTACACTACTACCGTTAAATTAATTCGTTTGGGTTGCACATCAAAATTAATGCTTGTTTTCTCAGGAACTTGATAGCTGTATCAGTGAAAATACTTCCAAATACATTTATCAGGCAGCACATAATATTTAAGAATGGTAATAAATTTATTACGAGGCAAAGTGCTGTAAATGTGCTCAGCCTGCTTTTGTTGACAGTGGTCTATTTTCAGGCTGAATTGATTATTTGGGACCAATGGAAGAGGAAGACTATAGCACCGAATCATCTAATGAAGAAGACGTGCAAGAAGACGGCGAGAAGGAAAGAAGCCCTGCCGAGGGTGATGTCTTTAAGCCAGTTGATATAGATCCAGAATGGGTACCCAAAGTAGGGACGGTATTCGATTCGGAGGAAGACGCCTTTCAGTTCTATGTGGCATATGGCTGTCGCTCTGGTTTTGGTATCACAAGGAGATCTAACAACACCTTTGATGGTTTCCGCTATCGCTCTACGTTCATATGCTCTAAGGGAGGGCAGTCTAGGTTGAGGTCTGGTGTGACAAGGCCTGCAAGGAAGCGAGGCACAAAGACTGGCTGCAAGGCTAAGATGATTGTCAAGGATGCCCATTTTCAGAATCGCTGGGAAGTTATTGTTCTCGAGTTGGAGCATAACCATCCACTGGATCCTAGCTTGCTTAAATACAAGAAGCATTTAGAGAACTTTCCTTTCTCTCTAAATCCACCTCGTATTTCTGAGGCGCCACAGAGTTCCTCAGCTCCTGCACATTTTAGTAGTGTTGGAGATAGTGGCATACCTTCATCTGCTCAGATTGAAATCAGGACCAAGATAGACAGAAATAGGAAACTGAAGCTCGCTGAAGGAGATTTAGAGGCCCTAGTGAGTTTTTTCAATGACATGCAAGACCGAAACCCATGTTTCTTTTACAACTTAGACATGAATGAGCAAGGACAGCTAAGGAATGTCTTTTGGGCCGACGCCAAATCACGTAGTTCTTACAATTACTTTGGTGATGTGGTTGCTATTAATATCACAAATTTCAGTGATCAGTATGATATACAGTTTGTGTCATTTGTGGGCACCAACAACCATGCTCAGCCAGTGTTACTAGGGTGTGGTTTGCTTGCTGGTAGATCTCTTGGAGCGTACGTGTGGCTTTTCGATACATGGTTAAAATGTATGAATGCCACACCACCACCTGCAATAATTACCAACTATTGTCACGATGTTGCAATAGCTGTAAAAAAGGTTTTCCCCAATGCACGGCACCGCTTTTGCCTTTGGCACATCCTAAATGAGCTTCCTGAAAAGTTGGATGGAATGGAAAAGAAGGATGGAATTCTTTCTACTTTCAGCACATTGGCCTATAATTCAGTTACTATGCCTGATTTTGACAAAGAGTGGCAAGAAATGATGCAGCAATTTCATTTAGAGGGAAATGAATGGTTTTCCAAATTGTATGAGGTCAGGATGCAGTGGGCTCCTGTTTTTGTGAAGGACTCTTTTTGGGCGGGAATGTCCGTCACAGACAGAAATGACAGTGCAGCTGACTATTTTGATGGCTGGTTGACATCGGGAATGTCTGTGAAAATGTTTGTTGAGCAGTATGAGGCAGCTGTTAGAAGTAAGTTGGAAAAGGAATCCTACGAGGATTTACAGTCATCTCAGATGAGGCCACCTATGATGACCGGATTGCCTTTGGAGGAGCAAACCGCAAAGATTTACACAATGGAAATATTTCAGATGTTCTTGAATGAAATAGGGCATTCATTTCATTGCAACTATAATGTAGTTGAACGGACTGATTCAGGAGTTACATACATAGTATCAGAGCATGTAAATGAAACAAAGAAGGTGGACTACAAAGTTGCTTATGACAATGTTGAAGAGGACATATGGTGCCTCTGCCGATTGTTCCAGTTTAAAGGCATATTGTGCAGACATGCTCTCACTGTACTGAGGCAGGAGCTCGTACTGACGATTCCACCAAAATACATCATTAATCGCTGGTGCAAGGATTGTAAACAAACTTGTTCTTCCATGTCCCGGGCTGTCTCATCAGATACCCAGGAATTGGGAAGTTATGATGATCTCTACAAAGTCGGCCACCAGTACTTTTCAGAAGTAGTGGAATTGGGTTCCGTGAACTCGGAATCAAAAGAGTATGCTTTGTCAATCATGAGGGAGATCAGGGATAGAGTGATTTCTTATGAGAAGTCACTAAGAGATCAAAGGGTTGACAGTCAAGTTTCAACTGCCAATTTCGCATATAATCCGGTGAATGAGGATTTTACTGATGATGCATTGCCCATTTCTTTGAATACGAAGGGCTGGGATGTTATGCAAGGTCAGTCAAAACGTTCTCGGAAGAAAAAACTAGCAACGCCAACTGTTCTTGATACCTTGAAAAGGAAAACTAAAAGGGCGTATAACAAGAGGAGGAATGCCACTGCGAACAACCTAAACACAACGGTTGCCGCAACTGACAGCGTAACTGACAGCATAAATGTATGTCTTGTTACTAGGTCCACACATTTGACTAGTCACTTTATTCCCATATGTTTGTTCTTGACAATTGACATTGAAATATTTTCCCCATTAGGTGCAGCAGAATCAAGTAAATGAGGGGTGGCCATTAACATCGACCGGCGCACCTGATACCTTTCCTTATGGAGTAAGCTAAAATATACTCTTTCTGTTTGCTTTGCCCGGTTAGTGGAATTCTCATATGGTAATGCTCATATTTTTGAAAATTACCTTTTGCCTTGTAGGTGGAGACCATTTCATTCGATTTGACACAATACAACAATGCGCCAAGCTTCCATTGGCCTGAAAGCAGTAGCAGGTCTCAGCTTGAGTGAAAGGAGGCATCAGTTGTATCGTGCAGGCATTCTAGTGCCCGTGTTCTAAGAGGACCACATGATGACCTGAGTTCGTGGTGATCATTGAAGACCGACCTTGTTTTCTCTGCTACGGTTGGTGACTGGCCGAACAAAGGTGAAAAAATCTCGAATTTGGTGGAAACAAGTAAAAGCTACCGACTTCTGACCAAGGTCTAAGGTTTGGCTAACATGCGTTGACTTGGCTGCCTCTGATTTTCACCTCCATGTAGTGGCCCAGCTGTACATACTCATTTCTATTTTTTCACGCTCTTAGATATTTACTGCTCCCTTTTAAGTAGGTTCGTCTGAATCATGTTAAGCTAGGTCAACTTGCACCTTGAATATCTGATATTACCCTGTGTAGCGTTCATGGATGTGTATTGTAATGTATGATTTGTTTGATTAAATTCACTTATGTGAAGTTGCTCGGGTGACGTTGAGCTGTAGACCTGCTCTGCCACGTAGGTCATTTATCAATCACGAAGCTCTTTTATTCAATAGATAGACACTATTGTAGAAATAAAATCCAAAGTGCCTTTTTTTAGGATAAGGTGGTCGATCCACCGCCCGAATAGATAGAAAGAGTTGGCCCAGTTTATAAGGGAAACCGGGTCCAAAAACCATACAATCTGTACAAAAGAATGACACAAACGAAGCGACCCGTCGTCCACACGACCCAAGTCGACAAACGCCACAACACACACCACCCGCTCCGGGGCCGCCGCCCCGGCGTAACAACCAGATCGACCTTCGCATTGCCCGAAATGGTATAATATGTTTCTTTGTTTTACTCATAACTTCTTCAGTCATCCTTTCTGATCAGTGATCACATCATTCTTTCCTCTAGCATTGTAATGCAATGTAATTGCGCCGGCACAATACTTGAGTGGTCTCATATCTGTGAGCGGGAGCATATTTTACAGTGTGTCCAGGTGTTAATTACCTGTGCTGGTGCTGTACATGCAGGCACCCAGCAGGAACCATGTAAATCTTCCTGGCTCTTTTGATTAGCAGGAATCTCATAGAAATTTAGGAGGATTTTGATCCTTCAGAATTTTTTCTATGTACGATCATTTGATTCGTAAGATTAGATCATTAGGAAAATCTTCCATATGATTGCATTGCACTATGTTTTGGAGAAAAAATTCCATCCACTCAAACCTATGTTATAATTTGTTTGTTTTCCTGTGATTCAAACATTTCCTGACGGAAATTCCGATATGATTCTGGACATGGCATTTTAATCCTATTTTTTTTTCTCATTGCTGTGTTTTAAAATCCTTTGAATCAAAGAGGTCCAAAGCTGGCACGGACACATGAAATCCGGTGTCGTCAATCAAGAGCATCTCTAGGGAAAGGACGGCACCGAGTAGTATATGGTATATACAAACAAGGCTTTCCCCTCTCTATGAACAGCTGGCGTTGCTCGCTCGCCCCGCCGCTGACCAAATAAACTAGCCAGCTGCGGTGCTCCGGTGACCGTGCTGGAGTCCACGTCATATCTTCCATGCGTGGAATCATATCTTCCTCGTCTCATTCCATCTCTCTCTGATCACTTTGCATTCACTCTTTCGCCGTGGCACTGACGAGTTAGTTTGTTTTCGTATGTTGAACGTGATTGTGAAGTGAAAGGGAGAAGTTCAGAAAATAAGGATAACTTCAACGCGGCGATCCATTTGGTATGGAGTTGTCCGGTTTGACCCGTTTGGTAAAAACGCGCCGACGTAAACGGATTGATATCCGTTTTTCTATTCGCGCGGAATCATTTTTGGCCTAATTTTGAATTGGGTTTACGTTCGCTTCAGACATGCGCGGACGACCGCGATGTCCTCCCCTGGCCCGTCAACCAGACAACCACTCGCTCTGGTCCCTCTCGCCCCTGCTCCATCCCGCCTTCACGCTTCACCGTGGCAGGCCCGAACCCGTCCCCTTTGCACCACCCTGCCCGCCGCCACAACCACATCTCGTCGTCCTGCCGCCACGTCACATCCCGCAAGCCCGCTCTTTAGATATTTAGCTTGGTATTGCAGAGGTGCATAGGACTATATAGGAGGATGCAAAGCGGAAATCCGTTGCAGCTCTCGAGCACCAGTGCTCTCGTTATTTGAAATTTTTGAAAATCGTACTTTTTTGCTTTTAAAAATTCTAAAAAAAATTACGCAAATACATATACATATTACGCAAGTACACCAGAAATTTCGTAAAAAAAACTCGTTATATTTTGGGCTCGGCAAAAAAAGAGAAATTTCTGACAGATTCAACACACTTTTTTCACCTTTTACTGACTAGAATTTTGTTATTTTTATACAGCTCGGAATACGACGTTTTTTGCACCGAAAATTGGCATGCACGTAGAAAACATGCATATGTATCATAGGAATGTTTTTCGGATTTTTTGAAACATAAATTTAATTTTTTTTAAATTTTAAATAACAGGTGCACTGGTTCTCGGGAGCTGCAAATCTGCATCCGATGCAAAGTAAGGTTTTTAGCTTCCTCTCTCCAGGTATTGCAGCGACCAAATAACCGCGTCTGGTTATCACTCCGACGTACGGTACCAGACTACACATCAATTGTGTCCGAAGCAAGTGACTGCCATGACCATGATGGCTCCTTCACTGCATCCTCACTGGTTCCAGAGGCGCAGCTTTGATCTGCGTGCAGCCGTTGACAGTGCTCATCGAGTAGAGGAGTCGTCTGAATTGATTTTCTTACTGTACATTTCTTTGCATGATTCACTGGATTTTCCTTTTTGCATTATTATGCTGAAAGAATACCAGGAACAAAAATTTGTACAGTGTTGATGAAAGGCCTTAAATCATTTCCGAGGAATTTTAAAGGCTCATTTGGTGCCGCTAAAACCTAGGAATTTGAATAGAAAAGAAGAAACACTGAAGTGCCACGTCTCTCGAATTTTATATGATCCGAAAACAATATGAAGTTGCATCAAAACGTTTTTTATGAACAAAGAAAATGGAAAAATATATAACATTAGGTTTTATACGTCGTTTTTTAGAACGCAGAAACTTAAAACGTAGGGACTGGAAAAAAATATACATGAACTACAATGCTTATGTCCTGAATTTCTACAGGAACCAAAACCATGTGAAAACTTTCAAAGTGTCGATTGGATGCCAAATATACAGGGGTTATAGACACAAAGAGATGAATACATTAGGTCAGAACTCATATTAGGTTTTCTACAAAATTTCTACAAATTGTCCATTCCATAGGAATTTCAAAGGAATCCAAGATTCCTATTACTTATTCCGGACGGCATCATATCATTTTCCCCCATAGGAATCATACCCTAAAAAATTCCTACGTTCTTTCAATGTTCCAAATGGGGTCCTCAAAATTTTTACTTATTCACACAAATTTCATAGAATTTTGGATGATTCGAGTCCCTATACATCTTTCTTTCGGAAGTCTTTTGATTAATGGGATTGAAATCCTTGATAATTTGTCCAATAGATACCATCGCACTCCATTTTTAAGGGAATTTTGTATCTAATTTAACTTCTTATTGTAGTTTCTTTCATGTTTCTATGGTGTGTAAAAACTATTTGATGCAAATTCATGTAGTTTTTTTAGTTCTTAGATATAACAGAATTGAAATCCTGCATCTTCCCTATTGTTGTGTTTTAGGAATCCCGCGGCAAAAATAGGCCATAATTAGCGCCTCTTTGATTTATAGAAATTTCTTATGAATTCAGATTGAAATTTTCAAGATTCTTCCAAAGTGGCGTGGTTTGATTTGTAGGACTAAATCACATAGGAATTTTCCTAAGTACTATTTTCACAACCTTTTGAAGTTTGAGTGTCGACTTAAACTTGAGAGTCTTTTCTATTTTATCTATGGTGCAATCAAACAAACACGAGAATTATACAGTAAATTAATTAGATGCCATGCTTTTTGTAATATAACAAGACCGAAAACACGAGAATTATACAACACAATTTGTTTGGGTGTGCAAATTGGCAGGAATTAACTCATTGATTAAATAGAAGAGGTGAAACAAAAGACATGTCATGTTGGATTGTTGAAATAAAACAAAAACATTTGAGAAATGCTTGAATTTCTTCGAGAAGTGAAGGGTACAAAGAGCCTTCTTGGTGTTGATGCCAAATTTGGGTTGCCAATGGGCGAATGTGTGTAGGAGCGATCGTGGGAGGAGCTAAGATAAGATTAGCGGGAGGGGGAAGAAAAAGAGAAGGGACAAGCAGAAGAAGAGGAGGAGGGGCGAAGGAATGTCAAGGGGGGGGGGGGGGGGGGGGGGGTGAATATAAAAAATGATTAGCTAGCGACAACAAGATTGATGAAGATCTGTGATGAGGTGGCAACGGCGAGGTCGCAAGAGGTAACAAACGGGTAATGAGCGCCCGACGGCTTTGGAGAAAGTCCTTATCAATGTGTGATGATGCCTCTATTGGGTGTCACCGGAGGCAATGCCATTGGATGATGACGACATATATGTGAGTAATGAGAAGAGGATAGTTGGATGAGAGGCAACGAGAGAGGAGAGAGATAATATGGGGGGTGGGGGGGGGGGGGGGGGGGGGCGCAGGGAGGGCGTGCTGACCGTAGTATTTTGGTTGCCACTCGGTAATGGTGTACCCGAGTCAGATTTCTTTTATTTCCAACTTTTGAAAAAAAAATCTCTTAAATTGTGTATCGTGTTTCGTTGTGACTTGATCTTTAAAACCAATTCTCATTCTGATAGTTGTTGTGACTATTCTTATGAGTAGTTCGCAGATTGTAGTCACCGGCTTAACACGAGATAGATAGATACTCACTCCGTCCCAAAATAAGTGTCACATGTATAGATACATCTATTTTTGGGCAAACTTGGGACACTTATTTTTGGACGGAGCGAGTAGATTATAACCACTTGATCTTGAAGGTAATAGTCGGCTTGGTTACGAGGTTAATTAGTAAACATCCCTGCGACCTATGTAAGATTTGCATGGTGGTACTTATGGTCTCATATCATCTGACTTGTCGGTGGGAGGTGTTCAACAACACTAACATGGTGGTTTTCCTATCATCATTTGGTAAGTGATAGCACCAACGTTTTCTTATGGAAACGTAATTAAAACTGTATTATTTTTGTTAAAAAAAAGGTGTATTGCTTATAACCTCTCTCTGAGACGGACTCAACGGTGGAAGAAGAAATTTTAATCGGATTAACTTTTCGAGAGTTAAATTATTTTGAACTTTTAGCTTAAATTATTTTGAATTTTAGGAATTTGCAATACTTAGGGTATGAAACTTCATACATGATTCCAACCCTATGGAACTAATAAAAGAAATTTGTGCAGCAACCACTGCAGGGCCGATGTATCGTCCTCTCGTCCACGGGTTAAAAACTTGAATTACCTTGGTCAGCTTTTTACTCCCAAGTTTGGAGTGAGATTCAAACTCGAAAACCACCAAAAGTCCAAAACCCGTCTTGACGTCTTCCCCTTCTCACTCTCAATAGCTCGGCCACTTCACTCCACTCGACTCATCCCCAAAATGGGGAGGCTGCTCCCATGTCACCCTGCCCTTACCCTCCTCCTCCTCGCCGCCGCCATCGCCGTCGGGCAATGCGCGCCGGTGTACCGGCCGGACTACCTGGTGGACGGGAACCAGCTGGTGGACATGCAGTACCACATGGGCCCCGTCGTGTCGGGGTCGCCGACCAACCTGTTCCTCATCTGGTACGGCCGGTGGGAGGCCCCCGCGCAGGCCGTGCTCCGCGACTTCCTCGCCTCCCTCTCCGCGCCGGCGCCGTTCCCGGCCGTCTCCGACTGGTGGTCCCGCACGGCGCGGCTGTACACGGACCAGACCGGCGCCAACGTCACCGCCACATTCACCGTCGCCGGGGAGCACTCCGACGCCGGGTACTCCCACGGCCCCTCCCTGAGGCGGATCGACATGCAGTCCATCATCCGCACCGCCGTCGTCGCGTACCCGGACCCGCTGCAGCTCGACCCGTACAACGGCGTCTACCTGGTGCTCTCCTCGCCGGACGTGCAGGTGGAGGAGTTCTGCCGCGCCATGTGCGGCTTCCACTACTTCACCTTCCCGTCCGTGGTCGGGGTCACCGTGCCGTACGCGTGGGTCGGGAACAGCGGCTCGCAGTGCCCTGGGAGGTGCGCGTACCCGTTCGCCGCGCCCGCGCCGGGATTCGGCGGCGGCGGGGGGCAGGGGGCGGTGCTGCAGCCGCCGAACGGCGACGCCGGGGTGGACGGGATGGTGATCGTGCTGGGGCACGAGCTGGCGGAGCTGGCCACCAACCCGCTAGTGAACGCGTGGTACGCCGGGGACACGCCGACGGCCCCCACGGAGGTCGCCGACCTCTGCGTCGGCGTGTACGGCGACGGCGGCGGGACCGGTGGGTTCGTCGGGAAGGTGTCCCGCGCCGCTGACGGCAGCTCGTACAACGTCAACGGCGTCAACGGCCGGCGATTCTTGGTGCAGTGGCTCTGGAACCCCGTCCTCGGCGCGTGCTACGGGCCCAACTCCAGCAACTAACGCCGCTCTTTCCCCCGGATCCGTGGCTTCTCTAAGCTGATGCCATCACGCTCGATGGCATTGGAGAGGCAGCAATGGCGATACCATGGATGGATGGGTAGGTATATTATTGGTATGGCATGATACAGACCGCGATGTCTGAAACATCATTCAGACTCGATCTGTTTTTTTCTTGAGTCCGGAAGAAACGTATGGATTTTGTTCGATCTGTAACGTAATGTAAGAAGGAGAATGTGCAATTTTTTTTGCAGGAAGAGGAACAAATTAGTCTGCTTGTAATGTATTTTGAGCATAAACTATGATCGATTTGATGGAGTAATGACGCACATTTCGTTTTTTCAAGTTTATACATCCTCCGTTCATCATGCACACTTACCAAGTGCTTCTTGCTTTTGACTCTGCTTTCATCATCAAAATCTCTGCATCCTGGTCTCCTTGTCTCGGTCTCCGGTGAACTTTTTAAGATAGGCGCGTCAGCGCGTGGTGGTGGTTCTTCTCTGTTGATGTTTTGTTTAATTTCTCTTGATACTCCGGACAGTGGATTATTAGCAAAAGCAATTACACAATCTGCACTGGAGCTGGTACTGTTTCTCTTTTGTTGTTGAAGAATTCATGCTTCTGAGGGCATCTCCAGTCGTTCGCCCCCCGGCGCCTTTTTGGACGGCCTGGGGGGCACCGGCGCTATTTGACGTCCTGGGTTCGTCGTTTTCCCAGCCGTGGCCGAACCCAGGCCGCCCCCCAGCCGGCGAATTTTCGGCCAAACTTGGCATACAAAATTGCACAAACATTTCGGCATACAAATCAACACACAAACATTTTGACATACAAATCAACACATAAATAGTTCAACATACAAATCCACACACAAATAGTTCAACATACAAATCCACACACAAATAGTTCAACAATGCAAGCAAATAGAACAAACTAGGCATCGACATGGTCATTGCCTTTGCGCCTCCACAGGTGCTCCACCAGATCATTCTGCAGCTGTGTATGCACCGTCGAGTCTCGAATCTCCTGGCGCATAGTCATGAAGTTTGCCCATGTTGCAGGCACCTGGTGATCAACATCTGCAAGAGGACCCTGCCTGTAGTACTCAGTGTCAGCCACCGGATCATCCCGCTCGCTCTCAATGATCATGTTGTGCAAGATCACACAACAGTTCATCACCTCAGACATATTGGCCTTGGACCAAGTCAGAGCTGGGTACCTGACAACAGCGAATCGAGACTGCAGCGCACCAAATGCCCGCTCAACATCCTTCCTGCAAGCCTCCTGGCACTTGGAAAACCAAGACTTGGCGCTTCCTGGCACAGGGTTGGAGATAGTCTTCACAAATGTTGACCACTTTGGGTAGATGCCATCTGCAAGATAGTAGCCCTTGGTGTACTGGTGCCCATTGATCTCATAGTTCACCGGAGGAACATGACCCTCAACAAGCTTGCCAAACACATTCGAGCACTGCAGAACATTGATATCGTTGTGTGTTCCTGGCATACCAAAGAAGGCATGCCAAATCCATAGATCTTGTGTAGCCACAGCCTCAAGAATCACACTGCAACCTCCTTTTGTGCCCCTTGTACATGCCCTGCCATTCAAATGGACAGTTCTTCCATTGCCAATGCATGCAGTCGATGCTTCCAAGCATCCCTGGAAGCCTCTTGCTTCATTGGTGGCCAGGATCCGGGCAGTGTCTTCCGCATTGGGTGATCGCAAGTATTTTGGCCCAAACACTGCCACCACTGCCCTGCAGTACCTGTTCAAGCAATCAATGGCAGTAGACTCGGACATGCGCAGATAGTCATCCTGAGCGTCAGCGGGAGCACCATATGCAAGCAATCTCATCGCCACCGTGCACTTCTGAATTGAGGTAAAGCCTACCGTGCCGGTGCAATCCGTCTTCAACTTGAAGTAGGTGTCGAACTCTCGGATGGCATGCATTATGTCGAGGAAGAGTTGCCGTTTCATCCTGAAACGGCGCCGGAACACAGCCTCGTCCTGCGTGGGGTGCTCGGCGAAGTAGTCGGAGTAGAGGATGCAGTAGCCTTCGTAGCGCTGCCTCGGCTTGCTCTTGCGGCGACCGGGCTTTGAGCCACCACGCCGCATCTTCGCCTTGTCGAGCAGGCCGGCAAGGCATGCGAGGATGAGCAAGTGTTCTTCATCGTCGATGTCGGCCTGGGCTTCCTCATCGAGCAGTTCGGCGAGCAGATCCTCGTCGTCGGAGTCCATGGCTGGGCGGACAAATCGCCGAACACCTAGTAGGCGAGGTGGGGGCGAGCCTTCCCGAGAGCCTTCTTTGCGGCGAGATGACGGCGGAGGGAGGAGGGGCGGCCGGCGGTGGAGGATTGGGCGAGAAGGTGGGCTCCCTAGCTACTTGTATGCGGCGGAGGTGGGAGGGGTGGTGCCGGTGGCGACATGGCGGCGACGCGAGGGATGGGGAAAAGAACGCGGCGCGGGGTGGGGAATGTGCTATCTCGCCGACAGCGCTGGACCACGCGCGCTTTTACCCCCCCCAGGCCGAACCCAGTGGGTTGGGTTTGGCCTGGGAACGCCGGCGCTATTTTCCGCCGAAACGGCGCTATTTAGCCTCCTGGGGGGCCGACTGGGTGAAAAAGGCGCTCCCAGGCCATTTCGGCGCTAAATTCGGCCTTGGGGGCGCTGGGGGGACGGCTGGAGATGCCCTGAAGCACAGCAGCCCCGGCCTGGCACTGTTGCTCTGTTCATAGATGGGAGACCGATGGGAGAATCTTTGTGGGTCTTGAACTGGATGAGTTAATACAGATAGCTCTTGCTCTGCATCTACAGCCTGCAGCCTACAGAAAAAAAATGAAGAATATCCTGTGGGTGTTGAACTGGATGAGTTAATACAGATAGCTCCGTTTCTTGCTAATTTTTTTTAAATAATACATTTTTTACGGAAAATCGACGAATATTACGCGGTCTGAGATTATTTCAAAAATAATACACCCTAATTTGCGGCCACAACGATAGGTACTAATCGTCGGGGGGCAGGACGATTGGGTCATCGTGCTGGAGGACCTGCTCGTCGGCGGCCAACACGATAAGTACTAATCGTCGGGGGCCACAACGATAGGTACTAATCGTCCCAGCCCTGGACGATTAGTGTATCCATGCGTTGCTCACGTTAGCAAAGCAAGAGCACACGATCAGCTCGACGTGCGTGCTCGCCGGGCTGCCATGCGTGCAGCCGCGCCGTGCGTGGTCACCGGGCTAGCCGTGTGTGCACTCGCTAGCTCGCCGTTGACGCGTGTGGTTTCGTTGCTAGACAGCTCGAGCAGTTCAATCGATCGATCGTTGAGTGCTAGTGCATACACAGCCAGCTCGGGCTCGTGCGTGCATGCATGCGTGCGTGTACGAGTGCACACATCCTAGCACGGCAGCCCGGCGACCACGCACGGCTAGCCTGTCCGCGTCGACGAGCGCCCGCACGCACGGCAGTCCGGCGAGCCAGCGAGTGCACACACGGATAGCCCGGCGAGCACGCACGGCAGCCCGGCGACCACGCATGGCGAGCATGCACGGCAGCCCGGCGAGCACACACGTCGCGCTGATCGTCTGCTCTTGCTTTGCTAACGT
Source organism: Poa pratensis (assembly GCA_947311845.1). Lineage (NCBI taxonomy): Eukaryota > Viridiplantae > Streptophyta > Magnoliopsida > Poales > Poaceae > Poa > Poa pratensis. Next base: position 5,234,304 of record CAMZMU010000102.1, read on the forward strand.
GAGCAACGCATGCATGCGTGCATGCACCAGTCGTCCAGGGCCTGGACGATTAGTACCTATCGTTGTGGCCCAGACGATAGGTACTGATCGTCGACGACAAGCCTTTCGGCCGTGTGGGCTGGCCCACCCAAGACCTTGGCCCCCGACGATTAGTATCTATCGTTGTGGCCGCAAATTAGGGTGTATTATTTTTGAAATAATCTCAGACCGCGTAATATTCGTTGATTTTCCGTAAAAAAATATATTATTCAAAAAAAATTAGCCCGTTTCTTTGCGCACTTACCGCACGCAAGTGCGGCCGATTTGGAGCGACATGTGATCAATCATATCCGAAATTTATGCTATTTTCAAGCTTGTTTGTTGCTCAAAGTGGTCTTATTACATCGTGTAAACTAGCCTGTGGATCTGCTGACAGAGTAGCCAGCTGAAAGTTTAACTTGAGCATTTCAGCATCAGTCTAAAGGCCTCTTTGGTTGCAAAAAATTCTCAGAAATCTTTCCTGTGGTGCAATCATATTACTTTAGCATGTTCTGTATTTTTTTTTTGAGCTAAAAGTGGTCGTTTCCACCGCTCGAATAGATAGAATAGAATTGACCCAGTTTATAAGGGAAACCGGGTCCAAAAACATACAAACTGTATAAAAGAAACACACAGACGAAGCGACCTGCCGCCCACACGACCCAGGTCGAACAAACGCCACAACACACACCACCCGCTCCGGAGCCGCCGGCCCGGCGTAGCAACCAGATCGACCTTCGCATTACCTGAAAGCGATCCAGTCATGGTCGACGAACCCTCTGCCCGCACAGTCTTTATCTAGGTTGCCACCAAAACCACCCTGTTCTGGGGCCGCCGCCCCGGCGTAACCACCAGATCGACCTTCGCATTGTCCGAAGGTGATCCAGTCAGGTCGACGAACCCTCTGTCCGCGCAATCTTCATCCAGGTCGCCACCCACACCCCTGCTAGACAACGGCTCTGCCTCATAGAACCGTCGTAGCGTGGGAGACCGAGACCGTCGTCTCGACGTACCGCCACCGTCCGGGTGAAAGGTCAAGGATGTCGCCTAGAGGGGGAGGGGTGAATAAGCGATTAAATTTTTTCTGGTTTAGCCTTGATAATTGCGGAATAAAACTAGGTGTTTAAATTAACAAGACAACAACCTAAAAATACTAGGCTCATCTATGTGCACCAACAACTTATGCTAAGCAAGACAAGCAACAAACATGTGCTTTCACCGGGGCCGCCGCCCCGGTCCTCCGCTCCCCTGACAACAGAACCGCCCATCCCGAGCGCCGCGAGCCCATCACACCGTGAGGGCTGAGAACCTCCAAGGTGGCGCCTCCAACAAGGAAACGACGCGTCCGTCATCGCCGCCCACTCCCGATGGAGCTTAGGCTTTCACCCGGAAATCTTAGCACCACCACGTCGGGTGGGCAAGCACTCCACGTCGACGCCCCCAAGAGGGAAAACGACGCCCAAAAGCGCCGCCGTCGCCGGCTCTGACCAAGTCGGAATAAGGCTTTCGCCCGGAGGTCGCCCCGACCGCAAAGTAAGGGTGCGACGCCGCTGGGTAGGTCCGTAGCCGCTCACCGCGCTCCTCCGCATGCCGTAGCCACTGCAGCACCTCCCGCCGCCGGAGCCATCGGCAGCAACCGCTAGTCCGTGGCCGCCACCTCGGCTTCCACGCCGCCCGGACGCCGGAGCACGGCGGCAGGAGGAGCCACCTCTTGCCTCCGCGTCGGAGTCTCCGCCACCTCCGCCCGCAACTCGCCCTGCTCCTTCCTTGCAGGACACTGCCCTCCTTCCTCGCGGAGTCACCAACCCCATGGCTCGCCCGGCCCGCCTGCGGCCCAAAACGAGCCGGCTGACCTCCACACCTCGTCGCCTTGCAGCCCCGGCGCCACCGCGCCACAGGCCGTGACCCCGCCGCCCCGCACCCTCCGCCTCGCTGCCGCGCCGCCGCGCCCATCCACGCCGTCGTCGCCGTCGAATGCCTCCTCGCTGTCGAGTGGCTTCACCGCGGGAGCGTCGCGAGAAGGGAGATTCCGCCCCGCCGCCACCTTCCTCGGGCGCGCCCGGCTTTGCCGGCGCCCCCTCCAGCGGCGGCGATGCGGGGGAAGGGGCCGGCGGCGGCGACGGTTTAGGGTTTCCCCGAGCCGCCAGCGAGGGCGACGCGGGGATTTTAGCACTCCCTACTCTATTCTGTATTTCCCTATGGCGCAACCATATAACTTTCTGTCACATACTCCCTCAATTTCTTATATGTGGGTGCATAGTTTTTGCCTCGGAAATTAAAGCACCCTCGTGGATGGGAAATTACACCAGTTTTGGACGAAATTATCTTTGGCTAATTGACGTGGGGAAAAAAATGTGTTTGCCTGAGATAAGGGAACATAATCAAATCCCTAAAAAGGTTTTTTAGATGAGTGGTGGAAGGCCATGCACCTTATATAGGAACAGAGGGAGTATTTCCTAAGTCCTTCTGTCCTTCGGAACATCGTATGTGTTTTTCCTGTGGTGCAATAAAGCAACATCTCATTACACATTACAGTGTTTTCAGTTATTACAACTTTCTATATGGCATGATATTTGAGTCCTACATTATCTTATTATCGGGCTGTTAGAATCCCGTAAAGATCCCAAAAAAGGATCTTGCAAACAAGAGAAGCCCAAAGCAAAAGTTACATGTTACTATGGTAACTGCACCATATGTTCTACAAAACCATCCAAAGTCGAGATCAAGCAAATAAATAGAAAATGAAAATCTTATAATTTGACCATACATGTAAAGCGGAAAAGTGTTTGTGCTCCCGAGCACCAGTGCTCCTGGTGCTTTCAAAAAATCAAAAAAAAAAATTATAAGTTTCAAAAAAATCTTAAAAAAATTTGAGATGTAGTGAATGATGTATTATGCAAACATGCGAAAGATCAACTTCAAATACATTGTATTCGGAGCTACACAAAAATGACAAAATCTAATAAATTTAGAGATTTGAAAATAAGCATACTCAGATCCACAATTTTGTCATTTTTGTGTAAGTATTTGAAGTTTATTTTTGGCACGTTTGTAGAATACACCAATGACTACATTCGAGATTTTTATAAGAATTTTTAGAAACACGTAAATATTTTTTCTGATTTTTTTAAAACGTTAGGATCACTGGTGCCTGGGAGCACAAAATCTCTACCAACCATACAAAGTCTGGATCAATGCAATACTCAAGATCCCACGCTTCTATTGTTCTTGCACACGCACTAGTTATTTCCCTGTATTAATAGGGTTTGGCGTTCTAAAGAATCCTTGCACCTATATGTAGTCAGGTCGTACCTTGGACATATACATTATACTGAATACGCATATATTCACATACATAAACCATGTTTAGAAGTATTAGAAAGAGTGAAGTGAATTTAAAAAATAAAAGGTTTCATGAAGCTCGGCTTCTAATAGCACTTTTCACCGTTTGACTCAGTATTTGGACTTAAATGGCGATCTTAAAAGTTCTAGGACCTATGGGAGACACTCCGAGATAGTTAAGGGACTATGATGCACTTCACTCTTAAACCTATGGTATATCAGAAAGGTGATGATCCCATAAACGTGTAAAGTTTAAAGTTAAAACTCATATTAATTTGGAAGGTAAGAACAAAACAAATGCGTGAATAGTGATGTTTGTCGCTATCCATTAATCAATTTTCTTATTTGAAGCTTTCTAAATGGATTTGATTTTGAACTTGATATTTTACATGGTAGTAGAAGATATGTTCTCTAACTTTTTTATGCATGTTGAGAAACTTCGGAACATAATATTCACTTGGTTATCACCTGTTTCCACCGTACATCTTCTCAAGCAATATTTGAGGTGTGACAAATATAGATTTTAAATTGAAAAGGTTACTCTTGATACTCTACAAAAAGATAATCGGCAAACATGTGAATCACGATATTCTAAATAAGAGAATTGTTAACTGTTGGTGTACTGGACAGGTTCACGTAGGATCGTTGCGTTTCAAAATTTCGCGCGTGCATTTCGACATTCTATGTGCTCACAAAAGCCGTTTCACGAAAAAACGACATGTTCTATGTCATGTGTAAAAAAGATAAAATTAGATGCTAAAAAATCTTTTCAGTTTCCACTAGACCACTAATAATGTCGGTTTTCCATGGAACTTAGCGTGCGCACATATAATGTCAAGAAGACTGCACCATTTTTTGTCCAAATTTTTTGACATTTAGAAATGTCTTTTTTTTTGTGTGGCAGTAGCAACTGAATTTCGATTTTTAGCAGTTCTGGAAGCAAAATTGTGAGCGCTGTTCTTGCTCCTCTCCCCTATTCTTCGGTTCTTCCCCTTCTTCGATTTCTCTCCTAAATCATTTTACTTCTCAGTGTCGATTCTTCCTCATAATTTTGTGCGCCTCAACCTTTACCTCCTGTCCATCTCTCCGCCGGCGACGGGAGACAACAAGCTACACGCCCTTCTGCACTTTTTGCAGGCGTGGAGTTGGGAAGAGAACACCCTACTTGGATACATTTCTTCATCTTTTTATTGGTAAGGAACCCTAGCTTTTCTTCTTGGGGATCTTTCGTTACTGTTGCTGCCAGCAAATCTAATCCATCTCTCCATTCTTCGTGATCTTTTCTTCGGCGCGCAGGCAGGGCCGGCCCTGAGATTTCGGGGGCCCAGGGCAGAAACATTATCCGGGGCCCTAAATATTTATATGTATATATGAAGTGTTACCAATGAACTCCTAGAGTTGCATCACAATAAAATCCTAAAGTGGTACATGAATATATTTTTTTATTGATTATCACACCAACTATTGCTAGAACGGTGTCGTCACGGAGGTCTTCCGCACCATGTGGCGTCCTGTCGGCGACTTGGCTTCACGCCTCTTGTCGTGGCCGTGTGAGGACCAACTATGGGTAGGCCCCACTATCTAGTCCATAAACAGTCGGTGCAAAATGCGCATCTGATCGAGAATTAGACTAATAACTATCATCGTAATGGGAAGGGTAATTGGATTGATTTTGCTTTGGAGTGGAAGAAATAAATGTTGCACTCTTTTTTTAGAGAAAAATAAAAAAATGTGTCACTTGTTCGCTGTATTTCTGGATGTCTTTCTGCCCTTGTCCAGTCTACCGGCCTCATCCCAACTATTTAATCAACTGGACCGTAATTAGTGCCTGCATATAACTAACTTTAGAAAAAAAACAAGCTACAAAAAAGGACCAAGTAAGCCAAGGGAGAAAAAGCCCAAGTTACAGTCCAGTAGAACACACGCAGCATAGCGCTTCGTCTTGGATTCGCTGAATGTACTGTGCGAGAGAAGAACTCCATACGAGCTCTAATGGCGCCGCCAAATTAGCCTATTCCTCTGCTGCGTATACTTTAGCACGTTGGGATTTGGGGGCCCCTTTATTTCGGAGGCCCGGGGCGGCCGCCCCTCCTGAACCCCCTCAGGGCCGGCCCTGCGCGCAGGATCGAGTGTCAGTTGACCCCACAAGAGTTGACGCAGTTTATTTTCAAAGAAAATTTTGGGGGTTCAGTTGAACCTCCATGCCCGCTCTGAGACCGCCCCTAGAACATCCTCAACTGTGGCTGGAAATGTATGACTACAGACCTGGTATTACTGCGAGGGAGCACAATGGTGCCATGGAATTGCCCCCTTCTGGGCTGCCCGACATATTTCCGGTGCTTGGGAAAGTTTGCCGAGATATCTTGGATGTGATTAGCTTCTCACTGAATCTCCGTACTTGTGTGTTCACTGAGATACTTGACAACATGCCATTGAGGGGCCAGGAAGTGTCACCCTCTGTTCTTTCAGCATGTTGCCATTCAAGGCCGTCATTCGAAGGAGCACAGCAGCATCGCATTGCTTCTCCTGATGGTGGTCAATTGCTCATGTTTTCTGAGCAGGAGCAGCAGATTGATAAAACTTTGCTTACCCTAGTTAAGTCTGATAGGTCAGGATTGTATATCAAGGACTTGCACGGACGCTGGATTCTTGTTGATGGGGACCTTGGTCCACATGATATTGTCATCTATCCTGGCCTTGCCCTTTATCAGGAAACTACCGGCTATGTAAATCCAGCTGTACACAAGACGGAGGTTGGAAACTTGCACGGATGTAGGTTTGGGCGTTGTTCTTTGGCGTTTAAGCTCACGCCGAGATCAGTTCCTAGGATGAGTGGTTCAGAAATGGGAGCTGCTGGTCATGGTGTTGATACTCAGTTTCAGGTCCCCATACCAGTTACTGATTTCATGCAGACACATCATTCTGCTGATCAACCTTTTCCAAGAACGATGAATCGCCGTCCCAGGCAGAACAAGATGGTAAGTTATTGTCTTCAAGTCTTTGCTACGCGACTTATGCTTGAAGCTGTTGCTGTGCCCCCATACTGTCATTATTTCTTCTAGGACGACTGCACTCACTTTGGATCCATGGCAATTTGCAAGATACTTTTTCAAATTCACTCCTTTATAAAGCTCCACAAGGCAAGGTAAAAACAAAATAATAATTAAAGGAGGCTAAGTGGCATCATTTAATCCTCGTGCACCATTATTAATTTGTTCCTCTTGTCATGAATGTCTTCTCGATAATCTGCATGATATATAATGCAACGTATCTCGCAGAACTGTGATTCGTTATACATGAGTTCCAGTGGTGGTGTTATGGACCTTGGTCCACAACGGGGTAAATGGGGTAGAATAATGGTCCGAAGACAGGATAGGGCACTCGCCCTCTTCAATCCAGTGTTGTGGAAGAGAGGCTCTGAGGCTTATTGGAACTTTTGTTTATTGATTGCTTGATTTCCTGTATAAATAGAACAACTAACCGATCCACAAGTCGGATATCTGCTGAAACCATTGGCTGAACTACAACTCTATATCTTAGTTGGATTCTACTTCATTTAGTGGACAGCTGTATCCAACATGGGTACTTAAACTCGGTATACTTTATTATACATCTTTCCTAATAGGCACGTACAGGCTATTACTGTTGCCGGCTTGCCACACGGCCAGCATCCGCTGCAGATAGGACCCACAACAGGTAGACGGAGAGGAACACAATTAAGGAGGGGCCAAAATTGATTGTTATATGAATTAGGCCGAATTTGGTGCTTAATTAGGAAAGGAGCTTCACATGGTGCTATTTAATCAAGGGAATTACAAGTTTGAGGCTGGGCTAGGACTCATGTTGCCCTGGCTGGGGTAGTAACATGCTAGTTCCAAAAAAGGCAAACAATACATAAAAAAATATGTTCTTTATGGGCAGTTTAGCATGAAAATTGGTACATATGTAATATGTTTTTTTTGTTATATCTTGAGTGTTATCGAGAATGATAGTGTTATCGAGTATCATTCTGGGACTTTAGTAGATCCAGTTTCCAAGGGCGTGTCAGAGGTATAATGTAGTATGTTTTGAAACGAAGACATAGTTGTCCTAGTTAATGGAGTAAATGGCACTGGCGGTCACACAACTCGTTCGGTATGTGCACTTAAGTCACACAACTGGAGAACGTGATTTTTTGGTCACACAACTGGACTTTTGGTGCACGCAGGTCACAAACCCCACATGTCAGTCCGTTTTCCGTTGTAGGAGTGCTGACGTGGACACGTAATTTTACAGAAAACCCTGTATTTTTGGACATTTCGCAAAAAAATCCCTGTAATTGGACCCAAATTTGGGTTTTTTGCTAAATGTCCAAAAATACAGGGGGTTTTCTGCAAAATTATGTGTCCACGTCAGCACTCCTGCACCGGAAAACGGACTGACATGTGGGGTTTGTGACCTGCGTGCACCAAAAATCTAGTTGTGTGACCAAAAAATCACGTTCTCCAGTTGTGTGACTTAAGTGCACATAGCGGACGAGTTGTGTGACCGCCAGTGCCATTTACTCTAGTTAATGCCACATAGTTCCTTCAGAGTTCAGACCATCCTAATTGACCACGATGTTAAGTGGGTGTGACGTATCGAACTTTTGACTTCATGGACTACAAACTGGGAGTCTCACTGTTGAATTGTTTGGTGTAGCATCGTCTAAAATAAGGGAAGTTCAAGAATAAAGTCACTCCCTCCTTCCAAAAGACTTCACCTAGAGGCGCAGAGGGTGCTCAAGGAGCGTGTCCAGGATATTTGTAACACCCCTGCCCACCCCCGGGCCGGGCCTGTCTCCCCTGGCAGCTCTCTAGGATCTCTAGACTGGCCCCACAGATCAACACTGGTCTTTTCTGCGCACTTTGTCCTCACTCGTACGCACCCGGGAACGAGTTCCCGGTCGGTTGTGTCCAGGATATTTGTAACACCCCTGCCCACCCCGGGCCGGGCCTGTCTCCCCTGGCAGCTCTCTAGGATCTCTAGACTAGCCCCACAGATTAACACTGGTCTTTTCTGCGCACTTTTCCCGGTCGGTCACCTATCCTTGGAGTGCTCCGGGCCAAGCACGCTTAACCTCGGAGTTCTTTCCAAATGAGCTTCCGGAAAAGAAGTTGCAACTTGTTTATATGAGTATCCTATCAATCCTATTAAACCCTGAGCCAGGATCTCACAATATTGCAGACGGGAGAGGCATTAAACTTAGATTTTGCAATCTCAAAGAATGTGAAAGTCATATACGATCACTGCACAGTCCTTGTGAGAACATCAGAACTGAAATTGGATGGCCGCAAGGGGTTCCATTTGTCCATCCACATGACCTTCCGAGCAAGGCAAAGCTCAGGTTTCTGGAAGCTTATGAACCAGGATGGACTGCTTCCCAGCAGGACGAGTTAAGTTTTACTGAACCATGATATATGTGTTAAGTTATAACTGTGGTTCTGGGGTTATAGAATCATTTCAACTTTTAAGGTAACAATAGCATAAACCGTTGAATTTTATATGTAGGCAATAAATCATTTACAGTTTTACATATATACTAGGGAGTAGGGACAGTACCTTGTTGGTACCGCACAAGACTGACCTGCCCTATTAGCTAAAGCTTAGTTACATCTTCTAAGAGCGGCCTAAGAAGAGCCCTTTGTTCTGTTTTTTTTTTCAGTTCTCATGCATGTATGATCACACTCTGTTGGCTATATCATACCCTTGTAAAGTCAGCAATTTGTACTGACTTTGCTACTGGTATCCATAACCTAGCCTGTAGTGCCAACCACAAAAACATGCACTTCAACAGCACTCAGGTCTTCCAACTCTGGAAGGAGTTATAGTTACATCTGCGTACTGCATAAAATATGCTATTTTTGCTATTGCTGACTTAGATTGTACCAAACCAAATAATTTTGTTCACTGTTCCTGTTATCGCACTGAGATCTTGATTTAAACATACCCGAATATGAGCTCTGTTGTTGAATTGAACAACTTAAAAAGGCTGTCTTGTCGGACTCGTTTACAAATATGAATTTACTATTCGTACTTATTAGTATGCTGTGCACTAACATAGCGTATCTGAAGTTTTTCTTCTGCAGGAGTTAGTCTCCGTAAATCTGGATATGTTTTGACTTGTCAAGGTTGGCCAGTACTCTGATGATCTCGACACATGTTTGAGGAGGTAGGAATATGTACCGACACCGAGACGCCACTAACATATACTCGAAGTGTTCAGCTTGTGTAAGTAGAACTACCTTTTGACTTGTGACTGTAAACGGTGCCTGTCGCGCAGAGGAAGTACTATGATCCTGCTACATGGCCCTACTTCATGGTGCGGGTTTCGTTGCAGAGATGGCGGCAAAGTTGGAATACCTGGTTGCCTAACCGTATGAACCCTGTTCATTCGGTCGGCGATCTATGAACCTGGAACACCTGTCGAGGTGAGAGGCGCTCGGCTGCCTCATGTCTCAGCTTGACCGGTCAAGCCAGGCCATGCAACAACTTCTTGTCAAGCTGCCCTTGCTCTCTCTCTAAATCAGGTACAAGGTACTATACTGGACCCATTCTACAGGTTTACTTCAGTCAGCTGACGGATGCTGTCATGGACTGGTGGTCTCGCCTCTGTGATGCTTCTTACGGCTTGGTGGATTTGGGAGAAGCAAAACTGATGCACCTTTGAGCTGATACCACCTAGATGTTCTGAGACCTGATAAGCTGTTGGAATTAAGGCTGAAGCTAGTTCGTGGGCAAGCCCATGTGCTGAAGAGCCACGAGCGACCCTCCACCTGTCAGGGTAGGCAAGGGTCTGTTGTAATGTCACCCATGGCCTTTTCCCTAGCTACTGGGTCTGTCGTTCGAGCCTTCGTTCGATAAATGCGTCAAAACACAAATCTTTTGTGATTTTTCGAGAGACAAGAAGAGTGGTGTTTGTCGTTGCTTGTCAGCTTGTGATACTCTATTATTTAATTGCTCACTTTCTTATGATGCTACTTACTGATTCTTTGGTAAGTTAAGCTTCAACCTACTAGTTACTTCATCCGTCCCTAAATATTGAACTGTTAGAACGTCGGTGCTGTCGATACTTTCCTAGATCTGCACATGGTGCCCAGATGTCAGCATTGGGACAACGTCAAGACGCCATGCATTACTGGATCCAACAAAAAATAATTCAACTATCAGATGTAAGACCGAAAACAATTTTGAAAAGATTCAAAACAACTTTGCACCAAATACGGCTACCGATTTGGGGGTGTTTGTTTGGACTGTGGCTGGCTGGTTGTGGTGCTGTGAGGTGAAAGTTGTCGTGCAGGGAAAGCTGCTTTTGTAAATTTCACTGTTTGACAAATTGGCTGGTTGTCTAGCTATGTGTTGATGATTTGTCCGAAATACCCTCAGAGTTTGGAAAACGTGTCCATCACTATAGGAATTGTAATGTAGATTGTATAAACGAATTGTTGAGGAATTATATTTACTGATCGTACAAGCGTATTTGTCACTATAAAATAACAGGAATACACCACATTAAAAGGAACAAATAATTAATAAGATATAGATTTGTCCAAAATAGTTATCTGTACCATTACACAAATAAGATATGGATTTATCCAAACTACACATAATAACTTGGCTAGCACAAATTGATTATCTTCGCTAGCAGCGGCAGGCACACCATAGGCTAAGATCGAGAAACACGCAGGGTTGTCATCTCCCTAGATACCGTCCAGCCCGATGTGTTTCTGCGCATCTGCACAAGGACGTACATCGCCATTAGGGATGTAAATGGTCATGTATATGGCGCCACATGATCCCATTTATTTTGGTCAACAGATCAAAATCGTTTTTTCTTTCCTAGGAAAATGAACTACCAGCCGCTTATACGGGATTACATGGCGCCATATACGTATCCATTTACATCCCTAATCGCCATCGCCGGGACGCGGTACGCTACCCGATTTGCTTACTGCTGCTCCGTGCTCTCCTCTGGCACCACGCGGGTACGTTGGCCAGGGAGGAGGAAGGCTGCCGTTTTCCTCCTAACCTAGCGCCGCCAAGGCGGCTAGGGAGGCGGAATTTTTTTCCACCGATCTCCACCGGCGGGAGAGCTGGGCCTCACTCCCTCCGCTTGCTGCTTCGGCGGCAGGAGGGAGGGGACCCCGTTTTCTTCGTTTTTGCATGGTAGTTGGGGTTAGGAAGATTCTGGCATGGTGCGTCGTTGGGGTGGTTGGAGTGACGCCCGGGCAAATAAATCTGCCTCAACTTCACTCTCACACTGGCGTTGTCTTTTATGACGGCGTCTCGGAGTTGGTGACATTGTGTGCTTGCCGATCTTTCAGATGGGTGGCTATAGGGTTCATGGATGGTGTCGGCGAGGTGGCGGCGGCGACTCCATCATATAGGTTTTTCCTCCTGTTCTGTCCCGGTTGCTGCGGCGTTGTCTCTAGCGCCATGGTGGAGCAGAGAGGATTCGTCCAGGAGTACGTGCAAACGGTGGTCTGCACTGATGACAGCTGCAAGATGGTGCACCCTGTGTTGAGTTCGTGGTTGGAGGCTGACGGTTCTGGTTCCCTACTCCGACGTCGTCGTGCGGGGGTGCCAGTGCTGAAGTTCGATGGCGTGTCCGGGGTCGTGCTGCCCCGGTCTGATTCTTTCAACGACAATGGTTTGTTCTATGGCAAACTACTTTGGAGGTCTGAAAAGCTGATGATCAGCGATGGAGCCACGTCGAGCTCTGGTGAAGAGGTGATCTGTCTATTTTTTCTTTGGTGGCTGCTACGGTGGTGCCGAAGAAGAGGGATAGGTGTTGGTTTGTCACATAAGTTTATCCTATATTTTCAGATCTATAAGATCGGTGTATACGTACTTTGTATCTTGTCTTTTATTTATCAATGAGATCGTATTACCATGCAAAAAAAGGTGTCACCAATAGCAAGTCTGAACCCTGAAGAACAGAAGTGTCATCGACATAACACCTGCCGTCAGTACAGGAGTGGCCTGGATGAAGAGATAACGGTTTGATTATGAAGATCCAACGGATCCAATTGATTGACGCCAGCAGACGGTTTCCGCCGTTTCTTTACCTCTTTAGGCTAATGTCTGTTACTTTACCTACTTTGCCGTGATGTGACCGTTAGTCCTAGTCTTCAATATAAAGCTAGTTGCGGCCTATTGTAACCCTTATCTACCAAATTATATGAACAAGCAATCCCTAGGAGCCGGCGGCGCTCAGAGCGACTTCCAATTCCTCTTCCAATTCTCTATTATCTCACCCAATTGCTTGGCTTTTTCACATCTTATTCTGAATATCTATCTATCTGGGTGATTGCTTTGATTTATGTAGCGAGTTCGTGACAAAGTGGTATCAGAGCTTCAATTTTGGGCTTAGATTCAGATCTGTGGGCTTGCTTGCTCAGGGTTGCAGGGCTAGTTCCTGTGTGAAATTACGGAGGCAACAAGAACAAGATCGAGTTTAAGGGTACTATGGGAGGAGGCGTACAAGCTGGAATCAAGGTAAGGTTAGGGGAGCAAATTGTTTCTCTAGTAAAATCCATTTTCCTGCGCTTTCTTGCTGACTGGGGGATGGGGAAGAGCAAAACAGGAATGGAGAATGATGGTGACACCAGTACGTATGTCACTAGAGAGTAACTGGAGCAGTTTTCGGCCGAGGTGCAGAAGAAATTCGATGACTTTGCGGTGGGTCAGATCGAGCTGTCCAAGCAACAGACGGCTGTGTCAGCTGAATCTCGTAGGAGCTTTGATCAGCTGGCCAATCTGATCAAGGGGTTGCAGCAAGGAACACAGAAGGATGATATGGGTGCTTCCACCAACATGTCCAGCGTACACGGGCAGACGGCGGCAGGAGATACAGGCACACCCCAGAGTGCCCTCCGACCTCTACTTGAAGGTGAACAACGCAAGCAAATGGGTGCAACCTTTGATCCTAGTGCTTCTGGATCTGCCAAAGCACCACCCAAGCTAGCCAACACCCAACCACCGATCATACCAGAGGAACCCACCTGGGTTGACCCAAGAGGTGAAGCTGGTAACGAAAGGCAGTGGCTTGCTAACATAGAAGAACAAAAACAGGGACCTCTTGGAGGGGGAAATGTTGGTGGGGGAATCAATGGACCTGGACACAGAGCAGGACAACCACATCACCAGGAACAGTACATGCAACACCACAAGGGTCCTCGACATGAATTCACTAAATATGATGGCATTGGAACGAGTGCATGGATCAAGAAAGCTGAGAAATATTTCAAGCTGTGTCTCATAGTAGAGGAAGAGAAGGTGGAAGTTGCCACACTGTACTTCACAGGCAGAGCTGACACTTGGCTGGAAAACACAGAGCTCGACTTGGAGGAAATTCCCTCGACAAGATTCTGCAAGAAACTGAAGAAACGATTTGCACAAAAGTCCACCTATGATGTCATCAAAATATTTCATGCACTGAAACAAACAGGTTTTGTGGATGATTACATTGATCAATTTGAGGACAAGGTAGGGGTAGTAAGAAGGGAAAACCCTGAAATATCTGAAGGGTATTATGTCAAGAGCTTTGTCTCAGGATTGCAAGATTATGAGCAACAGCACACTCAAATACAGAAGCCTAGCACTCTCATTGAAGCATATTGGGTTGCCTGGAGGTTGGAGGCTGCTAATCCTTTTAGGAAACAACCCAGCAACCATTGGGGACCCAGAGCTCAAATTCCAAAACCAACACTGAGTAACAGAGATAACTATCAGAGAAACACAACACCTACAGTTAATAATAATGCAAAAGCACCAGTGGAATCCCCTGCAGCAAAGAATGACAAGTGTTTCAGGTGTGGGGACAAATGGTTCCCATGACATAAGATCACTTGCAAAATGAACAAACAAGTGAGAGCAATGCTTACTCAAGAAACAAAAGATGAGGTGTCAGAGGAGCAGCTGCTGGAGGAACTAACAAAAGAAACATCGGCAGAGGCTGTGGAACATGCCCAAATATCTGCTCATGCAGTACAAGGAACTGTATCTGGCAATGCAACTTCTATACTGAAGGTGATGATTGGAAAAGTGCAGGCAATAGCATTGGTAGACACAGGGAGCACAGGAACCTTCATTGACAACAAATTTGCCTTGAAGCATGGCTGCCAAGTAAAAACTGCAAAACCTATGAAAGTAACAGTGGCTAATGGAGAAGAAATGTTTAGCACCTCAGCTTGTGTGGATTGTGAGTATAGGGTACATGGGTACAAGTTCATCAATGACTTCAGGCTATTACAGCTAAAAGGGTATGATATAGTTCTGGGAACTGACTGGATGTTAACTTATAGTCCAGTTAAGTGGGATTACAGAAAGGACACCCTCAAAATAAATTACTATGGCCTCAAGAAAATAGAATTCTCAAAAGAGGAGAAACTTCAGCACTGTAAGGTTATTTCTGCACATAAATTGGAAAAATTAGTGGCCAAAGGAGTCACCGGGGCTGTGGTGTGCAGTGTTACTGTAACTCATCCGAGAACAAAAGTTGTACCTGAAAAACCTGAAATTTCTGTGGTGCTCAATAATTTTCAAGATGTGTTCCAAGAACCAGAGGAACTACCTCCTGCAAGGGATTGTGATCACCAAATAGTGCTGTAGCCTGGTGCAAAACCCATCAACAAAAGGCCTTACAGGATGCCTGCTTATCTAAAAGATGCTTTGGAAAAGATTATTGAGGAAATGATTAAGAAGGGAGTCATCAAGCTGAGAAGCCCATTCTCCTCACCTGCAATTTTAGTAAGGAAGAAAGGTGGCACATGGAGGTTGTGTATTGACTACAGGTAGCTCAATGCCTTGACAATCAGAAACAAGTATCCAATACCAGTGATAGAGGACTTCTTGGATGAACTGTTGGGAGCTAAAATTTTCTCCAAAATTGACCTCAGGTCTAGGTATCACCAAGTAAGGATGAAGGAGGAAGACATTGGTAAAACCGCTTTTAGCACTCATTTGGGGCACTGTGAATTTATGGTCATGCCTTTTAGCCTCACAAATGCTCCAGCTACCTTTCAAGCACTCATGATCAAGATATTGGCTAAATATTTGAGGAAGTTCGCACTGGTATTCTTTGACGACATCCTAATTTACAGCAAGACTCTAGAAGAACACAAGGAGCATCTGTTCCTGGTGTTAGATACCCTCAGGCAAAACAAGTTGTTTGCTAAAAGAAGCAAGCGTGAATTTGCTGCAGAAAATATTGAGTACCTAGGGCACATAATCAGTGCGGAGGGAGTATCCACTGATCCCATAAAAATCCAAGCTATGCTAGCATGGACAACACCAACAAATGTAACTCAGTTGAGGGGAATCTTGGGGCTCACTGGTTATTACATGAGGTTTATTGAAAACTATGGCCTTATATGTAGGCCCTTGTTTGAAGCTCTCAAGAAAAATGGGTTTATTTGGGGAGAAAAGCAGCAATTGGCATTTGAAAACTTGAAACAAGTGATGACCAAGGCACTTGTATTAGCCTTGCCAAACTACAAGCAACCTTTCATACTAGAGGCTGATGCTTGTGGGTATGGCATTGGTGCTGTACTTATGCAAAACTTGAGGCCAATAGCATACATGAGCAAGGCTATTGGAGCAAAGGCAGCTGCTCTATCTACATATGATAAGGAGGCCCCAGCTATCATTGAAGCTTTGAAAAGGTGGAAGCATTATTTTGCTGGCTCTTCCTTGGTAATTAGGACTGATCAGCAAAGCTTAAGGTTCATACAAGAACAGAAACTTACAGAAGGGGTGCAACACAAACTCCTAGTCAAACTACTTGGCTATGACTATAGAACTGAATACAAAAGAGGAAGAGATAACAAGGCAGCAGATGCACTCTCCAGGGTTCCTCAAGCATCAAATATACATGCAATTTCAGTGGCAGTACCCAAGTGGATAACTGATGTGATTGGCAGCTATGAAAATGATGAAAAGTGACAGGAGCTTATTGCCAAGCTGACTATAGATATGACTGCTGAACCCAATTATTCTCCCAAGAATGGAGTATTGAGGTACAACAACAAAATTGTTGTTGGTTAGCATACAGAGCTCAGGAAGCAAATAATTACCTCACTACATGATTCAGCACTGGGGCATTCAGGAGAAACAGTTACCTATCAAAGGGTTAAGCTGATATTCCACTGGCCAGGCATGAGGAGGGATATCATGGCCTATGTGAAGGAATGTGCAGTTTGCCAGAAGAACAGGGCAGAACACACCCCTTACCTTGGGCTATTGCAGCCATTGAGAGTGCCAGATCAAGCTTGGACTCATATATCCATGGATTTTGTGGAAGGGCTACCCAAATCCGAGGGCAATGATGTAATCCTAGTGGTGGTGGACAGATTTTCCAAATATGCATACTTCATACCTCTCAGCCATCCTTTCATAGTCAAGCAAGTTGCAGAAGCCTATCTGGACAATGTACAGAAGCTACATGGACCACCCAGTGTGATAGTCTCTGACAGAGATAGAATTTTTACCAATGGATTTTGGCAAGATCTGTTCAAGGCATTGGGTGTAGAGTTGCATCTAAGCACCTCGTACCATCCACAAACTGATGGTCAGACAGAGAGGGTGAATCAGTGCTTGGAGGGCTACTTAAGGCACTAGTACAGAACGACACATCCGATACCCCTCTATGGAAACGGCACGAGTTAGGCGACGGAGAATCGCGCTTTCCGCGTGAGAAAACCCGCCCCACCAGGCAAGCTGGCCCGCGTCCCGCCTTCATAGGCAACGGTCGCGAATTATTAACCGTTGTCCATATGTTGGTAACGGAGTTTCTTTCGACTCCGTTTGCGATATGTTCTTCAATGGCATCGGACATTTGTATACAACCGTTGGCGAGGTTGCTTATATAAAATTCCTTTTTTAGCACTATCTTGGATATTATAAAAGACTGTCGATTCGCCCTTGTTCCTCCGCTCCAGCTTGTTTTTACTCCGCACTCGTGTCCTCCATGGCCAAGAGCATGAGCTCGTCGGGGAGATCGAATGCGTCCTCCTCCTGCGCCGCCGGGGCCGGGTCAGATCTGCCGCTTGTGAAGTGCGTTTGCTGCCGCTGTTGGAACGCGATTCGTTGAGTGTCGCGTTCGGATCTGAACCCAGGCCGGATCTACTTCAAGTGTCCAAATCACAGGGTTAGTTCGACGCTTCGACCAGTTTTGATTGATTCTATTCTATGTGTGATGCTGATTTGCCTCTGGATTCGATTTACCATTTGGCAGGGGAGGGGCGAAGAGTATTCTGGGAGCTGTGATTATTATTTTTGGATTGAAGATTATGTTGAGATGCTGCTTGCTAATGGCGTCGAAGTGGAAGCTGCAGAGCTGGAAAATGTAGCCTTGATAGTCAAGAAGGCGAACATGGAGATCAAGCCGCACACTGCAGCAGCTCTAGCTGGTTTGGCATGGAGCCCAACAAACACTTCGACTAAATCTGACCATGTTGTTGCTGTGCGCAAGGAGCGGCATAAAGGAACATAAATAGCTCAGTTAAATGTTCTTGTGAGCATTGCTAGAATGATTTTGTGTGTTTGTGTGCTGCTGTTAGGTGTGAACTTGTATGCAGCAATGAAAATCAGTAGAATGTATTAGGTTCATATGCAGCTATGCAAATCAGTACAATGTATTAGGTTCGTATGCACTTTGAAAATCACTAGAATGTATTATGTTCGTATGCAACTATGGAAATCAGTAGCACATAGTAGTTGTGAACTTGTATCCAATGGAAACGGTTATATAAAATGTCCGTTGCCAATTGGGTGCCTATAAATGTACTGGCGAAGCAAGCCCCATCAGTCTCATTCTCAATCCCTCACTGTCCATCTTTCAACCCTAGCTGCCGCACATTGTAGCTTTTTACTCTCCTCACTCTCTCATGGCTTCCTCTGCCGGCGCTTCTAGATCTCGCCATCGCAGCCGCGGCTCTAGCGGCCGCACCGATCTAGCTGCATCTGTTCGTGATAGGGCAGATCTGGAGGCGGCTGTGATGCGGCAGGTGTGTGAGCGCGTCAGGCTCATCACCTCCGGTGATGCCCCGCGTCCTCTGGGCCACGCGGAGCTGGATCAGATCATTCATCGGGTGGTGATGCAGCAGTTGTGGCGGATCCGCCGTCAACGGAGGCCGATCTGGAGGCCGCCGTCGACGGAGGAGGAGGTGGCCGATCTGGAGGCGACGTCCCCGGTGGAGGAGGTGGCGTCCACGGTGGCCGATGTGGAGGCGCCGTCCACGGAGGAGGAGGTGGCCGATCTGGAGGTGGCGTCCACGGTGGAGGAGGTGGCCGATGTGGAGGCGCCGTCCACGGAGGAGGAGGTGGCCGATCTGGAGGTTGCCGTCGACGGAGGAGGAGGTGGCCGATCTGGAGGCGACGTCCCCGGTGGAGGAGGTGGCCGATCTGGAGGCGCTGTCCACGGTGGAGGAGGTGGCCGATCTGGAGGCGCCGTCCACGGAGGAGGAGGTGGCCGATCTCGAGGCGCCGTCCACGGAGAAGAAAATGCGAGGTCTAAATCGCTCAGCTCAAGAACTAGTTCATCAATTGGTTTCATATAGAACTTGTCTAGTATATAGAACTTGTCTAGTATATAGAAAACTCGTCTAGTATCTTGCACTTTATTGTTTCTGTCTAGTTTTCTAGTCTAGCATAGAAAACTTGTCTAGTATATAGAAAACTTGTCTAGTATCTTGCACTATTTTAAAGTCTAGTAGGGTGAATTAATTTCAACTCTTTGTAGTACTACCGATGATGAATAGATCCAGTCACAACTTTTTGTCAATGTGCTAATCCTCGTTATTGTTTTGTGTAGCTATTGTATGAAGTAATAGTATTTCGGCGACACTGTATAAAAAATGGTGAGGCTCTTGAAGGAAACATCACCTTCAAGTTATGCATCCAAATCGTTTGATCGGACTGCAAGCACACGGATATAGGCGCTTAAAGGTGTGAACTGTTTTCACATTAAATTATATCTATGTCATGTAGCATCATATTTTGGCTCTTCTCTAACTATCAATCCATGTATTTTTATCCAGAAGCACAAAGCTGATCCGAACAAACTTTAAATGTGCTACTTATAAAGTGGGATTATATTTCGGCGACACCGTCCAAGATGGAGCAAGCCTCAGTACGAAGAATTTGGCAATTTGGCTTGGTGTAGTTTCTGTTTTTTCAGTTTCTCCGGCTATTTTGTGGATGTGTGTTTAGGGAGCAAGCCTTAGCTGCAGTTTAGGGAGGCATGAGAATGATAGGATTAGCGAAGCATGTGTAACTCATCTTTTGATGCTATGTAATGGTGACAATTGTTATATAAGTTATGAACGGTTTTGCTAGCAAATTTGTGCTTCTGCTGTGATATTTTGAATGTCAATTGGCAACTGTATTGCTGCTGTAGGCTTATGAAAAAACCTCAATGCAAACGAGTAAAACAGAATCTCCGTTTCTGATGTCCAGATACATCGGCAACGGAGACTGGATGGCAACCGTAGCCAAAATCAAGCCTCATCGGTGACGGTTTTTCTTGTCCGTTGCCGATGAGAGCCTTCACATCAGTGACAGGGTCGGGGACACGGACCCTTTTTCCGTTGCCGAAGGGGTTTTTGGCCCGTTTCCGATGTGTCGTTCTGTACTAGTGAGGTGCATGACATCTGATAATCCAAAGAAATGGATGTCCTGGTTGGCCTCAGCTGAATGGTGGTACAACACCAGCTACCACTCCTCTTTGAACATGACTCCATTCCAAGCCTTGTATGGCTTTGCTCCTCCAAGATCACTGAGGTAGTTCTGTCTGATAATGCTAACGAGGAAGCTGCTGGCTTGCTACAAAGAAGACAACTAGCCAATGCACTGATTAAGGATAACCTGGTGAAAGCTCAAGAAAGGATGAAGAGATATGTAGACAAGAACAAGAAAGAAAGGGAGTTCTTGGTGGGAGACATGGTGTACTTGAAAATCCAACCCTACAGGCACACCTCCTTGAGTTTGCACAGATCACTCAAGCTGCACTCCAAATACTATGGGCCTTATCCAGTTCTAGCAAGAGTGGGAGCATTTGCTTATACCCTATTGCTACCCGAGGGCTGTCAACTTCACCCCACATTTCATGTTAGCCAGCTGAAAAAGCACATTGGCAGCAAGGTGATTCCCAGCTCTGGGTTGCCACTTCATATGGTGGATGTGGAAGGTAACATCAAGGTGTACCCAGAAGAGAATCTAGAATGAAAAACAATTCCGAGGAACAATGAACCTGTAGTTCAGTGGAAGATCAAATGGGTGAATTTACCAACTGGGGCCTCTACGTGGGAAGATGCTGATTTCATCAGGAGGATTTTCCCCAGCTTCCACGCTTGAGGACAAGTGTGATATTCAGAGGGGAGTATTGTCATGAACAGCAAGTCTGAACCCTGAAGAATAGAAGTGTCATCGACATAACACCTGCCATCAATAAATGAGTGACGTGAATGAAGAGATAACGGTTTGATTATGAAGATCCAACGACGGTTCCCGCCGTTTCTTTACCTCTTTAGGCTAATGTCTGTTACTTTACCTGCTTTGCCGTGATGTGACCGTCAGTCCTAGTCTTCGATATAAAGCTAGTTGCGGCCTATTGTAACCCTTATCTACCAAATTATATGAACAAGCAATCCCTAGGAGCCGGCGGCACTCAGGGCTACTTCCAATTCCTCATCCAATTCTCTATTATCTCACCCAATTGCTTTGCGTTTTCACATCTTATTCTGAATATCTATCTATCTGGGTGATTGCTTTGATTTATCTAGCGAGTTCGTGACACCAGGTAGTTCGAGCTAGAGGTGAGCTTCCTGGGACGGGCTCGAGCGGTCAGCCAGCGGCGCGAATCAGCCGAGGTCGGACGAGATCTGGGCGTCGGGGTTCAGGCGAGGACAGCGGGAGGTTGGACGGCAGGTGATGTGTGCCTACTCTTCGGGTGCCCCACTATGAGGGTACCTGGTGCACGTATAAGGTCAAGACCCGCATGAAGGCCCATCAAGGAACCAAGACTGAGGCCCACGAAGAAGGCCCAGGGAAGAGGAGTACGCTCCAAGTCAAGCGTAGACTAAGTCGGTTTGAACTTACCTTACCTGTAAACCTAGTCGATTGCGAATCCCCGAGACCCAGCCTCCTATATAAAGGCTGGGAGGGCCGCCGATCAAGGACATGCAATACCATAGCCGCCAACACCCTAACGAGGTCGACATCTCGCCGGGATTCCATTGTAGCTCCATTGTTCACAACCATCAATAATCAGACAAGCAGGAAGTAGGGTGTTACCCTCCGGGGCCTGAACCTGGGTAAACCTCGCTTGTCAGCCGTAGTTACTACCAGCGCTACCAAATCTCTCTCCCGATCTCAACCCTAGGTGCCTAGCCATGGATTTTCCGAGTTAACACCTCGTCAATTGGTGCCGTCTGTGGGAGCGAGTGGCGCTGGATCCACAGTTTCGCCGGCTCCATCTGCATGAGCAACCGGAAGCTCGCCGGTGACCATCACGGGACCGATCCGCTTCGGCTCCTTTGACGTCAACCCGCACTCGCCGGATCTGCAACCGGCGGGTTCAGATCTACAATCAGGTGAGAACATAACCTTTGGTCCTTCAGATCTTATCGCTAACCAGCTAGGGACGTTCTGCTCGGCGAACTCGCATCAATCTGCGACCCGCGTCTCCGTCGACTGGATCTGCACCGATAGCAGTGTCTTCACCGCAAGGTCGATGGCCACGCCTGTTTTGACTCCACCGCCATCACCAACGCCCTCGGAGGGGGCATCCTTGCCGCCCACATCACCGATGGTCACGTCTGCATCGCCCGCGCCATCATCAACACCCGCATCTCCGTCGACTGAGCGACTCACACTCGCCCTGTTAGCGGGTACTGGATCTGCATCGACGAAAACTCCAGGCGCGTCGTCAACATACCTCGGCTTGTCAGACGAGGTCGAGATGGACGTCGAATCCGCCCGCACCGACACCGGCGACGATCACACCATGGTCGACTACTACCTCAACCCTGCAGCCACCTTCATCGGCGACCGCAGCAACGGTGAAGAGAGCAAAATTTCGCATGATGTTTCCCGCCAAGTCTGCATGGTGTACACGGGAGGCAACAACGTCACAGCACCCGAAATATCAGCGAGTGGCGAAAACCGCCCCAACGTGATAAACTACCCTATGACGGTCACCATGCCAGACGGCAGTACGATCGTCGTCACAAAGGAACAGGCGATCAAGGCAATCAGAGCTATACACGACTGTACCATGATGCCCGAGAATTCGACACCCGAAGAACTCGCAGCACATAAATACATCTTCTGGCAGGAGAACTTGAGGCTGAAGAACCTGCAGGCAGCTCTCGACGAGCGAAAAAGGCGGCTAGCGTGTCGAGTTCACGACGGGCTGCGCTGTCGGCTGTCCAATCTTCTGGGCGGACGCAACACCACCCGCGATCCAGACTGGAGCGCCTAACGGAAGGCGAAAGAGCGGCACTGACCCACAACCTGGACGTGTCGTTCATGACACATGATGAAGACGGGATCCCCATCCCCAAAACGGCCCAAGGAGCTCTCCTGTCGGTGGCCACATACCTGAAGGCAACGCAGCCCCTAGATGGCGACCCTAACGCAGCCCTGCACCGCCAGTAAATCAAGTCGCTCAACATGGCGGGCGGAGCCTTGATCGCAGGCGAAGATCGTCCTGAAGGAAGCAGATCCCGTCGCGGTGCCAGCCCGCGGCGAGAGCTACGTAGTCGAGATAGCCGCGACTGCGCGGTAACCATCTACGAAGACCGAGACGGTCAGGGCGCGATCGACATGGGGATCGACAGCACGATACAGGCGGAGATCTCCGCGACACCACTACACAACGTCGAGTCAACAAAGGAAGAAGCAGAAGATCCACGCGATCCCCTAGCAGTAGCGACTCGTACTCCGACGAAAATCGGGAGCCTTGCGGGTCGCTGTGCTTCACCCGACGCATCCGCGAGTCAAGGATGCCCAAAAGGTTCAGGCTCACATCTGAAACACCCAAGTTCGACGGCAGCCAAAAGCCGTCGTCCTGGCTGGAGGATTACAAGATAGCAGTCTCGTGTCAGCGATGCTCTACGACAACGGCAATGCAGTACATCCAGCTCATGATGTCGGGGACTGCGCGGGACTGGCTGAAGAGCCTACCCGAAGGCTCGTACGACTCCTGGGATCACTTCCGGGAGGATTTCATCAAAAACTTTCTCGCAACATGCGACCGGCCAGCGACATTCACAGAGCTGCAAGCCTGCAAACAGCGATCAGACGAGCCGCTGCGAGAGTACATCCGACGATGGACAACCTTGCGAAACTCCGTCGGCGTAGTGTCGGAGGACAGGGCAATCGACGCATTCACTCGTGGCGTTGCTAGGCGTGACCTCCAGGAAGCATTAGGACGCGAAAAACCAAAGTCCATTGCGCAGCTCATGAAGATAGCCAATGAGTGGGCAGACGGAGAGGACTCGGTGCGAGAGCACCACGGGTCCCCACGCAGCAACAACGACCACGGCAGCTGGAGCCGTAGGGACGGCCGCGACAGACGACGAAAACGCAAATCTCACCACTATGACAACCAAGACGGAGTCGAACTCGTGGCGGCTGGCTACGCTGACACTCGCGATGAGCGAGGCCGTAGCGCAGGACGTCAGGATGATCACGGCAGAGGCCGCCAGGACGATCGCCGTGACTACGGACAATGCAAAGACGGATACCGCAAGCAAGAGTGGCGCAAACGCCGCGACGACTCGCCCGAAGGTTCGTGTGACTTAGAGCTGGACGAGGAGTGTAGGTTTCACATGTTCAAAGGCCAAGACGGCAAACTCCACTCCAGCCACCTGGCAAAGGACTGCAGAAAATTCACAAGGCTAACAAATGCGTACATGAAACGCTTGCAAACAACTCCTGGCACAGCTGCAAAGGGAGTCACACAACCTCCACCTCCCAATCCTCCTGCCCCACTCGCAGGCCCAACTGCGCACATGGCGGGTGCGATACATCATCAAGCGCGCATAGAAGCTCTGGCGGACTCGGCGGATCGGTATCCTGAGGCCCGCGGGCAGATGAACATGATACAGAATGGGCGACCATCCAACAGTGAGCAGAAACTGATCACTCGCCAGGTCAACATGGCTGTCATGGCGCCTCCAGCGGTACCCGAATACCTGAAGGGGTCCGAAACTAGCATAACGTTCTCTCGTGAAGATCACCCCCAGCTGTGGTTCGACCAGGGCACGCTGCCCTAGTACTCAAAGCCCAGATTGGTGGCTACGCCATGTCCAAGGTCTTCATGGATGGAGGGAGCGGAATCAACATCATATTCGCGGACACGCTCCGCAAGATGAATCATTCAGTCGAGAACCTGCCAGAGTCGGACACCACCTTCCACGTTGACAAGGATATACATCTTGGGTACCCTACTGTGAGGGTACCTGGTGCACGTGATGACTAAAAGCCCAACTAGCGAAGATACGACTCGAAGCCCAAGACGAGAGGCCCAACAAGATGAAGTAACTTCCAAGTTTAGACATAGACATAGTCGGTTTATACTTTCCTTATGTGTAAACTAGGTCGGTTACAAACTCCCGAGACCCAGCCTATTTAAAGGCTGGGAGGGGTGCCGATCTAGGACCAAGCCATACTCGAACCACCAAAGCTCTTGCGAGATCGTCATCTCGCCGGAGCCACCTTGTAACCACATAATCTCCAGCGATCAATAACAGACAAGCAGGAAGTAGGGTCTTTACCTCCACCCGAGGGGCCTGAACCTGGGTAAATCTTTGCCTCTGCTTGTCAGCCGACGAAACTACCAGTACTACCACGTTCTCTCCCCATAATCTCAACCCTAGGTCCTTAACCATGGGATTTGATGAGGGTACACCTCGTCAATTGGCGCCGTCTGTGGGAAAGAATAGTGCTGGACTCGCGGTTTCTTCGGTTCCATCGGAAAACGGCGACTCGCCGATCGGATCTACAAACGGCAACTCGCCGGCTGCATCGACAAACCAGAACTCGCCGACTCAGGCGGCACACGGCAACTCGCCGGCTCACTCGACAAACGGCAACACGTCAGCTTCACCTGCAAAAAGCGCATCGGATCCTCTGATGGATTTCGAGCCACACTCGCCAGGATTCCAGGAGGCCTTCTCTGATCTCGAGTCAGGTTTGGGTTTAACCGTTGGTTCGTTCAATTTTTTCGTCAACAAGCTTGGTGTGCAGGACTTGACAGATCCACGCCAACTCGCGACTTCCGCACCCGAGGCTCCATCGGTTGCGGCTCCTTCGACTGCGGATCCCTCAACTGTGTCCATACCATCGTCGACCCTCCAAGCTTGTTCGTCTGCAACAACCATGTCCACACGAGAGATGCGCGAGCTCATTGAAGAGCTCCAGGGCGAGGAGGCCGAATCAGCATACCGCACAAACGATCTCGAGCTGGATCTCCCACTCGAGGATAGTTTCGACTGCGGGATCTCACTTAGCGACTTCGACGACCTCGAAACTCATATCGACAACCACGTCGACTCCGAGATCTGCGCCAACAACAACCTCGACTTCGAGATTCATAACAACCTCGCCGACGCCGAGATGAGCATAGGCGATGAAGGCGTCGACTGCGAGATCCGTCCAGACGGACCACTCGATGAACATACGACTCAGACATGAGCCTCGATGAAGATGTCGAGTCCATGACAGGACTCGAAAGCATACACACATACCCTCGGGTCATACCCCAGCAGGTCTACGTTGCCATCGCAGCAGAAACATCAGACACTGCGGCCAGCCGCAGGCCTACAGAATTCCCGTGCACAGTCACTATGCCGGACGGAGCCACAACCCTCACAATCACTGCTGAGATGGCAGCAAAAGCAGATAAAGTTATCAAGGAGTGCACAATGATGCCAGCAGACGCAACACAAGAAGAGATGTTGACCTTCCAGTACTTCAACTGGCAGGAGTCACTTCGACTGAAGCAGATAAGAGCCACACTCGAAGAACGCAAAAAGCAGGCTAGCTTGTCGAGTGCGCGCAGAAGACAGCTCTCCTTGAGCTCCACCGGGCGAGCAGACACAAGACCCAGATCAAGGTTGTCACACCTCTCGCCAGGCGAGAAGGCGGCACTCACCCGCAACTTAGGCAACTCCTTCATGACATACGACGAGGAAGGACTGCCGGTGCCCAAAACAGCAGCAGGTGCTCTCTACACCGCTGCAGCATACCTGGAGGCAATCAAGCCCCCAGCGGATGACCCCAATGCAAAACTACACCGCCAACAGATCAAATCACTCGCCTTAGCTGCAAAGGCCATACGCCAAGTTCCAAGAACTCCAGGTGGGAGTCGAGACCGTGCCCTAGTCGACGCGCCTCGGGAAGAGCATAATCACAGTGGTCGTCGCCACCACTCGAAGGAAAGAAGCGGCTCGCGAAGGCGCAGGTCCAGGAGCAGGTCACGCAGATCATACAGTAGCGACTCATACTCCGATCGAGAGCCTGAGCCACATGGAGCTCTGTGCTTCACTCGACGCGTCCGCGAGACACGGATGCCCAAAGGGTTCAAACTCACATCTGAACAGCCCAAGTACACGGGTCGACAGGAACCTTCCGGGTGGCTGGAAGATTACAGGCTGGCTGTCGCATGCCAGCGAGGCACGAACACCACAGCCATGCAGTACATACGACTGATGCTCGAAGGCACAGCCCGCGACTGGCTCAAGGCCCTACCTTCATCAAAGTACGACTCGTGGGATCACTTCCGCGATGACTTCATCAAAAACTTCGAGCCTCTGTGTGAGCGCCCAAAAACGTTCGAGGAACTGCGGGCCTGCGTGCAACGATCAGACGAAAGGCTGAGGTCATACATTAGACGATGGACTGAGATACGCAACTCAGTCGGAGTAATATCAGAAGACATGGCCATGGATGCCTTCATAATGGGACTCGCCAGGCATGACCTCAAAGAAGCACTCGGTCGCAAAAAGCCAACCTCTGTGGCTAACCTCTTGATGACCGCGACTGAGTGGGCAGATGGAGAAGATATGGCGCGCACAACACGCGGGTCCTCACCCCGTGACAATCATGAAAGCGGCAGTCGAAGCCGCAGAGACTCATACAGGGATGATCGAAGGCGCAAGCGTTCAAAACGTCATTACGACGACGATAGACCCGAATTCATGGCGGCTGGATTCTCTACACCACGCAATGACCAGGACAGAAGCGACCAGCGATCAGAAGATCGACGGGACAGTCGCGAAGATCGACGGGACAGTCGAGACGACCGTCGAGACAGCCGAGATCGCGGCCAACGCAGTGATAGCTACAAGAGGAAGGACTGGCGCAAGTCACGGGCACAATCTGAGCGATCATTCGAAGAAAAGATGGACGCTGATTGCAGATTCCACCTGTACAAGGGGGACGACGGAAAACTGCGATCCAACCACTCGATGAGAAACTGCAGGGAGTTCGACCAAATGGCGACTGATTACGTAAATCGCAGAAAGGCAGCAGCCGCACAAGCACCTGCACCCGTGCCTCAGCCAAACAACGTGCCTGTTCTGATGGCACCACCTCCACCACCACAGCCTGCTCCAGGCGGAAACCTCGCGGGTGCCATACAGCACATACCGCGGGTGGACGAGCCGCAGTACCCTCCACCCCAAGGGCAGATGTACATGATACAGAAAGGTCGACCTTCCAACAGGGAGCAAAAACTTCGCACTCGACAAGTAAACATGGCGGTCATGTCCCCCTGCGGTAACAGAATATTTGAAAGGAGCCGAAACTACAATAAGCTTCAGCAAAGAGGACCACCCTCCATCGGTTGTTCGCCCAGGGCACTCGCTCTGGTACTCGACGCGCAAATTGGAGGCTACGCTATGTCCAAGGTCTTCATGGATGGGGGAGCGGCATAAACATCATCTTCGCAGATACGCTCCGCAAAATGAATAGGTCAGTCGAAAACCTGCCAAGATCCTCAAATACCTTCCACGGTATCGTTCCAGGGAAAGCAATAAGCCCAGAGGGCACCATACAACTCGACGTAACGTTCGGGGACAAGCACCACTTCAGGACAGAGTCGATTGAGTTCGAAGTGGTCGACTGGAAGTCACAATACCATGCTATACTTGGACGCCCGACGTTCGCTCGATTCATGGCGGTGCCACATTACGCATACCTCCAGCTGAAGATGCCTGGACCAAAAGGAGTAATCACAGTTAAGGGGAACTTCCAAAAGTCTGACTCTTGTGATCGAGAATTCAGCAAAATCTCTGAGATGTTTGGCATGGAAGCAACACTCGCTGATCTAGCGGTCTCCAACGATCGAACACTTATGCCAGAGCACAAAAAGGTGGCAGTCGACAGAGCATTCAATGCCACCAATGACACAAATCGCATCAGGTGCACCCGACTGACCCGACCAAGACAGTCAATGTCTCGTCGAGTCTGCCTATCGCATAGGAAAGCGCGCTCGTCGAATTCCTCCGTGAGAACTGGGATATATTTGCATGGTGTCCAGCAGACATGCCAGGTATTCCCAGGGAATTCGCCGAGCACTCTCTCCAGCTACTTCCAGATGCTAAACCAGTCAAGCAAACAATGCGCCGCATATCCGGCCCAAAAAGAACTGCAGTCGAAGCCGAAGTCGACAGGCTACTCGCAGCAGGATTCATCAGAGAGATCAAGAAATCACAATGGGTGGCCAACCCCGTACTCGTAGAGAAGAAGCACACAGACATCCTTCGGATGTGTGTAGATTTTACAGCACTCAACAAGTGTTGTCCAAAGGATCACTTTCCACTACCTCGAATCGACCAGATCGTCGACTCCACCGCCGGGTGCGCTCGCTTGTCCTTCCTGGATGCCTACTCGGGTTACCACCAGATAAGGATGAAGGAAGAGATGAAGAGAAAACGGCGTTCATAACCCCACTCGGGGTCTACTGCTACACCACAATGCCTTTCGGGCTCAAGAACGCAGGCGCAACATACCAGCGCATGATGCAAGATTGCCTCAAGAAGCAAATTGGGCGAAACGTCCAGGTCTATGTAGATGATATCGTCATCACCACAAGAGAGGAAAACACACTACTCGATGACTTGCGAGAGACATTCGCAAACCTCAAACGCTTCCACATCAAGCTCAACCCGAAGAAGTGCACGTTCGGCGTGCCAGCCGGGCAACTCCTCGGGTATCTAGTCTCAGCTCGAGGAATCGAGGCGGACCCGGAGAAAATACAGGCCATCTTGACGATGCAAAGGCCTTCAAAGCTCCATGACGTGCAAAAATTGGCGGGTCGAGTAGCAGCGCTCAGTCGATTCATCAGCAAGCTAGGCGAAAAAGCACTCCCGTTCTATCGACTGATGAAGAAAGCAGATAAGTTCGAGTGGACGCCAGAAGCCGAAGCAGCCTTCACGGACCTCAAGCGAGTCCTCACAAGCCCTCCAATCCTCGTAGCACCAAAGGAACGCGAGCCACTATACCTATATGTCTCTGCAACTAACAGGGTGGTAAGCACTGTTCTAGTGGTCGAACGCAGGGAGGAGGGACACGCCCAAAGCATACAACGTCCAGTCTATTACTTGAGTGAAGTGCTCTCCACATCAAAGCAGCGGTACCCGCACTATCAGAAGCTGGCATACGCCGTGTTCATGTCCTCAAGGAAGCTGACACATTACTTCTCCGAGCACCCGATCACGTAATCAGCACTTCAGGGATCGGGGACATCCTCACAAACCCCAATGCGACTGGGCGAGTAGCAAAATGGCTCATCGAGCTAGCACCAAGAGACATCAGTATGATTACCCGAAGGCCATCAAAGCACAAGTTTTACCCGACTTCCACACCGAGTGGATTGAAGCTCAGCTCCCAGGAGCACCAGATGTGTCCAATTCCTGGACTATGTACTTTGATGGCTCGAAGAAAAACGAAGGCGCAGGTGTCATCCTCATATCACCAAAAGGCGACAAGCTCCGCTACATACTGCAAATGGGATTCGAGTTCCCATCCAATAACGAAGCAGAATATGAGGCTCTGATCCATGGCATGAGGATGGCCAAAGCCCTCGGGTGCACTCGACTGATGATCTACGGCGACTCGAATCTGGTGGTGCAGCAAACAATGAAGGCTTGTGACGCAATCGCAGATAACATGATCGCCTACCGTGACTTGTACAACATCATGGAGGGCAGCTTCGAAGGCTGCGAGTTGCGGCACATAGGGCGTGAAAGCAATGAAGAAGCAGATAAGTTAGCCAACATTGGTGCGACCAAAGCACCAGTGCCACCTGGTGTCTTCTTCGAGCGCATAGAACACAGATCAATCAAAAAGAAGCGGCAACTCCTGCACCAGCCGCACCAGCCAAGAGCAAAACACCTAGCACAGAGGACCCACCAGTCGAGGTACTCCTCATCGAGCCAACTTGGACTCAACCCTTCCTCGCGTACATACTCCGCGGCGAGGTACCCGAAGACTTCACAGAGTCAAGACGCGTCACTCGACGATCTAAAGCATACACTGTCATCAACGGTGAACTTTACAAACGCAGCATATCAGGTATGTTCCAGCGTTGCATAGCATTTGAAGATGGCCAAGCCATCCTTCGTGATATTCATGCAGGTACTTGCGGGCATCACGCCAGCAGTCGATCACTCGTAGCCAAAGCCTTTCGCGCAGGCTTCTACTGGCCCACAGCACTCAAAGACGCGGAGGACATAGTCAAAAGGTGCATCGGCTGCCAAAAATTCGCCACAAAGCCGCACGCACCCGCATCGGCGTTGAAGACAATACCATTGGCCTGGCCTTTCGCCCAGTGGGGGCTCGATATGGTTGGGCCACTCAAAAAATCCTCCCATGGAGGGCATACTCACCTTCTGGTGGCGGTCGACAAGTTCACCAAGTGGATTGAAGCAGTACCCATCACAAGTTCGACTGCCGCTACAGCAGTCAATTTCATAAAATCCATCATATACCGCTTTGGTGTGCCAAATAGCATATCACTGACAACGGTACAAACTTCACGGCTGAGGAATTCAAATCCTTCTGCAAAGAGCAAGATATCACGCTCAATTATGCATCTGTGGCGCACCCGCAATCAAACGGCCAAGTCGAAAAGGCCAATGGGCTCGTAACAAGTGGAATCAAGAAGCGCCTCCTGGTGCCACTCAAAAGGGCTGCGGGTGCTTGGGTAGAAGAGCTTCCGTCTGTGCTATGGAGCCTACGCACAACACCCAACGCCTCAACGCAATTCACTCCATTCTTCATGGTCTACGGCGCAGAGGCAATTCTGCCATCAGACGTAAGGTTCAACGCACCAAGAGTCGAAGCATACAATGAAGAAGATGCAGACGAGGCACTCGAAGACGCAGTCGACTTGCTAGAAGAAGCACGTAACACGGCGCTCGCACGCACAGCTATTTATCAGCAGGACCTCCGCAACTATCACAGCCGTCGACTGCGTACCAGGTCCTTCGAGGTTGGCGACCTGGTACTTCGACTGAAGCAAAAGAAGGTGCATAAACTCGCTTCTCCATGGGAAGGACCCTTTATCATCACCGAGGTCGTTGGTGGTGGAGCATATAGACTGAAGCACGCGAAGACAGGAGAACTCTCGCATAATCCTTGGAACGTTGCGCAGCTGCGCCGTTTCTATGCTTAGATTGATCAGTCGAACAATGTAATAGGCACATATGTCGGATAGCTGCAGGTTTCAGACGCGCTCTTTTCCTTACCAGGGTACCTAAGGGGACTGGAAGGTTTTTAATGAGGCGGCCTGCAGCTTAACATTCAAAAAAGGAATATAATTCATGATTCCTCATATTTCTCCCTGCTTACTACTCGCATAAATTGATTTCACAAAATTAGCCTCACCCGAGCACTCGGGGGCTGCGCTATCTCAAAAAGCATGTGTTTCCGCTTGTTCACAACATAATACCCCAGCCGCACTCGAATACTCGGGGGCTGGGTCATAAAAATCATACATAAACACAAAAGTTGCTCAACCACTCAATTATTCGAGGGTTGAGCCTAGAAGCATCAAGTGAAGCTTCAAGTATTGCAAAAATTCATAACCGCACATAAATAGTCATGGACTGTGCAGCTTATGTTTGATACTCTAAAATATTTCTATCAAGTTCACTCAAAATACACGGGGGCTGGATAGTCCTAATTTTACAGCATGTTGCTTCATACACCCCGCTCAACAGGCTCGGGGGCTGCATACGTGTAAACAAATAATGTACAATAATCACAAGTGTTGCGTTTTACACTTTGGAGTTACTTCCCATACACATAACCTACTCAACAGGTTCTTCCTTGGGTTCGGTCCATTTTTCCTCCTCCTTCAGCACACGATGGATTAGGACCAGTGCGTCCACTCGTGTCTCTTGGTAGTGCTCCTCCATCGGCACAGGACCACCACCTGGTAAGGGTGCGGGTCCCATCGCAATCCTTTTCAAATCAAGGTGCGGAAGGTGCGATCGCACAAAGGCAAGAGCAACGTTAGCCCCGCTAATCAGTTGCTCACGCACAAACTTCTTGATCGCCTTGCCTTTTCGAAATTTCTTCAGCAAAGCCACAAGGCCCTGTGGTTGCTCATTCAAAGGAAACAAAGCTTCGTGGACTCGAAATAAAGCCAGCCTGCAAGTCTCCAGTCGAATGGCTGTGCGCCAAGCACGGTCCAGAAGCCTTACCAAAATGGCACTCTTCTCCCTGTCTGACCAGAAGGGGTGGGCGGAGTATCAGTGCTACTCGCATGACCATCGAGTCGATCCTGAATTCGTGCCTCCTCCTTTATTGGGTCAGAACAAACACCTGCGCAAAAGCAAAGGGCTCATCATCGCCCAGTCGAGTCACCTTGCTAAGAAGAGATCTCGATGATTCAAAAATGTCTTACATTCGAGTTGCAGATTTTCTCTCCAACTCCTCAAGCAAAAAGGCTTCTCGCTCTGTAGTTGGGGATGACCTCGACTGCAACTCAGCATACGCATCTTGCGTTTCCTTCAGCTCGCGAGTAACTTCGGAAAGCTTTTGATGAAGAAAGTCCATAATTTTCTGGTCATTAACGCTTCGTGACTTCGAAGAACCACCCACAACAGGGCCAGTCGATGGTTTAGAAGCTCGGTTCTACAGTCAGAATAATTCAATGCATAAGGAAGCATAAAAGAATTCAAACAAAAGGCTCGGGGGCTGCGCCTCCCGATCACTGAAGTTCATGTTTCATAACAAGACAGATACGATGTCTGATAATTTACATATAGCAAAAGCAAAGTGACGCAATTCCTAGACCTAGTCAAACAAAGGGGTCACTGGCTAAGTCGTCGACTTCTTGGAGGAAGTTTTCTTCGCCTGGACCTTGGCTGCCCTTTCTTCAACAGTTGTTACCAGCTGTTGGGCATATGTTTTGGCGGCTTCCATCCAAGTGCCGAGCCCGACGGTTTTGCCATCAGGACCCCGTGGAAACTTCTTTGTGGCTGCGTCAAAATCTGCCTCGACTCCGTGCGCGAGCAACATGAGAAAAGTAGTCTGAGCACCACTTACCATTTGCTCGCGACTGAAGTCAGCAACGGCAGTCCCTTCAGGCTTGAATAGATCAACCAGCTCTGCAAAGGAAGATGGTAGCTCCTCGCCGGGGAAGAAGCTGCCATGGAGGGCACCCAGGGCACTCGCCGCCTGCGTTAGCATCTCCCCTGCTCTGCTACTGGTGGCCTCCGAGACAGCCACACTTTCATCAAGTGAGGTGCCAAGGCTCTGCTTGCCAGTAGCAGTCGGGCCATCCATCACGCCTAGCATAAGGGTAAAATAATCAGCACCATGTATCAGAAACCTCAAACATCTAAGGAGCAGAGCAAAAATTCTTACCAGTTAAGCTGGTGCTGGCGGCAGAGAGTCGACCAATCGCCGACTCCTCCCTAACTTCGGCTGTTTTCAGCCTCTTCTCCAGATCAGCCACTCGACGGGTGGCGTTGTTCAAATTTTCTGCCGCTTCAGTGGCGGCCTCTACAAAAACAGATGCACATGATTAGTAGGCTGCAAGAGAAATCACCCTCAACAAGTGGTGATAGCATAAAAAGATACGCACTCTTTGCAACTTCGAGTTGCTGCTGCAGGGTGGCGGCTTCAGTCTCCTTGTGCACATACTGGGCACCAGCCTTCAGCAACTCTCGCACAAACGCCTAAGTACACGACATGGGCAAATTCACAACTCAATAACTGAGTATAGGCAAAAATTTCGCATTTGATTCAAACTTTGGCAAGCACAAACTTACGTGTTCCAAGAAGGAAGAAGTCGACGCAGGGACACCTGCAGCCGCAGCTCCACTCTCAGTTGCTGCAACCTCCGGCTGGGGTGGCGTAGCTGTGGCTGTAGCGGCAGGAGTCGCCGGGGTAGGCGGCTGCTCTGGTGGCAGCGTCCGTGCAGTGGACGCTGCGCTGCTCTTTTCCGCCGTAGGTGGCGGAGGCATATCCTCATCGGAGGAAACACTGTTTCACACATTATAAGTATACAAGGTGTATTATTCATAACATGACAAAGAAATGCACATAGTACTTACTCTTCAGTAAGGTCGCACAATCGACCAGGCGCAAGCACACCCATGCTCGGGCGCGATTTCTTCGGTGGTCGAGGGGGAAGCGAGCGAATCGGGGAATCGAGTGGCGCCGTCATCGACTCCATCTTGTCTTCCTCCTTTTCCTCCGAGTCAGCTGTATCCTCCTCGTCGCGTGACCGCTTTGCTTGCCCTGCACCTCAGCATCGCCCTCATCGGCTTCTGGCGTGTGTGCGGTGGCGAGTGAAGCCATCTCATCATCAGAATCTACCTCGAGTGGCTCATTGTCTGGCACTGGGCCGCTCTCTGGCAAGGGAGGCATTGACTCAAACATTTTGTGTCCCTGCACACATAAACAGCAAAGGATTCAACATCACACATGCATAACATATCAACTGAGATGTAGTATCAATGTTACCTCTGGCAGAGGGTTGCTGGTCTCATAAGGAGGCACAGGCGAGTTCATCTCGCAGGGATCTTCATCGGTAAGCTTGGTAAGGCTCCTTACCAACTTCTCCGCTTCCGCATCAGATAGCTCCACTGCGCGTGAGCGGGTTGGATCAGAAGCCCCACCATATGCCCACAAAGCATGCACTCGGGCTCGGAGAGGCTGCACTCGCCTCTTGGCCATAATGGCTAGCAGATGGATCCCTGTGACCTCTCGACCAGCAGTGGTCTGAAGCTTCAGCACCTTCTCCATCAGAATGTCAGCCTCTTCGGCTTCGACTCCGGTCGGCTGGGCAATCCATGATGGCCTCTTCTTCACCAGGGCGTCTGCGTCAAAGGAGGCAACCCGAAGGTTTGGTCGCCAATGGTCACATCCTTGATGTAGAACCACTTCTGGCGCCATCCTTGCACAGACTCCAGGAAGTTGATCTTGAAGTACTCGACATCAGGTCGAGCTTGTACTCCAAAACCACCAGGTCCCTTGGTGCTGTGCTGGCGCTTGACGTTGAAGATGCGGCGGAACAGACCAAAGTGGGGTGCGACGCCCAAGAAGCACTCGCAAAGGACGAAGTAACACGCAATGTGCAAAAGCCCATTGGGCGTGAAATCGTGCAATTGCACTCCATACACGTGCATCAGTGCACGAAGAAAGTTGTGAACAGGGAAGGAGAATCCCCTGTTCACAAAATCAACAAAGCAGACCCGCTCATTGGGGCCTGGGCGCGGGATTACCTCGGCACCGGGGAGGCGAACTTGAGAGGTGTCCTCAGGGATCAGCCCGTCGTTCCGCAGGCCAGTGAGCATCCTCTTGCTGCAGGTGGATTTGGTCCACGCGCCCTTCTCCCTCTTCAAGCCGCTGGCAGCGGCTCCCGCGGCGCTGTCCGCCGATGCAGCACTCCTGCCCCTTCGGGTGGTAGGCTTCGTCATCGCGGTGGTGGTTGCGCAAGCTTTGCTCTGAGGCAATGGCGATGCGAGAGGAGGAAGAAGAAGTAGCGGCGGCGGAGAGCAAATGGCAAGTAAAAACACTATTTACGCCCGTCCCCTTTTTAACCTCAAAAGCAAAAGAATCCGCACCGTCGATGCGAGATCGTGGGCACATAAGCAAATCTAACCGTACACGTGGCAGCCACGGAGGGCAACCGTCGCCGGCCACTCCGCCCACTACGCACGGGAATCTAGGAACTACCATCATGGCCCGGAGAAATCGTGCCTGAACGGTCAAATCCAGTCCAAACGGCTGTACAATGGGCCCACAAGACGTGTCACGTCCCATCTCTCGCAGCACAGCGCACGCCACCGCGTGTCAGGTGGCGCAGTCGCCATAAAACGTCATCCCTGACGTCATTGCAGCAAATTTGTTCCGAAAAGATGTCGGGTTCGCCCAAAGCATACTAATCACTCGATTGTTGTCGTGTATGGTCACTCGACTGTCTCTACGATCAAATACATATTACTCCCATCGGGAGCGTATCAAAAATTTCTTCGACTAAAGATGATCATGACTGGGTGATTCTGAGATTATCCTCCATTACAAGTAATAAAGCACAATCTCGGGGGCTACTCCCATCGGGAGCGCTGACGCGCACCCGATAGAATTATGGCAAAAGGTTTTCTTCGACTAACAAATGTAGAGAAAGATGGTTTTGAGATTATCCTTCATTGCAATCAATAAAGCACAATCTCGGGGGCTACTCCCATCGGGAGCGCTGTCGCGCACCCGATAAAATAGTGTCAAAGTGTCAGTCGATGAATATATCGACTGTGTTCATATGCAAAATCATACTCGAAACATTCCCGAGTTGCGTCCGTCGCAAATACCTCGGATGCTGCACGCATAGTGCAAAGGTAAGACCCGCCGAACTTTCGAGCTGGGCTAAGGACCGTTCCAGCAACGTCAATCCTTATATTTTCCGTGTCAGCAGACATGATGAAAAATCCCGACGGACGCGTTGGGTAAAATTCAAAGTTATACTGCAGATCGACTCAGTAAGACCTCAGCGGCCTAGTCGAATCTGACCAGTTTGTTCCAGATTCGAGTCCGGGGACTCGAGTTTGATTGAAAGCTAGTAAGGTGTTACCCAAATGTGTAGTTAACCAGTCCCGATCCGTCGAGTGAACTGGGCCTGCTAAGCTATTATCCCTTGATCATCATAAGCAAAAACCACAGTCGATGAAATACTCGACATAGCCAACATGTGCTATTCATACAGGAATTCCAATTATAATACTAAGAATATGACGTGCACTTACGAACGAGTCCATGCCGATTCTTCGAGTCAGACAAGTACTCGGGGGCTACTGACAAGGATATACATCTCGGGTACCCTACTGTGAGGGTACCTGGTGCACGTGATGACTAAAAGCCCAACTAGCGAAGATACGACTCGAAGCCCAAGACGAGAGGCCCAACAAGATGAAGTAACTTCCAAGTTTAGACATAGACATAGTCGGTTTATACTTTCCTTATGTGTAAACTAGGTCGGTTACAAACTCCCGAGACCCAGCCTATTTAAAGGCTGGGAGGGGTGCCGATCTAGGACCAAGCCATACTCGAACCACCAAAGCTCTTGCGAGATCGTCATCTCGCCGGAGCCACCTTGTAACCACATAATCTCCAGCGATCAATAACAGACAAGCAGGAAGTAGGGTCTTTACCTCCACCCGAGGGGCCTGAACCTGGGTAAATCTTTGCCTCTGCTTGTCAGCCGACGAAACTACCAGTACTACCACGTTCTCTCCCCATAATCTCAACCCTAGGTCCTTAACCATGGGATTTGATGAGGGTACACCTCGTCACACGTCATAATCCCAGGCAAAGCAGTCTCGCCCCTTGGCACACTACAACTCCCAGTCGTCTTCGGCGAGCCGGGAAACTTTCGAACGGAGAAGATCGACTTCGAGGTCGTCGACTGGAAGTCGCAGGATCACGCATTCCTGGGGCGCCCGACGTTTGCTCGGTTCATGGCGGTCCCGCACTATGCCTGCCTCATGGTAAAGATGCCAAGACCCAAGGGAATCATCACCGTGAAGGGCAACTTCCAACGCTCCGATAACTGCGACAGAGAATTCAGCAAAATCTCTGAGATGTTCGGGATGCAGGAACAAATCCAGGAGCTCTCCATCAACAACGACCGCACCCTGTTCCCTGAAGCCAAGAAGAAGGCACCCGACGCCGCTTTCAGCGCAACAAACGACACACGAGCACACCAGGTCCACCCGACAGACCTAACCAAGACGGTTAACGTGTCATCAAGCTTAAACTCCACATAGGAAGGCGCGCTCGTCGAATTTTTCCGTGAGAACTGGGAGATCTTCGCCTGGTGTCCAGCGGACATGCCAGGTATTCCCAGGGAATTCGCCGAGCACTCCCTTAAACTCTTTCTAGATGCTAAACCTGTGAAGCAAACAATGCGTCGGTTCTCTGTGTCGAAACGCGTAGCCATCGGAGAAGAAGTCAACAGATTATTGGACGCGAAGTTCATTCGAG
Organism: Poa pratensis; assembly: GCA_947311845.1. Lineage (NCBI taxonomy): Eukaryota > Viridiplantae > Streptophyta > Magnoliopsida > Poales > Poaceae > Poa > Poa pratensis. The sequence goes on from CAMZMU010000102.1 coordinate 5,273,190, forward strand.
AGATCAAGAAATCAGACTGGGTCGCCAACCCCGTCCTGGTACCAATGAAGAATTCAAAGATCCTCCGCATGTGCGTCGACTTCACCGCCATCAACAAATGCTGTCCCAAGGACCACTTCCCCCTGCCACGAATCGACCAGATTGTCGACTCAACGGCAGGATGCAAGCGCTTATCCTTCCTGGATGCCTACTCGGGCTACAACCAGATAAGGATGAAAGAAGAAGATGAAGACAAGACTGCCTTCATCACACCTTACGGTGTCTACTGCTACACAACTATGCCCTTCGGGCTCAAGAACGCGGGTGCTACGTACCAGCGTATGATGCAAAACTGGCTCAGGAAGCAAATCGGACGCAACGTCCAAGTCTATGTGGATGACATCGTCATCAAAACAAAAAAGGAGGCTACACTCCTCGATGACCTGCGCGAAACATTCGCCAACCTCAAACACTACAAGATCAAGCTCAATCCTAAGAAGTGTGTCTTTGGTGTGCCCGCCAGACAGCTCTTGGGATACCTCGTCTCAGCTCGAGGCATCGAGGCGGACCCGGAGAAGATACAAGCCATCCTAACTATGCCACCTCCGACAAAGCTTCGAGAGATCCAGAGGCTGGCCGGTCGAGTCGCGGCCCTCAGCCGCTTCATCAGCAAACTAGGCGAAAAGGCGCTCCCGTTCTATCAGCTGATGAAGAAATCGGATAACTTCGAGTGGACGCCAGAAGCACAAGCAGCCTTTGACGACCTCAAGCGTATGCTGACGAGCCCTCCGATCCTGGTGGCGCCTCAAGAACGCGAGCCGCTGTTCCTGTACGTGTCCGCCACCAATCGGGTGGTCAGCACCGTGCTCGTCGTCGAACGCATGGAAGAGGGACATCCCCACGACATACAGAGACCCGTATATTACCTTAGCGAGGTTCTCTCTACATCAAAACAGCGGTACCCGCATTATCAGAAGCTAGCCTACGCTGTGTTCATGTCATCACGAAAGGTCGTACACTATTTCACCGAGCACCCGATAACCGTCGTGAGTTCGGCAGGGCTCCTTGACATCCTCACAAACCCTGACGCAACCGGGCGAGTCGCCAAGTGGGTCATCGAGCTGGACCTCGAGACATCAGGTATGAGCACCCGAAAGCAATCAAGGCACAAGTCCTACCTGACTTCACCACCGAGTGGATCGAAGCCCAGTTACCCGCGGTCCCAAATTTGTCCAACTCTTGGACCATGTATTTCGACGGGTCGAAGAAGCATGAGGGTGCATGCGCAGGCGTCGTACTCATATCACCAAAAGGCGACAAGCTCCGCTACGTCCTGCAGATGGATTTCCCCAAACCCTCCATCAACGAGGCAGAGTACGAGGCCTTGCTGCACGGCATGAAGATGGCCAAGGCATGTGGCTGCACTCGACTCATGATCTACGGCGACTCGAACTTGGTGGTACAGCAAACTATGAAGACCTGCGACGCCATTGCAGATAACATGATCGCGTACCTTGAGCTGTACAACGCCATGGAAGGCAACTTCGACGGGTGCGAGTTGCGCCACATCGGACGCGAAAGCAATGAAGAAGCGGACATACTCGCCAATCTCGACTCCACAAAAGCACCAGTTCCAGCCGGCACCTTCCTCGAGAAAATCGAGCACCGCTCCATCAAGATCAAGCAGAAGGCCAAGCCCCAAACTTCGACTGCGCCAGTCGCAGCCCAGAATTCAGCGCCCAACACAGAGGATCCGCCAGTCGAAGTCCTCCTCATCGAGCCAACCTGGACACACCGCTTCCTAGCATACTTGAAGCACGGCAAGCTCCCAGAAGACGTGGTGGAAGCGCGTCGAGTCACCAGGCGCGCTAAAGCATATACCATAATTAACGGTGAATTGTACAAGCGCAGCATATCGGGGATCCTCCAGAGGTGTATAGCACACAAAGACGGCGAGACCATCCTTCGATACATACACGCAGGGACCTGCGGACATCATGCAAGCAGTCGAGCCCTCATGGCCAAAGCCTTTCGAGCAGGGTTCTACTGGCCCACCGCACTCAGAGACGCAGAGGACATCGTAAAGAAGTGTATTGGCTGCCAGAAGTTCGCAACCAAGCCGCACGCACCAGCGTTCGAACTGAAGACAATCCCGCTAGCCTGGCCTTTCGCCCAGTGGGGACTCGACATGGTTGGGCCACTCAAGAAATCCTCTCGCGGAGGACACACTCACCTCTTGGTGGCAGTCGACAAGTTCACCAAGTGGATTGAAGCAGTCCCCATCACAAACTCGACTGCCTTGACAACGGTCAATTTCATCAGGTCCATCATATACCGCTTCGGGGTCCCTCATAGCATCATCACTGACAACGGGACAAACATCACGGCGGAGGAGTTCCGCGACTTCTGCAAAGACCAGGGCATCAAGCTCAATTATGCGTCGGTAGCACACCCGCAATCAAACGGTCAGGTGGAGAAAGCCAATGGGCTCGTATGCAGCGGGCTCAAGAAAAGGTTCCTGGTGCCACTCAAGCGAGCGGCAGGCACGTGGGTCGAAAAACTACCGTCTATCCTCTGGAGCCTCCGTACTACTCCAAACAGGTCAACTCAGTACACACCATTCTTCATGGTGTACGGCGCAGAGGCAGTCCTACCATTCGACCTTCAATTCGACGCACCAAGGGTCACCGCCTACGGGGAAGAAGACGCGGAGGAGGCACTCGCAGACGACGTCGACACGCTGGATGAAGCCCGCGACATCGCGCTCGCCCGTACAACTGTCTACCAGCAAAACCTTCGCACCTACCATAGCCGTCGACTGCGCACCAGGTCCTTCATGGTGGGAGACCTGGTCCTTCGCCTGAAGCAGAAGAAGGTGCACAAGCTTGCCTCCCCATGGGAGGGACCCTTCATCGTCACAGAGGTCATCGATGGAGGGGCATATCGACTGAAGCACGCGAAGACGGGAGAACTCTCCCACAACCCCTGGAACATTGCGCACCTGCGCCGTTTCTATGCTTAGAGCGCTCAGTCACCAAATGTAATAGGCGATATGTCGGATAGCTGCAGGTTTCAGACGCGCTCTTTTCCTTACCAGGGTACCTAAAGGGGCTGGAAGGTTTTTAATGAGGCGGCCTGCAGCTTAGCTTACAAAAAGTGGAATACAAATCAATGTTCCTCTCATTCTTTATTTTTCGCATAAAACAAACACGTTCTCCTTGGCCGCACCTGAACACTCGGGGGCCGAGCCATACAAGTTCAACAAAAACAAGCACCTTGGCCGCACCCGAACACTCGGGGGCTGAGCCGTGCGAGGTCGAACAAAAGCAAACGCCTCAGCCACACCCGAAGGCTCGGGGGCTACGCTGTTTAATTTTTTTCACAAATACCAAAAACTTAACCACACCCGAAGGCTCAGGGTCTGCGCTATATCAAAAATTCAAGATAATTTGAATGCTCGGGGGCTTGCCCCCGTGCAAACAAAGAAAATTTTACAAACATACACATGCTGCAGCAACGCAACAAAGGTGTCTATACATCACAACTCAAATTTGTACAAATACCGCATTCTAACCTACTCAGATGTTTCCTTCTTCGGCTCCACCCAGTTCGTTTCTTCTTTCAAAACTCGATGGACCATAACGAGCGTGTCCGCACGGGTCGCGTCGTAGTGTTCTTGCATGGGCACAGGTCCGCCACCGGGCACTGGTGGCAGGCCTAGGGCAATTTTCTTCAAGTCCAGATTTGGGCGATGGGACCGAACAAACCCAAGTGCAATATTGGCCCTGCCAATAAGTTGCTCTCGCACAAATTTCTTAATGGCCTTGCCCGCGCGGAACCTCTTCAACAGCTCCGCCAGGCTTTGAGGTTGCTCGTTCAATGGGAACATATAACGATGCACTCAAACCAGGGCTGGCCTGCAGGTCTCCAGCAAAATAGCCGCGTGCCAGGAACGGTCCAGAAGCTTGGCCAGCACGTGACCTTTCGCCCTATCTGACCAAAAAGGGTGTGTGGAGTATCCCGAGCTGCTGGCGTAACCATCCAACCGATCGCGCAAACGCACCTCCTCCGCTGGCTCATCAAAACAGACGCCTATACAAATGCAGGCAAAATTATCAGAACAAGCAAAGTACAGCAAACCCGATGATCCCGTCGGGTGAACTTACACTCTAGCTGATGGTTCACATTCTCCAACTCCGCAAGTAAAAAGGCTTCCCGCTCCGCAGTAGGTGAAGGCCTCGACTGAAGATCAGCTAGAGCACTCTTCGCATCCTTCAGCTCTTGTTTCACATCTGACAGCTTCTGCTGAAGGTAGTCAATAATCTTTTGGTCATGCTTGCTTCGAGTGTTCCTCTTGGGAGCGGCACTCCCCGCAGAAGAGCCAACTAATGCACCAAGAGCTCCATGCTACATAAAATAATACACGACATAAGCTCGATGCAGAAGCAAAAACCACCCCCTATCCAACAGACTCGGGGGCTGGTCGATTCAAAAAAGAACAATATAACTCGAATAAGACATAATAGCACCACTTTATGTGTCAAGTGGGTCGCGCCCAAGGTTCAACAAGAGCACAAAAATAACAGGTTCATTCTTTACAACCAAAAGGCAAAAGAAAAGGCATACATCGCCAAAATGCTAAAACTACAGCAATGACTACTCGCTGGTCATCGACTTCTGGGATGGCGCTTTCCTCGCCTGGAATTTTGCCGCCCTATCCTCCACGGTTTTTACTAACTGCTGGGCATACTTGTGGGCGATATCCATCCACTGGTTGAGCGTTGCAGTCTTGCCACTAGGTCCTTTGGGAAACTCCGACGTCGCCTTGTCAAAGTTTCCCCCGAAGCCATGCGCGAGCAACATGAGGAAAGTAGTCTGGGCACCACTTATCATTTGCTCGCGACTAAACTTGGCGACGGCGGTGCCTTCGGACCAAAGAGGTCCACCAACTCATCAAAAGTCGATGGTAGTTCACCCTCGGGGAAGACGCTCCCATGAAGCGCGGCAAGAGTACTCGAGGCCTTTGTCAACATCTCCGCCGCTTTGGCACTGGCAGTCTTTGTGGCGGCCACATTCTCCTCGAGAGAGGTGCCAATGCTTTGCTTGCCAGAAGCGGCAGGACCATCCAGTACTCCTGTCGAGTCAAAAAGGGTGTCACGCGACACTTACTCATAAGTTTATAGACAAAAAGCAAAAAGATGTTCCTTACCAGTCAGGGAGATGTTGCAGGAGGCGAGTCGCTTAATCGCCTAATCTTCCCTCTCGTTGGCAGCCACCAGTCGCTTTTCAAAGTCAGCAACTCGACGGGCAGCGTTGTCCCTCGCTACCTTAGCGGCAGATGCTGATTCTGTAAAGGGAAGCGCGTCAATAAGCGCAAAACACAGAGGACGTTCTGCAAAATTCCTTTTTAGCAAAACAACTCACTCTTGGCGTCCTCAAGCTGTTGCCAGAGAGAGGTGACCTCAGTCTCCATGTGCACATATTGAGCACCGGCTTTCAGCAGCTCGCGCATAAAAGGCTACAAGTGGCAGGAGCACAAATATCAGAGTAACGAAATTTTGAGTCTATGCACAACTACAAGCAGTTACACATAGCCTCGGGGGCTACTCCCATTGGGAGCGCTGTCGTGCACCTGATAAAAAGCTGGGTGGTGGACGTTTAGCTTACGTGGTCCGCAGAAGCAGAAGTCGAGGCGGGAACACCTGTGGCCGTAGCTTCGTCATCACCAGCTGCAGGCTCAGGCACTGGCAGCACCACCGTATCTGCTACAGGCGTCTGTTCTTCACTCACCAGCACCTCCGGCTGGTGCACATGAGCAGTCGAGGCAGCGCTACTCTTCTCCTTCGGCAGAGGGGGGGGGGAAGATCTTCATCATAAGAGTCACTACAGTTGGGCAAACTTTTCATAAATAACAATCGACAAACTATGCAACAGTCAAAAACAAACAGCAGTGTTTCGAATACTTACTCGCCACCAAGGTCGATGAACCTGCTGGGAGCCAAGAAACTGATGTTAGTGCGAGGCTTTTTGGCAGGCAGAGGAGGCAAGGAACGTCGTGGAGCCGCAGCTATCGGCTGCTCAGATGGCTCCTTTGCGTGGCCATCCTCCCCCTTCTCCCCAGAGTCAGCCGTGTCCTCCTCTGTCTCGCGCCCGCGCTTTCGTGGGCCGTCAGCCGAGCGGTCTTCCGACTCGCCCTCCTCCGCCTCGGGGTGTGAGCAGTAGGAATCGACGTCACCTCGTCGTCTGAATCGAAGGCAATGGGCTCATTATTCGGCACAGGACCGCTTTCCGGTAGCGGGGGCATGGACTCGAAGACCTCGTGACCCTGCACAAAACTCGATAAGCATTGCACGCCAACAATACAACACAAAACCAAGGGCAAACAGTACCTCGCGCAAAGGGTTGCTGGCTTCATATGGTAACACCGGCGGCTGGATGTCGCAGGAGTCTTCCGCACTTAGGAGGGTGAGCGACCTTACGATCTTCTTCACCTCGCTGGTGGACAACTCCTCTGTATGGGCGCGGGTCGGGTCTACTGCACCCAGATACGCCCACATATTGTGGACTCGCGCTTGAAGAGGTTGCACGCGTCTCTTGACAAAAGTGGCTAGCAGGTGGATGCCAGTCACCTCCTTTCCTATGACGGTTTGCAGCTTGAGCACCTTCTCGAACAGCTTGTCGGCTTCGGCGTTCTCGGCTTCGGACATGGGCGCAGTCCAAGAAGGCCTTTTCAGCGCTGCAGCATCCGCGTCAAAGGGTGCCAGACCAAAAGTTTGGCTACCGGTGGTCTCGTCCTTGATGTAGAACCACTTCTACCTCCACCCTTAGATAGACTCGATGAATTTGATCTTGAAGTATTTGACGTCTGGCCGCGTCTGCACACCGAAACCGCCAGGTCCTTTGGCGCTCGATTGGCGCCTGACAAGGAAGATGCGCCGGAACAAACCCCAGTGGGGTGCGATGCCAAGGAAGCACTCGCACAGAACGAAAAAGCAAGAAAGGTGCAAAAGGCTGTTCGGGGTAAAATCTTGCAATTGTACCCCGTAAAAATGCATCAACACACGAAGGAAGTTATGAACAGGGAAGGAAAAGCCCCTGTTCACATAGTCCACAAAGCACACCCTCTCATCGGGAAGAGGTTGTGGGATTACCTCGGGGCCGGGGATGCGAACCTTCTTTTCATCTCCCGGTATGAGCCCGTTGCCCCTCAGCTTCTTGAGCATCCGGTCGCTCACGTTGGACTTGGTCCACGCCCCTACCACCTTCTTCAGACCGCCGGCGGCGGCGCCGCCAGCAGCGCTTCCGGCGGAAGCATTCGCGGCGCTCCCCTTTGCCCCTCTCCGATGGGTCACCTTGGACATGGCGACGACGGCAAGGTGTGAGTAGGGATGTAGGTGTGAGCGCGAGGAAGAAGATGAGCAGAGTACCGGCGGCGAGAATGGGGATGGATTTCCTCTCTCCCCGTTTCAGTTGTTTCATATAGCGCAAATGGTGATGAATCCAGGCCGTCCAAATAGAATCAACGGCAGAGAGCTATTTCGAGCCTTACACGTGGCGGCATCAGAGAGCAACTGTCGCCGGCCGCTCCGCCCACTACGCACGGGAAACGAGGAGGCTACTATCACGAACACCGTGAAAACCGTGCCAGAGCAGTCAAATGAAGTCCAAACGGCACCGTCTTTTGGTCAGTACTGCATCGTGGGACCCACATGTCACGTCCCATCTATAGCATCAAAGCACGCCACCGCTTGTTAGAGGGCGCAGTCGCCAACAAGCATCATCCCTGACGTCATTCCTTTGAGAGAGTGCAGAAAACAAGCAAAAAGATCATTCGACTGATCCCAAGCCATAAACAATAACCTCCCATCGGGAGCGAGTCAAAAAAATTGTCGACTGCTACGAAAGGTGTCCAAAAAGATTTGAGATTATCCTCAACTGCAAGCAATTAAGCACAATCTCGGGGGATACTCCCATCTGGAGCGCTGTCACGCACCCAATAGAGACAAGAATCAGATCAAGGCATACAACGAACAGCCGAAACTTATTCGACTCAGTTGCTTAGCTGACTACATAAAGCAAATCACGTTCAAAGTTTCCCAAGATGTATCTTCGACCCTTGGAAGCCGCACGCATGGTGTGTAGGTAAGACCCGCCGATCCGTCGAGCGGGCCGGGGCCTGCACATACTGCGGTTACCCTGAAACTTTCCGTGTCTGACGGCATGAAGAAAAATCCTAGCGGACGCGTTAGGTACGCTCAAAGTTATGCTGCAGGTCGACTCTGTAAGACCTCCGCGGCTTGAGTCGAACCTGACCAGTTTGTTCCGGGTTCGAGTCTGGGCACTCGAACTTGATGTAGGCTAGTAAGGTTTTGCCCAAGAGTAGTTAACTGGTCCCGATCCGTCGAGTGTACCAGGCCTACTATGACGTTATCCCTAAAAACTGTCATAAAAGCCGCAAAGTTATATGCAAATCATCAGTCGACTCATTACCAACTCCACGAATATTATCACATTGAAACCTGCAAAAATGTCAGTCGAGATGCTGTCGACTAAAGCACACAAGCCAGGAAAATGGTTCGAGACGTGCACTTACGGAGGAGTCCCTGCCCGAATCTTCGAGTCGGCCAGGCACTCGGGGGCTACTGATGTGGGCCTACCCTTCGGGTGCCCCACTATGAGGGTACCTGGTGCACGTATAAGGTCAAGACCCGCATGAAGGCCCATCAAGGAACCAAGACTGAGGCCCACGAAGAAGGCCCAGGGAAGAGGAGTACGCTCCAAGTCAAGCGTAGACTAGGTCGGTTCGAACTTACCTTATGTGTAAAACTAGTCGGTTGCGAACCCCGAGACCCAGCCTCCTATATAAAGGCTGGGAGGGCCGCCGATCAAGGACACGCAATACCATAGCCGCCAAAACCCTAGCGAGGTCGACATCTCGCCGGGATTCCATTGTAGCTCCATTGTTCACAACCATCAATAATCAGACAAGCAGGAAGTAGGGTGTTACCCTCCGGGGGCCTGAACCTGGGTAAACCTCGCTTGTCAGCCGTAGTTACTACCAGCGCTACCAAATCTCTCTCCTGATCTCAACCCCAGGTGCCTAGCCATGAAATTTGCCGAGTTAACACCTCGTCAGCGAGGAGATGTCCGGCGGCAAGGACGGCGAGGACAGCAGGGAAGAGGTCGAGCGGCGGCGAGCTCCAGCGATGGGGTCGGGCGAGGAGATGGCGGGAACAGGGTAGGGCGAAGACGGAGGGAGGAGATGCGGAGGCGGGGAGGAGGTCGGGCGTCAGGGGCGCGCCGCTCGCGCTGGAGGTTCGAGCTAACCTAGCTCGCACGGGATGAACGAGTGGGGAAAAAAAGGAGTGGTTGTTGGGATAGGACTAGCCGGTGGCATTTACTCATAATTTCGTGGAACGACATGTCCTATTTAGAAAACGCTTCGCACCACTTTGAGGGAAGCCGCGGGAAGCACCCCCAGAGGTGCTTTCTCCTCCACGCCTATATTTCTCTCCCTGGCTTTGGCAAAGCCCACAGCCAAAGCACCCTGTTTGGTTCTTTTGAGGTGTTTTTTCCAGTGGAAAGCTGGCAAAAGCCCAAACAAACACCCCCTAGTGCTTTTGGCTTTCGGCTTATCCGTGTGCATAATAGCTTATCAGTGCCGGCCCATAGGCCGGGGCGACGGGGCCCCGACCCAGGTATTTCTCCTTTACGGTAGTATGTTTCTACTATTGGGCCCAGCAATTTAGATAATTCTAGGAAAAGTAAAAGCCCAAGTTGCAGCCGCACAATTCACCCATCAGAAGTAGATTGTTGATGCCTCGAGCCCTCGACTATGACAAATCCAATCGCTTTCCTTGACGACTCGACTCCCAAATTTGCAGAACCACGCCGCCGCTCATGTGGCCTTCCATGGTCGCGAGCATTCATTCTGGAGGCCAACTACTCGGTGGCACCATTATGCAATCAGATCTCCGATTCTCAGTAATTCTCATCGTATATGTTTCTCCATATCCTATTCTCAATTCTTCCAAATATCTCTTCCCTTCTCCTCAATTTCTGAACAAGCAAACAGATCAGGTTATTCACTATTTCCGTTTTATGTTTAGAATCTATAGGTGTTCATTATATTTGAGAGAGTGTTCAAAAGAAAGAGGACAGGGAAAGGATCTTCAATTCATCATATATCTGTTTATTGTGAGTTCTTCTTATTCTTGTTCGGATCCGACCACCAACATCCATATCAAGCCATAACCAGGTGCTTCTATTGCTCATCTTGGTCATTTTTATGCAACTTGTGTGATGATGCGTCTCCTAGTAAGTTTTTGCTTGCTAGCAATAAAGGAAAAAGACATATAGACACGTGGGTAGACAGAGCAATTGTTGATAGAAACAAAGTATCATGATGCAGTTTGTACTAGACATCATGCATCTGTGCAATGTAAATGTACTGATTCTTTACTTTGCTGTTGCAACATAGGATTTTTCCTTAGGAATAGTGATATGTTTTTGTTCTAAATTTTTGTGTGTGACAAGGGCCCCTTGGTCTCATCTCGCCCCAGGGTCCCCAATTTCTGTGGACCGGCCCTGTAGCTTATCAACACAGCTTCGCACAATACAAGTGAAACTGGGTACAAAAATCTACTGCAACACCTATCTATCTGGGGAACCGAAGCTAAGATGCCACCGATTCGCCGAAACCAGTTACCATCTCGCTCTGCAGATAAGGTACACCCCAAGTCCGAGTTCCAGACCTGACCAAACTGGTGAGTGGTGACGGTATCACTACCTGAAGTAGCAGCAGCAGCAGCTGGGCGCTCTACCACAGCTTCAGAAATCAGAAATCAGAGCAAAGTTGGAGGCGAGGTAGTTTCAGCATGTCCTCACGCGCTAGGTTACCGGCGATCATGACTGTGGGTCACTCAGTGTGGCAGCCATTTCTTCTCTGCCAATACAGGACAGACTGCGATTCCATTGTCGATGCTTTAGCATACAGCGTTGTGCGGCACTTCTACATGGCGAGCTGAAGCTGCTGGGTCTCGTACCATAGTCACACCATCTCGGAGTCTTCGTCCCCTTCCTCGTCTTCGTCCTCATCAAGGATATAGACCAAAGCATGCCTCCGTGATGAAAAGACACAACCCACTCCTCTTGAGGCTGCAAACATTAAGGAAAAAACAAGCTCCAGCCATTACTGGTTATGTAACGTTCATAGCAACTAAAATTCATGCGCGGAAGTAAACACGCAACCTACCACTGACTGCCAGCGGGGCAGACAAAGGGTGAGGGATGCTACGAACTTTCCCACAATCTGTGTCCAATTGGAGTTCCAGTGCCTATACATGTTCATGGCAGGAAATTAGTGCAATTACTATTTGCCAGAAAAAAGTAAGGTCAGCTTCAACAAGCATGTTTCGTTTAAATAACTAGATCAAGATTTGCCATGGGTATGTATGTCCTTAATCAAATAATGAGTAAATTAATTGAAAATAGGTTTTTGTCGATACACCAATTTGAAGATCCAAGAGTAGTGGTCTTTGTAGTAATTTATTTTAGTAGGATTCCCTCATACTGTTCTCATAAAGAAAATCATACCATCAATGCTTGGAGACAATTTGCAGGGAATGTTCTTGAGAGCTGTGAAAAAGAAAAGTTCTCTGTCTGCAGCATAACCATCCAAGATCTTCCAAGACTTTCAGAACTGGACTTTCCACTAAGTAGTAAAACCACCTGGTTGTCCTGTGAATAATCGTTTCTTTTGTAAGATATGCAAGTACTGTACAGAGCAAAGTATTGCCGCAATAGATGCAACAGGGAATACCTTGTAAAGAGACAGATCAGCACACTCATATTCGTCAGGTATACGCAGCAGAAAACTTGAAAGTGGGGGTGTGCTGAAGGTACTACATGAGTTGCAAAAGTTCTTTATCACACCGATGCAATTTCTTAAATTTAACGATCCATCTGGTATCTTGAAGCATATGTAGTCAGTCAAGCTATACGAAGACGCACTATGCTGAGAATCTTCATCCTGCTATTTTAAGTAATCAATTAAGACTTTGAACAACGACAGATCATTGACCATTGCAGAGCATGCACAGAAAAGTTGCAGAAAAACATGGAGTTCACTCTTGGGCCATGTTGTCAATGCGTTAGGAAGAAATCACCAATGAGAACATAAACCTTATAGAACGCAACTGAAGCTGGAGTAGAGGTTGATGACAAGGCACTGGACAATGTAACAGGATAAAGAGGAAGCAATCCTTGGCAATGTATTTGTGAAGAAATAGTGGTGAATGGCATCAAGAAAGCCTCCTTCAAGCTATAAAATATGGAATGACGAGTTGTTAGCATAACATAAAAACTGCTAAACAGAAGGGAAGATGAGTTATGTTTAAGCAGCAGGGAACATATTTAAAGTTGTTCTGTCTGTACAAAGTGAATACACAGACTTGACTGAGAGTGCAATGAGTTGAAAGACTAACCGTCAATCTCAATCAATGTACAAAATGATTTACCTTTCTTCCAACTCGCTAAATTGTTTGGCCAAACTCCTTTCCAAAAATTGGGTGTCTGTAAATCCTCCGAAAACTACTAGCTGCTCAACATGCCTTCCAGTATCTCTGAAAAAAGTGTTTCGGGGAATAGGTACCATAAATCTTCATATCTATAAAAGCAAATCCAAAACTTCAAGAGTAAAGCGGTATACATATACATGCAGGACTGACGTTTGTTCTTTAAGAAAAAAAAAAGTAATGCAGTTAACAACACCAAGACACGTAGTATACAAGAAAGACTGATTAGCAACTCATCCATGTCCGAATATAAAAATGCACTAATGTTTATAGATGGCTCGTTATCAACTTGAGAATAGGTACCATAAATCTTCAAATCTGTACACAAATGCCAATAAATCGATAGCATACATAAAGCAATAACTGGCATGCTACTTACATATCCCACTCAAATATCTGATCTATTTCAAGTAGCTGTTTGATTGGATCCTTATCAAGAAGAAACTTCAGAAAAATCACCACAAGTTCACTACAAAAGATGAACCACTGATAGTTTATAACAAAGTGTTGATTCATGCCATGAGAATGAAGAGAACAATAGACGAAAAGAAATAGACCTGTTTGCGTTTGGAACTTGATCGGTTGGTTCACCTAATAATATCTTAACACACTTCAAAACCCAGCTGAAGAAATTTTGAAACTGGAAAGTCAACAACTCAATGAAAGTTACTTCATGATAAACTCCCAAAGGTACAGCGTGATCACTACCAAAACTGAATATACAAACAAAAATAAGAAAACAATATGCCTACTCTTCCAGGAAGGAGCTTTAATTTAAAATGGCAAAAGTACCGACTTTCGACCAAATTTGATAAAACAGAGCATGTAAGAAGAAATAAAGTGTACCAGATAAAGAACAGTAGCTGCAACCCTTGAAAAGCGCTCAACTTGCACAACTAGCATCCCTATCCTCTCAGTTACACCATCCATAAGCTTTTCATCTAACCCAATGTTCTGAACTCGTGAACGCCATCTTGCAAGGCCTCTCAGTTCTGCAAGTCTGAATGGAATAATTTCGACTGCAGGCTATAAATAAAGAATATATAAGCAAGAAACTCAATTTTAATAACAGAAACTAGAAATAGGCTACGGGTCTAACGCATCTTTAGTCTGGCCAAAGGAGATGGCCTGGCCTCCAATTAGAGAACTCTATGACTATACTTCCATTCAGCAGAGCAATAATGTAATGTTATTTCAATATACTGACAGCAGTTCCTGGTTTAGATCACTTTCTTTTTTTTAATCAGTCACCTAACTAAAACACTAATACCACAGCCACTTTACTGATTGTAGCCGAAAGATGTGAAGCTGCCCTATAAACTCTAGTGCCCATTAGAAATGAACCAAATATGCAGACAGCACTACAGATATGTTGCTGTGGCATCAGTATGTAGTAGCTGACCTGAAGATGCTCACTGACAACAATCCGAAGTTCTCTTCCAGCACTCTCAATAGCCTTAGCTATCCTCTTGAGACCCTTTCACATATAAAATGACAAGCTTAGACAGGTTATTCAAGAAAGAAAGTATGCAAGTTACAGCGGTAGAAACAAATAGCGCTTCACCAAGGGAGCTGACTAGAAACTGGTGTAGTGCTGGACTTGTACGTGTCCCAAACAAAAGGCTCAAAAACTCATCCTCAGAGTTAGATTCCATCCCTGTAAACAGTCAAAATCTTTTACCACCAAAGAAGAAAGACGGTATGTGATTCTTGATGGTTACGGCTTCAACAGAAATCGATCATACCGTGGGCAGTTATCAGAGAAGGCAAGGCACTAAATTTCTCATGAAATAAGTTCATAGCATTTGACCATTGTTTGGACATCATAGATATGGAAGCGCGGACAACTTCGACCAGATCTTGAATACTTGAAGCTTGTTGGGACACCTGATGTAGCTCATTTTTCCTTTACAACATTTATTGATGGCAAGAAACATAATAAGAAAATATTTATTTGGTCAAATTTTGTAGGAACAGCACAGCAGTCAATATCCTTACAAACTTTAGTAATGAAACACTGCTGCTATATTTTAGAGTAACGACAAAAGCCTAAGATATTTGTACCTAGCCAATTAAAATAGTAAGTGTCTAAGATGAGTGAATAAGCCTGGCAGACTTCAGTATGTCAGGGAACGTGTTATTCTAGCACCTTTTGTTGATCTCTTTTTATTTTTATACAAGACCACAACAAGATAATGGTTTCTGAACAAGGATAGACCGCACTAAAAGTCAATGGAACTAGTATGCTGTTACCTGTTGGAAAAGATAGAAGTATCCAGGTGCAGACAATGTAACCCAATAGAAATATCATTACTGAGAGAAAGGTTGTCAGCATTAATCAGCTTTCCAGGGCACAGAAGAACTAACTGATGGAGGTTTCTTTATAAAGATACCTGATAAAGAACAATGGTTGCTCAGAATACCATATCCAGTAGGCTGACACGTGCATAGGAATCTAACAAGTGAGGAACTATGACCTTGCTTATGGAAGCTATTGGACTGTACATGGGCTGTGTTCTCTACTGCAGCCTGTCTACCTATTCTGGCCCATGTGGCCCATTAACCCAAGTGACCCAGAGAGGTATATAAGGAAAGCTAGCTGTGTGGAAACCCTAAGATAGACAGAACCAGGAGCTGGCGGCTGCTCTCAGGTTAGCCACTCTCTACTTCTACATGGTATCAGAGCCACCGGCGACGATGGTGGCGGCGCCGGCGACAACCAGGGTGGATATGAGAGTGCTCCCGCTGTGGTTTATCTGAGGAGCAAGCGTGGGGTGGTGTGCGGTCTGCTGCAGGCTCGATCTGAAGGAGGCTGAAGGCAGTGGTGCTCGTGGTGAAGCTGTGCTGCTGTGAGTGGAGATGGGGGACGAACTTGCTGTGACAAAGGTGCTTGAGCAGCTTGTTAGCCTGCTCAAGAAGGAAGATGGGGTTTCTTCTGAGGAAGGTAGGCAGCCAAACCCACGTGGGGAGGTGCAGTATAAACTTGAACTCATGCCAAATGAGATCAAGCTGGATGGGGTAGGAAATTATCTCAGTTGGTCCAGGAGAGGAATGTTGATTCTGAGGACGAAGTCGATGGAAGGATACGCGCTAGGAGAGGTCAACGAGCCTGAAGACAAGATTGGGCAGGAGTGGAAGAAGTGGAATGCTACAGATTCGCTAGTTCTCACTTGGTTGTTGAATTCCCTGACACCGGTTGTTGCAGCATCTGTGGAAGCTCTTTCCACATCAATGGAGGCATGGGATGCTCTGTCCAAAATGTACTCTGGCAAGGGAAACGTCATGCTGATTTCCCAGATTGAAGATACAATACATGATCTGAAACAAGATGAAAAAACATTGATGGCATATGTGGGAGAGCTGAAACATGCATGGGCGGATCTGGACCATCTCGCCCCCTTGGTGCTGCCTCATTCTGAATGTGTGGCAGCAGCGAAGAAGTGGATTGAGGACAGAAGGGTGCTGAAATTCTTGAAGGGACTGAATCCTGCATTCGAGGGCAGGAGGGCTGCACTAATGCATCTTCCTCAACTGCCTACACTGGAAGAGGCCATTGCAGCTATGGGACAGGAAGAAACTAGACTGAAACAGATTGAGAAAGTGGAGGTAGTAACTAGACCAGCTTACTATGTGTCTAATAGGCCAGAGACCCGTGATTGTCACAATTGCGGAATAAGAGGGCACCTAAGTTACAACTGTACTGCTCCAAGGCGTGGCCAAGGAAGGGGGTATACCCGAGGAAATTACAGGGGAGTTAGAGGCAGGAATGCGGGGCATTCAAACTATCAAGGCAGTGCTAGAGCAAACATGTCAGTCATGGATGAAGGGCCATCACAAGCTAGTTCAGGCCATAATGAAGTGAAGAAGGGAGATCAGCCAACTGATGCCAGCTTTGGACAGTTCGCTCACTTTGTCTACACCGATGAAGGTAAGACTGAAAGTGCCTCTATAGCTATGCATAGATTAAATTCAGACTGGATACTAGAATCTGGGGCATCCAAACATGTTGTTGGTTGCATTGGGGAGTTCGAGTCATATAAACAATTCCCTTCCACACACAGAGAGACAATTCAAACCGCAGATGGTACGGCTCAGCAAATTAAAGGAACGGGAATAGTTCAGTGTACAAGAAATATTAAGCTATCATCTGTTCTACATGTACCTGCATTCCCTGAGAATTTACTCTCTCTAAGTGCACTGGTTGATCAAATAGACTGTCGGGTAATCGTTGACAGATACGTCTTCTTTATACAGGAGAGGCTGAGTGGAAGGAAGATTGGAACCGGAACCAGGCGTAGAGGCCTTTGGTACATGGACCGTGATGAATCATGCAAGCTAGGAGGTTCAGCTCTAGTTGCAGCACTGGTGGAGAAGGAGAAACTTGCTATGATTCATCATTGTAGAATGGGACATGTAGCTTTTGATAAAATGAGTAAAGTCTACCCAGATGTAATGAGTGAAGTTGATAAGAACAACCTTAAGTGTGAAGCGTGTGAGTATGCTAAACACACGAGAACCACCTATGTGAGTAAGGGGCTCAGAAATATATCCCCGTTTATGCTTGTGCTTTCTGATGTGTGGACATGTCCCATTTCTTCTATCAGTGGAATGAAGTATTTTGTGACATTCATTGATTGTTACTCTCGAATGACATGGGTGTACCTTATGAAGCATAAGGATGAAGTGTTATCTTGCTTCCAGAATTTTTATGCATATGTTAAAACCCAGTTCAAGGTGCAAGTCCAGATGCTCAGATCAGATAATGGGACAGAATACATCAACAAGAAATTTGGTGGGTTCTTATCTGATCATGGCATTCTACACCAGACATCATGTCCAGACACTCCACCTCAAAATGGAGTGGCAGAGAGGAAGAATCGCCACATTCTTGAAGTGGCTCGATCATTGATCTACACCATGAATGTTCCAAAATTTATCTGGAGTGAGGCAGTGATGACTGCTACGTTTCTTATCAACCGCATGCCCTCGAGAATACTAAATATGAAATCTCCCTGTGAATTGTTGCTAGGTGAGAACAAGTTTGTGGTTCCACCAAAGGTATTTGGCTGCACCTGCTTTGTTCGTGATCATAGGCCCTCGGTGACGAAGCTTGACCCTAGAGCGTGCATTTTCATCGGCTATCCTGCTGGACAACGCGGATACAAATGCTGGAGTCCTTCTGAGCGGCGCACATTTGTAAGTCTTGATGTTACTTTCTGGGAATCTGATCCCTTTTATGGTGAAAAAACAGATTTGAGTACTATATTCGAAGGACTTGACCAGCCACCTAATCCTGCTGGTCAAGAGGGGGAGAGTGCAAGCAGCAGCTCTATCGGACAACAGCAGCAACCTCTTCTTGTTGGGTCCATACCACTTGTTGTACCAACAATGCCAGATGTGCCACAGCCGAGAAGTTGGCCAAAGCCAAATGAAGAACATACAATACGTGTGTACTCACGGAGGTCAAGGATAGAACGTCAGGGGGAGCAACAGCCACAGGGGGAGTCACAGGTTGTTGAGGCTGATCTGCCAGAAGAAACTGTTGAGGCTGAGTTGCCAGATGAAAGTCTTGTTGACAGCACGGTGGCGTCACTGGACTTGCCTATTGCTTTAAGGAAGGGGAAACGAGCTGCTACGTCGACACAAATCGATAGAGCAGGCTTGGTACACAACATCAACAACTATGTATCATATGAATCTTTATCCCCTTCATACAAGGCATTTGTTGCATCTCTCCAATCAACTGCAATCCCAAGAGATTGGAGGGCAGCCAAGCAGGATCAGAAGTGGTTTGCTGCTATGAAAGAAGAATTGGAAGCGCTGAGAAAGAACAAGACTTGGGAACTGACTACTCTTCCTAGAGGAAAGAATGCAGCCAGTTGTAAATGGGTCTATAGGCATTCAACCGAGAAGATCACTATTCTAGCTGTCTATGTGGATGATATTATAATCACAGGGGATGATGCAGCGGAGATAATAAGGGTGAAGAGTTGTTTGAGTAAAGCATTTGAAGTCAAAGATCTTGGACAACTTAGATACTTCCTTGGAATAGAGGTGGCAAGGTCAAAGAAGGTAATAGTTCTATCGCAGTGCAAATATATCTTGGATCTTCTCAACGATATGGGAATGATGGAATGTCGCGCAGCTCCAACACCTATGGATCAAAACCAGAAAGTAACAGCTCAATCTGGGGAATTCGTGGACAAGGAAAGATATCAAAGGCTGGTGGGAAGGCTGCCGTACTTGTGTCACACAAGACCAGATATTGCATATGCAGTTGGCGTAGTGAGCAGATATATGCATGAACCAAGAAGTGGGCATATGGACGCTGTCCATCGAATCTTAAGATATTTAAAAGGAACTCCAGGGAAGGGATTATGGTTTCAAGCAAATGGGCATCTAACAGTTGATGGTTACAGTGATGCGGATTGGGCAAGTTGTTTGGATGACAGAAGATCAACCTCTGGTTACTGTGTTTTTGTTGGAGGAAACTTGGTCGCATGGAGGAGTAAGAAACAAGCAGTAGTATCAAGATCAACTGCAGAAGCTGAATATAGAGCCTTGTCTCTAGGATTAAGTGAGATGCTATGGGTAAGAAATCTTCTAAGTGAGTTGAAGGTCCTAAAAGAAGGACAACTGAATGTATGGTGTGACAACAAGTCTGCATTCTGCATTGCAAATAATCCAGTCCAGCATGACAGGACAAAGCACATTGAGATTGATAGATTCTTCATTAAAGAGAAGCTTGATGCTGGAATTGTCAAGATTGATCATGTGAGCACAGGGCAGCAAATTGCTGATTGTCTGACAAAAGGTTTGGCTCCCAAAGAGTGTGATCGCGCTTGTGACAAGATGGGAATGATCGACATATATCACCCATCTTGAGGGGGAGTATTGGACTGTACATGGGTTGTGTTCTCTATTGCAGCCTGTCTACCTATTCTGGCCCATGTGACCCATTAACCCAAGTGACCCAGAGAGGTATATAAGGAAAGCTAGCTGTGTGGAAACCCTAAGATAGACAGCGCTGGCGGCTGCTCTCAGGTTAGCCACTCTCTACTTCTACAGAAGCATCCTGGAGTCGGTAACTGCTTCTTTTTCCAGAGGATTGTACATGGATTGGAACCTTATTAATGTTCTGACATGTCAAAGGTATAAACGCATTACTGGTAGGGTATCCTCCAGAACTTCCGATTGACAAACACAAAAATCTAGGCAGCAGTTTCACCAATATCCATAGATCATAAAAATATTACAAAGGTAACAGTTTCATAATATCATATTTACTGTTAGGGTATACAATGTTTTGTAGTGGAAGTAACAAATGGCCATGGGTATTAATGATCAGAACAATCTTCAGAATCAAAAGAAAGCATGCATAACTGATTCTGTTGACTTGTAGAGGAGATGTTTACTTACAATCTTTCCAACTGGAAATATTCCAAAAATACTGAAGCAAATGCAACCATCTTTATCACCACTGGACAGAATATTAAAACGTTGACAGAAAGCACTTGAAAATTCCTGAATGGCTTCTTCGTTCTCATCCACAAGACCAGTATCTCCCGAATTTAGCCCACCTATCCTAGGCATCACGGGAGCAGGAGGAAAGAAACGTGTAGTGTGGTCTTCATACGATAACAGGTCGTCCTTGTCAGTCTGCAGTTATTAGCAGAGGGCTCTAGTAAAGAACTTTTTCACTGAAACCCCATACTATTTTCATTGAGTGCAAAATGCACAGGTGAGTTGATGATCTCTAGATGCAAATTTCACTGAATAACTTTGAATATATTACAATATGATGCCAGCTATACATGATTTCACAAATATATCTTGAGTAAATAGAGTAAATGTTTTTAATGGAAAATAAAATAATATACCCTTGATAGTGGTTCATCTTCCGTCCAATTCAAACATACAATGGCAACATCGTGAGATTTTGCACTCCGTAACATCTTCCCATTCTGCAATAAGCACCCCCTTCAGTTATACACGCACAAAGTTGTAAAGTAAACAGAAGTAACAAGTAGTAAACAGAAGTAACAAGTAAATTGTGATAGCATGCGAGATCTTTGGAGACTAATAAGAAATAAAAAATGCACAAAGTCAAAACATAGAATAGGTTATTGACTTAAATTACAGATGTCAGGAGCGTATAAAGTGTTCTATAAAAGATACTAACACACAATGATCAAAATTAAAAAAATCAATATTGCAAACTCAGTTATGGTGAAGTGGCAATAGGTCGCAAATTCAAAATGTGTTGTGTCAACGTGTCTGGTTTTAGCATCAACTAACCACTTCATCATATTGCTGAGACACTTATTTATTTAGGAGAAGATTCAGATGCCCTTAGTTGGTCGCAAATAGGTATGCGCACATAGTTGTATTAGAGCCTTAGAGGTCCTTGAGAGCATGTGCCATTGTGCAGTAGTAAACAGAAGTAACAAGTAAATTGTGATAGCATGCGAGATCTTTGGAGACTAATAAGAAATAAAAAATGCACAAAGTCAAAACATAGAATAGGTTATTGACTTAAATTACAGATGTCAGGAGCGTATAAAGTGTTCTATAAAAGATACTAACACACTTATCAAAATTAAAAAAATCGATATTGCAAACTCAGTTATGGTGAAGTGGCAATAGGTCGCAAATTCAAAATGTGTTGTGTCAACGTGTCTGGTTTTAGCATCAACTAACCACTTCATCATATTGCTGAGACACTTATTTATTTAGGAGAAGATTCAGATGCCCTTAGTTGGTCGCAAATAGGTATGCACATAGTTGTATTAGAGCCTTAGAGGTCCTTGAGAGCATGTGCCTTAATGATCTCTAATAGTTCCATACAAAAAAGTCATCAAGGATGAAGGTCAAAATGAGAACAGATCCATTAGTAAATTATAAAGAGGAACCATACAGAGATCAGGTTTGCGTGAAGTATGAACAAATGTCCAGCAACAAAAAAGGAAGACATTAATAACATCTACTCATTACTTTCAGCATACGCACCTCAACATCATGCAAAAGAACCAAACCATCTTCTGTACCAAGCGCTACTACTTTACCATCAGGGCTCCAACAAATAGATGTGACGCACTTCCCTGAAAAACAAAAACATTTTATTGGCCGCTACCTTTTTTTAACTTGAGAGCAGACATGGTCATTTTAACCGCTGAGTAAATTAAGGGGACCTTTGGATTGAAGGGTTTTTATAGGAAACTTGTAGGATTTGAATCCATAGGAATGTTTCTATGGATCCTTTTGATCAAAGGATCGAGAACCACCAAAATTCCTATTGATTGCATTCCAACATTCCTGTTTCATAAGATTTCTACAAAGACGAGGCCGCCCTTTGGGCACGAGCTGGAGCTCTTGGCCTACGAGCCATCCTACCCCAGACCTGGGATTTACACTGAGTTTCAATTTTCTGTAATTTCTTGAGGGCCTCCTAGGAGGATTGTAACAAACTCTTTCTTTCCAAAATAATGAAACGCAAAAGTCTTTTGCGTTTTCTCAAAGAAGAGGTTAAACTTCGTAGAAATTTTCCTTTGTGTCCTGTATGCACCTTCACTATCTTTAAATTCCAGCAAAATTATTGTGGTCTGAAGAGCTATGTTTGCAAATTCCTGTAGGATTCAGCAAGTTATGACATCTCAATCCTACAATTTTCCTACTCCTGCATTTATAGAATCCTGCATTCCAGAGAGGCCCTAAGGGTGCAAGTGTGATTAGACTGCAAAACAAAGTGGGAACTGAGAGTTCTCGGCTAGTGGAGGACGTCACTGAGCATGGATCTCACTTCTTCAAAAAATAAATTGCCAAAGCATTTGCCTCTTACTTAGGATATGACTACAAATATGTGCTTATGTAGTCATTATTGAAAAGGCAAGGTGCACATCAACACATGGCATGTGCTTCTTTGAACATAGCGAACATGAGGAAATATCCATAACTATTATTTGTATTTTTCAGCTTCCAAAAATATGATGTAATAGATGTTTCGTCGTGAGCACCAAGGGTGGGAAGGGTACCAACCAGGGGATATAGTCCATAGCCGTTGCCAATTGAAGCGATGGAGGAGAACCTTGGAGTCATCAGTAACCATAGCAAGCAGATCCTTCTCTGGATTCCACTCTGCCAATTTTATCTAAAAAAAAGTAAAGCATGGGCAAGTTATTGCCAGTGCATAATAACATCATATTAGTATGAATCAACAATAAACAAATAACAGAAAATGCAAAAAATGTGGGCAATAATTAAAGAGGTGAACAGTGAAATTCAGTGGCAAGAAATGTCTGATCTGTGTGTTTACGTCGCTAGAGAATGTTGATGCTGAATAGGCCAATAGGGTAAAGGGAAAAATCTGATGGATCAAGCAAGCATGACTAAAGGGCTGACAAATGGATCATTGAATGCAAATAAGTAGAAAAAATAGCATCGTTCCGGATCATGTTGAGGTCGCAGGTGAGATGAATCATCTCACCGCAAAATCCCAGCAGCACCCATGACAAACGCGCGCAGTGACTACTGGGTACGGACCCAACCCTACTAGGAATTTCAGCAAACGGTTGGCAGGCGGGCAGAGGACGACCAGCCCGATACACCCGTGTCCTCTCGCAATCCAAATCCTGGTTCGGATCAACGCTATCGCGTACTAGTGTACTACGATGCAGAAACTTCAGCACAGATTGGCTCGGTCGGTTAAGGATCGACGCGAGCGCGAGCGCGGCGCTTCTTCGGCTAGTGGGAGACGGAAGGGAGACGAGACCTGGAAGGGGATGGGCTTGTCGAACTGGAGCTGGAACGGCGTGCCGGAAGCCGCCGCGGACGACGACGACGCCTCCTCCATCTTCTCCTCCGTCATGCCCGCTTGCCGCCGACACACGCGCTGAAATATACCTCTTAATCAATCTCCTCTATCTGTCTCTTTGTTCTTCTCAACTCGTCGTCTCGTCCCCACAGAAAATTGGCGCAGCGGCAAGCAGCCCCCGCCGCCGACTGCCTTCCCAGGCGCGTACCACCGCCGGCCTACCTCCTCCGCCTTCTCCCCCAGATGCAAACGCCCCACCACTCGCCGCCCCGGTAGCCGCTCCCTGACCTCAAGGGCTAGCTTTCCCTTGCGATCTCCCCAATTCCACAACACACGGAAGATATGCCTCGGGAGAAGCCGCCGGTGGAGTATGCCGAGGCCCCGGAGGTGGTGGAGATGGGGGAGGCGGAGCGGAGGAACAGGGGGGAGACGTGGCGTGGCTGCTACCGGAGCTCTTCGCGGAGCCGGTGAGCAGGAGCGGGCGAGGCGCCGAGCGTAGGGCTGGCGCAAAAGCAAGCGGGGGCGAAATTCAAATTTTGACGGCTAATTTTGCTGCAATTTCATATTCAACTCTAACGACAACAGATGATTTTCAATCTTGAAAATGCACTTTATTTCCTTGATTTAACTATAACAGCATTATTATTATTTTGAAAACTCTCGCCTTTCATTACTTTATTCACTAGTTAGTGGGCACATGCAACGCCCGTCTCTTTCTAAATGCAACTGACATAACGTGTAGCGCACAATCTTTCTATCGTGATCCGCATATCACAATCCTCTCACGGTAATAAGATCACTCTGCTACAAATATCACGGCGAGGATGACAAAGTATCCTAACAAAAATTATCGAACAAATTGGTTAACAGTAACACATAATTGGTTAACAGTAACACATAATGTTGTTCTCACATTGGAGATACATGGCAAACTTATTGTACATTGATTATCATCCCCTTGAAATTTTCATTATGATAAAAGTAAATATTACACAATCTATGCTTGTCCAGAGAAAAATAATAAACAACATGTTGCGGCAGAAAATTCCGATCACGTAATGACAAACAATGGTGTCCCTCACATATTCCCCATGCACAATGATGCTCCTCCCTACGGTAGAAATATAAATTCCAAAGGTACTCGATTGTATTTTATACTTCCTTGAAACAAATAGCTCAGTGAAGAAGACACACACCTGTGCTTATACATATTGGAGAGAGGACTCATGACTGCCCGCAATGCTCATCTGCATCGTGAGTGTGGATTGAACTGTTTGTTCCAGCGAAGTTCCAGTACGTGGGTGCGTGCGTGCCACTGTGCCAGAGAAGGCCGGAGTTCCCATTGTAGAGGGCTAGGCTGTGGATGAGCTCCATCCTGTCCGGTAAACACAGAGAGGACGCGCAAGCGAGCACAGAGTCGAGGAAAATCCGAACGGCGGACGTCAGAAGGGCAGGACCGTGGCAATGTCGAGCACGGGCAGAAATTTCGAGCAATGGATCTTGCAATCGAGATTGAGCTGTGATTTTGTCAAGGTAATCGCGTCCTTTTATCGGCTATCCGAACAGGAAAAGAAGAGTCCATATCGAAGCGTTGTCGAGCAGAGTTGTAGTCGGAGCGGGCGCAGCTGCTAGAGGAGTTCCGACGGCGCCTGAAGGTTCCCCGGCGCGGCCTGCCGGGGCGGCCGGCTCACGTCGCTCTCGCTTGCCACCGTGCCCCTCACTGCCGACTTCCGCGCCACCACCGCCACGCTGCTGCATCTCGGCGCCGTCGAGAGGCTCAGCCTCCGCGGCATCAACGTCAGCGGGGCGCTCGCCGTTGCCAAGTGCGGCGGCAAGCTGGAGGAGCTCGACCTCTCCAGAAATGCCGCGCTGCCCAGCTCCGTCGCCGACATGGCGGCGCTAGCCGGCTCTTGCGCCGGGATGAAGACTCCACGACACCCTCGCCGTGATGCCGGACCTCGAGGTGCTTGACCTCAGCTCCAACGACTTCTCCGATGCCATCCCCTCGTCGCTCTGCCAAGATCCCAGCACGCCAATCATTCATCGCGAATTTCTGGTTGTTGGGAACGAACCACCGGAAGATGAGCTGTTGTTGCTGACCGTGCCAAGAAGTTGGAAGCAGAGAAGGAGGCAGCTCGATCGATCGGATATGTTGATCTTGGAGTTGGGCCTCTGGGTGCTGCCCTTCACGCTGCTGCTGGCGCCGGCGCGGCGGATGGTGCACCACGTCGAGGAGCTGCAGCAGATCCTCTTCACCTTCGCCTGCGGCCGCCACCGGCCCGGCCGGGCATTCGGCGAGGTCTAGAGCCGCCTCGACTCCGCCACCGTCATCGCCTGATCGATCACCGCCTCCGCGGCGGCGCCTGCTCTACTCCATCATCGTGTAATTAACTTCTTGCGGTAGCTTGTATATTCCGGCGGAGGTGCTGTACATGCGGGCGGCCTCGCGCCGTATTCTGCATCGGTGGCGACTGGCGTGGGGATCGGCGTGGGATCGAACCATATGAAAAGGAAAAAATAACGGTGGCAATCCTGTAATTTCTACGAAAACGAAAAGGTGTGTTGAGTTGTCAAACATTGGAGCGATTTGGAGCGTCGATCAAATATTGAACGGATTAAATTTAATGTATCCCGAACATGTTTGCTCTTTTAATAATATAGTAGCCTTGCACGTGCACGCACGTCTCGACAAGACACATCTTATATTTCGGTTGAATGACATTTACAATAGAGAGTATAGGTGGTATATAGATGTATAGTTGTGCCACACAAAGACAGAGGCATTGTGGAGCCCTCCAACGATGTCGAAACCCTAAAGCAAGAACTCATGTTAAAAATTGTGTTAAGCTGCATTAACTCAGAAATTTGAATTGTATATTGAACGTGTTTAACACTTTTGCCAGTTAAAATGGTGGATGCCTTCACTTGCAATTCATAGCTCTACATTATGGTAAAATAGTTACTTGAGATTTATTAAAAAATAACTAACTACAACACTATTCAAGATTATTTGCTAAACATGAGTTCATTGTCAGTTCCTATAGTGTGCAAGTTTCAGTATCAGTAGTCATTGTTGCCTGTACTTCTGCGATTTCCCAATCCTGGAGTTTTGTATGATCTGCGGATAATTTCCACACAGGAGAAAAACGTAAAGCAGCTCACTAAGCTTATCCAAAACCTCCAAGTGCATGTACTACGCCATGGCAGTAATATTCAGTTCATTTGCCTGATCACGTTCCGTTGAATTAACCCTCGGCTACAAAATAGTAATGATTATTTCGGAAACAATAAAAGGAGAAATAGTCTTGAGATACCTCGACAACATTAGGAAATATCACATCGATGTTTATTTCACAACGTTAATGACGACAATTCGAAGAGGCTGGGTTCTCTGCTTCTACCCTGCTGCATGTGAAAGATATCCTAGTTAGGTTGCCCTATGGTTCTACCCTGTTGCATGTGAAAATTATCTTAGTTAGGTTGCCCTGAAACTGCAAGTTGTATCTTTTACTACTTGTCATTCGTTGCAGGGGAAGACTGAAGATAACAAAGGAGAAACTAAATCATGAAATAGCAATGCCGGCCATAAAACAGTAACATATAACTGCACACTTTTTCTACTTCGAATTAGCAGTCAAAAGGGCTTAAGCTTAACACTACACTGTCCACTGCCTGCATGAATTCAGTAATAGTCGTAAGCCAATATTTTAGAGGTTTATCGTCAGCATCGGATAGATATATGGAGTTGTACATGGTACTGGAATGCATCAACCGAAAGCCTCCTCTTCTTTTATTTTGTTCAATGCTACTATGCTAGTACGCTAGAACTTTTGGGTGCGGAGGGCTCCGGCGTTGGGATATGCGTGGACAGGGGCGGCGGCGCGGACCAGTGGTGGAGCCGTGGAGGTCGGGGAGCCGCTGCGTGTGGGATTGGGTCGGGCCGGTTGTCGTGCCGTCGGCAGCGCTTTTGGTGGCAGAGGTTCAGCGTGGAGATAGTCGCGTCGCGACTCTGTACCTGACGTCGGTTGCGAGTACTGACAAATTTGGCGCATGTACTGCTGCTGGCTGGCCGCCGTCGTTCCCGGCAATGGCTGACCGCCGTCGTTCCCAGCGTGGAGATACACCCGATTTGCTGTGCAATCTCGCCGAGATGTTATAGTAATGATCGTCCTTGATGTAGGATTAATTGGTGCGAAGAAGGAGGCCGATCCTCGCAGAGCAGATTCAGCCTCTCCATGTCGTACTGGTGCGCCGCCACGAGCAAGTGCTGCGCCAGGGAGCCCTCCTCCTGCTTCGTCGTGTTCTCTGGCAGGGACAAGGAGTCCGTGTTCGAACATAAGGATCGATAAAAGAAAAAGTACCGGATTGGACAGTTCGTATATAAAACATTTTGACCTAGTCAAACTTGTTTGGTGCTCGACATGAGAATAATCTGGATCGTTGATCAGAAATTAAACGGACAAGATTTAAAGTGTTTGGTGCTCGACATCGGGACAATCTGGATCGTTGATCGAAAATTAAACGGACAAGATTTAAAATATCCCAACATGTTTGC
Source organism: Poa pratensis (assembly GCA_947311845.1). NCBI lineage: Eukaryota > Viridiplantae > Streptophyta > Magnoliopsida > Poales > Poaceae > Poa > Poa pratensis. Next base: position 5,301,109 of record CAMZMU010000102.1, read on the forward strand.
TCTTTTAATAGTAGTATAGATAAAAGTATAGATTAGGCAAGACCTTTCATTGGATTAACTCCGTGAGAAAGTGAGGGTCATCATCATAGTACATCAGATTATTACTACAAGATAATGCTTCTCTAGCGGACCTATGGGCCGCCTGGTTAGCAGATCGGCCAGCATGAACCACCGTAAACCCCTGGAATTGGGATGCGCTATACGCATCTCACTGATTATATGAGCTCCACCATTCCTTTCTCGTGAAGTCGAGTCCCATATCCTTTTTATATTTAGGCAATTAGTTTCGATAATCACCTTCTGGAACCCCCTTCTCAGCTACTCCCTCCGTTTTTTAATATAAGATGTTTTAACATTTGTTCACATTCATATGTATATAAATGTATGTGGACATGTTTTAATGTGTATGTGCACTCACTTTAGTATGTATCTAGACAACATGTACAACACCTAAAACATCTTATATTAAAAAACGGAGGGAGTAATAAGGAATTGTATCCCGGCAAGCGAGTAACTCCACCATCTCAGGTTCAGTGTTGCCCTCATACTGCATGCTTTTGCCAAACAAAAACTCACCATCAGCGCCTCGGAAACATAGCCCACTCCACCACATCCGGACGGGGAATCAACTGCCCCATTGGCGGTGCTGATATTACTCCAGCCACTACGGTTTTTCCCACTTAACCTCTGAGGAGAGGAGACTATGTTGTAGCTAACACCGATGTTTGGTGACAAAATTGCTCAAAAAACAGAATCAAAACAGCTAACCCTAACTTATGGGGTAATATGTTGCAGCTAGCCCAAATAGATGTCTTATGTCCCTTAACAATGTATATGACAAGTGGGGTTAGATTTTTATGCCGTGTACCACAACTATACGATAATTAAAAATTTATGATGCTCAGATATTGTTTGTGCATGTCTATGTTTTCTACGGTGGAGACAAATGCCTCTCATGCTACATAGAGCTAATTAGTTTGAAAGAATCGAAATTATATTTTCAACTTTTAGAAAAATCTGGAAAAAAAAGAAGTGTGGAGGTAGTCAATGATGTATCTCACGAGCGTGTAAAATCTCAATCCAAAATTCTGGTATTCGGGGCCACATGCAGTCTATTTTTTTAGTTCTCATGTAATTATGGTATACCATTTTTAAAAGTATCGTATAGTTATGGTATACGGTGTAAAACTCTAGCCCCACTTGTGTTAAGGCCCTAAAACATCTATTTTGGCTAGCTGCAACATATTACCCCCAAAGATTGGGTTAGTCGCAAAAACTGTTTTGATTCTGTGTTATGTGCAATTTTATTTTCAAACTTTCGTGTTATGTGCAATTTTATACTTTCTCGCTTGGTATATACAAACATTTTTGGACAACCCCTTCAATAGAAACTTTGTGATCATATAATTTTTCTTCTTATCATATCAAATATATTAATTCAAATCGATGATCTTGATGCCAAATACACATTTCATATCGTTATGTTCATAGCATCAACCTCGGATCTAACATATGTAGTTAAATCATTTCCTATGGACACATCCTACAAGACTCGCTCAATACAAATATTAGTTAGTTCATGAGAATTGTTATTGATTACCAAAACTACATAGGGCACCATACTCTTTCACGATGCCACCTCTCTGTATTAGCCCCGAAGTTGGCCTAGAACTTCCATGATACGAAACGTTTGGGCCAGAACTTCCGGAGTTCGTAGAGAATAGTCTGTAACGGCTCGATTTAGAGGTCCACACAAACAGCCCCCTTTTATCCTTCTTTTCTTTTTTCCTTTTACTTTTCTCATCACTATCCCTCCACGCTCAGACACACAGCGCTCACCCTGGCCCGGTTCTTTTCGGATCCATCAGACGCTCTACGTGCTAGAGGACATGGTTAGAACTTAGAAAAATAAACTGGTTTGGTACAGGACATGTTTTATGGAGTTAGGCTTAATTTTCGAAGGATTATAAGGGCGGAGATAGCCTCATGGAACACCGTCGCGCAATCGACGTCACGCGGTATTGACATCTCTGCTCCATTCTTTGCTAACGAGGACCACGCAGTCGTCATCAGAAACCTAAACAGAGTGATGTTTATAATCAAGGTAGAGTCAGGAAGCATAAGGGAACTAAACAAAACAATAATGCGAGCCATTATACATGGGCCGATGGAAGGACTGCAAAGTAAGCAGACTGGAAATCAACTCCCTTTTTCCAGGGTGTTGCCAACTCCCAAGTCCCAACCGCATATCGGGATTGTTTTTCTGCTGAAAAGGATGTAACTGTAACCCTGAGTGGTTGAAGGACTATCTTAACCATACACGCATAAATAAATGAATATACTTGTCAACAGTCCACGCAAGGCTAGCAAATATATACATTTCATGTATATAGAGAGGCTTTCCAGAGTTGCTCCGACTAGACTAGTGCTAAACTACTAGTCCCTGGAGTTTACTCCATCTGAACTAAGCGTACAAACACAGCGCACCATCACACTGGAAACATTGGGAAAGGGAAAATCCCAGCATTGAATGGACGAAAAAGAATTCCTGAGCTCATCACAGATCATCTGCGACGATGTCGTTGACTTTATCTTCATCAACTATATTGGTTGAATCGGAATGTGATGGGCCTGAATCCCTGCTCTCGTGAAGAGGCGTAGTTTTCTCCGTTAACTTCTTTGTATCGTCAATCCCTCTGTCAATGTCTAACATATTGTCTTGTTCGGCTCCTGATCATCACCACTGGATACAGGGGCTACAGCCGATGCGGTACTTATAACTGTTGCATCAACTACTGGCAGCATAGAGAATTCTGTAGGTGGATCCGACAGTTCTCTCCTCGGAGCACCAGGATCAGGAATATCCCTCAGTGGTGATCTGTAGGACCCAATAGCAATGTCATCTACCCCGGAGAATTCAGCTCTCTGGCAACCAGTTTCAGGAGTCTCTGACCTGGCCGTACCAGTAGAAGCAATAGCTTCTGAAACATCCAATGTATTCCGTGTTTCTTCCAAAGCAGGTGCCACATCTTGCCTCTGACTGCATGCGGAAGATGATGACGGAGAGTTTAAATTGATTGAAGGGGCACCATTATTGTGATCAATTGCAGTAGAAACAGGCGCAACTTCCATTAATTGTGGTGCTGGAGCTGATACATGATCACCTTGCCCAGATCCGATTTTGGAATGCCCTGCCTGGGTGAAAGCTTGCTGAACCTTTTGTACTTGCCTCTTCTTTGGAGTGTTTCTCGGATCCTTTGGGCGAGAAAGGCGAGGTCCTGGGAAAGGGAAAGGAGGTATTGCTGGTTTTTCTTCACCAAGAAGTAGGCACACAGATTGTGCAATTGCTGAAACAGTTGCTGGTAGCTCGCGTTCAAGTGACTTAGATGGAGGAGCACGCACAGCCTCTTGAAGCCAATGAGGTAGCTTGTTTGATTTTGAACTTCCAAAGATACCAGCACCTTCAAGTAGAGAGTTCGAGTGCTTTGTGTGATAGAGATTCATCTCAATGGGCTGTTTACCTAACTTCACACGCCGCTGCATCTCATGAAACAAATCAGCCTGCCCATTTGAAACACCATGAAGAAGAATGTTCTCATGAGAACTTGATGCAAATTCATTCTGCTGGATGGAACTACTGTTTTGAATGTTCATAGGTATAGAACCAATGCTTTCCATAAAAGGATTTGGCATGTATGGTGGGACAACATCAGCTTTCTCCCACTTGTCGGATGTGCTTCCTGGAAAATCCCTGCCATAACCCGTTTTGTGCTTGAAATTCTTCCATGGTGTCAGTGATGGACCACCCTCAATTGAACTCATGTAATTCGAGGGCTCAACATGAGGAAATCTAGACGGTACATCATTGCAACCTAATTGAATATCAGTTAGGTGGGAATGCAGCTTAGGGGACTCCATCTTATGTTTAGAAAAGTTACTTCCATTCAGCGCTCGAGACATCATTGCATCAGATAAACCAGGAAATGTGGAGTTGGAATTTTTTGTGGCTGTAGGCATTGGTTCATCAATAATTTTCTGCTCCTCCAAAATCCATCTCATGGCCAGCTCTTCACTGGTGCGGTGGTTCAAGAATTTCAACTTCGGATCTCTAAGCATGGCATCCCAGTTACCCCTTCCATGCCTACGAACTCCAATCCACAAAGCATCCAGTTCATCTTCAGACCAATAATCAGGTTTTGACCTCTTTTTCATGAATTTATTTGTGGCGTACTGAGCACGCATCATTATATTGTCCAATACCTTCTTGTGATTTTCAGGCATGGCTGAATGGATTTGTTGACCTGGGTTAATTCCTAATCCTGGAAGAAGGGCAGACATATCTGGCATGAATTTTGACATCTGCTTTGAAGTTCCAGCAATATCGGCCATGAAGTTCGGTAAAAATGAACTGTTCGGCAATTCTGGAATAGAATTACGAACAAACTCGTTACTGGTGCCCACTGAGAATTTGGGAAATAGATCTGGTACTGACTTCATATGTTTAAGTGGAACATTGTCTTCCAGACCAAAGTTCGGAAGACCCATATTCCCTTGGAATGAAGCAATGGACGGTAAAGGGTTTTCAACAGGATCACAAAGCGCCTTCCCAGATATAGGTGGAATCTGCACAGAAGAACCATGTTATTTCTTTCGTTTAATAGGAAATGGCATGCTCTGATCAAGAATGACTAATGTTGATATATTATAGGCACAAAAATAAGATAAAATATCCAGCGGCCTAGAATGTAAAAAAGGAGCATTGCCAGATAGAGAAAGAGTACATACAGGATGGAAGGGGAAGTAGCTATCTGGAATGATCTTATTCAGCCTTCGCAAAGTCTCGGATGAACCAGGAAACATAGTCTTACTAGGAGCTGATTGGCCATCAATTTTATGTTCACTAGAATGGTCAGCAGCAGAAGAAGGTGACAGTGGTTTGTTGGCTACTTCACCACTAGCTCTTTTCTGCTCCTTCATGCTTGGTCCACAATTTGAATTCTTGTACGAGTTTATCTGATCAGCATTTGGAGCACAAAGGCCAAGGACAGGTAAGAGGTGATGTGGTATCCCTGGATTTAAGACATCAGTTGCCTTTGTGTGGTGCTTCGACGAATTAGCATTTGCAGCAAGTTTGGCATGAAGTTCTCGAGAGATTTCAGGATATCTCTTTGCTTTCTTCGAGGAATGCCTTATTTCAGCAGCCGAATCATTGAAACGTTTAGACCCGGATGGCTGCGCGGAGTCAGGATCTTCTACAATTCTCAAAGGGTTTACACCATATTCATCAACACTAGAGTCATATAATTTTATGAAATCTTCAAGTTTATCATCCGCATAGTTCTTGATTATGTGCCGCTGAGCAATCCTTTCCTTCTGTCTAGCTCGAGCTTTTCACTGTTGCAACCAGAAGTAAATCAATAACTGAAGAAAAACAGTGCATGCAAAAGCAAAGTACATGCCCCATGGAGAGAGAGCGAGAGAGAGAGGTCATACTATTTTTCCTTCAAAGCCAGTCCAGCTGCAGTGTATTCTCGCTTGGGTTCATCCCCGTCATCCGAGTCCTGTATAGCAATATCAGCAAATCATTGTGTAGCTGCACAGGGCTGTCAACTACTAGAGTGCATACACTATTAGAATCTAAGAGTGCAGGGCAAAATAGCAAATGAATAAACATAGGGCTGCCAACTACTACCTCCGTTTCACAATATAAGTCACATGCACAGAACTGAGGTAAAAGTAGATGAATTAGATCATACTCGTTCTCACCGGATAATGTAAGGTGTACTTTGACTGCCCAAATTCAAAGCTTTGACCAAAAAATATCCAATAGTACTCGTTGTTTCGCACAAAAAATGTACAGTTGAGTTCTTTAGAAACACTTATGGTTATGATTTTGTAATCATAAACAAAAGATATTGTACAAGAAGTTTACGGTCAAAGCTCATTTATGGACGGTCAAACTATGCCCCCATTCAACGGAGGGAGTAGATTAGTAGTATCTCTATCTACTTGTACCGAACATGGTCTAAATACATAAAACATTGAGTAAAATGCATTGGAGGTCCTAAAAGTATTAGGTGGGTGCCAAGTTAGTCCTAATTGTTTGTTAAGTGTGTCACCTGATGTCCTACCCGGGTCTGACCTGCACGCGTGGCGCGTTGACTAGTGCCACATAGGCAATTTTTTACAAAAAAGTCCCTCAAAAGTTATTTCTTCTAATCTAATGAACCTCTATCATTGAATCTCTCTCTCTCTCTCTCTCTCTCTCTCTCTACCGAATCTCTCTCTTTCTCTCAAGAACACGGTCAACAGCACCTCCCCTCCCCATCCCCTCTTCCAGCCTTCTCCCAGATTGACCTTACCGAGTCCTCCACCGGACGAGAGCAGAGGGGACGCGAGCAAACGCTCTTCCTCCCCTCCACTTTGACGTTGCAGAACCAGGAGTAGACAGGTCGGCACACATAGCGGCGGCGAGCTCGGCAAAGGGCGCCTCCAGATCGAGTTACAACCTTCGCCGGCGCCGCGATCCGTGCCCTGCACGCGACGAAATCATCCCCGTTGTCGCCATCCGCCAGCGAGCAGATACCCGCCGCCGCGTTGTACCTAGCTAAAAGATAAGGACCCAGAGAGAAGTGCCAGGTTCCCTTCTATCGTTTCACCACTCCAGCTGGTCCTCCCTCCCTCTGCCTTGTTTTCCTGGCTCACACGATGCTGCCGCCGCTGGTCCGTCGCCCCGAGACCAGCAGGTCTGCGAATCATCTCCGCCTCATCGCGCTGTTCCTCCCCTCCAACGGAATCAGGCCAGGACGTCCGGAAAAACGACAACATCGACCTCTCTTCCTCTTCTCCAGCCGAACGCCGATCTCTTCCACCACTTCGGACATGCCGTTCTCCTACGGTTCACAACTGTCCCATGGTGTAGTAGCTGCCCACTCTGTACAATGCGGCGAAGTCCCCAGTGAACGAGTACAGGCCATCCGCATGTTCTCCTGCGTGCGGTTCCAGTTGGGGACAGAATTGCCCAACGTGCCACCAGCCAAGCGACTCAGGCATGGGGAGGAACATAAGATTACAAGAAATAATATTTCAGGGACATTTATGCAAAAAAAATCCTACATTCGCCATTCAACGCGCCACGCGGGTAGGTCTGAATCTGACCCAGGTAGGACTTCAGGTGACACACTTAACAAATTATTAGGACTCGGATATGCATTTTCATACAATTAGGACTAACTTGGCACACACACACACAAAATACTTAAAACATTTGTCAACTATTTTGCCTCCTCGGTATGCACACGCCACCTGTGACAGACATCGTAAAATGACTTTGTATTCTTCCGATTTTAGGATACCGTATTCCCATGGAGCACACAGGGCAGGTTAAGCATTCAAACTTTTTAACTTTTAAGGAACTCTCTGATAGTTATCTGAATTCTAAGGAAAGGCATCAATGGTCATATGAGCAAGTTTTATTGGTCTATCAACGTACCAATTCATTCAGAGATCAGAAACTACTAAAAAACTGAACCATAAAAGGGGATGTGCTGTTACTATTGCTACCATATTCTAGGGTTTGCAACTTTGCCATGAGTTTAGGATGAATATATTTTCAACGTAAGAGAGGGGGGGAGGGTATTTAGGGATTCCCCTGTAGCATATAGGGATATAGCGGATTAACGAACTACGCTCCGAGCAATATTAGGATTCAAATATAAGAAATCATAGGAGCGCAGGCAAAACCGAATCGCCTGGGACCTGTGCTGCAGTTTAGATTTTCAGATTCAAATTTTGCAGCACTAATATCACGACCCTCCTAAAATCATATGGATGCTTTTGTAAAACTCAGTGTTTTTATGACATAAATATGGCACAATCCAATGGATCAAAGTGGTCAAAATAAAGATATATATTATTCCTTACTTACTTTGTTTGCGAATCTTATTCCTTACTTACTTGCTAGGAGGACAGAGATATGTTTACCGTACTAGTAACACTAGCAAAAACAGCAAATTAACAGCAAGGCAGAAATGTTTCCTGATCAAAGTGGGTTGGGGAGGAGGGGTATGTACAGCAAGGCCATGTAAAACACAAAAGTACCTCACTTAATGCTTCATTAGCAATTGCTGCGAAGGTTTCCCTGTAAGAAACGGCTTTCCTCAAACGCTTGCCTCGACCAAGAGATGCCTCCTCCTCGATTTGATACTGCTCCCACCTGAAACACCAATTTGAATTTAGTAACCAGAGAGAGAAGAGAAAGAGCTAAGTAAACAGTGATTAGTGAAATTACTACACAGTGACGTATCTATCACTGCCTGACCTTAGTTACCTAATTTTATACTGTTCTGTACTGCTCGCTAAATAGCATACAATCTAGAATTGGAGTATTTATTCTTCCATTTTGTTCCCGTTTCTATCTCTGGTTCCTTACAGTTATGAAGTAAAACAATAAAATACAAAAAAACGTCGTAAGGCAAAAAAAAAATAGCAAGTGCATGGTATTGTACAGCACCTGAGGCGTAAAAGTTTGTCCCATTCGCTTTCTTCCACGGGATTAGATGCATCCTGTTTTGTTTCAGATGCCTGTTCACAACCATCGTTATCAATATTTGGAATGTCCTCAGTAGCACCAGGATCATCATTCCCATCATCATTCCAATCGATTGACTGCTTCATGGATGAAAGTAAAAGAAACTATTACTCGAGATCTCCAGAGATAAGCTATAAATTGCACAAAGTAAAATTTACAATCTACATCACTATAACATTACCAACCATCATCAGAAAGGAACGAGAACTGTAAGAGAAGAGTTGATGCCATCCAATTACAAGAATACTGAAATTTGCGGATGAATCCATCTATAACAGATACTGACAATAAATTCTGGCTGAATGAAGCTGGTTAGGAACTTACTAAGTGAACTTTCCAAAGTTCTACTGCTAACTTTGTGAGACATGGACAAAACGACATGCTCGATTCCATAAACGACCACTGAATCACTACATAAATATTAACTATTTATTATTTGAAGAAAGCACACGATTAAATTACCTTTACAGTGCCAAGCATATCGTTGTCCAAGTCACCATCAGTGCTTTCAGCTACTGTTGTTGGAAGGTTAGATCTATCAAGAAGCTTCATGATAGCATTTTCATCCCAAATAAGGTTGGTAGAACTGCCAATACATTTATCCTCATAAACATCACCTAGGCCACCAGTTCTCCTCCTATGCTTAACCTCCACATCAGATAGAACATGTTTAGCACCAGAAACTTCTTCATTTTCTTTAGTATTCACCTCATCGCCATTCCTGAAGAGCTCCTCAGTTCCCCAGCGAATGATATCTTCCACTTCCTTCTGTGATTCTGATTTGTTTACAAAAAGTTGGTCAAGCATCAGTTTCTTCTTGGCAAGTTGCAAGATACGCTCCTCAACACTAGCTCGCACTACAAGTCTGTAAACTAAAAGTCTGTTTGACTGTCCAATTCTGTGTGCCCTATTCATCGCCTGTATATCAGCGTGTGGATTGAAATCAGAATCATATATGATAACAGTATCTGCAGTTGCCAAATTGATCCCAAGACCACATGACCGAGTAGATAGCAAAAATACAAAACGAGTCTTGTCCTCATTGAAACGAGTAATCGCTGCCTGGCGTTCTGCCACAGATACCGAACCATCTACTCTTTCAAATGTTTTAGGACCAAATTCCAGAGTCACATAATCTTCGAGGATGTCAAGAAGTTTTGTCATCTGAGAAAAAATAAGAACGCGATGGCCATCCTTGTGTAACATTTTGAGCATAGAATGCAACAGAGCTAACTTTGCTGATGCCTTTATTCTCATTTCATGCAAAAACTCTGGTGAACCTGATTCAGGTTCAGTTCCAGGAATAAGATATGGATGGTTGCAAACTTTCCGAAGCTGCATTACTATGTTGAGCAATGACTGATGAGCACCACCTTTTCCGGTATTACGCAGTACTTGGTAGTTCTTTGTAAGCATAGCACGGTAGTATTCAGCCTGGATCGATGTCAATTCAACAGGCACCATTAGCTCTGTCTTCGGGGGTATATTTTTCATTGCATCCTTTTTCAGCCTTCGAAGCATATGTGGAGCTACTAGTTTCTTCAGCTCCTCCACTTTCTCTGCTGTAGCAAGATCATTAAACTTCTCCTCAAATGATGCTAGAGAAGGGAAAGAAGCAGGCTGTAGGAAGTTTAACAAATTATACATTTCCCCGATATTGTTCTGCAATGGGGTTCCAGTCAACAAAACCCTGTGCTGAAATGAAATAGTATTGAGCAAATTGAAGAGTTTGCTACTAGAATTCTTCAAACGATGCCCCTCATCAACTATAAGAACTTCCCATGACACAGAACGAAGATATGTAGCATCAACAAGCACCATTTCGTAAGTGGTGAGCAGGACATTGAACTTGTGAGATTTCTTGCTTTTACCTATCTGGGTTGCATCGCCCTCATACCACTCATATTGACGAATTGTAGATCTTGCCCGTGCAGAACCATGGTACTCCACAACGTTTAAATGAGGAGCCCAAGATGCAAATTCAGCCATCCAGTTAGGCATAGTAGACAGAGGAACCAAGACAAGACAAGGCAATTTAATCTTAAATTCACAGCACAGGGACGACAGAAAAGCAGAAGCAGACACTGTCTTTCCAAGACCCATCTCATCAGCAAGGATGACATTTTTTGACTTGTACCAACATTTACGCAGCCAGTTCAGTGCTTCCAGTTGATGAGGGAAGAGCGTGCCTCCCTCAAGTTCTTTTGGCTGCTCAACCAACATGCTCAGCTCTTTGCTGTTTCTTGCATTTGCGCAGTTACCTCTCGTATCTTTCTCCAAAGCCTGGCATTCAAATTTTTTGAACTGAGTAACCAAATGGACATACTTCAGCATGATAGGTTCATCTAATCTTTCCCAAGTGCATTCATCATAAGGTAGGCCAAACCATTTCACTAAAGCCTCTTCTACTCCTTCTAAGGAAACACGCAGAGCAATAACTCGTTGTGGTTGGCACCACTGGTCCTTGCAAATGTTTATCAAAGCCATTCCATACTTTGCCTTGTAATTCTCTAGTTTCCGTTTTGCTAATGTTCTTAGTTCAGATTCAGAAATCCAGCTGTTATGGATGTTGGATTTTCCAACCCATTTGACCAAAAACTCATATGCAGTGTCATCATGGTCATTCCCTGCAGTACCTTTTATCTTTACATGTACTTTACTTTCAGGTGTATGCTCTTGTTTGGTCAGTACTGTTGACTCCTCTTTGGAAACTGAAAGTTTGATGTCGCCTTTTTCTAATGTTCTTTCAGCTGGAACAACAGATATTGCCTCAAATTCACCATTTACTGAAGCTATTTTCTCTCCTACTACTCCAGAATCATTTACTGTGATGATTTGATCAGTGGAACAATCTGACACTGCCTTCATGGCATCGTCTGGCTTCACTAAATCATTATTTTCACGTGATTTACCATTACTCTCCTGCGCTTCAACACCATCTAAATGATTTTCAGAGGCAAGATTTGCTGATTCATCAGCGTATACATCCTCCAGAGTGGTATCAGTATCTTTGCTTAAAGGCCGTTTTAGTACACTGGAAGCACTAGGAGCTGTATCATCCGGCTGCAAATTCGTTAATTCAATCTGCTCTGATGAAGTTTGGGGCTGTAAAATGATTTGGCTGGTTTGAAGCCGACAGCCTAAGATGCGGTCAACCTGAGGAAAGCAATATTTGCAATAATCAGAGAACATAGGAAAGGGGACAGACTGAAGGCAAAAAAAGATTGGATGAAGATGCAATATATATGGTTAAGGAAGTTAATGGCGTACTTGTTTCCCGGACTGAACCTGCACATCCTCCTGAGTCATTATTTTTTCTCCTGCCACACCTAGCACCTGCACCATTTACCAAATATATGAAGGGCATTCTGAACATAAGTATGTCCAAGCAACAGGAATTAAGATAAGAATGTGATCATCAAACAGAACATACATTAGAAAAGCAGTGAAGGCTGATCATGGTAGCAACCAAAACAACAATTATCCAAAAACCCATGGACAGAATTAGACCAAGATAAAGGCTCTAAAAAAGTTTTAAAGCAAATTCAATGTTCAGGGGGTACAAAAGCTACGATAATTTCTCTGTTTGCATGGTAATATCAAAACTGACAAAGATTACTTTAAGAGGCTATCAAACATAAGGCTACCATGTATCTCCGAATTCATATCAGAAAGCATAATAAGATGTATTTGAAAAAATGTTGTTTAATCATGACAAGTTTGCTCATAAAGTATGGTTGTAAGTGAAACAAAATGAGTTTATGTAAATTATAACATGAAAAGTGCAGATAAATGAAAAGGATCTTGCAGAAGTGCAGAGAATGAAAACGTAAAATAATGTACTCCCTCCGTACACTTTTATAAGGCATGGTAGATATTTCAGTTTGGTCTACATACATATCAAAATGAGTGTATCTAGACATTTAGTGTGTAGATTCACTCATTTTGATATGTATGTAGACTAAACTGAAATATCTACCATGCCTTATAAAAGTGAACGGAGGGAGTACATAATAACTGTGGCAGAGTTAGAACATAAACAAAAAAGTTTCTTAAGTGAACATCTGACATACTAAATGAGTTCATCTGGGCATAACAATGAGAAAATGACTCGCTAGCATTTCTGGGAAGGCAACTATATCGAAAATGTATACGTTCTTGAATATTAGAACAAAACGTAGTGTTGTTTGAATACCTCAGAATTTTGTTTATCAACAAATTTCACTTTCTTTTTGCCTTTCTTAGCACTAGATGTAGGTGTTCTACCATCCGAAGATTTTCTTTTTGGTGGTGATTCGCTGTGGTCAGGAGATGTAGATGGTCCTATTGATGAATCGCTGTCAACATCCGTTGCTAAATATCTGAGCCCTTTTGTTTCAGATCGCTTACAGTCTCTGTGACTATGTTGCCTCTTGCTTTTATATTTCTTTGGAGACAAGTCCATGGAGCGCAGATTTTTCTTTATTTTCAAAGCACCTCCATGTTTCTCCTGCTTCTCTTCTGACGACTTACCAAGGGATTCTGACTTCACGGGCTTCGTAATTGCAGACAATTCCTTGATCGGACGCCTCTTCAAGTGTACTATCAATGGCTTCTTTTTCTGAACTACGTCATCCTTCACACTTGGGTCACCCTCCTTCAATGTGCCACCACATGACAGTTTTCCTTGTTCGCTTGATTCATTTCTCTCTTGTATGGGACTCCGGATTTTGACAGTGACTTTGTTATGGGGAGATGGACTATCTGATGCGGGGCTTGTTCGCATTCTCCTTGTTCTTTCAGGTTTCGAAGTGTCAGCATCTGTATTGCCTAACAACTTCAAGCTAACTTGTTTTGTACGACATCTTGGACATTGCCAATTCCCAGGTGGTGCACGCTAGATTCGAAATGGAATGGTACAAAGAGATAAAACAGATCAGTACACCGAATAAAAAAAGAGACATGTATGCAAACAGTATAAATGGTTCAAACCTTAAGAGGGGGATTAAGACATTCCAAGTGGTACGTTCGTGGACAGCTATCGCAACACAGCAAATTGCCACCAAGGTCACATTCTACACACTCGTAGAAATACTGAAGAAACAAAGAGAATGGGTGCATAAGATAAGTTGAACAGCATTACAGACGTGACATGCAAAATTAATGCGAAGAAAATAACAGTATGCAAAGCCTTAAAGTCGCAATAATTGTGTAATTGATACGTAATAATTGGAGAAAGATGTAATTGGTCAGCTGAAAGGTACAGTATTTATTTTATTTTGGCAGTTAAGAGTTGCCAAGAATGTTCCCCAGTCCCCACTCGCATGCATGATGACCTAATAAGATCTGCAATGCCATTATAGTTTACTTCCTGAACACGATAACGCCAAAAGAATTTGTAGCGAACCCATGAAACCAAAACGCATTTACAGATATAGCAAACTGTTGCAGGCAAGGGAGAGTTCACATGTTGATAGAACATGTAAGCTCCTACTTCTGAAAAGTTTCACTAACGTATTTGCGAAGAGATATTCAAAACTCCTATAATCCAGTTGTTTCACCAAAGCTTTAGTATGTGTGGTCAACGAGTAAGCTTTTCACTCACTGGCTAACCTGGAAATGTGATAGAAACATTGTTTTGGCTTTTAGCTCACATTACATGTAATTAGAAGGGTAAATTAATCATTCACAATGGTGAATTTATCAACCTTGGAGCTTTCTTAATCTATGAGCCTGGTCAAAATAGGCCTGAATGAATGGAGAGAGTAGATCAAAAATAATATCCACAATATGGACTAATACGTCAACTAAAGCAAAGATAGGAATTCACCCCATCATGCCCTCTTATCTTCTTGGTTGATGTAGAAATGGTAGTGTCATGCTTGGACCTCTTCTTCATGGAACCATTGTTCATTAGAGAGTCCGACGTTGGCGATGTAGCCTCATGCTCATTCGATGAGCTAGCTGTTAACTTGCTTCGCTTTCTTTTGTATTTTGAAACCCAATTTCCATCTGCTGCACTATCACATAAAGAGCTCCTCTCCTTCATTGTCCGAGTACTGTCGTCACATGCTGCCAGCAACAGAATAAAGCATTTCTTCATTAGTAGCTCAAAAATGCCAAATAGACATCTCCTAATTGAACATACTAAGCTCTGTGTGTGGATATCTAAGATCTTATGGATTGCAATAGGAATCGAAAGTGGGATCAAAAGGAGCTCAATCAAGCACGGAAGATGAAGTCCTAGAACAACCGATGACTTGATCGCTTGAGGTATATGGATTTGCTCAGAACTATGTGTATGGTGTTCTAGTATAAAAAAGAAGCATTAGGTGATGATCAGACACATATTACAAGCACAAATGGGACACTTGAATTAGCTTTGAATTATAGGTTTCACTGAATGTCCTCCTGCTTCGTACTAATATATCATGCAACAGAAAATGCATGTATACAGCACGACAAAGCGAAATTAATGGAACGCAACAAGAAAGCTAAACGACAGAAAACTAGGGTAAGCCGAACATTATATAGCTTTCAGGACTTGTTGCTAACATACTGCACTGACACTCAAAATGAAACTTCACCTATAACCTTAGGCATGCAATAGGTAGCCAAATCCCACTAGGGAACCTCACACACATCCTTCCCTCGTAGTTCCCTAATATACATCTCGACTACATTACTGATCTCCATGGTCAGTTACTTCGAAACCTAACATAATAAATTCCCCGTGTTTCTGTTACTATATCCACTTGAGGAGTCTTAACATAAGCATAGTCTAGCACGCATGACAATCGCACTAGCGGATACCAAATTTACATCCCAGGTGGTTTGCCCAATGCGCGTGTTGCCAACACGTATCTCTGGCCTAGAGACCGAAGTAATTATCGCCCAGGCAACTAGAAGTAGCTCCGAATCAGATGTCACGAAAAGAAGCATTACCGTTTGTTACACAAGCTTAGCGCCGACTCGCACCCCCAAACGCCCACAGCGGCACTCAAACACAAATCCGAATCTCCGCCCTAACCCCCGAACTCCATCCGCCAGCCAAACCTCTCACAGCAAAATTCCTGGCAGAAAACCCCGTAAACCCACCCAATTAGACGCTGAACCGCAGCTCCGGGAGCGGCTTCACCTCCGGAAGTCGCCGCAGCGCCCTCGAAATGGAGCCGAATCGACGGAGGCCCCGGCGGATCGCGCAGCGCCACGCCCCAGGGAGCACAGCAGCGCCGAGGCGGGCCGGAACCGAGCGGAGCAGCTGCGGCGCGGGCTAGGAGGCGGCGGCGGCGGAATAGATGCGGGATGTGAGGAGGGGGCAAATGGGGAACGGGGCAGGGGCAGCAGAGAGAGAGCGCGCGGCTATCGATGGGGAGGGGCACCCATCGGTAGTGGGGCCTCCGTGCGCAGCGCTCCCTTCACGCGTCGCTTTCGCCTGCCCACCAGGGCCAGAGGTGGGTGACAGCCGGGGCCCACGGGCGGCAGGGCAGGGACACGTGGGGGCGGCGCGAGGTGAGTGCCGGTTTCCGCGGTGGCGTGAGACGGCGGGCGGGGGAGGGTGGGTGGCCGCGGCCCGCCGCTCCAGGCGCAGGCGCAGGCGCCGGGTGTGGGGATGGATGGAATTGATGGTGGCCAGATTCCGGAGTAGTAGTGGACTGGGGAGGTTTTATACGTTGACAGTATGAGGTTTGGGAAAGACGATGCTCCGCCTTTTTTTCATATCTTCTGCCGTTTTCCATCTTCAGCTTTTTACTACTCCACCGTTTACACATGCTAGACACATTTCATGTGTATGTTCACTTATTCGTGTATGTATCTAGACAACATATGTAACATCTAAAACATCTTATATTTAGGAACGGAGGGAGTATGTGATGACACCGTCATCTTCTTTTTCTTCTGTGTGATAAGAGTTTACTTAGTACTGCATCAATGTTTTCTTTCCTTTTGTAGACTTTGGTTGCATCACAAGATAGCAATGCAGTCTTCGTTGACTTCAAGTGGAGCGGTCAACTAGGTCAAAAGATTTCAAAATGCCACAACTTTCCAAATTATTTACTCCCGTGTATCTAGACATGTTTTATATTTTGATACGGAGGGAGTAATAGCTAGCTCACTTAAGGCCAAGTATGCACCAAGCGCAAAGTAATATCGTATGTGCAATGAAAAAGCTATGCGAATTACAATCATTTGTTGGCACCTAAAGATTACATAAAGACTACATGATTCGTTGATTGATTGATTTGATTCACTGGATTCATGAGGTGCACGAGTTGTGCCCATCATTGTGCGGCAGCTCAGAAGGAACCCTAAAACACCGTCCCCTCGTCGTCGGGCATAGCCCGCCAGCCGGTAGCGGCATGAACTGTTTTCTCACGGTACTCAGCGAGGAAGCTAGCAATGGTAGTAGGGCGGCGCCAGTCGGCGTCACGTGGAGGTGATGTTGTGCAAGAGGCGTGCAGTGAGCATGAGGTACAGTTGTGGGCCCGATTTGGCCTTGGATGGGCCACGATAGAAGCTCGTCGTGGAAGTGTTTCATCAACAATAGTTAGCGGATACCCGCAAAAAACAATATTAGCGGATATTTGATTTTCATAATCATGGTGTTGAATTAGCGGTAATCGACACAGCCATGCGTCGTCCTTTTTCTTCACGAGCAACACGGATGAAGCGAATTAGTCATACTGGCTGTAATAATCACAACGGGTAACATCTCATTCACCTGACGCTCAGTCTCATCTTTCTACACAGGAGAATAGTGGTAGGGATGTGAATTTGTTTGACGAGGGTATGATTCTAATGAAATTGTGTGATTCGGGGTACGATGAGGCGTCAAAGTCGTTCATTCCTCAAACACATCAACATACTCGGTGAGCAACTCCTACAGATCATGTGGCAATGTTGTAGTCGTAGAAATATGTGTCAACAACAACTGATCGACAATTGTGATCGCCCATACTTCATTGCAGTGCCTCGTAGAAGATGTTCCGACCATCATGATGGAATTCTAGAGTCTTGAGTGCCCAGTCACAAGTCATCTTGCCGCAACTCTTCAACCAGTCCATGCCCAACACAACATCGTAAGCCCACAAGTCCAAAATGTGCATGTCGGTGACAAATGTATGTCCTTGTGTCCACCTCAAGGCCTTTGACTTGAGAATTATAGACCATAATCTGGTCATTGCCAATTTTGGCTAACACTACTGGAGCTGATAAAATATGACCGCGCTTGCCCTTTCAGCAAAAGTTCTGGAAACAAAGGTGTTGGAACTTCCGGAATTGATGAGCAAGAGCATCACACGATTCCCCCACAAAGGTTAGTGTATTGTATCACTTGTTTCGGGACCGGCGACGGCCTCTATTGATAACTGACAAAAGTGACTGGTACTTTTGTTCTTGACAATAACTGAATGCACACAGCCCAAAAATAATAAGAAGAAGAAGCTAAAAAGAAAAGTCCCGCTACGGAGATACAGTTCTTGCAGCCGCAGCACAACCACCACCAATACAACACCTGATGTTCAAATTCTCCAAAAGCAACGCCTTCAAGAAGGAAAATGTGCACAAGCGCCGTCGTCGCCCGATCGAAGATCTTGGATTTTCACCCTGGAGATAGTTCCCGCTCTCAAAACAATACCTTCAACAAGGTCATTGCCAGACACAACCAATTAAGGCCAGACCTTGGATTTTCACCCTGAAAGTAAGAGTCTAAACTTTACCTGTGCTGTCGCCCCCACTTACATACCGCTGCTACGGTTTCTGAAGCTCCAAGCAAGTTCCTCCTCACAGCAAAGGCTCCAATCACCATTACTAGTCCTCCAATTTTGGCTTTCGTGACATTCTCCGCCTCTGACTTCACCATGGATTTGCCCATGATTGCAACAGAAGCAGAGCTTCGCGACGCTCCCTCCAACGCAACCGAATCCCATCCGATCCAGCAGTCTCTAGACATAAAAGTCCATGCAAGATCGACAGCGGAGCCTTTTAGAACCCGACGAAAACCACTGGTGAACAACTCTGTAATATTGGGCAACCGACAATCCTGAGCATCCCAGTTTGCGCGTGCACACCATGGAGGCGGCGGCGTATCTTGGCCAGGATAACAGGATGACGACTGGCGGCGGCCGGCCTGCACAGCCGGAGGAGGATCCGTGATCCAATCGTGCCCATCAACGACTTCAGCCGAGCTTGCATGCTGCTGGTGTGTACAATACATGTACAAGCTCCAGCTGATTCGCACGGGCCAGCGAAAAAAGAGGGAAAATACTTATTTGGGCACCCCACCGCCGCCGTCCGCTGGCGACGGCCTCCTCCGACGGTGGCAGGGTGGACAGGGCAACGGATTGAGAAGCCCTAGGTGTGGCGGCGTGAAAACCTCCGGAGTCGCCCGTGAGGCAACCCGGGAGGTTAGCGGAAACAGGCTGAAAGTACAAGGAGGCCACCTAGACGGGGTGAATAGGCGTTTTAAAATAATTCTTGTTTAGCCTTGAATAAATGAGAAAAAATAGCATTTATTTTATAAAAGCACAAAACTGAACAAGCTAGGTCACCTATGTGCACCAACAACTTATGCTAAACAAGTAAAACAACTATGTGATAGCAAGATATATAACTTTAAGCTTGATGACTATCATAAAGGTAAATGCATAAGCAAAGGGTTCGGGTAGAGTCACTTGGAGATGATGATTTATCCCAAACTTCACTTCCCAGTGGAAGCTAGTCTCCGCTGGAGAGGTGTGCAAGAACATTCTTCCAGTAGCCACAATGACTCAACTTATTCTCCTCGAGCCCTGGCAATGAAGGTGTCACAGATCCATTATGAGGAGGTCTCGAGGGTGACCACCAAACCTGAATAGATTGCCCGGGGCAATTTCCGCAACTTAATTGGAGGCTCCCGAAGCTTTGGCCGAAGCTTCGCACCAAGTTGAGCTTAGCGGCACCACCAACCATTTAGGGTACACAATGCAAACAAGAGGAACAAGCTCCCCAACACACAATATACCCAAGAGTCATAAGCTTCTCAAACTTCACCTCCATGTATCGCCATGGAGAATTCAAACTGATGCACCTAATGCAATGTCAAGAACACACGAAGTGGTCAAAATCCTTCACTCTCAAATCCCACCAAACAAACTAATGCTATGGAGGGAGATGAGAGGAAGAACAAAGAAAACAACAAATGAATTCCAAGTTTTGGACCCAACAGGTTTCCCTTACTAAGAGGAGAGATTGATTGGTGAAGTTGTAGATCTGAATCTCCTCTCTCTTTTCTCTAAAAAGGAGCAAGAATCATTGGGGGATTGAGAGAAATCAAAACTTCGGAGGTCAACAATGGAGGAGAGAGAGAATCTCCCGGTAACCATTGGGTAAGAAGACCTCTTAAATAATTTCCCACCGAATTTGATCGTTGGGGACAGTTTTTCTTCTCAGGCCGGACATTTTGCAACTTATCCCGGAAGTTTCGGACATAATTTC